>CM053575.1:56950468-56981964 GCA_028646485.1 Cryptoprocta ferox | reverse complement strand
CAGATCAATGAAACCAAGAGTTGGTTTTTTGAAAAAATAAACAAAATTGATAAATCTCTAGCCAGGCTCCTCAGGAAGACAAGAGAGAACACCCAAATAGACAAAATCATGATTGAAAATGGATCTATTACAACTGATCTCTCAGAAATACAAGCAATCATCAGAGATTATTATGAAAAATTATATGCCAACAAACTGGACAATCTGGAAGAAATGGACAAATTGGAAGAAATGGACAAATTCCTAAACACACATGCACTACCAAAATTCAAATGGGAAGAGAGAGAAAATCTGAACAGACGCATAACCAGTGAAGAAATCGAATCAGTTGTCAAAAATCTCCCAACGAATAAGAGCCCAGGGCCGGATGGCTTCCCAGGGGAATTCTACCAGACATTTAAAGCAGAGTTAACACCCATCCTTCTCAAGCTATTCCAAAAAATAGAAATAGAAGGAAAACTTCCGAACTCATTCTACAAAGTCAGCATCACTTTGATTCCCAAACCAGACAGAGACTCAACAAAAAAGAAGTACAGGCCAATATCCTTAATGAATACAGATGCAAAAATACTCAACAAGATACTTGCAAATTGAATTCAACAGCATATAAAAAGAATTATCCACCATGATCAAGTGGTATTCATTCCTGGGTTACAGGGCTGGTTCAATATTTGCAAATCCATCAATGTGATACATCACATTAACAAAAGAAAAGATAAAAACTGTATGATCCTGTCGATAGATGCAGAAAAACTATTTGACAAAACACAGCATCCTTTCTTAATAAAGACCCTCGAGAAAGTTGGAATAAAAGGAACTTACTTAAACTTTATAAAAGCCATTTATGAAAAGCCCACAGCTAATATCATCCTTAATGGGGAAAAACTGAGAGCTTTCCCCCTGAGATCAGGAACACGACAGGGATGTCCACTCAAATCACTGTTGTTTAACATAGTGCTGGAAGTCCTAGCATCAGCAGTCAGACAACAAAAGGAAATAAAAGGCATCAGAATTGGCAAAGATGAAGTCAAACTTTCACTTTTTGCAGATGACATGATACTCTACATGGAAAACCCGACCCACTCCACCAGAAGCCTACTAGAACTGATCCAGGAAGTCAGCAAAGTCACAGGGTACAAAATCAACGTACAGAAATCGGTTGCATTTTTATACACCAATAATGAAGCAACAGAAAGAGAAATAAAGAAACTGATCCCATTCACAATTACATGAAAAACCATAAAATACCTAGGAATAAACCTAACCAAAGACATAAAAGACCTATACGATGAAAACTGTAGAAAGCTTATAAAAGAAATTGAAAAAGACACAAAGAAATGGAAAAACATTCTGTGCTCATGGATCGAAAGAATAAACATTGTTAAAATATCATTGTTACCCAAAGCAATCTACACATTCAGTGCAATCCCAATCAAAATTGCACCAGCATTCTTCTCAAAGCTAGAACAAAGAATCCTAAAATTCATATGGAATCACAAAAAACCCCGAATAGCCAAAGTAATGTTGAAGAAGAAAACCAAAACGGGAGGCATCACAATCCCAGACTTTAGCCTCTACTACAAAGCTGTCATCATCAAGACGGTATGGTATTGGCACAAATAAAGACACATAGACCAATGGAATAGAGAGCCCAGAACTGGACCCACAAATATATGGCCAATTAATCTTTGACAAAGCAGGAAAGAGTATACAATGGAAAAAAGACAGGCTCTTTAACAGATGGTGTTGGGAGAACTGGACAGCAACATGCAAAAGAATGAAACTAAACCACTTTCTCATACCGTACACAAAGATAAACTCAAAATGGATGAAGGACCTGAATGTGAGACAGGAAACCATCAAAACCCTACAGGAGAAAGCAGGAAACAGCCTCCTTGACCTCAACCTCAGCTATTTCCTACTCGACACATCCCCAAAGGCAAGGGAATCAAGAGCAAAAATGAACAATTGGGACCTCATCAAGATAAAAAGCTTCTGCACTGCAAAGGAAACAATCAAGAAAACTAATAGGCAACCGACAGAATGGGAAAAGATAGTTGCAAATGGCATATCAGATAAAGGGCTAGCATCCAAAATCTACAAGGAACTCACCAAACTCCACACCTGAAAAAATGAATAATCCAGTGAAGAAATGGGCAGAGGACATGAAGAGACATTTCTCCAAAGAGGACATCCAGATGGCCAACAGGCACATGAAACGATGCTCAGTGTCATTCATCATCAGGGAAATAGAAATCAAAACCACACTGAGATACCACCTCACGCCAGTCAGAGTGGCTAAAATGAACAATTCAAGACACTATATAGATGCTGGCGAGGATGTGGAGAAACAGGCACCCTCCTACACTGTTGGTGGGAATATAAACTGGTACAGCCGCTCTGGAAAACAGTGTGGAGGTTCCTCAAAAAACTATCAGTAGAACTCCCCTATGACCCAGCAATAGCACTGCTGGGGATCTACCCAAGGGATACAGAAGTGCTGATGCATGGGGGCACATGTACCTCAATATTCATAGTGGCACTTTAAACAATAGCCAAATCATGGAAAGAGCCTAAATGTCCATCAACTGATGAATGGATCAAGAAGATGTAGTTTATCTATACAATGGAATACTACATGGCCATGAGAAAGAATGAAATCTGGCCATTCGTAGCAAAGTAGATGGACCTCGAGGGTGTAATGCTAAGCAAAAGAAGTCAGGTGGAGAAGGACAGATACCATATGTTTTCACTCATAGGTCTAACAGGAGAAACTTGATAGGGGACCATGAGAACAGGAAGGAGGGGGAAAGAATTAGGGAGAAGGGAGGGAGGCAAATCACGAGAGACTCTTGAATACTGAAAACAAACTGAAGGCTGAAAGGGGAGGGGGAAAGGGGAAGGGGGGTGATGGTCATGGAGGGGTGCACTTGTGGGGAAGAGCACTGGGTGTTATATGGAAACCAACTTGACAATAAACTGTAAATAAAAAAAAGTAATCTCAAAAAAAAAAACATCTTTGTGATCTTGAGGCAAGCAATGATTTCTATAATAGGATACAAAAAGCAAGAATCATAAAAGAAATTAATAAAGTAGTCTAATCACAATTAAAACCTTTGCTCTTCAAAAAACCCCCTTAGTAAACAAAATGTCAAGTCACAAAATAGGAGAAAATATTCGAAACAAATATATCTGACACAGGATTTATTTCTAGAAAATATAAAGAACTATTACAACTTAAGACAACCCAGTGTTTTTAATGGGCAAAGGATTTGAATAGACACTTCACAAAGAGAAAGATACAGAAATGGCAAATGGAAGGATGCTGGATCACCAGGGAAATGTGAATTAAAACCTCCGAGCAATTTTGCTTCATCTCCCCTGGAATAGGTAAAATGAAAAAGACTGACAATACCAAGTATCGACAAGGATGTGGATTCACTCCTTCTGACATTCACATTACATACTAGGTGCTCTGGAAAAAGAAACCATCCTCCCATTAGTTACGTCATTTGATCTCCATGATAACCTCATAGGGTTACTTCTAAATAGGGACTTGTAAGAGAGAACCAGCTCATTTATCTCTGCATACCATAGATATAAATATGTCTGTTGAGATTATTAGAGTGAAATAGTATTCACTGAGGCTAATAATAACCACCCATCTATCTATTCCTTTTTTCATTTATGGGGGAACCCGACATGCTGTACAGTAAATTAAGCACGCTAAAAGATAAAACTATGAATTATTTATCAGTACTTTTACTTCGGTTTTATCCACTATTCTTCCTTCAAGTACTGGCTACGCATCCTGGCTAAAATGACTTCGTTCTCAAAATCTAGCTCTTCCACTGAACGAAAATAAGTAACTACTCAAAAGTAGTAACTATGGCCAAGGAAAGAGTTTTAAACAGACACCATCAAGAAAAGCAGAGTCCTTTTAGTCTTTGAGGACCAATTAGTGTCCCTGGATTTATTTTTCCCCTCTAGCCTTTTAGGGCCTCATTTCAGATTCTAGACCTTTGCTGTCTTCCTACTTCAAGGAGTCTGTTCAACCTGTAGCAGGAGATACACTGTAGTGAGTCCCATGCCTTAGAAAGCTGTAATTCTGGGTAGGGTTGGGGGGGAATGAAATTTCAAGTGATGAGATTCCAGAATGAAAGCGTTACTGACCCTGCAGCAATATTCTGCAGAAAGATGGTAGATAAAATCAGAGGGGCGCCTCGGTGGCTCAGTGAGCTGGGTATCTGACTCTTGGTTTCGGCTCAGGTCACAATCCCCGGGGATTGTTCAATCGAGCCCTATGTCAGGGTCTGCGTTGAGTGTGTAGCAGCCTGCTTCTTAAGATTCTCTCTCTCTTCCTTTGCCCTTCTTTCCTGCTAGTGTGCTCTAAAATTAAAAAAAAAAAAAAGTAAAATAAGAAATGTCACTGGAGACCTTACCTTTGGTTAATCATTTCTAAGAATTCTCTGACTCATTTACCTGACGGTGGCTTTGATTGACCAAAGGCAGAGAATATACAACTTTTAGTTTCATATATATAACTTTGCTCTGTAACTACAATGAGAAGGCATGCTCAAACTTGCAGCCAGAAAGGTTTGGGATACCAAAGATCACCTCACTTCTTAGAGATTGTGAGACCGCATTTTCTGAGTTTTCCTCTCCCTTTGGAAGGAACCGTGTGGGATGGGTTAAATGCAGAAGGATGGTCCACATGACCTCTTAAGATGGCCAGTCACAGTTACAGAACTAAATGGTGGTTCATTTACTTACAGTCGTTTGTGTATTAGCTTTCCTTAAATGAGAACATACCTATTAAAAATCAAACTGGGCTCCTCATTGTTAAGGTACTTGGAGTCTAAAAGGGTGAAATCATGATGTGTGGTACATAAAATTGTATGGAAAAATGCCAAAGAACTATTGCAAAATAAAGCAGTGAAGAAAACTAGGAAACCGTTCCTAAAAGATAAGGGAGAGGTTTGGGGTAGGTGTTAAGACCAGAGCATGAGCAAGAGGTGATGTGATTGCGCCACCCACCAACAGCCGCAGGAATGGGAGCGAGAGGCCCTGAGTGCTGGCTTGAAGGGAGTATGTTTTCTCAAACTTGTCTCTGCTCCCCATGTGCTTGTGTTCCATCACCTCCCTGCACAACTCGGCCATCGACTGTTTCTCTCATGTGAGACGTGAGGGTCATGCTTGTCTCTGAGAACTGTGAGGATGATCCTTTTATGTGGCCTCCACAGGTCCACAGCCCTGCCAGAGAAGCCTCTCTCTCAAAACCCACCTCTTCCAGTATTCATCCAGGAAAACAGCTGGGGACACCACAGCGACACAGGTCTGGGGGAAGGTTTACAGGAACCTAGTGAAAGACGAGCGCTCAGAAACGCCCTCCTGCTCTCTGCCGAAAGCAGGGAGAGGCCGTGACATCGCTCTGAACAGAGTCCCCAGGCTGGCATGCACCTAGTTCTGCTGTCCGAGCGCACGACTTCTGGCAGTTTTGTTCCCCTTGTGTAACCCCTTTCACCTGGCCCTTGAAGTAATGACCGCCCCTTCAGCACACATTGGCGTGATCCACCACACGCTGGGCATGGTGCCAGGGCACAGGGGCCAGGGGGAAGCGTGAGACCCAGCCCGACGGCTTTCACAGAGGCAGAGCAAGTGTTCTGGTAGAAGCACAGTGTGCGGTGGGCGCACAGGGGAAGGAGTAAAAAGTGAAAAGGAGAATTAGAAGGCCTGTCACATCTCTGTGGAGCAAAAGGGCCTTATTTTTATTTTATTATTATTATTTTGTGTAAAATTCAGGTGCATCAAGGAAGCTTTCCAGAGAAAGGTAATAATGCCAGTCCAGGGCTGGAGCATAGATCGTGTTGAGACACATTTAGGGACAAATAATGAGTAGCTCAGTAGCTAAGGAGGAGAATGACGAGACAGCAGGATGTTGGGACAGAAGCTAATGGGTTCTGAAGGGGGAAGGTTACAGTCTTTTGATCTAAAGTGTGGCCAAACTCAGGAGATGGGACGGCAGTACCAATGCTTTTCTGTATTAATTCGTGTACTTATACGTTCATTGGCTTGTCCATTCAACAGGCATTTATTCATCATTCTCCCTGTGACACCACTAATCCAGGGGCCGAGGAAGGAAGAATAAGACAGTTTCTTTCCCAGAGGAAATGTCAGTCTGGTGGAGGGGACAAGTGCCAGTGGTAACCGACACAGATAACCATTGCTACCTGCTCCAAGAACACAGTGGACCAAGTGATTGATTATGCTTGTTGGAGGTAGAGGACAGTCAGAAACAGCTTTAAAAGGTGTGTAATTTGAGCTGAGTTTAAGGGGGCAGGAGCTCGCCAGATTGAAGCGGGAAGCCTTTCAGACAGCGCGAACAATGCAACAAGCCCAGAAGCACGGCTGCATGGGCCACGCTGGGAGCAAGCGGAGTTTGCTGAGTGGATTCAGAGTAGGAAGGGAAACGGAGAAGAGACTGGAGAGGTAAATTAGAGCTGGAATACAGCTTAGTCCTGAAGGCGGTGGGACAGTGTTGAAAATGTGTAAGCTGGGACATCAGGAAAGTAAATGTCTGT
Organism: Cryptoprocta ferox; assembly: GCA_028646485.1. Taxonomy (NCBI): domain Eukaryota; kingdom Metazoa; phylum Chordata; class Mammalia; order Carnivora; family Eupleridae; genus Cryptoprocta; species Cryptoprocta ferox. The sequence continues at coordinate 56,975,383 of CM053575.1, read as the reverse complement.
AGGATATAGGGAGGATCAGAGGGGTCTTGGCAGATGGTAGGGAGACACGTTACTAGCCCTTTCATTGATGCGGAAGAAAACCCAGGAGGACCTGAACTGGGGTGGATTCGGTAGGACCTGATAGGGTTATCGAGTGAGCAATTATAATGTGGGCAGCTCCCGGGTTCCTGGCTTGAGTGACTGGTGTTCTCCTAAGACCCGACAGTCAGGAAGAAGCTGATGAGTTCATTCCTGAATAAGGTTAAGGTGGAATAAAATTATGTGAAACATTGAACAAGGTTTTAAGGTTACTGCAGGATATATGTGATGTGCTCCCCATCCCACCTTAAAATCCTCCAGGGGCTCCCCTGTTCCCAGCAGCCCCGCCTGGCGCTCCACTGTCACTGCTCAGCCCCATCTCCTAACACACTTGTTCCAGCCTGAGCAACTTGCAGTTCCTTCACCTTGCTAGGTTGTGTTCTACTTCTGTATACCTCTAACTAGAACACCTTTTTCCTTCTCTTGATTTTTGCCTGGCCAATTTCAAGAGTCACTCAAAGGTAAGATCTTTAAAGAAGCTTCCCCTGACATTCTCTACCACCACCGCCAGGGAGGATTAGTAAAATCTGCCAAAAGCTAAGTAGTAACCCATGTGATTGTAATGATTTGTATGTGTGTCACCTCCTCCACCACTATGTCCCCCCGGACAGGAGGCATCTGTGTATCCATCATGCCCAGCCCACATGGAAAAGAGGACATCGGTAAATGTTTGTTAAATGAACAGATCCCAGGGGGGGAATCCAACCGTATATCTACCATTGGCTCCCCCATCCTTTGTTCCAAGCCCTCCATTATCTAAAGGCTAGGTGTTCAGTCACCTGGGCCCATGGCACTTGGCTTGGTTATGTGTGTGAAATGGAATAGAAAAGGAGAAAGAACCCTGAGGCCTAGAGAGGAGGGCCGCTGAAGGTTTGGGAACTGACATGGAACTCCCCAAGTGGTCAAGGATGCAAGTTTACAAGAGAGCCTGGCCTAGACTAGCCCTGTGTCCCTTCCTCTTTCTAAACTACTGGGCGCTATTTTCTATCACCATCTGGTGGCCACATCCATAAATAACAAGCTCCTCAAGAGCTAAAAGAGCTTCTGTAAGGCACAGCTTTCATGGATTGACCTCAGAGGGCTATAGCTCCTCGGCCACCCCAGCTGTAATGTGCATATTTGTATGTATACAAGATTTGCCTCATGCTGGTAAGAAGTGCCAAGAACTTTTATTTTTTAATTATTATTTATTTTATTTTACGTTACTTTATAGCATGAGCCAGGGAGGGAGGCAGAGGGAAAGAGAGAGAGAATCTCAAGCAGTCTCCCTGCTCAGCACAGAGCCTGACATGGGCCTCAATCCCACTACCCTGGGATCATGAACTGAAATCAAGAGTCGGATGCTCAACCGACTGAGCCACCCAGGTGCCCTGGAAGAGCCAAGAACTTCTAATCAGATTCTTAAAGAGGCCTACAACCTCCAAAAGGCTGATGGCGGGAAAACTGACACATAAAAATAAATGGCTTGTTTGCGAGTTTGTGACACCAATTTAAGGGTTGTTTCCACTGTCTCATGGCTTTTGTATACAAATGTGTATTCTGTGGTACTTACAGCAGCAAACAAGTGGGTCTGCCTTGTTTATCCCGAGGGGTGAGAGGTAAGAACGACCTCTGCCAATCACAGCCGGGTGGGGGTAGAGGGAGGGATAAATGCTAACACCATTGAACATCTATATATTAGATATACTGGAGTCAAATTTCTAAACAACCTTCAAAGTATGTTTTTTCTTAATGTTTATTTTTGAGAGAGAAAGAGAATGCATGAGCAGAGGAGGGGCAGAGGGAGAGGGGGACAGAGGATCCAAAGCAGGCTATGTGCTGACAGCAGTGAGCCCCATGTGGGGCGTGAACTCACAAACCATAAGATTGTGACCAGAGCCAAAGTCTGAAGCTTAACGGACTGAGCCACTCCGGTCCCCCTAAAGTATGTTTTTAATCACCATTTTTGTAGATACATTCACTGAAGCTCAGAAGGAGACAGTGCTTTGCCCACAGTCACACAGCTAGTAAATCAAGATAAACCAGCCTGCCTCCTCAGCCTGTTTTGACTCACCAATCAGCCACACAGGGCTGTGAACGAGCCAGCTTGCCTCCCCGCTAGACAGTCCTGGCCTCCTCTAATCTGCCCTGTCCCTTCCCTTCTTCTCTCTCGTAGGAGTGCCAGCTTCTCTCAGGGCACCAGGGCCTCGTTTCTCATGAGGAGCGACACAGCTGTACAGAAACTTGCCCAGGGCAATGGACACTGCGTCAACGGGGTCAGCGGTCAAGTCCATGGCTTCTATAGCCTTCCCAAGCCGAGCCGGCACAATACAGAATTCAGAGACAGTACCTACGACCTCCCTCGGAGCTTGGCCTCCCACGGCTACACCAAGGGCAGCCTCACAGGCTCTGAGACCGATAATGAGGACATATACACCTTCAAGACACCCAGCAACACTCTATGCCGGGAGTTTGGGGACCTCCTGGTGGACAATATGGACGTTCCAGCCACCCCACTCTCAGCCTACCAGATCCCTAGGACATTCACGCTGGACAAAAACCACAATGCCATGGCAGTGGCCGCCCCTGGGGATTCGGCCATAGCTCCCCCACCCCGGCCCCCCAAGCCAAGTCAGGCAGAAACGCCTCGATGGGGCAGCCCTCAACAGAGACCTCCAGTCAGTGAAAGCAGCAGATCTGTCTCTGCTGCTGCCACCATCCCCAGGCGCAATACCCTCCCGGCGATGGACAGCAGCCGGCTCCACCGAGGTTGGTGTAAACCCCAGCAGCCACCTTGGGGAAAGGGAGGGAGCGTGGCAGTTCTCAGTAACATGCTAGCCTTTGGTCATCCAGGCCGAGGAGGCCTAGGCTCACCTGGGTCCCTGATTCATGGGTTCAGGTTTCTTGTACCCAGACCCCTTCCCAGCTGGTCCTCCAGCACTGGAGGCTAGTAGCGGACTCTGCAGTGCAAGAGTGTGGCCGCCTCTGTCTGAGAGAAGTTAACTGTTCTCTTGAGGGAGATGGAACATTTTGGTTAACCACAGCATAAGTTATTATGGGTTTCAAAGTCCAAATCATAGTATTTGATTCCTTTTTATATAAAACCAAAGACTGAAAAAATAAATTTAGAGGACCATTTCAAACTGGAGCCAAACCCATGCGGACTATCAGACTATTAAAACAAATTTTGAGGTGCTAAATATTTTCTGAGCCACACTTGAATCTCTTTGGTTAAAGTCTGAACTTGTCTCTGAAGCATATACATTTTGTCACTGATTCCCCGTGAGCACATTCCAGCTGTGCGTAAGCCACCTCTGTGTGATGAAAGGCTACAGTAATATTAATTCCTTTCATTTTGCATCTTACTGAATAGCTTGCAAAGTCTGCTCTAACCCACCGTGTTGCTGAAGCCATGTAGTGACTATGAGAGTTTGGTGGGACAAAGCTGCATAGTCTCCCATTTCACATGAGGCCCATGGTAGTTAAGAGACTTATTCAGGGTTGCAGAGTCCATCAGTGGCAGAGGTGGGACTTGGACCCGGGGTCCTGAGTCTTGGCACAGTACTCTGTTTGTCAACTGTTCGATCAATCGCCTTGTGCTTTGGAGTTGACATGATACAGATGTATATAAAACATGTCCCTACCCTTCAGAGAGCTCACATCTAGCTGGGAAAATAAAACCAACACATAAATTAGTCAAATATCTTTGTATGAGTGATGGTGGTGGGAAGTGGGACAAGTGTTCAGTGGTGTAGGAGTTAAGGGAGAGGCCCATACCTGAAGGAAGAAGTAGTTCAGAAAGGATCCTCTGTCGATGCCACACTGGAGCTAGATCTAGAAGCCTGGGAGGAATTTTTGAACGGAAGAATGACATGATGGAAGTAATACCCTATCACTTGGGGTGGAGAGTCGTATCTTCTGGAGTAAGACCCTGAGCGACACTGGTGAGGGTTTGGGGAAGGGTCAGCACATGGATCAGCTGTGAGCGCATGTGAATCTTCGTTTCTCTCTCGTAGCTTCTTCCTGTGAGTCCTACGAGTACCCCCAGCGAGGAGGAGAGAGTGCAGGCCAGTCTGCCGAGTCCATGAGTGATGCAGTCCGTTCTTTCCTGGTGAGTGGGGGTCCGCCACAGTCCTCAGGCCAGCCCAGGTGGGTTAAAGGTCACACCCCATGGAACAAGGGAGTGATGGCGTCTCCCTCTTAGGACCCTGCCTAGTTTCTTATCTCAGTTCAGATCCCCGGGTTGAGTTTTTAGAAAGTAAGATTCAGGTGTGGAAGTGTGCTAGACTACAGGACTCACCAGCCCTACTGATAAGTAGGATGGGTCTAGAATGCAGAGGACCCGGGATCTGAGGGCCCGCCTGGAGGAGGGGCTGTGGTGTGAGACTCCACATAGGAACAGTGCTCAGTCAGTCCTGGTGGCAGAATTATGGTCTGAGCACAGGCTGTCCTCTGATGGGGCTGACCACGGCTCTCTGAGCAGACTAGGGCCTGTCTTCATGCCTGCTGGAAAGACTAGCCGTTGGGTAACCAAAGCAGAGGCAGCTTAGTTGTACGTGTGGACAGACAGGGCAGAGTTGAAGAAAGCCTCTAGCCAGGGGTATTCAGGGTTATCGCAGGGTTCTTGTGCTGTGCAACATGGTGGCAGCTCCGAGTACAGCTGGTGGTCAGACCAAGAGCTGGACTAGAGAAGCACAACCAGCCCGGACCTCATCAGCCAGGGCCAAGCTTTCTTTTGTGCTCCTTGCCGTGCTAGGGCTTGAGTCGCTAAACTGGACTTGAGGTGGAGTGACAGTCCTAAACCAAACCTGTGTGGTCTGTGGCCTCTGCCACCTGCAGCCTTGATCAGGCACCCGGAAAGCCTTGTGGACCCAGCCACCAAGGGTATTTATTCTAAAGAATTATTGCAAATTTTAAGTGGGTCAGAAGAGATCATGGAAACTGGAAGAGACCTACAGCCTTGATTTTTTTCTGCCTCCCACTGTGCTTTCTTACTTGGTCTTCCCAAGCAGCTAACTCAGTTACAATTTCCCTTGCCTTGTATACAAATTCTCACCCCTTCTTGTTTCTTCATAGTAGTTACTGCTATATTTCTTCCACTCTTCCTCCTAGCCACGGAAAACGGTTGTAGACCGATCAGATAGCGCCAATTCTGAGGACAACTACGTGCCCATGAATCCCGGTTCCTCCACCCTGCTGGCCATGGAGCGAGCAGGTGATAATTCCCAGAGTGTCTACATCCCCATGAGCCCAGGACCCCATCACTTTGATGCACTTGGCTACCCCTCAACAGCTCTTTCTCTGCACCGGGGCCCCAGCCGAGGGAGTGAGATCCAGCCACCCCCTGTCAACCGCAACCTCAAACCTGACCGGAAAGGTAAGTCCACTCTTTCTCCTGTCCCATCTCTGGACAGTGTCCAGGAACCATTTTCATTCATTTGCATTCATTTGGGGATCAGGTGGATCCTGAACTCTTCTTGCAGGGAAGTGTTTAGTGTCTGAACCACCCCAAACTCTCACACACGTACACAAACAGTCATTCCAGTGGTCTAGCAGCCTAGGGACCGGCTGCTGGAGTAGCCTGGGCAGGAGTACAGGCATCAGAAAGACAGGACACATTCAGGCTCCAGCTCTGTCACCTGCCAACATGGGATCAGAGGCAAGTCAGTGTGTCTCTGAGCCTTGTTTCTCATCTGAGAACTGTGAATACTTGCCTCCCAGAGCACTGAGAGACACAGGTACTGTATCTAAAAGTGCCTTATAAAGCATGAGATGCTGTTGGAGGATATGGGATGAGTATTAAATCTGGGGGGAACAATCTGTTGTCAGACTCAGTGGCCCCCATTTTGGATTCTGAAAATATGATTGCTATAGTGCAGAGAAAGTATCGGGATCTGAAGACATGGCTTCAAGGCCTATCAACATAGGCAAAGATTATAGAACCTGCTGAGCCTCAGTTTCCCTGCTTACAAGTGGAAATACAAAAGCATTTATACATATACTTGTGTGTGGTGTGTGTGTGTGTGTGTGACATTATCATCAGTGGCTGATCATTCGACTTTCTGTCCCTGCTCCAGCAAAGCCAACACCACTTGACCTGAGAAACAACACTGTCATCGATGAGCTCCCCTTCAAGTCACCTGTCACCAAGTCTTGGTCTAGGGCCGTGTGAGTATCTATTTGTGGACGCGGGAGCTGGGAACAGGGCTGTCAGGGCTGGTCAGGGGAAGGGTGGAGTCCAGAGAGCTGCATCCCGATGCGGATGCGGGCTGTAGCTGTCTCTTAGGGCTGGGTTTCCTCACCCGCGGAGGGGGAGTGATTGTACCTGCCTTGTAGCAGATGCAAATGTGATAATGGGAGTATGTAGCTGTGAGGGCGGGAGTCTGGGTGCGAGGAGACCATACTGTCACCCCACCCCCACCCCGAGCTTACTCTGTTTTCTCCCCGCCCAGTCACACCTTCAACTCCAGCTCGTCGCAGTACTGCCGCCCCATCTCCACACAGAGCATCACCAGCACGGACTCCGGAGACAGCGAAGAGAACTATGTCCCTATGGTGCGTCCCCTGCGGTCCGCAAGAGTGTCCCCCTCAGACTACCCTGGGACCACCTCAGTTCCCCATGATTTGGGATTACTTTGCTGCTGCAGTCCTTCTTGAGCACAAGTGTTGAGCGCTGTGGGGTAATGATAGAGGCAAGAAAGACACGGTCTCTGCCCTCCAGGAGGCCATGGGTTTAAAGGGCCAAGAGAGAAGGTCTGACTCTCACGACTGTGACATGGGTGGCATGGTCATACCCCTGGAGAGGCAGTGCTGTGGGGACACACTTGCGGGATGGGCAGTCATATCAGGCTGGGGAGAGGAAAGGCAGCCGTGTAGAGGGGGAAACAGAGAATGACAGTTAACTGTGGCTGCAGGTAGAGGTTGTGCTGAATGCAGATCCTGAAAGACCCTGAATGTTGTCTTGGTAGGTCTGGACTTTCCTATGGGCCACAGGGAGCCCAAGAAGGATTAGCAGCCTGGGCAATTAAAAATGTGTTTCAGAAGTCAGAGGGAGCATGTAGAGAATGACTAGAGAATACTTCAAAGTCGACTTCCTTCTTTCCTGTTAAAATCTTTCAGAAGGTCTCCTTTGATTGTGTTGTTCCCATGAACATGAGTAAGAATGTGAGCATAAGCTTTTGTTCCCATGAACATGAGTAAGAATGTGAGCATAAGCTTTTTTTTTAATTTTTATTTTTGAGAGAGTGTGTGAGCATGGGAGGGGCAGAGAGAGGGGGAGACACAGACTCTGAAGCAGGCTCTGAGCTGTCAGCACAGAACCTGATACGGGGCTCGACCTCATGAACCACCAGATCATGACCTGAGCCACCCAGGCGCCCTGAGCATAAGCATTTGTTATCTCCTCAGTGGTGGGAAAACACACATAGCATGACTCACGGTGGTGAAGGTCACAGTAGAGGTATAAACTCAGGCAGCACAGAAGTTTCCTCCCTGAGATTTTCATTGAAAAGGGAATGGCTGCCCAGCACCTGGGAGTTGCTGCATTAATAATAAAAGAATGAATCAACCAAACAATAAGCAGCCAAAAAAAAGAACATAGGACTGTTGCCATTCTCACTAGAGTAAGACTTAAGGAAAACCGTAGACAAGTTGGTCTTGCTGCCTGGATGGAGACAGGACCCTAGAGCGTATCGCTTGTGCAGCCCGGGGCTGAGGCTGCCCTGAGCAGATCTGGTGGGAGCAAGCTGCTTCGGGGTGACTGCTCCCTCCGGGCCAGGGAGGAGAGCTTCAGAAGACTTTCCAACATCAGGGCATAAAGGAAATGTGCCCCTTCTTAGGGGCCAGCAAAAAGGCCAGGTCTGTCAGGGAACCTGAGGATGAGATCTGGCCCAACAGCCTAGAAGGGAGGCAGCGTGGCACAGCGGGATCAGCACAGGTTTGGGAGTTGAAACACAGACAGGGCTCTCCTCCCTGCTCATGAGCTTGTCTATCTGAACCACAGTTTTAACTTTGTTTAAAAAAAAAAAAAAAACAAGCATTATAATAATACATCACAGAATTGCAGTGAGGGCTTAGATGAGAACAGGAGAAGGTCCTGGTCCGGCCTAGTGCAGGACTCCCAACCAGCACTCTCCTCCCTCCCAGAGGAGTGTGTGGTCCCAGGTGGTAGGTTAGTCTCGCTCCTAAACTTACTGATGGTTTTTCCTCCTTTGTGATAGCAAAACCCAGTGTCTGCGTCTCCCCTTCCCAGCGGCACCAGCAGTCCGGCCCCAAAGAAGAGCACGGGCAGCGTTGACTATCTGGCCCTGGACTTCCAGCCGAGCTCCCCCGGCCCCCACCGCAAGGTACAGGCCCGGCCAAGGACTACTCTACTGCTTTTCATTGAGTCTGGGTCTTAGAGGGCTCACATGCCTCCTCAAACACATGGGTGCTCGAAGTCCCTTGGACCGTTTCAGCCAGCCCTTCCCCCTTGCACGGCTGAGCAAATGGATGTACACCAGGAGGCATGAGCTGCTCAGGGTTACAGAGTGGGATCCTGGGTCCTGGTCCCCAGCTCCTCTTTCAGAACTCATGGTCGAGGTGCATCAACTAAGTGCCTCTGATCCAGGGACCTGCAGAGGGGACTCCTGGGCCCCGGAAAGCCCTCCACAGGAAGCATACTTAGCTGCTGGGTCCAGACAGCTGGGTGGCTGTGAGTGCTCCCCTCTGGCTGCTGCTTGTTGGCATCCAGCAAATTCTTTCTGGAGGAGTGGCCACAAGGAGGTGGGTGGAGGCAGAGATGGAAGACCTGGCTCCCCTAGGAGCTGGGAAATCAGGAGGGCTGACAAGAGGCTGTTACATGAGCAGGAGGGACGATGCAGTTTGGGCCTGAAAGGCCAGTCAGAGTGGCAGGCAGAGGCCCATCACCTCTCCCTGTGCAGCAGCTCAGAAAGAGCCCCCCCTTCCTGACAACTCACAGCCACTTCCCTGTTCTGTCCTCAGCCATCCACATCCTCTGTGACTTCCGATGAGAAGGTGGACTACGTTCAGGTGGACAAGGAGAAGACCCAGGCCCTGCAGAGCACCATGCAGGAGTGGACAGACGTGCGGCAGTCCTCGGAGCCTTCCAAGGGTGCCAAGCTGTGATACAGGGGCCACCAAGTCTGGGGAGGCACCTGGAGGTAGAGTCTCCGGAGCTGGCTCCTTCCCGTCTGCCCCCGCCCCCTTCTCCTCTTTGGTTGTTTCCTCCATTCTGCCACTCTGGCCTTCAAAGCACTTGATGTCAGGGACCCTGAACCCTTCTCCTGGGAGGTGAGGGCCTGATTGAGGCACTACTCTGCCCACTCGGGGCCCACCTTTGATTTTTATCACTAATGGCCCTGCCTCTACCCACCTTAGTTAGAGCTATTGCCAAAAAGCATCCTTCAGCCTCTTTCTGTCCTTTAGACCTGAATACCTACTAGGCGCTGGGAGGGGCTGGGGCTCTGAGCCAGATTCCACACCTCACATACGGTCTCGGCCCTCAAGCCTCTTCCCTCCGGCTACTGGGCTACCTCTCCTTCAGTCCCACAAGATGCCACATCGTCTCACTGGCCCAGGGAGCCCAGGACCAGCAGACTAAAGTGGACATGGACTTCATTCTTTTCTTTCTTGGTAGGGGAGAAGCAAGGCCACCAAAAGATGGAGTTGAGAAGGAAGGTTAGAGGTGGTCTTGAGGGACAGAGGAATGAGATCCCAGATGCAGAAGGCAGTTGATATGGGCAGGGGCCTCCTAACTTTGTAGCTGTTGTGGGTTGGGAAGAGGCAGAGGGATGAGGACAAAAGGAAGGAAAACGGAGGATACGCAACAAAAAACCAAGAGCAGGGGGTGCCGAGAACCCTGCAGGGTCAGGGTCCCCAGGACTGTGGAGCTTACAGGCCCTCGTCCCTAGGCATACCTGCTAGAAGAGGCTTGGACCGTGCTGGGTGTGCAGTGCGGGTAGGCCAGTACTGAGGGAAGGCAATGCAGGATCAGGATGGAGCGTGGGTGGACTGGAGGCGCTGCAGGGCCATACACTATAGTGGGGAGGGTGCAGCAAGTGAGTTTGTGCAAGACGGGCGGTGGGAGTGGGCAGATGATGGGAGTCAGGGTGTGAGGATGGTGGAGGTGGGCAGTGCCTGGGGACGCAGAGTGGAGCAGAAAGTGAAGGAGCCACGTGTGCGGGTTAGGGCAGACTGAAGGGGGCCGGGGAAAAGCAGGCGGGGGAGAGCTAGAGCTCGCACCAGGGCCCAGTGCAGGTACGAGTGTGGTGCCGGGAGCCCATAGTGCTTACCCAGTTCTTCTCACAGCTGTCGCTCCCTGCTAGCCCAGTGCCACACTGGACTCAGACCTGACCCTGGGGACAGCAGAATCCTGCCTCCTGCTCCCAGGCTTGAAAGGCCATCACGTCAGCACCTCACCCCAGGTACTTTGTGCTAAGCTAGGGAGGAGGGACCAAAGCTTCCAATATTTCATCCAGACCTCCTTCCTTTGGGGAAAGAAAAAGACTCCCCCCCCCCCCCCCCCAGTGGAGGTAGCTACCGCTCACCGTTCAGCTCCTGCGAGCACATACCTGGCCCTTCTCTAAAAAGCTCTGACCTGGCAGAACTTGTTTTCTTTACAGTAGCCCCCTCCTCACTCAGCATTTCGTAATGCCTGCTGGGGCCAGGTTCTGGGAACACAGCGATTTATCAGTTTGTCCGTGTGCTGGAGAAGGCAGGGTTAAGGAGGAGACACGAGGGCACTGGACATTGGTAACAGCTATGAGACTGGCAATGTTGATGGAGAGCAAAGGAAGCAAGGCTATGTCTTCAGGAGGTTGGTGCAGATCAGGCAGGAGGAGGTGGTATCTAGGAAAACGGGGTGCCTAAGATGGGCCTTAGAGGAAGATGGAGGGCAGGGCTGGGGGCCCCATGGAGGAAGAATGGAAAAGAGACTTGGAAAGTCTTTGGGAGTATGGGTCCAGTCCTTCCCAAGCTCTGGGGCTGGTGGCAGTGGCCTACACTGTGTCCTGTAAGGCCCTCTCTGAAGGGTCTATAAAGGGCAGAGCGTTTAATGGTGCTCCCCCTTAGCCCCAGGACGCCCTAATAATGTCAGCACTTAATGTACCACAATGTGAATGAAACTGGCTGGAGTCTGTAGAAACTGAGGTGTTCAGATCTGATGTCTAAGGAGGCCTTTTTCCAGCTCTTCGTTCCTGCACCTCCCAGACCCTTGGGATGGAGGTGAGGGAGGAGGGAAGTGTAAGAGGAAATGGGCCCGTTGAAAGTGGAGACTCAGGCTTACAGGCTTCAAACTGCCAGGTGTCTAGTATACATCTGTCAGTTCACTTTAAAAAGCTTGTCAACGTCCCTCTGCCTAGTGGCCTGGCAAGGACAAACCCCAGGCAGGGGATGCCTTCCCAGATAGCACAGCGCCCACGAGGACTCCGTGGGTTTGGGGCTCCACCTCTGCAAAGTTAAGATGGACTTCAGTAACGTCTACATTAGAAGCGCTTCAGATCTGCCCCGTTCCTAGGAGAGAAGCACAACTATTCTGGAGTGAGTGGAACACGGGCACAACTCTATTTACTTGCTGCAGGGCTACAGCCTTGGGCCCAAGCCCTGGCTGACCAGTCTTCCCCACCCCTGTCCCTTTTTGACAGAGCTCTGGACTCAAGAGGTCAGGGCCAAGGCAAGTTAGCACTTGGTCTGCAAACCGAAGGAAGCAAGGCTGGGCTCATAAACGCTGAAGCTCCCTCTCCTCTGGGGCTGCGGGGCTCCCTGGAGATTCAGGATGTCATGTGATAGTTGGTGGTGTGTATTCTTGTGTGTTGGTTACACGTGTCTTGAAATTTAGAATCATGTCGCACAGAATTGTCTATTTGTTGGGAAGAGAAAGAAAATGGGCTAGCAGCCCGGTCTTTAGGTTCTTGCCCTGTTAGACCGTTTAAAATTGACATTTAATTTTTCAAATCACTGTTGGTGCCTAATCACTTAAGTTATTAATTTATTCTGTTTTCTTTAAAAAAATTTTGTAACATGTATTTATCCTCTGTGAGTAGGTCTGGGATGGGGTGGGAGCATGTTCCAGTGGGTCCTGTTTTTGCTGTGGTGACACATGGTACAGGCCTGGAGCTTGCAGGTCCCTTTTTACTGTGGTGTTGGAGCAGGACAACAATAAAGTCCATTAGAAGCAACTGGAGAAGGCTGCTGGAGCCTGCCTCATCTGAAGGGGACGGAGCCCACTCACACCCAGCCTGGGGGCTCTGTCACCTGCCCCCTTTCATTTTAATAGTAAGTGACTGGGCATTTGTCCTGATGGGGAGGAACAAGAATGAACCCTCCCCCCCTTACCTTGGAGTATGTTTCCCTGATGTATAACATGGTGCACAGAGCATAGGCATTCTAAGCGTGACTTGGTCTCCGACAGACTATGGGCCCAGCGTCTAGTCTGAGGTCTCAAGGGTCTGTGACTTTCTCACCTTGGCACAGCCCTAAGACCCTGGTGACACCACTGGCTCGTGCGGGGGTCTCCAGCTCCAAGAACGAGATGGAGACACCAGGGGGCTGCCTCCCACCTTCTGTTCCAGGAGGGGCCACACACTGGCCCCAAGTTCTCGGAGGAAGGTGGTAGTGGCACTAGCTCTCAGGGTCTGAAACATCCCCAGGTACAGGGCCTTCACCTAGGATATTCTTCCTTGCACCTGGGTATGCCCCCACCACCAGTCCCAGCTCTGCCCTCAGGGCAGAGTCCTCACCTTTCACTTAAGCGCGCGTTCACCTCCCATGGCGTGTCACTAAGGGTACGGCAGACATCACAGCCACTGAGACTGAAGAACCACATCTTCCAATGTTTCAGAGAACCTATTTGTTTTTATTCCTTTTTTATTCCTGTTTGTTTGAGACCCTGAGTCTCTCCTCTCCATTTAGAAGGGTACAGCAGCGTCAGGGCACAATGAGGTCAATATCTGCTCCTCCACCAAACCCCCGCCCCCAGCCGCAGCTCTGAAGCCCACTGAGGAGGAGCTGAGCCAGCCAGCTTTCCTCCGGACGGACCATGGCTTCATGAGCGACACAAACACATTTGCAGTAAAATAAGGATTCTCTATCTTAATTAACCAGAAGGGGGATGCAAAAGGTGGCATCTCAGGCACTGAGGCAGGCTAGGGGGACGGGGTCTGGGGATTAAGGGTCTCCCACTGTGACGAGGGGACTGTCCTCCCCTCTAGGCACCGCTGTTTGTTTGGTGTGGAGGGAGACCATCTCTCGGAGCCTGTGCCAGGCTGCTTCCCACCTCCACTCCTCTCAAAAAAGTACAAAGGGCGCAGGCAACCACATACAGTGCCTGTGAAACCCCCTCAGAGAAACAAGACCTACAGGCCTTTATAGTAGAGACAGCAACAGGATTGTCTGAAAGGAGCTAGACGGGAAATGCTACTTGATGCCAAAACACTAGAGCTGTGGAGTTCAGCCCTGCTGGGGACACAGGGGGACAAGGCTCAGACAGTGTCCATCTAAGCTGCTTCAAGTGGACCAGGACACTTGGGTGTAAAATCTTAAAGGGGCTGATCCCAGTGTCAGGGGCTTGGGGCTCACCTCTGTATCTGAGTCTCTGCAGACCCTGCAGGCTGAGGTCCGGTGTCCCAGAAGCTTCCTCTCCACCTCTCCTGCCTCCTCAGACCCCACGTGGCAGAGCGCCTCTGCCTCCATCCCTACCCAGTTCCCAGAGGGAAGGGGTCAAGGCCTTCTCTGAGGTTTCAGGCTGGGGCAGAGTCCATGTTAGAAGACCAGTCTGTGGAAGTCCCCGCCATTGCCACCTGCAGGATTGCAGCCTCCCGGAGAGCCTTCATCCTCATCCTTGTCTTCGTCGAAGCCCCTCCCCCAGTGCGGAGATGCAGGGAGTGCAGAGATATAGGCTGCCCTGCTCCGGGCCTCCTTCTCCTGCTCCTGGGAACACAGGTGGGGGGAGCTGATTAACATTCAAGCTCTGAAGCCACAATCGTCCCCTCACGCCCCAACGCCAGCCAGCCAGCACAGCATCTCTGACCGTCTCCCGTGGCCCCCCGCGCCACAGCTTCTGCCCGAGGGGTGTTCCAGCTCAGTGGGAGGAAGGGTGGGAGACATCCATCCTTCTACTCTCTTTCGGCTTCAAAACCCTTCTTCCTTCTCCCAGTAAAAAACTCCCAGCCCCTTGGATAAAAGGAACACATTCACACAAGACTGTGACTAACCAACAAGGGCCTGACGTGACACCAGGGAGAAGGGTCCAGGGACTTGAAGGATCAGGTCATAGCACACAGGGACCTCTCCACAGGGTTCCAGCTCACTGCCTCTCAAGGCATTAGGAACAAACTCACCAGTGAGAAACGTCTTCCTCAGGCTGAACCGAGGCCCAGCCTCATGGAGACTGCTCACCGCTGGCCCTGCCTCTGCCTGACGGCCCAGCAAAAATGTACAATCAATCAGGCCTGCTGTCCCCACACAAAACACCGACTTCAGGCACTAATGTCTGCAGGTCCTGGGGTGACTACTATGGTTGTTTATGACCTTTGCTTTTCCAGCTGTTAAGTATTCTGATACTGCCCCTGACTCTAAAGAGGGGAGCAGACGGCACATGAGAAGAGGTTCGGGGCAGGGTGGTCCTCGGGTACCCCTGGAAGCCTCGACTCTTCACTCACAAAACCCTGCGTTGCTCCTTCACGAGCAGAAGATAAGCGTTAATAAATAGCTGAAAGTCTGTTCCTCTGAAGTTAGAGATTAAGTCTGTCTAGTCCACCACCATCTTCCCAGCACAAAGTAGGTGACGAAAGCAGACAGGGACACCTGGGTGGCTCAGGTCATGATCTCAGAGTGAGCTGGAGCCCCACGTGGAGCCAGCTTGGGATTCTCTCTCTCCATCCTTCCCCTCACTCATGCAAGCTTTCTCTATCTCAAAATAAACATTAGAGAAAAAAAAGATGGGGCATTGGGGTGGCTCAATTGGTTGAGCGTCGGACTCTTGACCTGGGCTCAGGTCATGATCTCCATGTGAGGTGGAGCCGGCTTGGGATTCTCTCTGCCCTTCCCCCACCCCCACTCCTGTGAGCTTTCTTTCTCTCAAAATAAACATTAAAAAGAAAAGGAGGACAGGGGGGAGCAAGCACTTATCGCGCGGTGGTTGCGGCAAAGCCCTCCGCTCGGGTGGGCCTGCTCACCTGCAGGTAAAGGATGTTGTCTTTGGAAATGGCCTCCATCAAGTCTTTGTGGAGGGTGGGCTCTGCCCGACCTCTGGGAGAGCTGGGCTCGGCCTCGGGCCCCTCCCCAGGCCGCTGCCGGTAAAAGAGCACGTAGGCAGTGTCCTTGGGGAAGAAGGAGGTGACGTTACTGACGGACTCAAAGGAAGAGAAGGACACCCGAGTGTCGTTGAACAGGTACCACTGGTTCTCAGGCTCGGGCCTGTCGGCAGCGCCCAGGGAGGGGGCCGGGCGGGCGGCACCCTCGCGGGCATAGCAGTAGTAGTGGCCACTCTCCGAGGACACTCCCGAGTGCACGACGACACTGCAGAGGTCGTAGGCCTGGCCACGGCCCCCGGCCAGCGGCAGGCGGAGCAGCAGGGGGATGGAGACGTCGTCCAGGATCTTGCGGCGGCGCATGGAGCGCAGGTCGAAGGAGAAGCGCAGCAGGGTCAGGATGAGGTAGCGCGGGCCCTGGCTCAGCTCCACTGCCTTCTCAGCGTCCTGCAGCGAAGCACAGGGCTCGCAGTAGTAGCGGTTCTCTGCCGTCAGCCGCTCAGGGGACAGGAAGTAGTTGACCAGGTCCAGGACGGACCGCGAGCCCTCCCCGGCGGCGCCCCTGTGGGTCCCTGGCCCCTCGCTGTCCTCTTCCTTCTCCTTCGCGGTCTCCGCCTCTTTCTCCGCCTTCTCTTTCTCCTCTGCTGCCGCCGCCTTCTCTTTCTTCTTCTCTTCTTCCTCCTCCTCCTCCTCCTCCTCCCGGGGCCTCTCCTCCTCCCGAGCTTCCTCCTCTGCTTCTTCCTCCCTCTCCACCTTCTCCTCGCCGCTGCTCTGCCCCCCAGGTCCCTGGGGGCCCAGGCCCTCAATGTCCAGGACGGCGGCGGGGGCGTCCCCCGTGACGCAGTGTTTCCTCTGCCTCCGAGGACCCACCCTGCTTGGAACCTGGGCTTGGGATGGTGACGGGGGGTCCCGGACTCCTACATCCTCCGCAGGGAGCATCACTGAGCCCAGGCGGCGGCGGCGACAGCGCTCAGTTGGGGGGAAAGCAAGAGAGAGGTCCGTGAAGGCCTCCTCCCGGGAGGAGACATTGAGGCAGTGGAGGCAGCGGATCCGAGTCACGATCTTGCCTCCGAACATCTTCTCCACAGAGGTGGGACTCGGACTGGGGGGCTCCTCCGGCGGAGAGGGCGAGCTAGACTGCTTGAGCTTTTGGCAGATCCTCGTCCCTGTCTTCTCCTCCTCGTGTAGCCTGGGGCAGAGAGGGCGGGGCCTTCACAACAGGCACAGACCCTTGCCTGGTGCTCGGGCCTGATTAGTGCCATCTACCTTCTCTGCAGGCCACACGTTTAGACGTGTGCATGGGAATGCACAGCAACTACACACGTGTGCAAGATGTCATCCATGCACGTGCACACTCAAGCCAAACACACGTGAACCATACTTCCCCCCCCATACACACAAACCTGCCACATGAAAACAGGCCTTACCAGCATGCACGTGGCCCCAGAGCTGTCTGAACAGGCCCCCCTGCACTCAGGCAAGCACAGCACACGAGTACACACACTAACCCCTGCCCACCCCTCACCCCTCGCAGCACCCATCTCCACACCTTCCACAAGTGCAGCATGGCACCCATTTCCAGAAGGAGGCAACAGAGCCCGAGAGACGGGCTATCCCACAGGCACCCTTCTCCAGCCCTGAGGCCCCCATGCAAAGCCAGGTCTGGCCCCCCTCACCGATCCAACAGGTACTTCAGGTACTCAGAGCAGTCCTGCTGGGTGCCAGGGCTGAACCAGGGTGTCCAAGATGCAGACAGGAAGTTCTCTGGAGAAATGGCAGGCCTCTAGGACCAAGGCAGGTGAAAGACAGGGTCAGGAGCAGGAGGCCACTCACTGACCAGCTCCAGTACGTGCTAGGCCTGAGGGTCCACCTTGGGATTCTCTGTCCCAAACTTCCTGGCCTCCTCTCTGAAGTCTTCCCTCTTCCTAGTTGTCCCTGACCCAACCCATCCCACCAAGTCCATGCAGCTTATGAGCGTGGCATTAGGTTCATGGAGAACAATCCTCTAGGAATTCGCTCTTTCCTGACAAATCTCCAGACCCTTGTTCGATGCCATTCCCTCTGCCTAACACACCTTTCTTCCATCAAAACCTTAGAGTTCAAGTCCCAGAAGTGATGACACCTGTTCTGTGCCATCTTCCCAGGGATCCCCTCCACCATTGTCTGCTCCCCTCCCTTGCACACACACACAACACACTGCACTGTTTGAGCACTACTGTTGTTACCTGCAGTCCGCCTCCCCCACCAGACTATGAGCTCTGTGAAGGCAGGGGCCGTGGCTTACTCATCTCCATGGCCCCCACAGGGCCTCAGATAATGTTTGGCCAAGGGCTTTAGGCTCCATGAGGGCAGAGACCATGAACAAAAGAAACACAGGCCTCAGGTGCCTGGCAGAGCAAATGCTCAAAAATGACAGCAAATGAGCAAAGCAGCATCTAATGCAAGGGAGTGAATCCCTGAGGGGACACATGTGAGCAGCAGTACACAGAAGGGGGCTCAAAGAGGCACTCCCCCTCCTGTCCCTCAAGGCACTAAATTGGCCACGAACCCATGCCAGCCCCAACATGGGGCTGCACAGCTTACATCAGGAAGTAGGGGCTTATAGCCAGACGCAGACAGGTCCTGGGGAAGGGAAGGGTGTCAGACCAGAGCCTCCTCTCCACCACACCCCAGCTCCCCCTGCACTCACCTGGCTGTGCTCCAGAAAGGCAAAGAGCCACTGCAGCTTGGTCATCAAGGGCTGTGAGTTGTTCTCCGTCAATCTGAGCACACAGTGTCTGAAGCTTCAAAATGAAGCAGAAGCATCCAGGGTAAGCCAAGGGCATCTAAGGAGCCCCTAGTCACCCACAGCACAGGCAAACAGGGCACCCAGGTGAAAAGCAAAACAGCCACTTAAATCTCAGGTCTGGGCCAGGGGCCAGGAAAGAAGAGCAGATCAATCATCCAGCTTAGACAATGAGGTAGCCCCTGCAGCTCCTTCCAGTTCAGAAAGATCAGGACTCCTAGGGCTGGAAGTCTCTGGAATGCACCAGAGTCTGTGCCAGTAAGGATCATCACCAGCCACTGCAGCCATTCACGCCCTTCTCCTTCCCACCCAGACCCACCCAGAGCAGCAGGCCTTGGCTCCAACCTTGTCCCTCCCAGACCCCTCTTACAGCACCTTCTCAGGGCCCCTGCACTATGGCCCTAGGACCACACCGAGCGGTTCCCTTGCCTTCAAATGAGGGCAGGGGTCAATGTGAGTCTGCTAAATCAAGAGGACACAGTGGGGCCAGACTGACTCCGAGGAACAGAGTATGATCCTGGGGGAGACAGGATACTACTGACACCCAATTGGAACAAGCCACTTCCCAGGTCTCACCTCAGCTCCTGTTCTCACAAGCAGCTCTAGGCAAACAGGTCAGGCATCTTTCCAACCTGAGCCCACTGTATATAACAGTGTTACCAAAGTGTGTTCCACCTAGCTGCCTACCACAGTTTAAATTCAGAGGCTGAGTGAGGATTTAGGAACATGTACAGCGATCTGACCTCACTACAACCATATAAGCACATGACCTTTCTCCCGGTAAGTCATCTGACCATATTTTACAGAGATTAAGCATCTGAGAGCAGAATGTAAACACTAGTCCTTCACCAGGTCTGAGAAACATATACACTGGGAAGTGCTAGAGATTAGTTCCAACCTCCCCCAGCGTACCTGACCTTCACCAGGTCTGAGAACCACACACATTAAGAAGTTCTAGAAATTAGCTCCAACCTCCCCCTAGAAGCTCAGAGAGGATAAACCAATGTGAGGTCATACCAAAAGTCAGCAAAGCTTACGTGCTCTATTACTTTTTAAAAAGATGTCTAAGTGTGGTGTTGAAAGAGGTGTCAAATGGATCAACAGAATGTAACAGAGAACCCAGAAATAGACCCCCACAAATATAGTCAATTGACCTTTGAGAAAGGAGCAAAGGCAAAAGAAAATGGAGCAGACTCTTATGAACAAATAGTGCTGGAACAACTGGACATCTACAAAATATATATATACACACACACACACACACACACACATACACACACAGGGCACCTGGGCAGCTCAGTCAGTTAATATGTCCGATTCCTGATCTCAGCTCAGGTCATGATCTCATGGTTCATGAGATCAAGCCTTGCGTCAGGCTTTGTGCTGACAGCACGGAGCCTACTTGGGATTCTCACTCTGCCGCTCCTCTGCTCATGCACTTGAACTCTCTCTCAAAATAAATAAACTTATATATACACACAGACACCTAGACACGTACCTGACACTCATCACAAAAATTAACTCAGAATAGATCACAGACCTAAATATAAAATGCAAAACCATAAAACTCTGAGAAGATACCAGAGGAAAAACCTAGATGACCTTGGGTATGGTAACACCTTCTTAGATGCAACACCAAAAACACAATCTGTAAATATAATTGATAAGCTGGGTTTCCTTAAAATCTTCTCTGTAAAAGACATTATCAAGAGAATTAAGAGATAGGCCAGGGACTAGGAGAAAATATGTGCAAAAGACCCATCTGATAAAGGGATGTTCTCCAAAATGTACCAATAATTCTTAAAACTCAACAATAAGAAAACCAGGTAGTGGAGAGTTGGGGGAGTAGGGGAATCTCTTCCTCCCCTGGTGGTCTTTGAAGACGAAGACCCCACCCCAAATGTGTGGCCAATGAGAATTGTCCCCAGAATCCAGCAAACTATGAGCTTGGCAGTTCTAAGTGCACTGAAGCAATAAGTGTATCTGCGGGATAAATTCTCCAGAAAAAGAAGATGTATACAGATGGAATAGCTACTGCCAAAGTGTCCTTCGAAGAGGAACTAATGAATTTGCATCAGTAAGAAATATTTTAAGGATCACAAAGAATCTGACCAGGATTGAGAAGAGAGAGCAACTGTGAAGAAGGAGGATCCTTCAGATAGGAAGACAGGAAACAGTCTTGGCAGGAAGGGCAAGATGGCAGAGAAACAGGGAGTTCGTACTTCCCACCCGCATCTCTCAAACAAAGAAGGGCTGAAGCCAAAGGACTCTGAACTGCAAGAGTTTGGCAGGAAAAGAGACAGAGTCCACTAAGAAGACAGCCTCATAGGTGCGTGATTGCAAACTGGGGAAGATAAAAACGGGCTGGGACAAGGAGGCTCGGAGGGGAGGGAGCCCCCTGTGTGGAGAGACAAAGGGGAAGGAAAAGAAAGAGCAGCTGAAACTGCTCGTAGAACTGTACCCGGAGAAGAGAAAAACCTCGGCCTGTATGGAGAGGGATCATTTCATCCCATATCTATCTAACTGCAGGGCTTTCTGAGAGAGAGATCCCATCTCTAACTGCGGAGCTTTCTTTGGCCTGGGTACCCCGGTCCCAGAAATTCCCTCTGGCATAGACAGTACGCAAGGGACGGAGTCGGCATCAGGAGGAACCGGGCCCCTGCTCAGTCCCCTGCCCGGAACCCTGCTAGGAAGTGCCCCGGCTTGTGGAATTACATTTTGGGCGGTATCACTAATGCGCAGGGAGTAAGAGCTTGAAACGCAGCTGGGTGTGGGACATACAACATGGCCCACCTTGACTGCGCCCATGACAGTGAGGTCAGACCCAAAGGAGTGTTTTGGAATACCTGATTTGAGAAGGGACTGGGGGGTCGCCATTTTTCTCCCCACAACCACCAAGGCAGGGGCCTCAGGGAGCAGCCAGCAGGACCCACAGTGGAGGCAAGACCCGCCTACACCAAACCATGCCCATCTGCGCTGGGTAGCTGTTTGTTTGTTTGTTTGTTTGTTTTTTACCAGATCTGGATAAACGCTGGGGAAACAGCCCCCCCCCCTCTGCCCTGCCAAGACCAGCACTGATGCATTGCCGTGATTAACTCTAGATCAATTCTTGCTATTCAGATATATTCTCACTTATCTCATTCTTATCTCTCCCCTCCTCTGGACTGGTTATTCTGGTTATAGGTTTGCTTAAACAGGCATATGTAATCCATTCTCTTGCTGCATGTTCTACACCTCCTTCGTTACCTTCCTTTCTCTCTCTCTGAAATAATCAGACTATATAGTTTCTCTGGGTAACATTACCTTCGTTTTTTTTTTTTTTTCTCCTCACCTCCTGCTGTATTCTCCTTTTTCTCTCTCTGAATTAAGCCTTTTAGTCTCTCTGCCTGGTCAATGTTCAATTTCTCTTTCTCCCTACTCCTGTCATTTCTCTCTTTGTATATGCTCTTCCATCAGCAATGCCTCCACCCTGCTCTTTATTTGTAGCTGGGATTTCTGGTTTTATGCTTTTAGATTGCCCTTTGTCTTTTGTTGCTTTTGTTTTGTGGGGGTTTTTTTTTTTCTGATTTGCTTGTTTGATTTGTACATTTGCATGCTTTTGTTCCCTGTTTGTCTGTTTTCCTTCCCAGGTCTACCTCAAGAAACAAACCAAAGTGCACGTGGTAGAGAGTCCCAAATATCACTATGAGTAGGGAAATAAAATAACCAAAGTCACACAAGAGAGACCAAGGGACACCATTAAAAGAACACTTCCTGAATGAACAGGCCCTGGATAGTGTATGAGTCTCCTTTAATATAGCAGTACTCGGAGGTGCAGAGTGCATAACAAGCTTTTAAAACTGACAAGAGACAGAAAGCTAGCCAAAATGATAAAATGGAAGAACTCTCCTCAAAAGAAATTCCAGGAAGAAGTGACAGCTAAAGAATTGGTCAAAACAGATATAAGCACATAACTGACAAAGAATTTAGAACAATAGTCATAAAATTAATTGCTGGGCTTGAAAAAGGCATAGAAGACAGCAGAGATGGGGCGCCTGGGTGGCTCAGTCAGTTAAGCGTCCGACTTCGGCTCAGGTCATGATCTCACAGTTTATGGGTTCGAGCCCTGCATCGGGTTCTGTGCTGACAGCTCAGAGCCTGAAGCCTGCTTCAGATTCTGTGTCTCTCTCTCTCTGCCCCTCCCCTGTTCATGCTCTAATAAATAAATGTTAAAAAAAATTTTTTTAAAAGACAGCAGAGATGCTATTGCTACAAAGATTATGGAACTTAAAAACAGTTATGATGAATTAAAAAATGCTATAAATGAGGTGCATAATAAAATGGAGGCCGCCACTGCACGGATTGAAGAGGTAGAGAAGAGAATAGGTGAATTAGAAGATACAATTATAGAAAAAGAGGAAGCCATGAAAAAGAGAGATAAATTGATCCAGGAGCACAAAAGGAGAATTCGAGAACTGAGTGATACAATCAAACAGAACAATAGCAGTATCATAGGAATTCCAGAAGAAGAAGAGTAAGGGGCTGAAAGGATACTTGAACAAATTATAGCCAAGAACTTTCCCAATCTGGAGAAGGAAAGAGACATTGAAATCCAAAAGGTACAGAGAACTCCCCTCAGACGTAACTTGAATTTATCTTTGGCATGACATATCATAGTGAAACTGGAAAAATATAAGGATAAAGAGAATTCTGAAAGCAGCTAGGGATAAAAGGGCCCTAACATACAAAGGGAAACCTATCAGAGTAGTTACAGACCTATCTACTGAAACTTGGCAGGCCAGAAAGGAACGGCAGGAAATCTTCAATGTGATGAACAGGAAAAATATGCAGCTAAGAATCCTTTATCCAGGAAGCCTGTCATTCAGAATAGAAGAAGAGATAAAGGTCTTCCCCAAAAAACAAAAATTGAAGGAATTCATCACCACTAAACCAGCCCTACAAGAAATCCTAAGGGGGACTCTATGAGGGAAATGTTGCAAGGATCACAAAGTACCAGAGACACCACTACAAGCATGAATCCTAAGGAGAATGCCATGACTCTAAACCCACATTTTTCAATAATAACACTGAATGTAAATGGACTAAATGCTCAAATCAAAAGACATAGGCTATCAGAATGGATAAAAAAAAAAACAAGATCCATCTATTTGCTGTCTACAAGAGACTCATTTTAGACTTGAGAACACCTTCAGATTGAAAGTGAGGGGATGGAAAAATATCTACCATGCTACTAGAAGTCAAAAGAAAGGTGGAGTAGCCATACTTATACCAGACAAACTGGACTTTAAAGTTAAGGCAGTAACAAGAGACGAAGAAGTGGCTTATATAATAATTACAGGGTCTATCCATCAGGAAGAGCTAACAATTATAAATGTCTACGCACCGAATTTGGAAGTACCCAAACACATAAAACAATCACAAACATAAGCAATCTTATTGATAAGAATGTAGTACAGGGCGCCTGGGTAGCTCAGCAGGTTGAGCGTCCAACTTCAGCTCAGGTTATGATCTCACGGTTCATGGGTTCGAGCCCTGCGTCGGGCTCTGTGCTGACAGCTAGCTCAGAGCGTGGAGCCTGTCTTCGTATTCTGTGTCTCCCTCTCTCTCTGACCTTCCCCTGCTCACGCTCTCTCTCTCTCAAAAATAAATAAAACATTAAAAAACATCTAAAATAAAAAAAGAATGTGCTAATTGCAGGGGACTTTAATACTCCACTTACAGCAATGGATAGATCAACTAGACAGAAAATTACTAAAGAAACAATGAACCTGAACGACACATTGAAACAGATGGATTTGATGGATATATTTGGAACTCTACATCCTGAAGCTATGGAATTCACTTTCTTCTCGAGGGCACATGGTACATTCTCCAAGATAGATCACATACTCGGTCATAAAGCAGCCCTCAATAAATATAAAAGAATTGAGATCATACCATGAATACTTTTAGATCACAATGTTATGAAACTTGAAATCAATCCCAGGAAAAAGTCTGGAAAACCTCCAAAAACATGGAGGTTAAAGAACACCCTACTAAAGAACGAATGGGCCAACCAGGCAATTAGAGAAGAAATTTAAAAATATGGAAACAAATGAAAATGAAAATACAACAGTCCAAACTCTTTGGGATGCAGCAAAGGCAGTCCTAAGAGGAAAATACATTGCAATCCAGGCCTATCGCAAGAAACTAGAAAAAGCGCAAATTCAAAATCTAATAGCGCACCTAAAGGAGCTAGAAGCAAAGGAGCAAGAACACCCCAAACCCAGCAGAAGAAGAGAAATAATAAAGATCTGGGCAGAAATAAACAGTAAGAATCAAAAAAAAACAGTTGAACAGATCAATGAAATCAAGAGTTGTTTTTTTGAAAAAATAAACAAAATTGATAAACCTCTAGCCAGGCTTCTCAAAAGGAAAAGAGAGAGCACCCAAACAGACAAAATCACGAATGAAAATGGATTTATTATAACCAATCCCTCATAAATACAAGCAATTATCAGGGAATACTTTGAAAAATTATATGCCAACAAACTGGACAACCTAGAAGAAATGGACAAATTCCTAAACGCACATGGACTTCCAAAATTCAAGTGGGAAGAGATAGAAAATCTGAACAGACCCATACCTAGTGAAGAAATTGAATCAGTTATCAAAAATCTCCCAACGAATAAGAGCCCTGGGCCAGATGGCTTCCCTGGGGAATTCTATCAGACATTTAAAGCAGAGTTAATAACCATTCTTCTCAAGCTATTCCAAAAATAGAAATGGAAGGAAAACTTCTAGACTCATTCTACAAAGCCAGCATCAGCAAAGTCGCAGAGACCC
>CM053575.1:56833565-56949968 GCA_028646485.1 Cryptoprocta ferox | reverse complement strand
GGTTGCATTTTTATACACCAATAATGAAGCAACAGAAAGAGAAATCAAGAAACTGATCCCATTCACAATTGCACCAAAATCCATAAAACACCTAGGAATAAACCTAACCAAAGACGTAAAAGATCTGTATGATGAGAACTATGGAAAGCTTATGAAGGAAATTGAAGAGGACACAAAAGAATGGAAAAACATTCCATGCTCATGGATTGAAAGGATATTGTTAAAATGTCAATACTACCCAAATCAATCTACACATTCAATGCAATTCCAATCAAAATTGCACCAGCATTCTTCTCAAAGCTAGAATAAACTATCCTAAAATTTGTATGGAACCACAAAAGACTCCGAATAGCCAAAGTAATATTGAAGAAGAAAACCAAAACGGGAGGCATCACAATCTCAGACTTTAGCCTCTACTACAAAGCTGTCATCACCAAGACAGTATGGTACTGGCACAAAAACAGACACATAGACCAATGGAATAGATTAGAGAGCCCAGAACTGGACCCACAAATGTATGGCCAATTAATCTTTGACAAAGCAGGAAAGAGTATCCAATGGAAAAAAAGACAGCCTCTTTAACAGGTGGTGCTGGGAGAACTGGACAGCAACATGCAAAAGAATGAAACTAGACCACTTTCTTACACCATACACAAAAATAAACTCAAAATGGATGAAGGACCTGAATGTGAGACAGGAAACCATCAAAACCCTACAGGAGAAAGCAGGAATCAACCTACTCGATCTCAGCTGCAGCAATTTCTTACTGGACACATCTCCAAAGGCAAGGGAATCAAGAGCAAAAATGAACAATTGGGACCTCTCAAGATAAAAAGCTTCTGCACGGCAAAGGAAACAATCAAAAAAACTAATAGGCAACTGACGGAATGGGAAAAGATAGTTGCAAATGACATATCGGATAAAGGGCTAGTATCCAAAATCTATAAGGAACTCACCAAATTCCACACCCGAAAAACAAAGAATCCAGTGAAGAAAAGGGCAGAAGACACGAAGAGACACTTCTCCAAAGAGGACATCCAGATGGCCAACAGACACATGAAATGATGCTCAGCATCACTCATCATCAGGGAAATACAAATCAAAACCGCACTGAGATACCACCTCACGCTGGTCAGAGTGGCTAAAATGAACAAATCAGGAGACTATAAGATGCTGGCGAGGATGTGGAGAAACGGGTACCCTCCTACACTGTTGGTGGGGATGTAAACTGGTGCAGCCCCTCTGGAAAACAGTGTGGAGGTTCCTCAAAAAATTAACAATAGAACTCCCCTAAGACCCAGCAATAGCACTGCTAGGAATTTACCCAAGGGATACAGGAGTGCTGATGCATCGGGGCACATGTACCCCAATGTTCGCAGCGGCACTTTCAACAATAGCCAAATCATGAAGAGCTTAAATGTCCATCAAGTAACGAATGAATCAAGAAGATGTGGTTTATCCATACAATGGAATAGTACATGCCAATGAGAAAGAATGAAATCTGGCCATTTGTAGCAACATGGATGGAACCCAAGGGTGTTATGCTAAGTGTAGTAAGTTAGACAGAGAAGGACAGATACCGTATGTTTTCACTCATATGTGGAAGAGGAAAAACTTAACAGAGGACCATGGGGGAGGTGGAGGGGGGAAATAATTAAGGAGAGAGAGGGAGCCAAACCATAAGAGACTCTTAAATACTGAGAACTGAGAGTTGAAAGGATAGGGGAGAAGGGAAAATGGGTGATGGGCATGGAGGAGGGCACTTGTGGGGATGAGCACTGGGTGTTATATGGAAACCAACTTGACAATAAACTATGAAAATAAATAAATAAAATAAAACCAATGACCGATTAAAAACTGGGCCAAATACAGGGGTGGTGAGGGTCGAAGATGGTGGCAGAGTAAGGTCCTGAACTCCACAGACACACTCCATCTATAGCTACCTATGGATCCTTTCCCTCTGAAAAAGATCTCAAGTCTAGAGGAACTGCTTTTCCACAACAAAAGAGAGAAGGACCACACTGAGATGCTCGGAGACACAGAAAAACGGGCTTGCAAAAACCTCCACCCTCAGGCGCAGAGACACACGAGAGACGTCATGAGACAGGTGCTTTTCCCAGAGGGCAGAAGAGTCGATGCCTCACATCTGGTAGCCCATGGCCTGGGATCTGCACTGGAAAGATGAACCCCCAGAACATGTGACTGGGAAAACCAGGGGTCCCGACGTGCTGCAATAAACTGATATTCCCCTTTGGAGAGCTTGCCTGGAGATCCAGTGAATAAAGAACAGTATGCAAAATGCCTAAATTCATTTGCTGGTCTGGGGACGACAGCTGGAGGAGCAGTGAACCGCTGAGATGCTCCCTGGAGACAAAGGCACTGGTGGACACCACTGCTGCACTCCACAGAGACTGCAAGCACAGACCAGTGAACTCGGTCCTGGCACTCACCCACCACCTTGCTGGACAGAAGCAAGCAGGATCATGGCACTTGCTGAGGCCAGAGAGCACAGTGTTCCCCTGCTCCCCACCTGGGGCAGGCAAGCACGAATTGTCATGGAGTGCTCCCACTCCCTAGCTAAAATCTGCTATTGCGGGCGGATGCAACAGTCCCCCCCCACCCCGCCCCCACCAAAGCTGGCACACATGTAGAGATAGAGTACTCTCCTACTATGCTACTGAAGTCCAAGGGCATATGCAGTCATGACATTTTTCTGTTGTCTTTCTGAAGGCCCCTCCCCCCCACATGTCTGGCTGCCTTGCTAAAGCAAGTGGGTATGTACAATCCACACAGGAGATAGATACCCCTTGATCGCCTGGCACTGGTGACCTGATGGGGCTAGTGTTAGTGGGTTCCACAGAAAGGTAACAAACAGAAAGACTGTTCTTGGCAGGCTACCACCCCCAGGGCACTGTACAGACAAAAGATTGAAACACAACCCAATTCTTCCTGTAAAAGGCCAAATACTTAGCCCAGAGCATCAGCCTAATGGACAGGCTTCAGCTTTTCCACACATCTGGAGGCTGAGAAGGCACTTCCAGGGAATAGAAAGAAGCAAGGAGACACCATCCTTGCGCACACCCTTCACCTCACTATGGCTAGATGAAACTCCCAGAAAGGAGCTTCTACACTTGTCTGGAGCCCAGATTTTTAGAACTGTTGTCCAGGAGACACCTCCAGATCTCCTGGTCTGGAGGCCAGCAGGGATTACTATTATAGCAACATAGGGCCAAATATATTTGTATATTTAAAAGCCACTGCCTGAGAGTCTGGCTTCCCATCACCTGAAACCAGGTGGTAGGTGAGATCCCTCCTCTTGGATCACTGTCTGGTCTTGACACACCTTCATATAGAGTCATATTAATGGGTACATATCAAGAATAAATCAGGTGGTTTAGAAAATTACAGAAGTTCTTGATAAAAACCCTCAAGAAAGTAGCGATAGAAGGATCATAACTCAAGATCATAAAAGCCATATATGAAAGACCCACCACTAATATCATCCTCAACGGGGAAAAACTGAGAGCTTTCCCCCTAAGGTCAGGAATACAACAGGGATGTCCACTCTCACCACTGTTATTTAACATATTATTGGAAGTCCTAGCCTCAGCAATCAGACAACACAAAGGAATAAAAGGCATCCAAAATCGGCAAGGAGGAAGTCAACCTTTCACTCTTCACAGATGACAGGATACTCTATATGGGAAACCAAAAGATTCCACCAAAAAACTGCTAGAACTGATCCATGAATTCAGCAAAGTCACAGGATATAAAATCAATACACAGAAATCAGTTGCATTTCTATACATCAATCATGAAACAGAGAAATCAAGGAATTGATCCCATTGACAAATGCACCAAAACCCATAAAATACCTAGGAATAAACCTAGCAAACGAGGTAAAAAATCTACACTGAAAACTATAGAAAGTTCATGAAGGAAACCAAAGAAGACATAAAAAAATGGAAAAATATTTCATGCTCATGGATTGGAAGAACAAATATTGTTAAAATGTCAATACTACCCAAAGCAATCTACATATTCAATGCAATCCCAATCAAAATTCCACTGGCATTCTTCTCAAAGTTAGAACAAACAATCCTAAAATTTGTATGGAACCAGAAAAGCTCCTGAATAACCAAAGCTGGAGGCATCACAATTCCAGACTTCAGGCTGTATTACAGAGCTATAATCGGGGTGCCTGGGTGGCTCAGTCGGTTAAGCGTCCGACTTTGGCTCAGGTCATGATCTCACGGTTTGTGGGTTCGAGCCCTGCATTGGGCTCTGTGCTGACAGCTCAGAGCCTAGAGCCTAGAGCCTGTTTTCGGATTCTGTGTCTCCCTCTCTCTGACCCTCCCCTGCTCATGCTGCCTTTCTCTCTCAAAAATAAATAAAAAACATTAAAAAATGTTTTTAAAATAAAAAAAAATTCAAAGCTATAATTATCAAGACAGTATGGTACTGGTACAAAAACACTCAGATCAATGGAACAGAATAGAGAATCCAGAAATGGGCCCTCAAACGTATGGCCAACTCATCTTTGAAAAAGCAGGAAAAATATCCAACAGAATAAAGACAGTCTCTTCAACAAATGGTGTTGGGAAAACTGGACAGTGATATGCAGAAAACTGAATTTGGACCACTTTCTTACACCATACCCAAACATAAAGTCAAAATGGGTGAAAGACTTAAACGTAATATAGGAAGCCATCAAAATCCTCTCTGACCTCGGCCGCAGCAACTTCTTACCCAACACAGCTCCAGAGCCAAGGGAAATAAATAAAAGCAAAAATGAGCCAGTGGGGGTGCCTGGGTAGCTCAGTCGTTTAAGCACCTCACTTCAGCTCAGGTCATGATCTCACAGTTCGTGGGTTCGAGCTCTGTGCTGACAGCTCAGAGCCTGAAGCCTGCTTCAGATTCTGTGCCTCCCTCTCTCTCTGCCCCTTCCCCACTCATGCTTTGTCTCTGTCTCAGAAATAAATAAAACATTTAAAAAAATTTTTTTAATGAACCATTGGGACCTCATCAAGGTAAAAAGCTTCTGCACAGTGAAGGAAACAATCAGCAAAACTAAAAGGCAACCGACAGAATGGGAAAAGATATTTGCAAATGACTTATCACATAAAGGGTTAGTATTCAAAATCTATAAAGAACTTATCAAACTTAACACCCAAAAAAACAAATAATCCAGTGAAGAAATGGGCAAAAGACATGAATAGACACTTCTCCAAAGAAGACATCCAGATAGATGGCTAACAGACACATGAAAAAATGCTGAATATCACTCATCATCAGGGAAATACAAACCAAAACCACAATGAGATACCAGCTCACACCTGTCAGAGTGGCAAAAATTAACAACACAAGCAACAACAGATATATGCAAGGATGCGAAGAACGAGGATTTCTTTTGCACTGCTGGTGGGAATGAAAACTGGTGCAGCCACTCTGGAAAATAATATGGAGGTTCCTAAAAAAGTTAAAAATAGAACTATCCTACAACCCAGTAATTGCACTACTAGGTATTTATCCAAGGTATACAGGTGTGCTGTTTTGAAGCGGCACATGCACCCCAATGTTTAGAGTAGCTCTAAACACACACCATGCAGTATTACTTGGCAATCAAAAAGAATGAAATCTTGCCATTTGCAACTACGTGGATGGAACTAGTTTGCTTATTATGCTAAGCAAAATAAGTCAGCCAGAGCAAGACAAATATATGACTCCACTCATATGTGGAATTTAAGATACAAAACAGATGAACATAAAGGAAGGGAACTAAATATAATATAAAAACAGGGAGGGAGACAAAACGTAAGAGACTCTTAAATACAGAGAACAAACTGAGGGTTGCTGGAGGAGCTGTGGGTCGGGGAATAGGCTAAATGGGTAAGGGGCATTAAGGAAGACACTTGTTGGGATGAGCACTGGGTGTTACACGTAGGCAATGAATCACTGGATTCTACCCCTGAAATGATTATTGCACTATATGCTAACTAACTTGGGTGTAAATTAAAAAATAAAAAAAACAATTTAAAAAAAATTACATAAGTTCAAGAGATGACCAAGAGCTAGGGCAAAGCTGAACAAAAATCACCAGAGGCAGCTATTTTACCTAATACATAGGAATAAACACACAGAGTCAAGCAAAATGAGGAAACAGAACCGTGCTCCAAACAAAAGAATGAATGAGACAAGCCTCAGAAAAAGACCTTAAGGATATGGAGATAAGTTATCTACCTGATAAAGCATTCAAATTAATGAGCATAAAGATGCTCACCTAACTTGGGGAGGAGTGGATGAACACAGAACCTCAACAGAAAAACAGAAAACATAAGAAAGTACCACACAGAAGTCACTGAGCTAAAGAATACAGTAGCTCCAATGAAAACTACACTAAGGTGGCTCAACAGCAGAATGGAGGAGATGAAAGAAGAAATCAGCAAACAGGAAGATAAAGCAATGGAACTCACGCAGAAAGAACAGCAAAAAGGAAACACAATTTTAGAAAAATGAAGAAAACCCAAGAGACCTCTGAGACAACATCAAGCAGAATAACATTTATATTATAGAGGTCCCAAAAGAAGAAAGAAAGGGGTAGAAAACGTATCTGAGGAAACAGAGGCTGAAAACTTCCCTAGCCTGGGGAAGGAAACAGACATCCAAGTCTAGAAGGCCCGGACAGTTTCTCAAGTACACATGGTACATTCTGCAGGATATAGCACACGTTAGGATCCAAAAGAAGTCTCAATAAATTCAAGAAGACTGAAAACATATCTAGCATCTTCTCTGACCACAATCATTTACAAGAAGGAAAATGGGAAAACTACTAATATGTGGAGATTAAACAACATGTTAAAACTAAACCACTACTAGGTCACAGAAGAAGTCAAAAAATACCTAGAGATATGTGAAAACAGAAATATAAATACAAAAATCTATGGCATAGAGCAAAATGAGTTCTAAGAGCGAAGCTCACAGTAGTACAGGCCTACCTCAAGAAACAAAAGAAATCACAAACCATTTAACTTTATACCTAAAGGAACTAGAAAAAGAACAAAGCCCAAAGTTAGTGGAAGAAAGGAAACAATAAAGATCAGAGCATAAATAAATGAAATAGAAACTAACGCATAATAGAAATGATCAATGAAACTGAGAGTTGATTCTTTGAAAACAAACAAAATACATAAACGGTGCTGGTAAGACTTGACAGCTACATGCAAAAGAATGAAATCAGACCACTGTCTTACACCTTACACAACAACCAACTCAAAATGGATTAAACACTTGAATGTAATACTGTAAACCATAAAACTCCTAGAATAAAACACCGGTGGTAAAACTACTTGGTCTCTGTCTTGGCGATGTCTTTTTGGACCTGACTCAAAAGGCAAGGGAAACAAAAGCAAAAATATTACATCAAACTAACAACCAGCACTGTAAAGGAAACCATCAAAAAATGAAAAGACAACCTACTGAATGAAAAAGGTATTTGCAAATAATATATCCGATAAGGAGTTAATATCCAAATTATATAAAGAACTCACAACTCAGTATTTTAAAAATCCAATTACAAATGGACAGCGGGGGACACCTGTGTGGCTCAGTCAGTTGAGCGTCCGACTTCGGCTCAAGTCATGATCTCAGGGTTCATGAGTTTGAGCCCTGCATCAGGCTTGCTTGCTGCTGTCAGCGCGGAGCCCACTTAGGATCCTCTGTCCCCCTACTCTCTGCCCCTCCCCCACTTGCACTCTCTCAAAAATAAATAAAACCTTTTCTAAAAAAATGGACAGAGGATGTGAATAGTTTTCCAAAGAAGACATCCAGATGGCCAAGAGGTACATAAAAAGATGCTCAACATCACTCATCATCAGGGAAATGCAAATCAAAACCACAATGAGATACCACCTTACTCCTGGTAGAATAGCTAGAATCAAAAACAGGAGATAGCAAGTGCTGGCAAGGATGTGGAGAAAAGGAGCCCTCGTGCACTGTTGGGAATGAAAATTGGTGCAACTACTATGGAAGACAGTCCAGAGGTTCCTCAAAAAGTTAAAAATAGAACTATTACAGGGGCTCCTGGGTAGCTCAGTCCGTGAGCGTCCAACTCTTTATTTCATCTCAGGTCATGATCCCAGGGTCGTGGGATCAAGCAAAATCTCCCTGGGATTCTCTCTCTCCCTCCCTCTGCCCCTCTCCCCTGCTCATGCACTCTCTCTCAAAAAAATAAATAAATAAACATAAATAAGTCATGAGGATGTAATGTACAGCATGGGGAATATAGTCAATAATATTATAGTATCATAAAGGGACAGATGGTAACTAGACTTCCTGTGATTTCACAATGCATACAAATGTTGAATGCTATGTTGTACACCCAAAACTAACATAATTCAATTAGAACTCAATTTTAAAAACGGACAACATCTGGGGCACCTGGGTGGCTGAGTCGGTTAAGCGTCTGACTTCAACTCAGGTTATGATCTTGCGGTTTGTGAGTTCGAGCCTGTCGGGCTCTGTACTGACAGCTCAGAGTCAAGACCTGCTTCGGATTCTGTCTCCCTCTCTCTCTGCCCCTCCCCTGCTTGGGCTATGTCTCTCTCTCTCTCTCTCAAAAACAAATAAAAAACATTTAAAAAAAAAAGGTGGGGGGGCAAACATCTTAACACACACTTCACCAAAGACATACAGATAGCAAATAAGCACACTGAAAAGATGTTCCATATTGTATGTCATCAGAGAAATGCAAATTAAAACAAGATAGGTTCTGGTCCAAGATGGCAATGTAGAAGACCCTACACTCACAACCTCCAGATATACCAAATCTACACCCATTTATAGAGCAACTCCTCCCAAAGAACAACTAAGGGCTGACTGAACAGCTTCTGCCCAAGAGACAGACCACATAAAGAATGACAAGACAGAGACACAGTAACCATAGGAAACCCGCTACCAACTCTCTGAACTGCAGCGCGGAGTACTGAGGGACCATGAGCAGATCTGTCTACCCTGACGCACAAGGGAAAGGGAAAAAAAAAAAAAAAACCTGTTTAAAAGGGCAACTAGAATATGAAGGAACCAGCCCTAGAACCCTGCCAAAGGCCATAGCTCCAGCCACCCCACCAGGATGCCCTCCACACTGTGTAACCCCCGGCACCCCAGCCTACACCCACTTCAGCTACAGCTCCCCAACCAGGGTCTGAAGTTGAGTCTTTGGTAGGCAGCATCTAGATGGGTTTTGTTTTATCCATTCCACCACTCTATGTCTTCTGATTAAGGCATCTAGACCACGTGCATTTAAAGAAACTACTGAGACATATTTTAAAAATTACCACCATTTTAAAAATTATCTTCTGGTTGTTTTTGTCATTCTTCTCTGTTCCTCTCTTCTCCTGTACCCTTCGCTTGTGACTGATAACTGTTCTTAGTGTTATGCTTGGCTTTCTATTTTGTGTGTATTATAGGTTTTGAGTTTGTAGTAACCATTAGGTTCACATATAACATCCTAAGTATACAGCAATCTATATTAAGTTGAGGGTCACATAAGTTCAGACACGTTCTAAAAAGAACTTTTTTCCTCACCCCACCAGGTTTTATGTACACGTTGACATATAATTACATTTTTTACTCTTAATTTTCTAATTGCTTTTTTTATTATTAACTTTCTTACTTCTAATTATAGCCTGTTTTCCGCTTTAAAGAAAGCTTTTTAATGTTTCTTGTAAGGCTGCTTTAGTAACCTTGCTGGATAGAGTACTCCTGATTATAGGTTTTTTTCTTTTCACTGCTCCGAAAGGAAATCATGCCACTCCCTTGTGGCAGGCCAAGAAGGTGCCGCAGCAGGACAGGTGAAGCTGAACTACACGCTAGCCGGAGGGGCTGGGGCGCTCAGCACAGGGGGAGCCCTGACAGTGCTGTCCGGAGCCAAGGGCAACGCAGGCTGAGTCCAAGGGTGATCCATGCAAATGGAAGCAAGCAAACAAACAAAAGCAGGGTAACAATACTTAGATACAATAAACTTTAAGACAAAACCTGTGACGTGAGAAAAAGAAGGCCATTACATAGTGATAAAGGGATCAATCCAACAAGAGGATATAATTATTGAAAATATCTATGCAGATATTAGAGCCTGGGTGGCTCAATCACTAAGCATCTGACTTCGGCTCAGGTCATGATCTCAAAGTTCAGTTGAGAGATCTAGGTGAGTTCAGGCCCTGCTCTGGGTAAGCATGGGCCTCACTTGGGGTGAGCCCTGCTTCTCTCTCTCTCCCCTCTCTTTTATCTCTCCCTCTCTCTCTGCCCCCTCAAGGGATTCTCTCTCCCGGTTTCTCTCTGTCTGCCCCTTGCTCACTTTTGCCCTTTCTCAAAAAAAAAAAAAAAGTAAGTATCTATGTAGCCAACACCAGAGCAGCTAAACAACACGCTACTAAACAACTAATGGGTCAAAGAAGAAATCAAAGAGGAAAAAAAAAAAACAAAAAAAAAACAAAAACACAACAGTTCAAAATTTTTGGGATGCAGCAAAAGCAGTTCTGAAAGGGAAGTTTATATAGGCCTACTTCAAGAAACAATAAAACCTCAAAAAAATCTAACCTTACATATAATAGAAAAAAAAACAAAGCCCAAGGTTACTCAATGGAAGGAAATAAAGATCACAGCAGAGATAAATGAAACAGTGACTAAAAAATATTTATCAATGAAACCAAGAGCTGGTTATTTAAAAAGATTTTTAAAAATTGATAATACTTTTAGCTGCTTATCAAGAAAAAAAGACAGATGACCCAACTAAATAAAACTGGAAAGAAAAGAGGACGACTGACACCATAGAAATACACAGGATTGTAAGAGACTACTACAAAAAATTATGCCAACCAATTGGACAACCTAGAATAAATGGATAAATTCCAAGAAACATACAATTTTCCAAAACTGAATCAAGAAGAAATAGAACATCTACACAGACCAATTACAATTGAATCAGTAATCAAATAACCAACAAACAAAAATCCAAGACCAGATAAATTCTCAGGTGAATTCTACCAAACATTCTCCTCAAACTATTCCAAAAATAAAAGAGAAAAGAAAGCTTCCAAATATATTCTATGACACCAGCATTACTAATACCAAAACCAAAGATACTACAAAAAACAAAAACTACAGATCAATATCCCTGATGAACACAGAACTCCTCAACAAAATATTAAACCAAATTCAACGATGCATTAAAAGGACATTCACCACAATAAAGTGGGATTTATTCCAGGGTGCACAAAAGGTACACTATTCACAAATCAATCAAAGCAATACATATTAACAAAGTATAAAATCATGACCATCTCAAAAGATGCAGAAAAAGCATTTGACAAAATTCAATATCTGTTCATGGTAAAAACTCTTCTTGTGTTAGAGAGAACATACCTCAACATAATAAAGGCCATATATGAAAAACTCACAGCTAACATCATACTCAATGGTGAAAAACAGAACTTTTCCTATAACATCAGGAATAAGACAAAGATGTCCATTCTCACCACTATTATTCAACATGGAACTGAAGTCCAAGACACAACAGCTGAGAAATAAAAGGCAACCAGACTGGGAAGAACTTAAACTGTCTCTATTTGCAGGTAACACACTCTACACAGAAAATCTTAAAGACTCCACCTTTTCAAAAAACTATTAGAATAAACAAATCAGTAAAATTGAAGAATACAAAATTAATACAAGAAATCCATTACATTTCTATACATTATATAAAGTATTAGAAAGAGAAGAAAATAATTCCATTTATAATTATACCAAAATATTAAAATACCCAGGAACAAACCTAACAAAGAAGGTAAAAGACCTGTACTCTGAAAACAATAAAACAATTGATGAAAGAAAGTGAAGACACAGGGGAGCCTGGGTGGCTCAGTCAGATAAGCACCCGACTTGGGCTCAGGTCATGATCTCACTGTTTGTGAGTTCAAGTCCCATGTCGGGCTCTGTGCTGACAGCTCAGAGCCTGGAGCCTGCTTCAGATTCTGTGTCTCCCTCTCTCTCTACCCCTTCCCCTGCTCACACTCTGTCTCTTTCTCAAAAAATAAATATTTTGAAAAATTAAAAAAAAAAAGAAATTGAAGACACAAAAATGGAAAGATATTCCATGTTCACGGATTCAAAGAATTAATATTGTTAACATGTCCATGCTATCCAAAGCAATCTAGAAATTCAATGCAATCCCTACCAAAATACCAGCAACATTTGTCACAGAACTAGAACAAGCAAACCTAAAATTTGTATGGAACCACAAAAGACCCTAAATAGCCAAAAGCAATCTTGAGAAAGAAGAACAAAGCTGAAAGCATCACAATCCCACATTTCAACATGTACTACAGAGCTACAGTAATCTCAACAGTATGACAGTGGCACAAAAAAAGACACATAGATCAATGAAACAAAATAGAGAGCCCAAAAATAAACTCACTCTTTTATGGTCAGTTACTCCACAACAAAGGAGGCAAGAATATACAATAGGGAAAAAAAAGTCTTTTCACCAAATGGCGCCAGAAAAACTGAATAGCTACATACAAATTTCTTAAACCATGCACAAAAATAAACTCAAAATGGATTAGAGACCTAAATATGCAACATGAAACCATAAAACTCCTAGAAGAAAACATAGGCCAAGTAATTTGATTTCAGCCTTAGCAATATATTTTTAGATATATTTTCTCAGACAAGGAGAAAAGAAGCACAAACTACTGGGAACACACCAAAACGAAAAGCTATTGCATGGCAAAAGAAACCATCAACCAAACAAAACGGTAACCTACTAAATAGAAGACATTTTCAAATGATACAGCCTGTAAAGGATTAATATCCAAATATAAAAATAAGTTATACAACACCAAAATATAATCCAATTTAAAAATGAGAAGATGACCTAAACAGACATTTTTCCAAAGATACAGATGGCTAACAGACACATGAAAAGATGCTCAACATCACTCATCATCAGGGAAATGAAAATCAAAACCACTATGAAGTCACCTCGCATCTGTCAGAATGGCTAGATTCAAAAAGACAAGAAATAAGCACTGGCAAGGAAATGGAGAAAACAGAACCCTGGTGCTCTGTTGGTAGGAATGCAAGCTGGTGCAGCCACTGTGGAAAGCAGTACGGAGGTTCTTCAAAAAATTAAAAATAAAACTACCATACAATCTAGTAATTCTACTATTGGGTATTTACCCAAAGAAAACAAAAAAACTAACTTGAAAAGACACACGCAGCCCCATGTTTGTTGCACCATTATTCACAATAGCCAAGATATGGAAGTAGGCCAATTGCCTACCCATAGATGAGTGAGTAACGAGGAGGTGGTGTGTGTGTGTGTGTGTGTGTGTGTATACAGATATATAATGGAATATTACTCATCCATAAAGAAGAGATCTTGCCATTGGTAACAACATGGATGGACCTAGAGGGTATTATGCGAAGTGAAATCGATTAGGGAAAGACAAAGACCGTATGATTTTGCTTATATGTGGACTCTTTTTGAGCAAAAGCAGAAACAGACTCATAAATACCGAGAAGAAACGAATGGTTGCCAGAGGGAAGGGTGTGGGGGGCGGGGGAATGGGTGAAGGGGAAGGGTAGGTAGAGGCTTCCAGTTACGGAATGAGTCAGAAGGATAAAAGATATGGTACAGAAAATATAATCAATGTATTGTAAACTGTTATATAGTAACAGATAGTAGCTACACTTGGGGTGAGCATACCATAATATACACACTTGTCAAGTCAGTATTCTGTACAACTGAAATTAATGCAACTTTGTCAACTTTATTTCAAAAAAAAAAAAAAGAGAGAGCAGAGCAATAGTTGACAGGGGCAGAAAAGAGAAGGAAGTGGGCAAAGGGCATAAAGTTTTGGCTATACTAGACGAATAAATTCTAGAGACCTACTGTAAAACAAGATACTACTACACGTCTGTTAGAACAGTTAAAAGCCAGAACACAGAAAACACCAAATGTTGGCAAGGATGTAGAGCAACAGGACATCTCATTCATTGCTGGTGGGAATGCAAAATGGGACACTCTGGAAGATACCTCGGCAGTTTCTTTTCCTTTTTTAAGCAGTTTCTTACAAAACTAAACCATCCAATACAGTTATCATGCTTCTTGTTATTTACCCAAAGGAACTGACCCTCTTGTCCACACAAAAATCTCTACATGGATGTTTACACCAACTTCTTTTAAAATTTTAATTAGCCAACATACAGTGCAATATTGGTTTCTACAGCACGTTTATTCTTAATTGCCAAACTTAGAAGTAGCCAGTATGTCCTTCAATAGTCAAATAGATACTCCGTAGTACATCCAGACGATGGAATACTATTCAGCACTAAAAAGAAATGAGCTATCATGCCATGGAAAGACATGGAGGAACCTTAAATATTGCTAACAGAAAGAAACCAATCTGAAAAGTACAAACCAATATGAAACTGCAGGATTCCACTATAGGACATTCTAGAAAAGGCAAAACCATAGAAACCATGAAAAGGTGAGTGGCTATCAGGAACAGGAGGGGGATAAATAGGAAGAGCACAATGGATTTTTAGGGCAATGAAAGTATTCTATAGGATACCATAGTGACGAATACATGTCCTTCTACATTTGTCCAGAACAACACAATGTACAACACCAAGAGTGAACATAAACTGTGGACTTTGGGTGATTATGATGTGTCAGTGTAGGCTCATCCTTGGTTTAAAAAACAAACAAGTGTACTGGGGTGCCTGGGTGGCTCAGCCAGTTAGATGTCCAACTTTTTTTTTTTTTAATGTTTATTTTTAAGAGTGTGTGTGTGAGAGAGAGAAAGAGAGCGAGAGAGAGCAAGCGAGCATGAGTGGGAGAGGGGCAGAGGGGCAGAGGGAGACACAGAATTCAAAGTAGACTTCAGACTCTGAGCTGTCAGCACAGAGCCTGACACGGGGCTCGAACCCATGAACTGTGAGATCATGACCTGAGCGGGAGTCAGACGCTTAACCAACTGAGTCACCCAGGTGCCCCTAAATGTCCAACTCTTGATCTCAACTCAGGTCTTGATCTCAAGAGTCATGAGTTCAAGCCCTGTGTTGGGCTCCGTGCTGGCCATGAATAGCCTACTTTAAGAAAAACAAATTTAAAAAAAGAAGTGTACTATTCTGGTGAGTGATACTGATAATGAGGGAAGCAATGCAAGTATAGAGACAAAGTGTATGGTAAATCTCTATACCTTCCTCTCAATTCTGCTGTATACTTAAAATTGCTCTTAAAAGGGGGGGAGCAGTCTTAAAATAAGAGGGAAGAGGAATTCTGGGAAGATGGCAGAGTAGTAAACACCAGGAAACTATCTCTCCATCTAGACAAAAATTGCACTGGCAGAATCTGTATAATGTTGACTATCTGAAAAATCTAGAGTCCTCTGAAAGCTTGCAACTTGGCCTGGGGAGGGGGGGGGGACGGCTTCCACTGTAAACCACCATCAATTTCACCTCTTAGCACAGTAGCAGCTTTCCATCCCCCACACCCCAGCCAAATGGCAGACTGCTGTGTACATGTTTCTAAAAACAGCTTACACATAGACTGCAGGAGGTAGCGTGGGTAAAAAGTATTCTCTCTCCCAAATACTGGGGATCTATGCCCTTAGTGCTGCTTCTGGGGCAGCTATTGCTACTGCATACACACACCCCCTCCATTGTTGCTAGCCCCTCAATCTCAAGCTAAAGTCACAGGAGATTTAAAGGGCCAGCACTCCTCTGCCCTCCCTTACTTTTTACCTTTCCCATTTCAGGAGCCAGACACTAAAGACTAAAACATTCAGAAACTGCATATATAGGGAAAATTAGAAAGTGGCTACACATGCCCAAGGAAAGGCTCAGAAAAGACAACAACATTACGTTCACCCCTCAGGCTCATCTTCGGCACAGAGATGGCCTATAACAATTAAAAAACAAAAAACAAACCCACAGCAAACACTGGGAAAGGGGGGGAATGTGATTTCTAGAGTTACCACATTATGAAAATCAAATGTTCAGACTTCAACAAGGAATCAGAAGACCTACAAAGAAACAGGAAAGTATGGCCCATTCCGAGGGAAAAAATCATGCAACAAAATCTGTCCCTGAAAAAGACTTAATGGTCAGTGAATCAAAGGCTTTGAAACAACAGTCTTAAAGATGACTAAAAAACTAAAGAAAGGTGTGAAGAAAGTCATGGAGACAATGTGTGAACAAAATGAAAATGTCAATGAAGAGACAGAAAACCAAGAAGAAATTCTGGAGCTGAAAACAACAATAACTTAAATGAAAAATTCACTGGAGGATTCAAAGGCGGATTTGAGCAGGCAGAAGAGCCAGTGAACTTCACAGCTGTGTAACAGAAAGAAAAAAGACTGACAAAAAGTGAACAGAACCTAAGAGACCTATAAAACACCATCAAAAGGACCAACATATACATCATGAGAGTCCCAGAAAAAGAAAGGAGCGAAAAAAAGGGGGCAGAGAGAATAGCTGAAGAAATGATGACTGAAAACTACCCAAAAATTTGATTAAATATATAAATTAGTCGGGGTGCCTGGATGGCTCAATTGGTTGAGCATCCGACTTCAGCTCAAGCGATGATCTCATGGTTTGTGAGTTCAAGCACCGCGTCAGGCTCTGTGCTGACAGCTCAGAGACTGAAGCCTGCTTCGGATTCTGTGTCTCCCTCTTTCTCTGCCCCTCCCCTGCTCGCACTCTGTCTCTGTCTCTGTCTCTCTCTCTCAAAAAGAAATAAACATTAAAAAAAAATACATGAGTCAATAGCTAAGAAGCTCAATGAACCCCAAATAAGATGAATTCAAAGAGACCCACACTGAGACACATAATCAAACAGACAATAGACAAATCACATCAACAGACAAAACCAAAGAGTAAATCTTCAAAGTGGCAAGAGAAATGAATCATCACATACAAGAGATCATTAGTAATAATTATGCCAATAGTTATTTGCATATTTCTCTCCAGAAATTTTGGAGGCCAGAAGACAGTAGACAAATGCATTCAAAGTGTTTGGTGAAAAAAACTGTTAACCAAGATTCCTAAATCTGGCCCAACTGTCCCTAAAAAGTGAGAAATCAAGATATTCCCAGATAAACAAAAGCTGAGAGACTTTGTGAACTTGCCCTGCCCTACAGGAAATGCTTGAGGAAAGGACACTAGAAATACGTACCTTGAAACCACAGAGAAACAAAGATCTCAAAAAGGGAAAATACATGACCAATTATAAAAGTTACTGTTGTTATACCAACACTTAGTAACTGTATTTCTTTTGTTTTCTAAGTTTTTATTTATTTATTCATTGAAAGAGAGAGAGACAGAGAGAGAGAGAGAGAGAGAGCACACGTGAGCACAAGTTGGAGAGGAACAGAGTGGGATGGAGAGAGAGAATCCCACACTGTCAGTGCAGAGCCTAATGCAGGGCTCCAACCCATGAATCGGGACATCAGGACCTGAGCCAAAACCAAGAATCAGACCCTTAACTGGCTGAGCCACCCAGGCACCCATATATTTCTTTTTGTAACTATACTTTTTATTTTCAACACATTTAGGAGAATGATACATGTAAAGAAAAAATTATTAATGTAATAGCTAGTAATTACTCTAACTCTGGTTTGTAACTCTCAATCTTCTACGTCATTTAGAAGACTGATAGAAAAGAATGATTTCTGAAAAAAAAAGAATTACTGATTTCTAGGTTTTTTTTGGCATGCAAACTATAAAGAAGTAATTTTGCAACATCAACAGCCAAAACAGGTAGGACAGAGCTGTAAAGGAGCAGAGTTTTTGTATATTATTGAATATAAGATGTTTTAAATTAAAATTAGAATGTTCTAAATTTAGAATATTAAACATAATCCCCATGGTAACAACAAAGAAAACAATTATAAAATAATCGCACAAGGAAATTAAGAAAGAATTTAAACATTTCACTATAAAATTATCAACTGGAGGGGCGCCTGGGTGGTTAAGTGTCTGACTTCAACCCAGGTCATGATTTCACGGTTCATGGGTTCAAGCCCCACTTCGGGCTCTCTACTGACAGCTCAGAGACTGAAGCCTGCTTCAGATCCTGTGTCTTCCGCTCTCTCTGCCCCTCTCCCGCTCATGCTCTGTTTCTCAAAAATAAATAAACGTTGGCACAATAACAGACACTCAGATCAGTGGAACAGAATAGAGAACCCAGAAATAGACGCACAAACATATGGTCAACTAATCTTTGACAAAGCAGGAAAGAATATCCAACAGAATAAAGACAGTCTCTTCAGCAAATGGTGCTGGGAAAACTGGACAGCAACATGCATAAAAATGAACCTGGACAACTGTCTTAAACCATTCACAAAAATAAACTCAAAATGGATGAAAGACCTAAATATAAGAGAGGAAACCATCAAAATCCTCGAGAAGAAAGCAGGCAAAAACCTCTCTGACCTTGGCCGCAGCAACTTCTTACTCAACACGGCTCCAGAGGCAAGGGAAACAAAAGCAAAACT
Organism: Cryptoprocta ferox; assembly: GCA_028646485.1. Classification (NCBI taxonomy): domain Eukaryota; kingdom Metazoa; phylum Chordata; class Mammalia; order Carnivora; family Eupleridae; genus Cryptoprocta; species Cryptoprocta ferox. The sequence goes on along the minus strand of CM053575.1, from coordinate 56,931,411 downwards.
GAACTACTGGGACCTCATCAAAATAAAAAGCTTCTGCACAGTGAAGGAAACAATCAGCAAAACTAAAAGGCAACTGGAGGAATGGGAGAAGATATTTGCAAACAACATATCAGATAAGGGTTAGTATCCAAAATCTATAAAGAATTTATCAAACTTAACACCCAAAACACAAAGAATCCAGTGAAGAAATGGGCAAAAGACATGAATAGACACTTCTCCAAAGAAGACATCCAGATGGCCAACCAACACATGAAAAAATGCTCAACATCACTCATCATCAGGGAAATACAAATCAAAACCACAATGAGATACCACCTCACACCTGTCAGAATGGCTAACATTAACAACTCAGGCAACAACAGATGTTGGCAAGGATGCGGAGAAAGAGGATCTCTTTTGCACTGCTGGTGGGAATGCAAACTGATTTTTTGCACTGACTGGGAATGCAGTCACTCTGGAAAACAGTATGGAGGTTCCTCAAAAAACTAAAAATAGACCTACCCTATGACCCAGCAATTGCGCTACTAGGTATTTATCCAAGGGATACAGGTGTGCTGTTTCAAAGGGGCACATGCACCCCAATATTTATAACAGCACTATCAACAACAGCCAAAGTATGGAAAGAGCCCAAATGTCCATCGATGGATGAATGGATAAAGAAGATGTGGGGGGGGTGTGTGTATGTAAAATATATATATATATATATATATATATATATATATAATGGAGTATTACTCAGCAATCAAAAAGAAGGAAATCTTGCCATTTGCAACTACATGGATGAAACTAGAAGGTATTATGCTCAACGAAATTAGTCAGAGAAAGACAAATATCATAGGACTTCACTCATATGAGGACTTTAAGACACAGAACAGATGAAGATAAGGGAAGGGAAGCAAAAATAACATAAAAACAGGGAGGGGGACAAAACATAAGAGACTCTTAAATATGGAGAACAAACAGGGTTACTGGAGGGATTGTGGAAGAGGGGATAGGCTAAATGGGTAAGGGGCATTAAGGAATCTACTCCTGAAATCATTGTTGCACTATATGCTAACTAACTTGGATATAAATTTTAAAAAATAATACTTAAATAAATGAATAAACATTAATAAAAAAATCAACTGCACACAGAAGATGACAGGAATGCAAGATATTAGGGACAAAAAAGCCATAGGGTATGTAAAAAAACAAATGGCACAATGACAGAAATCCCTCCTGATCAAGTTACTGTAAGAGTAAACAGATTAAACTCTCCAATCAAAAAGCAAAGAATGACAGAATAGCTAAAAACACACAATCCAACAATATGCTGTCTATGAGAGACTGGCTTCCAATCCAAAGACACAAACAGGTGGAAAGTGAAAGGATGGAAAAGGATATTCCATGCAAATGAAAACCAGAACAGAACAGAAGCAGCTGTACTAATGTCAGACAAAACAGACTTTAAGTCAAAAAAGCTAACAAGAGACAAAGAAGGACTTTATATATTGATAAAAAGCTCAATATAGTAAAAAGATAATAATTATAACATTTATGCACCAAATGACCATCAAATTAGATGAAGCAAACACGGAGAATTAAAGGGAGAAATCAACGACAGCTAGAGGCCTCAGTAACCCCATCCACAATCTCAGAACAACCAGAAAAAAGATAAAGATACAGAGGACTTAACACAATAACCATCCAGGTCTAAAAGACATAAACAGAACACTCCACCCAACAGTAGCAGATTATACATTCTCAAGTGCGTTGAGATCTTTTCCAGAAAGATTATAAAATTAAGCCACAAATTAAGTTTCAGTAAATTTTAAAAGATAAATATTGAAGTATCTTCTCTGACCACACCTGGACAAGCCAAACTCAGTAACAAAGAAAATTAGAAAATTCATAAAATTGTGGAAATTAAACAATACGCTTTTTAACAACCAAAGAAAAAAAGAAGACACCACAAGGAAAATTACAAACTACTTAGATATAAATGAAAATGAAAACACAACATACCAAAATTTATGGGATACAGGCAAAAGTAGCGATAAGGGGGAAACATAGTTAAAAATGTTCATATTAAAAAAACAAGCAAGATTTCAGGGGGTGCCTGGGTGGCTCAGGCAGTTAAGTGTCTGACTCTCAATCTAGGCTCAGGTCATGATCTCATGGTTCATGAGTTCAATCTCCACACTAGGCTCTGTGCTGACAGCATGGAGACTGCTTGGGATTCTCTCTCCCTGTCTCTGCCCCTCCCCTGCTTGTGTTCTTGTTCACTCTCTCTCTCAAAATAAATAACCTTTAGGGGCACCTGGGTGATTCAGTCAGTTTAGTGTCCAACTCTTGATTTCGGCTCAGGTTATAATCTCCCAGGTGGTGGCATCAAGCCCATGCTGACAGCACAGAGTCTGCTTGGAATTCTCTCTCTCTCCCCCTCTCTGCCCCTCCCCTACTTGTACCTTCTCCCTCAAAATAAATAAAAAATAAACATTTAAAAGCAAATAAATACATAAGCTTATAAGATTTTTTACAAATTAAAAATTAAAAGGTTTTTTACAACAACCTAGATTCACTACTTAAAGAACTATAAAAAAAAAAACAAATCTAGAAGGAAGAAAAAAATAAAAGATTAGAGAAGAGATAAATAAAATAGAAAATGAAAAACAGGGGAAAAAAATCAATAAAGCCAAAAGGTGGTTCTTCAAAAAGAGCAAAAAGAATTGACAAATGTTTAGCTAGGTGGACTAAGGAAAAAAAAGACTCAAATTACTAAAATCAGAAAGTAACATGGGGACATCAGTACCAATTCAATAAAAATAAAAAGGATAATAAGAGAGTAATATGAATAGTAGTCTGAAGAGACCTAAACTAGTAAGGAGATTCAACAGTAATCAAAAATCCCCCAACAAAGAAAAGTCCTGGAGCTCATGGCTCTTGAGTAAATTCTACCCATCTTTAAAGAAGAACTAATACCAATATTTCCCAAACTTTTCTGAAAAACTAAAAAGCAAGGAACACTTCCTATTTATTCTATGAGGTCAGCATAACCCTGATACCAAAGCCAGACAGAGATACTAAAAGAAAACTACAAACTGATACCCTTATGCAAACATCCTCAGCAAAATACTAGCAAACAGAATTCAGTGGCACATTAAAAGCATTCTGCACTATAACCAAATAGCATTTATTCCTGGAAAGCAAGGATGGTTCAACATACAAAAAAATTAATCATTGTAAAATATATACATCACCAGAATAAAGGAGAGAAGCACATAATCACCTCAGTTGATACAGAAAAGGCATTTGACAAAATTCAACACACTTTTATGATAAAGAACACTTTACACAATAGAAGGAAATTATCCCCATGTAATAAAAGCCATATATATATTAAAAACCCACAGCGAACATAACACTCAATGGTGAAAGTCTAAAAGCTTTTCTTCAAGATAAAGAACAATGCAATGATGTCTAATTTCACCCCTTCTATTCAACACAGGACTAGAAGGTCTAACCAGAGCAACCACACACACAAAAAGTAAATAGAAGTAAAATTATCTGTCTACAGATGATATAATCTTATATGTAGAAAATCCTAACGACCACAGTAAAAACTGTTAGAACTAATAATTCAGCAAAGTAGCAGGATACAAAGTTAACACCAAAACCAACTGCATTTTTATACCCCAACAATGAACAATTCAAGAAGGAAATCACAAAAACAATTCCAATTACAATAGCATCAAAAAGAGCAAAATGCTTAGGAATTAACCAAGGAGGTAAAGGTTGCACAATGAAAACTTCGCAACAGTGCTGAAAGAACTGGAAACATAAAATAAATGAAAACACATTCCATGATCATGGATTGAGTTAATACTGTCCAAATGTGAATATTTCCCAAAGTGATCTACAGATTCAATGCAATCCCTATGAAAATCCAATGACATTTTTTGCAGCAAGAGAAAAAAAACTCTAAAATTCATATTGGAATCCCAAGGGATCAGAAATCATGAAAAACAATCTTGAAAAAGATTAACAGAACTGGAGGATTCACACTTCCTGAGGTTAAAACCTACTACACAAAGCTACAGTAATCAAAACACTGTGGTACTGGCATAAAGACAGACATAGAGACCAATGCAATGAAAACAGATCAAATGATTTTTAACAAAGTACCAAGATCATTCAATGGAGGAAAGAACAGTCTTTTCAAGAAATGGTACTAGGAAAACTAAATGTCCATAAAAAGAAGAATGAAGCTGGCCCCTTACCTAACACCATGTACAAAAATCAACTCAGAATGGATCAAGGACCTAAATTTACAACAAAACTCTTGGAAGAAAACATAGAACAAAAGCTTCACATTGGATCTGGCAATGATCTAACATAGGACACCAAAGGCATAGGCAAAAACAACAACAAAATTAGACAAACTGGACTTCACGAAAATGTAAAAATTTGTGCATAAAGACATTTAGGGTTTCACTTCAAGATGGAAAGATCCTGAACTCAACTTCTCTCACAGACACACTAAATATACAGCTACATATGGAACAATTCTCTTTGCAAGGAATCTAAAAACTAGTTGAGCAACTCCTACACATCACGTGAAAGAGAAAAAACCAACATTGAAATGGGTAGGAGAGGTGAAGACAATTTCACCAGAAACCCCATCACCAGCGTGGTGACCCACAATCAGTAGGGAAATCACAACCACCAGCTTCTCCATGAGGAGGGGAGAGTTTAAACCCTACATCTGGCACCGTAACTTGGAAGACCTGCACCTGAGGGATGGGCCCCAAAGTATCTATCTTTGAAAGTCAACAGGACTAATGTCCACAGGACCAACAATGCCACAGCAAACTAAGAAACAGTGTTTAAATGGCTTGTAGGAACCAAGCATGGCTAACCCACCAGGAGCCAGCACAGAGGCAGCTGAGTGAATCAAGCCCAGTCTTTCCAGGGAAAAAGGTCCATTTGTCTATCTTAAAAGTTTAGCCTGGGGGCAGGCTTCTAATGTAACACACATCTAGGGCTGACTGAAATATTTTCCAAAGACTGCAGAGGCTAACAGGTGTCATCTCTGCACACTCTCTCTCTGCCTTACTCCAGGTTGCATCTCCCAGAAAAGAGCCTATGCACACATCTGGAGCCCTGGTTTTTGCAGGTGCCACCCAGGGAGCACCCCTTGAATGTCTGGCTCTGGTAGCCAGAGAAACTTACACGTGCAGATCACACAGGGCTGTAACAAATGGAAAACAGCTGCGCCACCATATCAGGGAACAGCAGACACAAATGCACAATCCTTCCATGAAAGAGGACTATTAGGTTATCTTCACAGATAGAAATGCCCATCTCCCAGTCTTCCGCCCAAAGAGATTTATTTGCATACTTTACAAAAGCTGCTACCTGAGGATCTGGCTTCCAATAAGCCTTGCATTGAGAGGGCCTGAAATCTTCCCCTTTAGGACACTGACAGGTCTTGGCACACTCTGAACTATTGAGAGCCACCAAGAACAAAGCAGGCTGCTTGGACAATCACAACGGTTTGAGAGACAGCCAAAAGCAAGGGCTGACTGGGAAAGGTGGCTGTTTCATTAAATGCATAGAAACCAACACAGAGAGTCAAGGATGATGAAGAAACAGAGAACTGTATTCCAAATGAAAAAACAAGATAAAACCTCAGAAAAATGGAGACAAGTGGGGTGCCTGGGTGGCTCAGGCAGTTAAGTGTCTGACTTGGGCTCAGATCACGATCTCACGGTTCATGAGTTCAAGCCCCACACCGGGCTCTGCTTCACATTCTGTGTCTCTCTCTGCCCCTCCTCTATTCGTGCTGTCTTCTCTCTCAATAAATAAACATAAAAAATGTTTTTTAAAAAAATGGAGACAAGTGATTTACCAGATAAAGAGTTCACAACAATGGTCATAAAGGTGCTCAGCAAGGCAAGGAGAACAGTACATGAACAAAGTGACAACTTGGACAGAGAAATATAAGTACCAAGTGGAAATCACAAAGCTGAAGAATATATTAAGTTTACTGAAAAATACAACAGAAGGATTCAACAGCAGATTACACAAAGAAGAAATCACTAGCAATTTCAAGAACAGGACAGTAGATTTCATCTAATCAGAGCAGTTAAAAGAAAAAAGAATGAAAAAGAGGGAAGACAGCCTAAAGGAATTATGGGACAATATTAAGTGGACCAATAATCACAATATAAGGGACCCAAAAGGAGAAGAGAAAGGGACTAAAAACTTATTTGATGAAATAATGGCTGAAAACCTCCTTAATCCAGGGAAGGAAATAGACATCCAGATATGGAGGCTGAGAGCATTCCAAGTAAGTTGAATCCAGAGAGACCTACACTAACATTCTATAATTAAGTTGTCAAAAATTAAAGACAAAAAGAGAGCTATTGGCTAGAATAGGGGTATCCGGGTGGCTCAGTTAGTTAAGTGTCCAACTGCGGCTCAGGTCATGATCTCATGGTTCGTGAGTTTGAGCCCCACACTGGGCTCTTAGCTGACACCTCGGAGCCTGGAGTCTGCTTCAAATTCTGTGTATCCCTCTCTCTGTCCCTGCTCATGCTCTGTCTCTCTCCCTCTCAAAAATAAACAAACATTTTTTTTTAAAAAGCAGCTAGAATAAAACAACTTGTTATATACAAGGGAAGCCTCATAAGAATATCAGCATATTTTCAGCTAAAATTTTGCAGACTAGAAAGGAGTGCCACAAGTGAAAGAAAAACACCTCCTACCAAGAATATTCTACCCAGCAAAACTGTCCTTCAGAATTAAAGGAGATAGTTTTCCATACAAGCAAAAGCTGCAGGAGTTCATCACCACTATACCAGCTTAACAAGAAATGTTAAAGGGACTGCGTTAAGCTGAAAGGTACTAATTAGTGACAAGAAAGTATATGAAAGTATAAATCTCACCAATAAAGATAAATATATATTAAAATTCAGAATAACCTAATTTTGCAAAGGTGGTAGGTTCATCACTTACAAAGCTAGAGTGAAGGTTAAAGACAAAAGTAGTAAAAGGAACCATGACTGCAATAATTTGTTAACAGATATACAAGATAAAAGGAAGTAAACTGTGACGTCAAAAACATAAAACATGGTTGGGGAGTAACAACTAGAGCTTTAGAATGCATTTAAAATTAAGTTATCAACTCAAAACAGACTTATAAATATGTTATTTTATGTTAACATGGCAACCACAAAGCAAAAACCTACAGTAGACACACAAAAGAGAAAGAGAAAGAAATCTAAGCATGCCACTACAGAAAATCATCAAATCACAAAGGAAGAGGGCAAGAAAAGGAAGGAACAAAGGAATTACAAAGCAGCCAGAAAATAACTAGCAATATAGCTTTAAGTATATGCCTACTAATAATTACTTTAAATGTAAATGGACTACACTCTCCTATCAAAGGATACAGGGTGACTGAACAGATTTAAAAAAAAAAAAAACAGACCCATCTATATGCTGCCTACAAGAGACTCTCACTTCAAATGTACACAGATTGAAACTGAAGGAATACAAAGAGATATAGTTCATGGAAATGGAAACCAGAAAAAAGCTGGGGTAGCTATACTTAAAATAGACTTTTAAACAAAGATTGTAAAAAGAGACCAAAAAAAAAAAAAAAAAGGCTACTATATATTGAGAAAAAGTCAATCCAACAAGAGAACATTTGTAAATATTTATGCACCCAACACAGAAACACCTATATACATAAGCAAATATTAACAGACCTAAAGGGAGAAATGGACAGTAATACAACAATAATGGGACTTTAATACCCGAATTTCTGTTAATGCATAGATAACTGAGACAGAAAAATCGGTAAGAAAGCATTGGATTTATACAACATATTAGAACAGCTGAGTAGAACAGACATTCACAGAACATTCCAGCCAAAAGTAACAGAATACACATTCTACTCAAGCTCACATGGTACATTCTCCAAGACAGATCATATGTTATGCCACAAGTCTCAATAAACTTAGTAAGACTAAAATCATATCAAGCATCTTTTCTGACCACAATGCTATGAAACTAGAAATGACTTACAAGAAAAAAACCAGAAAATTCACAAATATGTGGACACTAAACAACATGCTACTGAACAACCAATGGGTCAAAGAAGAAATGAAAAGAGAAGTCAAACACTACCCTAACACGAATGGAAGTACAGCATACTAAATATGGGATGCAGGAAAAGCAATTCTAAGAGGAAGTTCATAGTGATAAATACTTATATTACAATACAAGAAAGATCTCAAATGAATGAACTTTACACCTCAAGGAACTAGAAAAAGAACTAAGCCCAAAAATAGAATGAAGGAAATAAAGACCACAGCAAAAATAAATGAAACAGAGACTAAAAATACAATAGCAAAGATCAATGAAACTAAGCTGTTTTTTTGAAAAAATAAACAAAATAGACAAACCTTTACACTCAACAAGAAAAAATGAGAGGACACAGTAAAACAAAATAAATAAAAGAGACATTACAACTGATACCACAGAAATACAAAGGATTGTACTATGAACACTTATATGCCAACAAACTGGACAACCTGGAAGAAATGCAGAAATTCTTAGAAATATACAAACTGTAAATATTGAATCACAAAGAAGTAGAAAATCTGAACAGACTGATTGCTAGTAAAGAGATGGATTCAGTAATTAAAAACCTCCCAACAAACAAAAGACCAGGACCAGATGGCTTTGCTGGTGAATTTTTCCAAACATGCAAAGAATTAATGCCAAACCTTCTCAAACTCTAACTGCCACCCCCCCCCCAAAAAAAAAAAAAACAGAAGAAGAGGGAATACTTCTAAATTCATTTTATAAGGCCAGCACTACCCTAATACCAAAATCAGACAACAACACAAGAAAATTATAGGCCAATATCCCTGATGAACAAAGATGCAAAAACCTCAACAAAATATTAGCAAACCAAATTCAACAATACACAAAAAGGCTCATACAACATGATCAAGTGCGATTTATAGGAGGAATGCAAAGAAGGTTCGGCATCCACAAAGCACATCACATAACAAAATGGATAAAAATCATGATAATCTCAATAGACACATAAAGCATTTGACAAAACTCAAAAATCGTTGGTATAAAGGAAACTTAACATAATAAAGACCATCTATGACAAGCTCATAGCTAACAACATACTCGATGAAAACCTGAAAGCTTTTCCTCTAAGATCAGGAACAAGATAAGGATGTCCACTCTCATCACTTTTATTCAACATGGTACTGGAAGTCCTAGCTAATAATTAGGCAAGAAAAAGGAAAGGCATCATAATTGGACATGAAGAAATAAAACTGTCTCTATTTGTAGATGACATATTACATATTAAAAAAAAAACCTTAGAATAAATGAATTCAGTAAAGTTGCAAGATACAAAAATCAGTATACAAAAATCTGCTGCATTTCAATACAGTAATACACAAACACAAATTGTGGGAAAAAGAGGTCTACTTCCGTGGCTTAAACCTTAAGTGATTTTTAAGCAAACCTTAAGTTGGATAGGTAGCCATTGACAAAAAAGGGAACAGGGGATGTCTAATACCAGGATGAATTGCAGTTCTATTCAGGAAGACACAACCCATCCAGGGGAAAAATCAGTGATGTTGACCAACCCTGAGCAGAACCCATTCCAGCCCTGGAAGTCCCATCTCAAGTTCCCATCCAGTCTTGACCTACTGCCAATGGCCTGGAGCCCTCTGGGACCTCTCACCTGCCCCTTCACGTACCCACAGACCTCAGGGAATTATGCCATCAATGCAAACCAAGACCCACCCTCTCCAAATCCCCGCCGCTAACCCATTCACCAGGGAGCCCAAAGGAGAGAAGCAGGGGCAAACAGGAAATTTGAAAGCAGCACCTACTCAGAAGCCATGAACAGGGCCTGAAGGATGCTGTTCACGTAGCATGTGTTGCCCAAATTGATTAAACCAATCTTGCCCGTGTCTGACTTGGCCATGAGCCGGGGGTAGAAACCAGCCAGCTCACTCTTCTGCGAGGTCCAGGCATCCTGCCCGAGCAGCTGCTTGATGCGGTCCTCATTGGGAACATGGAGGTCCTGAGGAGAGAACAAGTCAGCAGGATGGTGGGGACCACAGTCAGCTCTAAAACTATCACTTCCTCTGGGAAGTCTTCTTGGACTATAGCCTACCCCACCCCTACCCAAGCACACTGCCCCACAAATGTTCTCATATATGTGTTAACAGCTTTCTGCTTCCAAACTTACTCTAGGTTCTCATTTTGACATGTGGGCCTTCTATATGACCTTTCATGTCACAACTGTCTTAGGAAGGTATAAAATTGCCATTTTATAGGGGCACCTGGGTGGCTCAGTCAGTTAAGTGTCTGACTTCAGCTCAGGTCATGATCTCACAGTTTGTGAGTTCAAGCCCCACATCAGGCTCTGTGCTGACAGCACAGAGCTTGGAGCCTGCTTTGGATTCTGTGTCTCCCTCTCTGCCCTTCCTCCACTTGCACTCTGTGTGTCTCTTTCTCTCAAAAATAAACATTAAAAAGAATTAAGAAAAAAAATTTTTTTAATTCCCATTTTATAGATGAAAAAACTAAGACTCGGAAAAAAGAATTTTCAGGGACATAGAGGCAGTAAGCGAAGAATCCTTATGTTCTTAGAGGAGACCAGGGTATGGCAGACTCTAAGCAATGAACACACAGGCTCACAAGTCAATAGATTCAACAGCATCAAGATCTGAGTCCTAGTCCTGACTCTTGTCCTAACTAGCTGCCTGGCCATGATCGGTGAGTCTCTCAGACTCAATTTCTTCATATGCGTCAAGTGAGGCATATCAATTTGGCACCATACTCTCACTGCGCCTGCACACAATGATGCTCCCACTTCTCCTTCTACTTTTAGGTTTGCCATCGGTTTTAATTAGTCACCACCTCCCAGCAAGATCCCACAGAGAGGATGGCGGAGGGTCCTGGGGGCCTGAGGTATGGGTCCCTGGTCACAGACAGAATGGCGGAGGGTCCTGGGGGCCTGAGGTATGGGTCCCTGGTCACAGACAGGATGGTGGAGGGTCCTGGGGGCCTGAGGTATGGGTCCCTGGTCAAGGGCTCAGGGATTAGCATGCTTTCTTATTCATTCTCCTTTTTCACATTAAAACAGATGCACCTAAAAGAACATTACCCATCATGGGTTCTAATGATAATCTATTTTAAAGGGAAACACCTAGGCATAATATGGAGTTACTTAACAGATTTAAGTGACAATCATCAAAGCCCTATCATTTCCAGATTCTGAGCACAGTCCCCAGATGTCTCCAAGCCTCCAGAGTTTCCAACCAGCTGAGCACTGAAAGCTATGGTCTCCCCAGTGCACACTGACCACTGCAGAAGGACCAGCTCAAGCAGTGGTTTAACACTTCTGCTCGCTCATTTCCCAAGACCGTTGACCAGATCAGTCATCTCTCACAAATGATAAAAATATGTGTGTGTATATATTTATATGTATACACACACACATATATACATCCTATATATATATAAAAGCCTCCAGAGCCACGATAAAAAGGTATGGTCTCATTATCTTCTTAGTACCTTCTTCTTTTTTCTTCCTATTATCCCCTATCCAGTTCCCACTCCACAAACAACATGAATACGGACAAAAAGGCAAAAAAAAAAAAAAAAAAAAAAAGGACTTCACGCATGCACGCAAGTACACACACAAAGATGCAAAACTATCCACCCTAGAGAAGAAACATCAAATGCCATTTTTCCCAAAGAAGGTAACTTGGTACTCTTAGGAACATAAAGCAAAACCATAAAGTAAGTTTCAAACTCCTAATGCTACTGGAAATTACATACAATGGCTCTCTTAGCCAATAAAATAATTAATTAATCTTAGAAAAATTTTTTTAAAAATCCTATGGATACTTTGCTGTCTTGCCTCTCAAACTAGCCTATACCAAGAGGTATTCAAAGCCACAGGACAAATATAGCACATCTCCCTTGAAGCTATATTCTCTAATATTCAAGGAATAAAAATGTTTACAATAAAACAAATGTTTGTCATTAGGAAATCAATACTTGAATCCCTGAGATAAAATGCGATTTTAGAGAAACACTGAGCTTGTGTCAGGCTGCATGGGGTAACTCCCCTTTTTGGACTCAAGTATTTGGAGGAAATGTTTGAGAAGTCCCTTAGCTGCCAGATTGAACAGAGTCAGTCTGGTTTAAGGCCCTCCATTCTGATCTTCCTGATGTCCCTTCCACTCAGTTGACAAAACTGCACATTCCCCTCCCACATCTTTCCCTCTGTCACCTCTGGCAGGGGCTTCATCCTGCCAGTCCCCATCCTCAAAGCCTAACTCCTATATCCCCTCTCTAGAAGACTTTCCCAGATCTTCTCAAATGGGGTACACATGTCCTCTATACCTTTCTTATAAAGCCTAGCTGCCTGAACCTGGTGGTAAAGGTATTTACAGACTCACTGTCCCCTGGATCAGACCACAGCCCCTAGTGTAAAAGGCCTGGGTCTCACTCAGTGTGGGTTTCCCTCAGTGCCCACTGCAGGGCCATGCTCCCTCCTCTTCATTCACATCTCCAGGACAGCATTCTCCATATGCTCATTCACTCACAGATATTTGCAGGGCACAGAGATCAAAACATGGTCCCTGCCCTCCAGAAGCTCACAAGCTAGTAGGAAACAGTAACGGTCACTTCCAACAAGTCAAAGCCTTGTCTCTTCTGCTCATCTACCTTCAGTGACAGGCAGCTCGTGATCTAGCAAGGTAGCCGCTTCTATTGTATTTGAGAGGATGGCTCTCTCAAATTCTCATGTTAGGTTGGAAAAACAGCGAAGACCCAAGTAAATGCCAGAGGTTTGGTTTATTGCATCTACTCTCTCTCACTTGTGGTGGATTGTTCTCTTGTGTGTTTTGTCATTTTGGGATTATAAACTCATCTTCAGCAGAACTTTATCTTTGTGACTTGAAAGCTTTTCATTTCTGTTTCTATACTGTTGTAATACTCTTGGGTATTACAAGTTCATAAATATTTTTAATGTTAGTGGCTAAGCTTAGGAGTCCCACAACCCTAAAGACAAAGAGAACTCAAACCCTAAACCCATAAGAGAGCAAGCCAATGATTACAAATTTCCTTTTTCTCAATTCAGAGTACAGACCAAGTCAGAAAAGTTTCCTTGACAGCTATTTGACATACACGTATTTTTTCTAGTTCACTCATTTGCCAACAATAAAGCCTTTCTTCGGTCCTGGCGAATATGGACCTCTTAGTGCCAATGCCCTAGTGGGAGCAGGCCCTAAGTCTCACCCCCTGTCCCTACAAGCTCAAGCTGCTTAGTGACTAAGGTTTCACCCTCCCTCACTCCCTCCCCACCCCAGGGCAAAAAGAGCATCATCTCTCACTTACCATTCTGGATTCCAGTTCTGGCTTCCTTTTTGGCCCCTGGGGATTCCCCATTACTTTCTTGCAAGCTCAGCTATGTACTTAAAAAGACGTTTGTTATATTTTAACAAGTATTTCTAGGTGTTTTGTAGTGGTACTCTTTTCAGGTTATCTATCTGCTGTGACTACAGAAATGAAAGTCAGATCAGAGGGTCTATAAGGGCTGCCACCTACCTAGACGTCTTTCACCCACACCTGGACCTGTCCTCTGTATCAGGCGATGGGAAAGGGCTCAGCAACCAAGTACCCTGCTTATGTCCCTCACTCCCTCCATGACTTTGCACAAGTCACCAAGCCTCTCCAAGTCTCATTTCCTTCATCTATGAAATTCAGGTAATGCTTCTGGTTTCTTGTGGGCATTAAAAGACAAAATATATGGAAAACACTGTCAAATGTGGCACTACCTACTAATGTTATTGTCCTAGCAACCTAGCAAGCCCAGGTCAGAACCCCCTTCTTCCTGGTAGCCTCCCCCTCTAATTAGAGATGGTCCTTCCCGTCTCTGGTTCCTCACAGGTGTTTCCTAAGATGCTTAGATCAGAGTGACTTCTGGGCAGGCCTGTCGCCCCACGAGGAGACTGGGTCTGCCTCTGGCCTGTGTCCCCAGTTCCCAGCCTGGGTCTGGTACAAAGCAGAGCATCAGTAAAGCCATGTGAACACTTGTAAACAATCCCTGCTCTGGAGTGCTACAGCTGGGGGGAGACAAACACACAGATAGTGACAACACATGACAAAGGGATGTGGGAGCTGTGGAAGCCCAGAGAAGTCCTGACCCAGTCTCTCCCAGTGGGGAGAGGGTTATCGAGAGTTGTCAGGGAAGACTTCCTGAGGGAAGTAACATTTGAGCAGGGGCTTAGTGGAGAAGATTCAATGGATATAGAAGCTATCCATGCAGATCAAGACAACAGTTCATAGTTAGAAGACAGAACGGCATATGCAAAGGCTCGGAGCAATCAAGAGAGGTGACCCATCCAGGGAAATGGCAGGTGGCTCAGTGTGCCTAAAGCACAGGTGGGCCAGGGGAGGTAATGGGAGACAGGCAGAGACCAAATGATGGGGGGCTGTCACTAACCTGTATTAAGCACTGAGCAAGGCCCAAACCAGCACCCTTTTTGGAGCAAGGCAAGGGAGCAGTGGGAGACTGTCACTCACCTTAATGGCCTCCATGACAGGCTCGTACAGGTCTGGGAAGCCTGGGAAGCGGAAGACCATGCAGTGGACCAGCTCCGCCAGCTGCTCCAGGCAGCTGGTCCCCGAGTTGGAGTCCTCCTTGACCAGAGAGGCCACCATGGGGGGGATGTGAGGGAGGAGCTGTGAGAGCAGAGGAGGATTAGGCTCGGTACCATTCACCACTCACCTGAGCCATGGGCTGGTGGTCAGTGCTGAAAATACCCAGAGCCCCTTGAGGCAGGGCAGTCTGTCCACCTGCCACTGCCCCCCTTATCTACATGGGACTCTGTGCTGTGCAGGCAAGTGACTCTTTTTACAATACACACGACCTTGGATATCCTGCCTCAGTTTCTTCATTTGTCAAATGGGATAAATAATTCTTTCCCCACACTTGACAGGAGGCCTGAGCCCAAGCCCTAGCTGGCCTTTCAGGAGAGCCTGGCCTGAGTGGCCAGGGCTACTCTTCTTTCTACCATCATTCTTTCTCCAAACACTTATGGGTCAACCACTTCACCTCACGATGACTTTATTCAGCAATTATTACCCCCATCTTAAAGATGAAGAATTGGAAGTTGGAGAGATTATATAATTTACCAAGAACTTCCCCTATGTGTTACGGGAGAAGCTGATGTGTCTGCGTGAATCCAAAGCCTGTTTCTTTCCTCTGTGCTACAGAGTGCTAACTTTCAAACCAAGGGGGTGCTGCTCTACCATAATGTCCCAGGGATGGACAGAGTTAGCCCACAGCAACTGGGAGCAGGGAGCTCAGGAGAAGGATGAGAAGAAACACGTATCTGTCCAGTCCCTGGGAGGCACTTGCGGCAGGCTCTTGACAAGTATCACCTCATGTAATGCTCTCCCACCATCCTAGGGGCTTACCCTGTTCCAAGCCCCCAGAGGTAAGCACCTGGCTCAAAGTCACCACATCTGGCAAATGTCACACATGGGACTCAATCCCAACTACCCCAATCCCTGGTGCTTTGCTTTTCCCACTGCAACAAATTATAATGCAGGAAACTTATGCCCTGACCAGGAGCCATCAGTATCTAGGGACCCATCTGCAGGTCTGGGGAAGGAAGGCAGGAGGGTACCCCCCCTCCACCAAGGACTACAAGCTGTCCTTCCCAAAGGACAGCCCCAAAGATAGCAGAAAGGGCCCTGAGCTGGAGGCCAGGCCACCCAGGTGCTGGTCGGCAGCAAGGTATAGGAAGGACAATGGGTCAGAAGTCAGACCAACTTTGCTAGAATCTTCACGGTACCGCTCACCAGCTGTTTGTCTGGGACAAGTGATTTAACCTCCCTAAATTGCAGTTTCCTCAGCTGAAAAATGGAAAAAGGACAGACTCTCCCTTAGGGCTACTCTGAGAGATAATATATGTCCTGTGTTTAGTACTGTACCTGGCACACAGCAGGTACCCAAAAGAACATTAGCTGTCATCATTCTAGGGCTGTCACTCCACTACGGGCCTTTTGGGAGGCCATGCAAATTCTCTGGCCTTAGTCTCCTATAAAACTCCTGCAAAATGGAGTCTCAAGTCTTCTCCAGCCCTAATGTCCTGGGTTTTAAGGTCTTAGGCTTCAAACCTCCAACCCCAAAAGAAACAGGATGTCTGTTCTCCACCCAAACCAGTGGGGGATGAAGGGCCGCCCATCCTCCCCCAACACACAGGGCCCTTACCAGGTGGAAGGCTTCATGGGAATGCTGGAAGGTCAGGAGCATGTACTTGAGGACAGACAAGGCAGCTCCCCGGACAATGGGGTACAGAAGCTTGGAGAAAACCTGGAAGAGAGTCCCTGGTCAGGAGTCCCCCACACCTGGGCCCCAGAGGCCAAGTGTAGCCACAGGCCTGAGAGGTAGTCAGAGACACCAGAGTTGAAGCAGCAGACCCATGCAGGACCAAGAACACAGACATGCCACAGATCTAGTCAATGGACAGATGGGTAGCAAGACAGGTATCTGATGGGAGGGATGGATGGACAGACAGACCAAAAGTGACAGATACATATCCTCAAATGAGCAGAGAAATCACGATGGGAAACCTGAGGCCTACAGAGGGTCAATGACACACAGTGTGTCCCAGGTCACAGCATGCTTGGGTGGGAGCCCCAGTGCTCTGCCTCCCAGACCCACACTGCCCCTGGCAAGAAAGAGTGGGAAAAGCTGTAAGCCCGGGCTAGGAGATGGGCCCACCAACCTTCTCAATTTTGGCGAGCGAAACCTCGATCAAGATGCTGAACTTCTTAACAGCAGCCAGCCCTTTCAACAGTGCAATGATCCACTTGTCAATGTTCTTCCCCAAGGGCCATGACACCCAGTCGATCATCCTGGTGAGGGGAGTGACAATGACACAAGAACCAGGGAGGCCCAGAAGCCTGAGTGGGGGCAGCCCAGGCACTAGCCATGATGTTCTGTGACCCCACACTGATCCGCACCTGCACAGAGCAGCCCTGCGGTCTGTGGGATGGACAAGATACCTCTGAGAACTGCGAATGAGCCCAGCACAGGCATCTGGCAGAGACTGGGGCTCCCAGTGCAGCAGGAGGTAGGGCAGGCCCTCTCAACAGCCCAAACCTCACTCCCCCCATGCACACAAGGCTGCAGTGGCAGAACAGGGCTTTCAACTGTCTCTGCCTGGACCATGGGGTCCACCCGCAGGAGCACTGTCCCCAGGTTGGAAGCTTTGGCTCCAGCAAACCCTTGCCTATGACCTAGACCAAATCACTTTCTCTAGCCTCAGTTTTCTCCTCTGTAAAATGGGGACAATATCTACCTCACAGGGCTGTGCTATGGATTAAAAGAGGTAACAATAGCTAATTCTCATAGTATTACTTCTGCACCAAGCACTACTTTATCTGCCTTACATGTATTAACCCATCTGACCCCCACAAGATAATGCTTGTATGCACACAGCATGAAGCTGCCACATAGAAGGCACTCAGGAAAATGTCACTACATTGTTACTTTTGGACTCAGTAGACTATGCTATAAAGAGGTTGAACAATGAAAGAGTAAGGTCATAATAATTATGATGATAGTAATTATCATCACTGCTCTAAGCATTTTACACGTTATTTTACTTAATCCTTGTAACCACCCCATAAGATGGGTTCCATTACACAATATTTTATAAATGAAGCTGAGACCTACAGAGGTGGAGTAACTTGTCCAAAGTCACACAGGCTAGAAGCAGTAGAGCCAGGATTTGCACACAGACAACTTACCTCTAGAGCCCACACTCTACCCACTAAAGACAAGAAATTCAGGAAAGCCTAATGGAGATGGTAGATCTGCACACAGGTATGGAACGCATGCCAGGTGAATGGGATCTACAGAGCCTAAGGCCTGCAGGCAGGAGGGTAGGCAGTGTATTCTGGGATCACTGGACCAGCAGGTGGGGCTAGATCATAGGTGTGACGACATTCAAATGAGGTGAAGAGATATGCAAAAGCCATGAGCACTTAAGCATACAAACTCCATCTATCATGGACACCACCTTTGCTATTACAGTGGGGGAAACTGAGGCTCAAAGAGTTCATTGACTCGTCCAGGATCATAGAGTTGGCAACCAACTTGAGAGCACTGCTAGGGAAAGGCTCTCTGCATCTACCACACCCAGTCCTGGGCCGGGCACAGAGCAGGGCTCAAAAAAAGATGGATGAATGAAATAGCATGAGGGCCTGGGCCTCCTGACACTAAATCTAGCCCAGCAACCAAACCCAGTGGAAGGAGGGAGACGTAACCACCACCCAGCCCTCAGCCGACCTGCTGATGGCCGTCAGCATCTGAGAGTCTGTCACACTGTCATCATTGCTGAGGTTCCGGACGACACCATCCATTAGCTCCAAAGGAAGATGCTGGACCACACTGGCCAGGGCGCTAGACGGAGGCTCCTCCTCTGGAATGGGGGGACTGGGATGAGCTTAGCAAGACAGGTTGGCCCCTCATCTCCCCCAATATCCCATACCCTCATGCTGCCAAGGAACTAGGAGAGGCTTCTGCAAAGAGGACAGTGGGGCCACCCCCTTACTTCCTACAGCATCACAGCCTCCAATCCCACCTTAGCTTATTGATTCAACAAACCTTCATGTGCCCTGTATGGGCACAGAGAAAGCACTGACCACCCACCACCACCACCACCACCACCAATTGTGCCTATAGGGCAAAATCTGTAAGAAAGGGTAACATTGGGACTGGCAAGAACAGATAGAAGGGCTGTGTGACTTGAGGGAGGACATTCCAGGTGGAACCACACAAAGGACTAGAGGTGATAAAGAACATTTAGTTATAAAAATCTGTTGTCAACTGGATAAGGGCTTATACACCTGCCCTTGGCTGTCCCACCAGGTGCATTCCTTTCCTCTCAACTGAACAGCCCTATAATCAGGGAAGGCAGAGATCTTATTTCACTCATTTATACTGTAGTCCAAGTACCACAACTGTCGATGGAGGACCAAGTGTTTACATTTCAGAGTTGAGATGTTCAGTCTCCATCGCGTGTCCAGAACTTTGCCTCTGCCTGCCCAGAACACCTTGCCCCTGCTGCCGCCCATCTCTCAAAACCCGAATCAAGTCACCACTTCTACAAAACCCACCTGACCCAAAGAGCTTGATAACACCCACCCACCTACCCCCCTTCCTGTTGTCTCGCTCAGCCCCTAGTCCTGCTTCTGGCCAGCATGCTCTGAGTCGGTCCTTCTCACCCAGCGGTCTGCTCCTCGATATGTGCCCATCACCCACCAAAGGACAAGATCCACCGCAAGATCCCAGGATAGCCCTGCTAACTAAAGTAATGAACATCGCATTCCCCCACCTGCGCATTAGCCCCTTACACACACCTGCCAGACCTCCACACGGGCACGCCAAGCACGGGAACCCGCACGTACAGCCACCAGCCCGGCGCACGTCGGGCTCACGGCGCACAGGAGCCCCCACGCCACCCCCAGCGCACACACACCTGTGCAGGAGATGACGGCAAACAGCTCCTTCAGGCAGGGCAGGATGGCAGCGGGCTGGGCGCGCCACAGCTGCGCCAGGAGCCCGCTCACCTGCTGGGCCTGCTCCAGGAACTCCACCGCGCCCTCCTCGCCCTCGGCCGGGCAGCGGAAGCGACCCAGGCAGCGCACCAGCTGCTGGCAGAAAAGCAGGCGGTGTGGGCCGTCGGGGACGCAGCGCGGGTGCCTCGCCAGCAACCGGGCGACTTGCGCGCAGACCGCGGGCCCCGGGCGCTCACACACGGTGCGCAGCACCTCCCGTCGGAGCAGCGCAAACACCTCGTCGGCCGCGGGCCCCTCGGGCAACAGCTGCAGGCCGAGCTGTACGCAGGCGAGAGCACGGGCGCCTGGCGGGCCGGCGCCACCCTGCAGCAGGCGAAGCACGCGCCGCGCGCTGAAGAACTCCGCGAAGACTTCCGGGTGGTGGCGGCCGGCCACGTGTAGCAGCTGGCAGCCCACGCGGCGCGGCAGCTCCTCGGCGCCGCCCACGTAGAGACGCGCGCCGAGCGCCAGCAGCGCCAAGCACTGCTCCCGCTCCAGCGGCTGCCGCGCCGCCTCCAGCACGCGCCGCACCAGCCCCTGCTTCACACTCGCTGGGTACGAGGACGTCACCACCGCCTCCAGGATCTTGTCCATGGTGCCGCTCTGCAGGGAACAGGGAGCAGGGTCACACTCTGCCCAGCAGGCCCAGTTTCCCAATAGGCCCCCTGCACTAAGACTTGGGGTGAGCAACCACCATTCTGGGCCTCGATTTTGTCGTTTGTGAAATGGGGCAAGGATACCTGCCTCACAGGGAGGTATCACAAAGAAGCACAAAGAATGGCATGTAACAAGCCCTAGGGAATTGTCGTTGTTGCTAATGAGGGCCTTTAATCTCACAAAGGCAGGGGCACCTGGGTGGTTCACTCCGTTAAGCGTTCAGCTCAGACCATGATACCACAGTTTGTGCGTTGAAACCCTGCATGGGGCTCTTTGCTGGTAGCTCAGAGCCTGGAGCCTGCTTCGGATTCTATGTCTCCTGCTCTCTGCCCCTCCCCCACTCATGTTCTGTTTCCCTCTCTCTCATAAACATTAAAAAAAGTTTTTTTTAAATCTCACAAAGGCATTATCTGAACCTTCCACCCCTTCCCCCACTCTTCTGCCCTTCTCTCCCCAGGCCTCCAGGCCTCCCTGGTGACCTCATCCACTCTTGGGGCAGGTAGGAGCTGGATATAGAAGCTGTTGTCCAGAACCTTGGCCAAATCCCATCCTGTGGGAGCAGATGAGAGGGGACACACACACACACAATCAGATCTCCAGGGAGGCAGGGCTTAGGGTTCCAAGGAAGAACCAACAGAGAGATCCCGGCATACTTTATTCTGCCCCAAATCCAAATCCACTTCTTGCTGTTTCCCGAGTGATCGACACCTTTCCAAGACTCCACTTTTTTGTGTATCTGTGCCTTTTGCCTGAAATATCTTATCTCCCAAGACCTCCACCACCACCACACACTCCCACAGCCAGACAAACTCCTTTTTTCCTTCAGAGCTTACCTCAAACACCCTGTCTTCAGTTAGAATATCCCTGGACCTCCAGGCATGAGTTCACCCCTCACCCTCCATTCCTGCAGCCACCTGTAGCCTCTTCCTCCATTAGAGCTGGGGTCACATAATTCCCTCCAAAAAAGCAGAGCATCTCATGTCTGTGTGGCCCTGGTTCCACAGACGTGCATGCTCAAGGCCCTGCCTGCCTCCCCAGCCTGAGCCCACACCAGCCCCTCACCTTGACTCACTGTGTTCTCCCTGACACTGGGCCCTTTGTATATGCTCTTCCCTCCTTGCTTGACTCACCCTGCAGACTTCAGCTCAAACTCACTTCCTCAAAGAAGCCTTCCCTAACCTCTTTGTCTGGGTCAAACACCCCTGTTAACAATTTCAGAGCACCCTGTCCTCCTTTACAGCACTTACCATGAACACTTGGTTGAAGTCAGCCTCCTCCACTATACTCTATAGGCTCCTGAGGGCAGGAACCATGTCAGTTTTGTTCACTCACCTAGCCCAGTGCCTGATACATAGGCATTTGTTGAAAAAGCAAATGCAAAATATGGTGAGTTACTGCTAGCTTATTCCTCTGAGCCACAATAGCCTTCCCTTTGCCTTTCTCCTCCCTTTGGGCAGTTTCCTGGAAGACTTTCTCCCAAGCTGACCCACTTTTCTCCTGCTTCTCATGTTGGTTCACAAAGGTTAAGCTTGTGCTCCTAATATCCAACTTTCAGCTCCTAGAAGACAGCCATTTCTTTGCTTCTTCGTATAATCCCACTCTAGGCAGGATCTGATACAAGGTTCAGCGTACAGTAGATGTTTAAACTTCTTGGCTCCGTAAAAACTATTCTTGAGATCTGCAGTTGGTGTGAAGACAAGCCAGACATTTTACTAAATGAGGGGCCAGAGAATTTTATTCAGAACGACAGACATTGTGGGACCCCAACTCTGTGCCAGGCCCTATGAAGACGCTCCCTTCTCTGTTCTGGCTCTTGGCTGAGAACATGCGTTACCAAGCAATGGGCCCATTTGTTTAAGTCTCTATCTCTCTCACCAGGCTGTGAGCTCCAGAGAGAAGGGACTAGGGCTTATTTCTCAGTGGCTGGCATCTCTGAGATTACTGTGGGTGAAGCCAGAGTACAGATCAGTGATCCCCAAACACTGGCTTGGCTGCCTCAGAATCATCGGGGCACTTAGTACAAATTCATATGCCCCGGGCCCACTCCTAGCCCCCTGGAATAATGTGTTAAACTCTTTACTCCAAATGAGATTCATTCAGAAATGAAGTCTTTTACCATCGCTGTTCCTTCTGCTCTCTGAGCCTGTTTCCACCCTGCAGGGTTGTTAAAGCAAATATAAAGTCCTCAGTATGGTGCTGGGCACAGGAAAGTGCTCAGAAAATATCAGTCTCCTTACTTTTAGAAGCAAAGTCCATGCCCTTAGGAACTTCTGGTCCCCAGAAGTCTGGGGGTGGAGGTAGACACATTGATCAAGAGTGCCAGTGCAGGGCATAATCTCAAAAGACCTCCTAAAACTGGTCTCCCTTCATCCCTGGTCCTCTCTTTCCTAGGCAGTGCTCATGACCAAGCTCCCTTGTAGACCATCCCTGCAAAACTCTACCCCTGCTACTCCAGGGGACGTAATATGCTCTCAACCCAGAATGCCAAGAAATTCTGTTACTCAGGCAGCCAGGAAGAAGCCCTAATCGATGAGATATTGACATCACGTGTGGAGGCAGAGAACCTGAGGGCAGGCAGAAATGGAGTTCTGGGGCGAGGGAAGGTTCTGGAAGTGGAAAGAAAAACACACTAGGAATGAGGAGTCCTACATTCTAGTGTGACCTTAGGCAAATATTATTTTAGTCTTGCAACTCATTATTTGTCCTTGGCAAATCACATCATGAGCCTCTTTTTTCTTTTGAAAAGTGGGGATAAAATAGTATCTCGTTGAACCACATGAAAGCAAAGGGTCAGATGTTGGCAATTTCATATCGTTCTACCTGAAATGTACCACATAAGATGGTCTGCACCTGGCAGCCGGAAGATCGTCAGTGGCGCCATTCTGTGAGGGCTGTGATCTCTGAGGCCAGCCATGCAGCCTCTGTGCAGTCCGTGGCCTGGCCACTCCAAGCAAGCCCTGCCCCAACTCCCACACAGGCAGTCTGAGGTCAGCTGTCACCATGGTCACCAACTAAACCCACTCAATATCTTGGGTGCATTCATGCAAAAGGGTTTTAGAGGCTTGGAGCTCACCTGACCTCATCACAGGCCACAGAAGGCAGGCAAGACAAGACCTGATTTCCCTAGAGCATGGTTGGGAACGTGGAGGATCAACGAGAGAGGGACACAGCCTTGGCAGGGTGGGATGAGAACCTGAGCTTGGTCTCCCTGGGGGAAGAAGCAGCAGACCGCCAGCACTCCTCAGGGGAGGTTGGATTACTCCTCTAGGCTCTGGACAAGGAGACGGCCTGTCGATGCTGGCTCTGACCCAAGAGACAGCTGCCCCGCACCAAATGCAGCAGCACACAGCAGCCGTATCCTCCCTCAGAAGAGCCTGCATTAAAAGCACGAGGCCCAGGTTCTCTGCTTCTGAATCACCAGGTGACCTTGGGTGAGTCCCTGCCAGGCTCCTCAGTTTTTTCACCTGGAAAATGGCAGCCATTTCAGCCCTAACAGGGAATGGGACAAGGTGTAAAAAAGATGAGGGCTAGGGCAGTCATGAGTCTATTCTTGGGCTATTTTGCACTAAGAGGAGAAACAAACACTGTCCGGGAAGGAGACAAGCAGACACACACTCCGGAAGTTGCTGATTCTACCAGGAATTTTATCCATTAGTCCTCACTGCCAACTTAGCATTTCCACTGTCTCCCCCTGAGATCCAGCAGCACCCAAGATCAGCTCCTCTTTACTTCTTGCCTGGACTGGTGCAATAGCCTCCTAACTCATCTCCTCATTCCCTGCCTCAATCCATCCTCCAATAGAGGCATGTGTTCTGCAGGATAGAGTCCAGGCTTCAAATCTAGCCCAGGCACTATGCCCCATGGTGCCCACAGCCTTGAGGCAGGTGCTCTTTACCATTCTGAGCCTCTGAACCCCAAAATGGGCGATGACCACCTGACCACCCCTTAGCCTTTCCCCGCCAATGCTGCTTCTCTTCCCCAAGCCCCTGGCTTATACCTCTCATTGCTGGTATGACAGCCTGGCAGTCCCAGCAACACCCAGTCTGCTCAAGGGCACACAGTAAGCATATAGGAACATCACAATCCCTCCCCTGAAAGGCTCAGATCCCTTTACCTATCTCTCTCGCATGAGCCTCCGCATTTCCACTGTGTATTGACAGGTCTCTGTTCCTGCATGGTGAAGCCTGCCTCATCTCCACCACCCCAAAAGCACTGTGTCTGGGTGTGTGTGTGTGTGTGTGTGTGTGTGTACAATGCCCTGCCCTGCCCCCACATCCTGGGCCCCAATTCAGGCTTCCTCATCCCTCCCTGGTCTCTCTGACCCACCCACCCTAACATCCTTAGATTAATCTCATTAGATGATAAGCTCCATCCAGCCATGCCTTGCTCAGAACTCTCAAGGCCCCCCAGCCCCTTCAGCATAAGATCCAGCTTGACATTCAAGCCCTTTTTGTGATACCTGGCTGGTGGTGGTAAGGGATGGACATGAACTTGACAAACACTGTTTGGTGACAAATCTGAAGGAATCTGCACAGTTGGCTTTTCCTGCTGGCCACTTTTTGGTGATGTCCTCTCTGCTGAGAAAGGCTTCTCCCTTTTCTCTCCTGGAAAATTCTGACTCATCCTCCAATGCCCAGGTCACCTGCCCCCTCCTCTGGGAAGCCTTTCCTAACCCCCGTGCAGTCCAAGTCTCTTTGCTTTTCTCATCCCTCAGCAGTGCCACTGGATTCTAGGTCTATCTCCCTCACCAGGCTAGGATTTCCTTTGGAAATAGGTCCAATCCCCTATTCGTGCCCAGTGCCCAGCACAAGACCAGGCACAGAGGTGAAGGAGTGCTAAGTGCCCAGTGAGAAACATGTGACAGCAATATGAGATACAACTCAAGATATAACCAGAAAAGCACCTTCCACAGACGGGCCCAGTCACTGCCCTCTCATCAGCCAGGTCTGGCTGGTCTGGTCTTCTATATCCATAATGCTGAGACTCAAATATCAGCCAAGAAAGTCCCTACAGAGGTCACTGGAAAGGACCCAGTGAGGCTTTAGCCATTTAAAAATGACTCAAACAACCAAAGCAGAAGAAAAGAAAAACAAAAACTGTTTCTGGTTAGCCCTCAGGTCAAAAGCTCACAGAATCCAATGGAATACCGGAGGGGGCTTCAGGAAAGTCTCAACCTCTCCCTACCTCAGAGCACAGACAACCCTCCAAGCCCTAACCCAGCACCTGAGAGTGGAGAAGCCCATTTCTTCTATCTCTGACCCTCACACCCAGTCTTCCTCCTCTGACTCCCCTGGGTGCCAGAGCTGCCTGGAGAGCACTACGCTGATCCTCCCAGCACCCTCCCCCTACCCCATCCAGATCTCTGGACAGCAGCATCTGTCTCTGAATTTTTTTAACTTCTACCTAAGGCAGCCCAAGAAAGGATTCCCTTGCCCTATTACTGGGAGGCCCTTGTCTGGGTCACCAAACTGTCTCCTAGAAAGAAAGGGGGGAAAAAAAGGATTTTACTGGTAAAAAGCAACAGCTCTTTTACTGAAGGGGAATGGGAGGAGAGAAAAGAAGATGGTGGGAGCATATATTCCCTTCTCTGGAACCCACCACAATCACCCATCCCTGCTGGGGCCACCCCTCACATACTCCAGATAGCCATGTCCCCACCCCCACCCCAGGCTTTCTGGAAGGGCGGGCACCAGGCTAACACACAAGGAGTCTCGAGTCTTGTAGACGGAGAACGCCGGGGCGAGGATGCTGAGAACAGCAGAGGCCCATTTCAAGCGGTTGCGACCTCTTGGCCCCCCAGTTTGTGCCCCATCTTAGTCCCACCCCTCCTTCCAGGTATACCGGTGCACTGGCGCCCAGCCCAGGCTGGGGCTGCGGACCCCACGAAAGGCGATGAGCTTCATGGTTGAGGGGGAGTGGGATCACCTCCAAATACAATTGATGAAAGAGGCTGAAGCCCAGAGAGGGGCAGCTACTCGCCCAAGGTCACACAGCGAGGCCCAAGATGCACCCAGACCTCCCTTCTTCCAGCCCCAAACTCTCAGAGCCTTCGCGCGTGCCCAGGGCTCTCTAACCGCCAGGGTGCAGACACTCCCCACAACCTGCACACACGCCCCAACCTCCTTACCTCTGGGACCCCGGTGGCCCCTGCCTCAGAGCCAGCTCCTGGGTGGGGCACTCAGGCCTGGCAGGACTAGGCTAGGCCAGGCTAGGTCAGGGCGAGTCCTCTGCTCCCCCTGGAGTGGGGACGCCCTCCGCCAGGTCCCGCTCAGCCGGCACGGATGCCGCTTCAACTGCAAAGTCCAAACTCCCCACCCCAGCTCTGTACAAGCTTGTATCCAGGGAGCCCGACTCAGCCGCTCGGCAGCTGGGCTGCGGGACTGCGGGGCTGCGGGGCTGCGGGACGAAGCGTGGGGAGGGGCGAGGTGCGGGAAACGGGGAGGAGCCGGAGCGGGGGCCACCCTGGGAACCGCCACTCAGGCCGCGTCCCCTTTAAGGCCAGCCGGTCTGAGCTCTAGCGGGGGCGAGGCCCGGAGCTGGACGGCTCACTGCAATGCCTCCTGGGAGATGGAGTTTACGGTAGGCGTGCCGAGCCTCAAAGAGCCCATGGAGAACTACAAATCCCGAAGCGCAGCGCTCGGGTCCCGGGCCGCCACGCCCCTGGGCTGGGCTCCGGCCCTCCTCCCCCCTCGCAAAGCTGCGCTGGCCGCCCGTGGAGGGGAGGCTGCAGAGCGAGGGCAGGAGGTGGGTGCGGCGCGGTGCGACCGGAGACTCGGGGCGCAGAGACAGCCGGTGAGGGGATGCGGGCCCACCTGGCACCTGTCCTACTATGAGAGGTCATCTTGCCTATCTTAGCCTCGCCATTCTCATCTGTGCAATGGGGATGGCAACGCCAGAGGCTGCGGGGGAGGGGGCGCGTGTCGGGGAGAGGGGGCGGAGCTGGTGGAAAGAGTCTAGCTGGATGGAGAAGGTTGGAAAAGCCCGGATTACGAGGGTCGAGACTGTGGGAGGAGTCTGGTGGGTGGGGCAAGGAGGGGCGGAGTCTCTAGGTGAGGAGGAGAGCTCCAGTGAGGTCGGAGGAGCTGGTGGCCAGAGCTGAGGAGTCAGTACTGAGAAAGCCGATAAGGCAAGCCTAGGTTAGACTGGTTGGAATGGGCCAAAAAGCATTGGGGGAAAAGGGGCGGAGACACAGAGATGGAAAGGATCCTTCCCAGCCCTGGAAAGCCCAGGGTCGGCTGCGCGCTGATACGGTTTGGGTACAGGGGTGCCCGAGTGGGCAGATACCCATGAATGCACAGAACAAACACCTTCTTTTCCTTGTAATAGAAATAAAGAGCCCATCCCTTGAACTCAGTGCGTCATACACATGATCTCATTCAACGCTCATACCCTGTAGAAGCGGCACCGTATCTGTTTACAGGTGAGGAACAAGAGGCTTAGAGAAGTGAAGTAACTTGCCTAAAACCATGCAGGATTCCTACTCCAAAGACCCTGCTTTATTTGCTGCACTTCAGGGAGGCAGAGGTTTAATCTGGAGTGGATGGCAGGGAAGAAACAAGAGTTTAGATGTCCTGCCCTATGCAGGTTGTGTGACAGAACCAGCTTCAACCTCTCTGAATGCCAACCTGTAAAGGCAACCCTCCTATGAATATTGTGAGGATGAAATGAGATGGGTTTCAAAGCCCTCTGTTTATACCTTATAATGGTTGTGAGGAGCAGAAAGACCACAGGAAGAGAGTGGTTGAAATGGAGTGCTTGTGTCTGAGAAAAACCACAAGAGGAAGCCTGAGAGTAAGCTGAAAGGATGAAGGAAAATTCTGGAAGAGGATGGGGGATGGGAGTGGTTGTTGGGAGTCTGCATCAGGTAAGAGAATACTTTGCTGTGCAAATGGGGAAGCTGGGTTGTCAGGTCAGGTGGCTTCCCTCCAGCTCGCCTTTCCCTGTGCCGTGCCCTAACTGGGCAGCTTACTGCAGGGCCCCTGTCACCTGAGTTTAGAAAGCACCTTTTCCCCCTACAGTGTGGGCTGTGGGGTATTGAGCAGCCTGTGGGCTTAGAGATATGAACTGGGCAAAACAGCTGAAGATTCAGATGTTGGGTGTGGGGATGCTGGGAACAGGGAGGTGAAGGGTGGTGCCTCCATATGGTCCCCAGGGCTGTGAGCCAGTCTTTATCTTGGTGGACTGAGTAGGAGGGTGAGGGGGAGTCTCATCCAGCTTACTGGGAGACACATTACTCTGAGTATTGTCACTCTTGAAAGTTACCCAGCCATGTTCAATGTATCTCCTACACAGTGGGAATTCCTCCATTTACTTCCAGGGGGTCACCTGGGCTTGGCTGAGATTCCAAACTGAAACTTCAAGAAAGTGTTTCAAAATTAAAAGTTTTTAAGATTCTGGAGGTGGTGATAAACCTCCTTATTTGTAGATTTCAGTCTGGGGTGAAGAAAATTGATCTAAGCAGGGGAAGAAATTTCTTCCCCTTCCCCTACTCTCCCTGCTTCTGGGGGTTACAGAGAGGGAAGATCTCAGCCCCAACAGAGTGGCCAGGCACCGTCTACCTAAGCAAAGCAGGCTTTTGGTAAGGGGTGAAAATAAAATGTTATGAAGATATAGAGAAGGAAGAAAGGAATTCCAGCTGAGAGGACTGGCAGATGAATGGGAATTTCCTTCAGAGTGCAGACAGAAGGGGTGGCAGATAGCAAATTGCAGAGATCAGAGAGGGCCTGGCATGGATAATAACAGTATCTACTTCATCTATGAAATCAACATGCATAAGGTGCCTAGCACAGTTATAACTGCTCAATAAATGTCAGCCATTATTCTTGCTGCTGTTGCTATGATCGCCATCTATCCAGACTTGGCCCAGGCCCACACAGCTAGTTGTCACAGCCTAGTTTAAACCACAGGTGTAGGTGATGCCAAAGTCCCTCGGGTTCTTTTTGCCCATCCACAACATTTCTGAGCCCCGTAATGGGCCCTGCTTTGTGAACATGACGGGAGTTTCTTTCCTGCTGTAGGAGCAGAGACTCTAGGCTCTGAGGAGGCAGGGAGAACAAGGCCTAAGCAGCCATCTCCTCCCAGCCTGGATCCCAGCACAGAGACCAGCAGGCCTAGCGCTGTGGTTTCTTTGAGCGGTGGGTCTATGGAGGGAGACCACTCGGATTTAAATTCTATCCCCTCCACCAACTCTGGGCTATTTTAGCTTAGCCCTGGTTGGCTCCCTCATCCTCCAAAGCACAGCAACACATGGAGAGGAAAATTACCAAATTATAATGCTCCTTGGTAGTTTTATTGAGCCTGGCTGGTTTTGGGGTCAGGCATTCCGACTGGAATTTTACATCTATAGTCCCATGAGGGAAGCAGGCTTTTCTTCCCTCTTTCAAAATAAAAAACATGTTTAGAATTTTCAAGGGTGAGTTTAAAGAATAGCCTTTCACCTGCATGCACCAATTCACCCTTTGCTGATTTTCCTTTTACACAAACACACATACCTTTTTGCTACACTATTTACAAATTACTGACGTCTTGACACTTGACCCCTAAATCTCTTTAAGCAACTCACTTACTCTAGATAGAGCCTCTTCTACCTGTATAAATTTGGTTATTTTATCAATGGTTATTCAGGGTTTGTTTGTTTCTTTTCCTTTCTGGCAACGTTGTGTACTTTTTGTTGTAACCCATCAGGAAGGGTGTGATATCGGGGTCCTACTATCCATGAATGCTAAATTCAATTGTTGGTTAAGGTCATGACTGCCCGATCCCTCCATCGGTGTAATTTTCCCCCCTATCTTTAGTCTTTGAAGTAATTCTTTGAGAGTGTCGAAATCGTGTATTCCCAGTACCCTTTCACTGCATCCATTGATGACCCTTGCCCGAGTTGCAACATTGAAAGTTGCAGAGTGGTAATTCTCTAACTATGCCATCTTTCTCTATTTATTAGCCGGTATTCGTTGTTAATGGAATAATTTTTTCCACTGTTTGCGTCTTTCTCTCCTCTCCCCGTCTTTTTTCTTTTTGGAGTAACACAGAGTCATGATTTTTTTTTTAATTCAATGTTTTATAACCCATTATCATCATTAATTTTTTTGGTATTCAAATTATTCCAGATTTGGCCAAGGAAGTCCCTTCAGGCCAGCTCCTATGTTTTATTTTATTTTAATGGAGATATGATTGACATGTAACATTATATTAGTTTTAGGTGTACAACATAATGATTTATGTATATATTGGGTAATGATTACCACAATAAATTTAGTTACCATCCACCGCAACACACAGTTACGAAAAATTTTTTTTTCCTTTGATGAGAACTCTTAAGATCTTCTGTGTTGTTTTGACAGGATCTCATTCATCTTTAATTGCTTCTTTGCTGTCTGGCAAGAGATGTTACAGGCTCACCTTGCACTTTTTCTGTCAAAGTCCTGGAACCATCAATTTCCCCAGGAAACCCTGGTTTCTTTTTGTAAGAAATGACATTTAGAAACCAAGATCTGGAGTCAGGTGTGCTCATTGCTGCTGGGGTGCTACTGGAGGCTCTTTGAGTGAGCAGAGCTAAGAAATGACTGGATGGATGTGCAGATAGAGGAATAATTATCAGTAGATTTATTGTTGTTACAACTGGGCCTAAGTGTGTAGAAGGACTAGATTGCATGGCAAGTAGTTTCATTATGGAAGCTCAGTGGACAGTAATGTAAGAAACTGCACAGAAAGCCCATGCCGGGGCGCCTGGGTGGCTCAGTCGGTTAAGCGGCTGACGTCGGCTCAGGTCATGATCTTGCGGTTCGTGAGTTCGAGCCCCGCATCGGGCTCTGTGCTGACAGCTCAGAGCCTGGAGCCTGTTTCGGATTCTGTGTCTCCCCCTCTCTCTGCCCCTCCCCTGCTCACGCTCTGTCTCTCAAAAATAAATAAACATTAAAAAATTAAGAAAGAAAGAAAGAAAGCCCATGCCTATTCTAAGACTCTATGAGTGTACAGACTGTTGGCTAAAACCTCTGTGGCTAGGTTCAGTCTCTCGCTCAAGACCCAGATCAGAGGAGACCCCAGGCTGCCTCCAAAGGACTGTTCTCTGAGCAATGTCCAAGCCCAGAACCTCCTACAGGCCATGACTCAGAAATCAAGAATGCACATGCAGCCCTGGGCCACAGATTCATTCTCTCTGCATGGGTGAAATAAAGATAATGTGATCTGTTCTGTCAGGGTCCCAGAGTTGTCATAAGGATCAATATATATTTATTTGTTTAATTGCTAATTAGTCTTTTCTGTACATGTATTACAAATTTCCTTCTTTTTCTTGTTTCAATACCATAGTTTGTAATGCCATTGCTTTGTAATCCTATGTAATATGGTACTAGTAGTTACTCATTATCTTAACTAGCATTTAAGGTAATTACTCTTTTTCAAATATTCTTTCAAGTTATCACTCATCAGTTTTTCCAAAGTAAGATTTTAATCTTTTTGTAATCCTTTGAAAAAATACTATCAGGATTTGGATTAGGACAGCATAACAACTGTAGTTAATTTTAGAACAAGTTTAAGATATTTCGTCTCTTTCAGAAGCATTACGAGTCTCTATTCAAATCCTCTTTATGCTCCTTAATAAAATATTTTGTTATGTATTACTGGAAGGGACACAGGCTCTGGAGAATGACCTCATTTGGAATTCTAGCTCTGCTGCCTCTAGCTGTGTGATCTTCAGCAGCTGTCTTCACTACTCTGTGCATCAGTTTTATAATCCTAAAAATTGGGATAACACTCATACCTACCTCACAGCAGCAGTGTGGTGTTTTATTGAAACAAGATGCAGGAAAGTGCCTCACATAGCTCAGGGCATGTCCTCGGTTCTCAGGAAACGATTCTCTATGCCCTGGTCTTTATGTAGGTCAGAATCAAATTGAGATGGCTGGTGTAAGAGCACGTGGTAAGAGATAGGAGGGGCACAAGTGACAGATCCCTCCAAGGGCCTTGTTCACAACCCAGACTTTGCAGTTAGACAGGCCTAGACTTGAATCCTAGCTCTGCCACTGTTTGGGGCAAGTTCCCTACCTCTTAGAGCCTTAGATTCTCATTTGTAAAGTGCAGATAATAGTTTTCTTGAAGGGGTGTTACAGGGCTTAAATGAACTCACATGTGTAACACAGGTAGCAAGTATGGTACACAGCAGGACCCAGCAAGCATTAGCTGTGTCCTGCATGAGGACTGCAGGGACACATGGGTGCGTGGACCGCATTTTAAAATAGGACTCTAGAGCAATGTCTTGGCTGCCCTTCCTCACAGGACATCTGCTCTCAAAGAATTCTATTTTCTGTGTCACAGAAAGGTACAGGTTGCAGCCAGATAATTTCCAGGCCCCAGACTAGAATTGCCCTTTACATGGTACCAGGCTGGGCCTCAAGACCCCCCTCTCATTTGGGCCACAGACCCATTCCAGAGAGGAGAGAATTCCAGCAGCAACTGGGCATGTCCTCCCCGACTCAGTCAGGCGGTCTGGGGATCAACCTGCCATAATTTCCTTGTTGATGGTTTGATACTAGTTTTTTTCTCAAACAGGGAAATAGGGCTGATCTCTGTCTTGCTTTTTTAGTCAAGAGGCAGGCTTGGAAAGCCTCCTGCTGAAGGAAAATAATTTGTTCAGAAACAGCGGTGGGATTTCTTTTCTCTACTTCCTGGTCCTGTGTGAGTTCTCATTCATCCTTTCTAATCTGGCTTTAAAAAGCCTGGGTTTTTGTGTTCGGTGGCTTTGTCATTAGACATCATCGGCTGCTGTTGAAATAGAAGGGCTTGGGCTTCTCAGTGGACTTCTGTCAGTCATGGAGGTGGTCTGGGCTGTCCTCGGGTCCTGTCCCCACTTCCATCGCCGGGAGTGGCAGAGCCCCAGGCCAGCCGCGGACCCACCACCTGAGGACACTGTCCACCTGGTCTGGATGGAGAATAGGGAATGTGCATCTCTCACTCACACTGAGACCCCAAGGTGGGAAGGAGGAATGATCACAGGCGTTGGACCCACACAGAACTGGATTCAGATCCCAGCTTCTCCACTGACTCCTACACTTTCTGAGCCTCAGTTTCCTCATCTGTAAAATGGAGATGATAACAGTCTCTGTCTCACAGCATGCTTATGAAGACATCACATGAGGAAATGAGAATGCGTAGGCAGCATTTAGCACAATAGTATCATTTTCTGTATGTTTCTATATGTTTTTATTGCAAATAAATAAAATGCTACCAAGTGTTACATGAAACTCCTCACATAGTGAGAGCAGGAGGTGTGCACTAGGTAAGTGGTAACCGTCTTGCCAAGCAAGCTGCAGAGCAGTGTTTTAAAGGCTGCTTCAGAGATTCTCAAACTTGTTTGAAGCTATTACAGCCTTTTGTTGCTATTACAACTCTGCAGCCTGAGTGGGCTGAGAACAGGCTCTCCGCTAGCTGGCTGTGTGTCCTGAGCAGTCACCAGTCTTTCCGAGTCCCCTTTCTTATCTGCCAAACGAGAATGATGCCTACTTTGTAGGATCGCTCCAAGAATTTAAAAGGCTGGTGAGTGTAAAGGCCTTGGATGTAGTAAAACGCCCAGTAAATGTTCATTTGTTCCCTGTCTCCATCCTTCCCTGCTGCCCACACCCCCATCCCCATGACACTAGCACCCACCGTGTCCTAGGCAGTGCCTGTTCCCTCAAGGAGATCACAACCTAGGCAGTGGTTTTCAAAAACATTTTTTGTCACAGTATGAAGACATAACGTTAGATCACCATCCAGTTCATGCACAAACGCACACAACTGAAACAAAAGTTTCCCAACAATATGTTGTAGCTGGTCACAACCCACCATGTTGATTTCATGACACAATCCCAATCTTGATTCTTTTTCCAGTTTAGGAAGTCATAATTTACATACAGTGAAACTCACCCTCTTGAGGTATACTGTTACATGAATTTTCATGACTTTTGTGACAAGTCCTTTGACTACCACCACATCAAGATGTAGACTGTTCCCATCACATCCCTCTTCCTTTTTTCTAGCCAGTCTTTTCCCCAATCCAGGCCCTAGCAATCACTGGTCTGATTTCTGTCTCTATAGTTTTACCTTTTTTAGAATGTTACATAAATAGGATCAAATACCATGTAACCTTTTGAGTCTGGCTTCTTAACGTAAAGCTTTTGAGATTCTTCTGTTGTGGTGTCTGTCAGTAGCTAGTCCCTTTGTATTCCTGAGTCATGTTCCGTTATATGGTTGTGTGACACTGTGTTTACCATTTACATTTTAGTTGTTTCCAGGTTTGAGCAATTATGAATAAAGATGTTATAATTATTCAGATACAGGTGTTTGGACATATGCCTTCATTGATCTGGATACGTAACGAGTAGTGGGATTGATGGGTCCTGTGGAAACTGAATGCCAAACTGCCTTCCACAATGGTTGTACCATTTTGCATTCTCACCAGCAATGCAGGAGACTTTCACTGCTCTGTGTAGTCAGCAGCATTCGGTATGGTCAGATTTTTTTTTTAAGTTTATGTATTTATTTTGAGAGAGAGAGCATGGGGGAGGGGCAGAGAGGGAGAGGGAGGGAGAGAATCCCAAGCAGGCTCTGCACTGTCAGCACAGAGCCCAACATGAGGCTCGAACTCACAAACCATGAGATCATGCCCTGAGCCGAAATCAAGAGTCGGGTGCTTAACCGACAGGGCCACCCAGGCGCCCTGCTTTGGTCAGATTTTTTATTGGAGCCATTTTAATAAGTATACAGTGGTGTACCTGTTTGTGGCTTTAAGTTTCATGTCCTTCATGACTACTGCTGTTGAGCATTTTTTTTCAAGCGGTTATTTGTTATCAATATGTCTTCCTTGGTGAAGTGTGTGTTCAGATTGCCCATTTTTCATTGGGTTGTCTGTTTTCTGAGTTTTGAGAGTTCTTTCTATATTCTTGTTAATAACCTTTTATCAGATCTGTGTTTTGCAAATACTTTTGGCCAGTGTGTCTTATTTTCATTTTCTCAACACTGTCTTTTGAAGAGGAATTTTTCATTTGGTGAAATCCATTGTGTCAGTTTGTTTATGGTTTGTGCCTTCTGGATCCCATGCAAGAAATCTTTGCCTAACCCAAAGTCATAAAAGTTTTCTCCCTTAAGTTTTAGCTTTCAAAAGATTTTACCTATAGGTCTATGATGTTTGGAGTTAATTCTTCCTACATGGTACAAGATAGGGGTTGAGGTTCTTTTTTTGCATGTGGATGTCCAGTGATGTGCACCTTGGAGGAGGGCCATGTGCAAAGCAGTTCATAACATGATGGAGCGGTGGGCATGGCCAGGTGGGCTGTGCAAAGGACCAGGAAGCCCCAAGATGAGAGCTGTTAACCTAGTGGAGATCTGGGGATGGCCTCACAGAGGCAGCAGCTCATAGGTGGGGCCTTCAAGGTTGACTGCAGAGAAGGTGGAGAGAGTGGTGTAGGAAGAACGAAGGCAGGCAGGTGACAGCATGAGGATGTGTGCAGTGCCATCTGGAGTGCCAGGGCATAGGTGGGAGGGGCCGGAGGCGAGTTTGGAAGAGTAAGGTGGTCTGGGCAGGCAGTAGTGCTCCAGGAAGACTGAAATGGAAGGTGGAGAAGAAGAAGGCAGGGAGCCAAATAAGGATGTAAGGAGAGCCGAGGTGAAGCCAGAGCTCTGGGAGTGGCTTCAGGGATGCATTTGAGGAGACAGAGTAAGAAAAATTTTAGGGATGAGTACTCAGAGCTGCCTCCCGGATCTTGGGCTCAGGCAGTTGGGTGGCTGAGAACTCAGTTCACTGTGGGTTTGGGGGAAGAATTCTGCATCAGGCCTTCTGGTACCCGTGGAACATCAAGGTGGAGATGCCCAGGAGACAGCGGAGTATACACAAGGGACTGTAGCTCAGTGAGGAGGGTTCATTCCCACCTGACCACAAACCCTTCATCGCACAAAGCTTCTCCTGTCCTCATGTGTCCTTGTGCAATTTACACTGGGGCCTGTACACCTGTGATGGTGGACCCACTGGCACTGCTGTTAGAAAATGGGGGCTTGGAGGGCTGAGCTCTGTGACTTGTGGGCATGGAGAGAATACCACAGAGAGCACCCTGGACTGAGGGAGGGGGCAAGATACCTAGCTTCTAACCAGCCTCCACCCCGACTGCCTGTGCAGCTCTCTCCCCCATGATGACAGGGACAGAGCACAGCTCAGCGACAGAGGTGAGAAAGCAGGTGCTCTGCTGCTTTTGCAAGCAGAGAAATAGGAGTTTGGGTACCCACCCAAGAGCCCCCACGTATGCCAGGTGTGCCCTGTGGCTCCTGTCTCCCTCCCCCTCCACCCCCCTGTGCTCCGAGCTCTTCAGCACTAATGTTACAGAGGAAATATGGGGTCTGCGGCCCACACAACCATCAGCAAAGACAGCCCAGCCTTTCTGACGCCTGAGCCTGCTCTTTCCATGAGCTACTCTATAGAGCCTGGGCCTTAAGTCAAGGAGATGGGGAACCTAACCATCTGGCTTTGGCTCAGGTCATGATTTCAAGGTTTGTGAGTTCCAGCCCCACTTGAGGCTCTCTGCTGTCAGCACAGAGCCTGCTTTGGATCCTCTGCCCCCACCCCCCAGCCCCTCCCTCATGCTCTCTCTCTCTAAAATAAACATTTTAAAGTCAGGCAGAGAAAGACAGATACCATATGTTTTCACTCATATGTGGAACAGAAGAAACTTCACAGAGGATCATAGGGAAGGGGAAGGGGAAAACAATAGTTAAGGAGACGGAGGGAGTCAAACCATAAGAGACTCTTAAATACTGAGAACAAACTGAGGGTTGATGGGGGTGGGGGAGAGGGGAAAATGGGTGATGGGCATGAAGGAGGACACTTGTTGGGATGAGCACTGGATGTTATATGGAAACCAACTTGACAAACTGTATAAAAAATAAACATTAAAAAAATTGTTTTAAATCAAGGAGAGAGACTGAAAACTAACATACACAAATTACTACCTAGAAAGAAAGGAAGATTCTGGGAAGAGGAAGGGGTGTCACTGGCTCCTCGGTCCATCTCCTACCTGGGCCCTCTGCAGAGAGAATTGACCAGTCTCAGCCCTGAAGCCAGAGCAGGTCCCCGCAGCTGCAGGTCTCCACACAGCAGCTGCCCCTTCCTCAGCCCTGGCCCCACCCCTTCAGTGGGACCTCCCCGCTGTCTCACAGCCCATCTGCTCCAGGCTTCTGCTGCCAGTTTTGTAACTTCACCATGGCTTGTTTCTCTTCAGACACTCCAGATGGTTAATGCCTTTCTGCAGTATCAAAGTATCTTCCCCATTAGATGAGAATGGAGTCATGAGGCGACCCCCTAGATGGTTGGGTGGGGCAGCTGAGCATCTCCTCCCTCCATCTTCTGGCACTAGTCTCCATCCTCTGGAGTAAGGGGGTCTTGGTGCAGCCAGCCTCCTCAGAAAGCAGGCATGGTGAGGGTAAGTGCTCTTGCCTGCTCGCCGCCCTTGCTGGGTGACTTTGGGGAAGTTTTCCCATGTGGACACTAAGCATGCCAGAATTCATTCCTGACCTACTCCCACAGCTCTTGGTCCATCTCCCTTGTCACTGCACCCTCACTGCTCTTGCCTTGGTCTCCCAGCCTTTTCTTTTTGAGGGCAGCACTGGGGCCAAATCTCTGTGGCCTTCACACCCAGCATCAGAGAAGGATTGCTTAATCTGTTTCACAGGTGGGATCTTGGCAAAGTATGGAAGCTGAGAGGGTACATACCCTCCTGTCTAGAACCTTAAAGAGAAGTTAGACTCAAGACTTCATGTTGAAGGAGACTCACCAGCCTTAAACACTGGAGACTGCAAGATAGGGGGGAGAGGGGCTTTGTTAAGGAGCGGGTAGAGAACGGGTAAAGGGTGCTCCATGCATAGTCCTACGTTTGCACTTAAACTCAAATTTTTCAGAGGTGGCTGGGGTGCCATCATGATGAGAAAGGGCAGGCCACCAGGAGCCAAGAGCATCCTCATGGCAAGGCTAGTTGTTACAGGAAGATGAGAATCCAAGAAAGGGTGTCAGAGTCCAGAGGGCTGAGTGGCCTATTGTAAGCCTGGGAGATAGATGAAAATGGCACTAATCTATAGCTATTCAGTGTAAATTCTTTGAGACAGAACAATAATAAGAAGGCATCATTGGTACAGCAGAAGGAATGTGGGCTTGGAGACCTAAATCTCAGAGCATTGGCTAGGTACTTAGAAGGTACCAGTATTTGGATAGTAAGCACTTCCGTATTTTTCTCTCTCACATAAAGGAACCTGGGTTTGAAACCTGGCATGGCCCTTCACCTCTCTGAGCATGGGGAATGAATCCTGACAGTGTTCCTCATCTGCATGATAGGGATGGATGGTGGTATTATCTAAGTCAAAAGATGTATGACCATTATGTAAACAAATGTGTGTAAGAGCAGGTAACAGCATTTAGTCCAAGCACATTTTCTTTCATTCCTTAGAACAGTGGTTCTGTGTCTGTGAACATTTAGAATCACCAAGGGTGCTTTTAAAAAATACCAACACTGGGGTATTAAAGACCAATTATAATAATCTCTGGAGGGTAGAACCCAGGCTTTGTTTTTTCTTTCTTTTTTTTTAACTCCCTAGTGAACCTGCTATGCTTTGATAATGTGGCAATTATCAACCATCCATTTATTCATCAAGCATTAATTCATTTTGACCTCTAGGACTGTAGGCTTGATCTACAATAAGGAGTTGAGAACTGTACGTACATTGATGCTATGGTCTGAATGCTTGTGTCCCCCAGGTTCCTATGTTGATATCCTAATCTCCAGTGTGATTGATGTAGGACCTTTGGGAGGCTACATCTAGGCTATGAGAATAGAGCCCTCATGAACAGGATTAGTGCCTTTATAAAAGAGACTTCAGAGAGCTCCCTTGCCCCTTCTGTTACATGAGGACACAGTGAGAAGACCACCCTTACCAGACACCAAATCTGCCTACACCTTGATCTTGGGACTTTCCAGCCTCCAGAACTGTGAGAGATAAATGCTTACACCACCTGGTCTATGGAATTCTTTTATACCAGCCTCAACAGACTCAGACACCAGATATGGTCGGGTAACTTCTCACTTTTCTCCCTTTCTAGGACTACTTTCCAGCACCCCAGCCTCCTGCCATGTCTGACCCCATCACACTGAACGTTGGGGGGAAGCTCTATACGACCTCACTGGCAACCTTGACCAGCTTCCCTGACTCTATGCTGGGCGCCATGTTCAGTGGCAAGATGCCCACCAAGAGGGACAGCCAGGGCAACTGCTTCATTGACCGTGATGGCAAAGTGTTCCGCTACATCCTCAACTTCCTGCGGACCTCCCACTTGGACTTGCCTGAGGACTTCCAGGAGATGGGCCTGCTCCGAAGGGAGGCTGACTTCTACCAGGTGCAGCCCCTGATTGAGGCACTGCAGGAGAAGGAGGTGGAGCTCTCCAAGGCTGAAAAGAATGCCATGCTCAACATCACCCTGAACCAGCGTGTGCAGACAGTCCACTTCACCGTGCGGGAGGCACCTCAGATCTACAGTCTCTCTTCCTCCAGCATGGAGGTCTTCAATGCCAACATCTTTAGTACCTCTTGCCTCTTCCTCAAGCTCCTTGGCTCCAAGCTCTTCTATTGCTCCAATGGTAATCTCTCCTCCATCACCACCCACTTGCAGGACCCCAACCACCTGACTCTGGACTGGGTGGCCAATGTGGAGGGCCTACCAGAGGAGGAGTACACCAAGCAGAACCTCAAGAGGCTCTGGGTGGTGCCAGCCAACAAGCAAATTAACAGCTTTCAGGTCTTCGTGGAGGAGGTGCTGAAAATTGCTCTGAGTGATGGCTTCTGCATCGATTCTTCTCACCCACATGCTGTGGATTTTATGAACAATAAGATTATTCGATTAATACGGTACAGGTAAAAGGACACCAGCAACACTAGAGGGGGGGCTCCCAAGAAGCTCCATGTCAGGCAGGGTCGTGGAGAGTGTCTCGCCCAGTGGTGTGAGGCAGGGCGCTATACTAATCTGTACTAATCGCATAGCAGGACTTGATTCCCCCCACAATGCAGTGTACCTATAGGAATCCATGTGTCCTCTCAGTGGAGCTCCCTTTTTCCTTGACACTTTTGAGCTACAGATGGGCAGTTTGTCAGAAGTGAAGGATCTGCCAGTGTGTCCTAAAGGAGCCCACAGGAGTGCTTTCTGGCTACAAAGGAACGGCGAGTTTTCCACAGGCTCCCGCTCTCTCTGTACCACTAGGCAGTGCCTCACTTAGCCATCTGTGAAAAGAGCCCCTGATGGAGGGGAACGGGTGAAAACAAGAGGCTCCCTTCAGTTTCCCAGGACGTAAAGTAACCAGGGATTCCCACCCTGCCTGCTCCTCTGTCCCTAGGATGCAGCCGGGACCTTGGACTTGTTTGCCCAGGGGCAACCGTGCCTGGCTGCCTTCGAAGTGCAGTATGATTTCAGAGCTGCATTTGGCCCCCCACCGTGGTTGGGAGAGATGGGAGCTGTGGCTTGGCCTAGAGGAGTGAGCATCCAGGCAGGGTTCAGAAGATGAGGATATCCCTCTGGACTGAGCCAAATGCAGACATTCAGGGATTTCTCACTTTACAAGTGAGCTGCTGTCCCTGCGAAGATTTTAAAGTACCTGGAGCCACTGCAATGAAAGGCGTTTCATGACATGGACTGTTACGTCATGACCTATAATCCTCTCCCCAAGAATTTGAAGTATCATTGAAAGAGGTCATTTTAAACAAAAAATATTATGGACTCTCAGGGTTGGAAAATAATTTACTGGTCGCTTAGCCCACCCCGGCCCCCAGCACACCCCAGCCCATGTGGGGCTAAGCGCCTCTCCCCAGGACCTTCAAGTGATCACATTCCTGCTTGCATACTTCCAGCAACGGGAAGCTCATCAATCCCAAGGCAGCCCCTGCCATGGTTGGCCAGTGCTGGCTGTTAGAAAGCCTTTCCTTATATTGAACCAAAATCTGTTCTTCCCCTCCCATTTTCTAGTCTTGGATCTAGACCTTCCTTGTCACCCAAATATGTATTTACTCTTTCAGAATAGTCACCTTAAAAGGCCACTTATTCTGAAAATAGTATTACTTAGAATTAGGATTCCCCCTGGGATTTGTCCAGAACCAAGGTTAGCCCCCTTCCCATCCCTTATAAGTCAGCCCCATTTTGTGATGGCTTCGCTTTGTTTTGTGACCCCCATTTCACCCACCTCCTCACCATCTGTGGCTCCGCATAGCTTTTGGCCACCTCCTGTTGGAGGATAAAGATTTGTTGCTCCAAGAAAGTGCTGCCAGAGGAAGGAGACCGGGATCTGGTGGTGCAGATTGCACCAAGGAGCCCCGGAGTTACCATAACACTGCTCTCAGAGTAAGTGTTCAGGCCCTATGATATTGCCTTCCGCTGTGGTACTGTTTCTGGGCATAACCAACCTGTGGACCTAAAGTCTAGGGCAAGACACCCCAAGCCACCACTTCCGAGGGAGTGATGAACCAGGGCAGGCCTCAAAACTGCACATTATGATTCATCCCTGAAGTATGGCCTTGGAAGTCCCAGAATCACTGGGCAGGGGACCTCGGACAAAACCAGGGAAGCCTAGTGACACAGGCACCCACAAGAGATGGGCTGAGGAAGGGGCTTCCTATGGTTAACACCCTGGGATCAGGGAGCTTGTATGCAGGGCAAGGCTGCATCTGTTAGGTAATAAAGGTAATAAAGGCCTTTTCCCCCTACAGTGGGACCCAGGAGTCTCTGACAGCTGTCCCAGGCCACCAGGCCAATGGTACTTGGGAAGGTCACTCTGGAGAACCCAGGTTAGAACAGACACAGCAGAAGCTGTGACCACAACAAAACAGTTTAAGGAAGAAATCTTGTAAATCACCACTGCCCTTTTCCTTCTCCATGAAAAGTATCTTTCTCCATCTTCTCGGTGCTTCTTAATTCACACGGCTTGACGTTAGAGAAAGTAAAGGACTTGTGAAGCCACTAATATGCTGTGTGACTTTGTGCAAGTCACTCACCTCACTGAGCCACCTCCATTTCTTCATCTGCGAAATGGGCATAACAGTAACACATAACCCTACCTACCTCACAGGGCTGTTGTGAGGATCAAATGAAATAATGTATGTGAGAATACAGTATAAATGAAAATTGGTGTTACTATTTTTGTCTGCTTATAAGGGGGAAAAAATACCCTGGCCTTGGAGTCAGGCTGACCTGAATTTGAATTCTGGCTCCCTCACTTGCGGTGGAACCCTGGACCAGTCACGGGGCCACTCTGATTTGTTTCCTCATGAGATAACAACCCCACCTCCCCGTGTTATGTGACTTAAATGAGCTGGTGGCCTTGAAAATTCCTAGCGAGGCCCGGCATATAGGAACTCAGTAGATACTTGCTCCTTTGGGAAGTAATAATGGTGGACTGCCATGCAGGGAGCACCTCAGGAGGACAATCTAAGAGCAAGCCCATCTGGAGCATTTGGTGTGTGGGCCCTGAAGATGGAAACAGCCACAAATAAGTCCAATCTGGAAAAGGCTTAGAGGACCGCAAAATGTGCTGCGGGAACTTGAAAGCAAGCTCCTGTCTCACAAAGGGCTTAAGGGATGAACAAGCCGGGCCTCTGAGGGTAAGTTGGACTATGACAGAGCTAAGCAGGGTACCATGGGTGCAGGAAACAGCCCGAGCAGAGAGCCGGGAGCCAGGTGGGAAGGGTGAGCCCTCACACACAACTCCAGCACGAGGAGAGTGACAGGTGGTGCATCCAGCACACTCACTGTGCACGCCTCTCAGGTGCCTGCAGCCATCCACTTAGCAAAACTGAGAAAGCACATGGAGTGGGAGAGGCAGCATCATGCCGGAGGACGAGTGAGTCAGAGTGAGCGTGCACGGGGAGGCAAGGATGTGCATCTTGTGAGCCCTCCACTGCATGGTGATCCATGATCTCAACCAGACAGGTTAGTCTTTTGCACAGCCAAGAGCTGTGTCCCAACTGAAGGGCAATGCCAGGCACGCATGAGCTTGTCAGCTTTCCATTCCTGCCCTCAGTGTGGTCCCAAGCAAGCAGAGGGATGGTCAGAAAGGGAGCTGAGGGGAACACTAAAGCATCTTGGTGTTACCACTTCCTGAGGCCAGCCACCAAATAGGGCCCCTGCATGCTCAAAGGCCATCTCAAGCACTGCTTCCTGTGACCCTCCTATGACCTCATACCCTCAGAACCATCTAAAGCCCTTTGCCCTTTTATGAAGGGCAAGCCTGTGACTCTC
Organism: Cryptoprocta ferox; assembly: GCA_028646485.1. Classification (NCBI taxonomy): domain Eukaryota; kingdom Metazoa; phylum Chordata; class Mammalia; order Carnivora; family Eupleridae; genus Cryptoprocta; species Cryptoprocta ferox. The sequence goes on along the minus strand of CM053575.1, from coordinate 56,887,790 downwards.
TGTTCTGCCTTCAGGCCAGACAGAGCTCCCAGTGCAGAGGTGGCCATGGTTCCCTCCCTCCCCTATGTGTGCTCAACACAGCCTCAGGCAGTCACTCTGCTCTGTAAACAGATGTGTGGCCTAAAACACAGCACTTTTGTAATTGCCCCTTTGTTCACCCCAAACATCCAGCTTTCTTTTACAAATTATTCTTAAAACTTGCTACTGTGGTGGGGGGGGGGGCGGCCAGGCCAAGGTCAGCCTTAGATTGCTCAGCTCACGGATCTAAGCCAGCCCATCCCTTTCCAGTGGTCTCTACACCACCAGAGTCTGTCTGTGGGGGGAGGGGAGGCAGGGGTGGCCTCCAGGCTGATGGGGTGGTTGGCAGGGAAATGAGGCCCCATGGTCATCTTGCAGAGCAAAATAACCTTGATAATCAGCCGAACAAAGGGAGGGGCGGGGCTTTTTCCCAGGCCCTGTGGGGTCCTGGCTCTGGCAAGTCCATGAGCCCAGTGACCTCAGTCTCCCGAGAACCTTCAGGACAGCATGGCACCAAGCGGAGAACCATGGAGATGATCTAATGCCATGTTCACCCCGATCTGGGGCATGGGAACCAAGCGGGGTAAAAGTCAGCCTTTGGAAGCCAGAGGTTTGCTGAACAACCCACAACACCCAGAACCCCACCCGACACAATGGGTAACAAAACAAGCTGTGTGGTGCCACTGTCTGGCTTTGATTTCTGGGCCATAAGTGCGTGCCCAGCCAGATGTGTCTGACCCTCACTTAGCCTGGTCCTATTTCCCGCCAACTTCCCTGGCCCTCCAACCCCCATATACAAGGCATCTCAAAGCTTTTGTCAACATTTCTCATTTCACTGGCAGCCCTAGAACCAGGGCCTAGAACAAGTGTCCTTCCGGTTGGCATCTCCATGGACCTGAGAATTGGATCATCAGAATATTCATGTATTCTGTCAAGCACCCGCCACATTTCTAACCCCAGAGCTGGGCTCTGGGAAATCAAAGCTGAACCCAAACATTCTCCCCTCAGGGAGTGGGAGAGAGACAAATCCCAGTATCCTGGGGCAGTGCTCAGGTGGAAGTCTGCTCCAGGCAGAGTAGACCACACATAGGATGGCCAGCCTTAGCAACAACCCCTCAATATACGCCTCACTTCACAGTTTACAGAGCACTTTGCTTCCTTTTTCTCATTGAATCCCCACAACACAGCTCTGAGAGAAGCAGCATAGGAAGGGTTTTTTTCAAAAATAAGGAAGCTGAAGTGCAGGGAGAGAAAATTACTTTCCTGTGGCCACACTGCATGTAAGTACATGCCTGGCACATATTAGGCCCTTGGCTATTGAACTAAATGTCATTGAATTCACATTAAATGGCCAAGTGGAGGAGAGAACCCAGTCTGAATCCTCCTTCAAGATTATTTCTACTCAACTGTGAGGCCAAGAACGGAATTGGGTTTCCAAGTGCCAGGACTCTGATCCAGGCTTTTCAACCAGTATTCTAGGTGACCTTGGGCAAATCCCTTCACTGTCCTGGCCTGAAAGCTTTTTTGGCAAAACGCAGCAAGGTGAAGTTCAACTCTACCAGCTAGCAGGCTCTTCTAGCCAGCGCTGGATAGAAAAATGATCCTCCTGGCTTGGAACTATGTGAGCAGAGACCAGAAGTCCCTTGATGGGGCTTCAGGGACTGGCCCTGCAATGTCTTCTCCCAGCCTTTTGTCCTGTGAACAGATACTTGGTGATGGAGCAGTCCTGGGATTTTTGTACTTTCCAGTGTGAAATGATGGACTCTAGTAAGCGTTGCTGGGGCTAAAACGACCAGGCAAAGTGGAGTCACTCGATGGCATGTCACACTACTGGCACTCCCCTGACTGAAGTCAGAAAGCTTTTGTGAGGGTGAGGCTCATTCCCCTTCCTCCTTAGAGGAGGAGGCAGGTCAGACAAGATAAGCACCAATCATCATTCCCAAGCAGAGAGAGGGGCTCCCTTACTGGGCTGCTGAGAGGACTATCAGAACGTGACATCCTTTGTCGATTTTTTGGCATAGAATCTGAGAGTGTTGTGCTAGAAGGATACATAACTGACCATGAAAGGCAAAGAGGAAAGAGAACTGGCCTTCAGTCAAGCAGACCAGTCCAAATCTTGGCTCTGCTGTGTGACCTTGGCAAGCACCATCATCTCTGTCTCAATGACTTCATCTACCAAGTGGGGATAAAAATACCTGCATGACCTACCTGACGGAGTGATTATGAGGACTAAATGGGGAAATGCGTGGAATGTGCCTGGTTACCTCTTCTTTCCTTCCTCTCTGTACTCCTCACTCTCCACACTGGACAGAATGCTCCTAACTCAAGGACCACCTCTCACACTTCTATATCCTCAGCCTTGAGCACACCGCCTCCAAGGGGAGATTCTCGGTTCATGTTTGTTGAATGAATAAGTGAACTCCACTGTCTTACCCGTGTCATTGCAGATCTGTATGCTGTTTCTTCTCCTGGGCTATTTGGAGGCTCATTTCCCTCTGAGCTCTGCCCCTGGCACTTTCCAATGGGGAAAATGGCCTGGGCCACAAAGCAGGTCAGTGGCAAGGCTGGGTCAGCTTCCTGTGTGCTGGACCTGCTCCCCTCCAGTGCCCAGAATAAGGCCCTCATCTGATGCCAAGAAATCTGACTTACAACAATAAGGGCTAATACTTATGAGCCAGCAACATTCTAAATACTTTATTGTCATGAATATTTTTAATCCTTACCAGAGCCATGTGAGGTAGGAACAATTTACTGTCTCCATTTTATAGGTGAGTGTTAAGCAATCAATTGTGTCTCCTCCAAAATTTGTATGTCGAAGTTGTAACCCCCCAACACCTAACAATGTAACTATTAGAGAGTCTTTAAAGAGGTAATTAAGTTAAATGAGGTCATTAGGGTGGACTCTAATCTAGTATGACTGGTGTCTTTATAAGAAGCAGAAATTTGGGGGCGCCTCAGTGGCCCAGTCAGTTGAGTGTCCAACTCTTGATTTCACCTCAGGTCATGATCTCATGGTCATGAGATCGAGCCCCTGTGCTATGCTCTGCACTAGACATGGAGCCTGCTTAAGATTCTCTCTCTCCCTCTCTCTGCCCCTCTCAAATAAATGAATAAATAAATAAGAAGAAGAAATTTGGACACAGACAGGCAGGAGGGAACACCCCGTGAAGACACAAGGAGAAGCCACCTGCAAGCCACGGGAGAGGCCTCAGAAGAATACAGCCCTTGCCAACACCTTGATTCTGTACTTCTAACCTCCAGAACTGTGAGGAAATATATTTCTCTTGGTTTAGCCACCCATTCTGTGGTAGTTTTTCAGGGCCGCCCTGGCTGACCAGTACAGTGAGGGAACTGAGGCACAGACAGGTAAAACAGCCAGGAAGAGGCAGAAGGGGGATTTGTAGGCACTTGGCGCCACCACCCAGGCTCTGAACCACCACCTCCACCACGGCTCTAGCCCAGAGCAGTGCCACTCCCCAAGGCTGCTGCTACTTCTCAACCCCCAGGCGGCCTGTCCAGCCTCAGTGGGCTCCTGGCAGCCCCTCTGCCTCAGATTCCTCTGGCTGAGTGTGGTGAGTAACACCAGGATGGGCTTGGGGCAGAGAAGAAAAGATGGACCATAACAGTGGGGCTGAGAACAGAAAACACACACACATACCCTTGTTCCCAGGGTTCTTATCTTCTAGAGCATTGCTCTTCTGCCTCTTCACACTGCCTTGGAATTACACCATAATGCAAACACAGTCTGATGCTCAACTCTAGTATGTATCCTGTCATAAAAAATCCAATGCCAAGTAACAACTACCACCGGCCAGGCACCGTCAGCAGTGTTACCTGTATGATCTCATTTAATCTTTGTTACCTGTATGATCTCATTTAATCTTAACAACTGTCTGAGAGGTCACTAGCATAACACCATTTACAAGTGAAGATGCCAAGGCCCACATCGATTAGATGGCCCAAGGGAATGAAGCCAGAAAGTGGGAGAGCTAAGATTTGAGACCAAGTCTGTCTGATGCAGAGCCCCAGAGCCACCACGTCACATGACTCCAGGGGCCCTTATTCACACAGAAGAATAGAATATGGTGTGACTACTGAGCCTTGAAGTTGTGCAGTTCCCAGCCCTGCAAGCTCCCCTGTTCCCAACCTCCTCATGTTTCTAATCTAAGGATGGAGATGCCATTTCCTAAAGCCCAGGGGCCCAGATGTGAGCCTGTTCTCCTGGCTGACATTACCCATTGGGGAAGACAGGCAGGGAAACAGATTATTTCCATCCAGTGAGATTCCTGCTCTGTTAGAAGGGCAAAGACAAGAGGCGTGAGGCAGAACTGAGACAACCAGGGACCACACTGGAGATGAAGATGGATGGAAACAGAGGATGAAGATACCTCACCAAGCGGGACATCCTTGTGATGGGTACTAGAAGATGAGTAGAAGTTTCCTAGGCAGACAAGGCAAGGAAGGGCATTTTAGCCATAAAGGACATCATGTGCAAATAATAATAATAGCTAATATCGATTAAGCATTCATTAGGTATCAGGCACAATACTGGGCATTGCACTTACATTATCTCATTCAGTCCTCACAACAACCTAGGCAATAGGTACTTTAACCAGTTTTACAGATAACAACACTGAGGCTCAGAGAGGGTGATTAACCTACTCAAAGTCACACAGCTGGGAAGTGGTAGGATCAGGATTGCTACTCTGATCTGCTGTCCTAAGCTTATGCTCTCACCACTGCCATGGTACCATACAGAAGACTGGATTTGAGAGTTAATAAAAGAACTTTAATGTTTTAATAATTTCTCTGATTTTTCCAGCTATGATTAATGGTGATCAACTCTTTCCCCAGCCTTTTCTGACCAGAGGGTGGGGAGAGTTTCACCTCCAGGGATACAGTGGACTCAAAGTTGGCAGTGAGATGGGGTAGGATGGTGCAGTAAGCTAGGGCAGAGCTGGTTTACATTTGGAAGCTTCTAGGGCCTGGTGAATTTTTCAATGTTTTTTGCTTTGCCTTAAAGAAAATCCAAACAAACTAGAAAACATTTCCTCTCTACAGCCCCCACCATTTTAAGAAAAGGGAGGAAGATCCCTTTAGTGAATTCCATCCAAGTTGATCTGGTGCCCTGCTGGCCAGAGGCCCCAGCCTGAGTTTTGAGTGTTTTGTTCTGCTGTTTTTGAGGACTGGGTCAGCAAAATACAACCCAGGATTGTTTGTCTATTTTTCTCTGTTGCCTCATGACTCCCAGACAAGACTTGCCAAAACTCACTCTCCCACCAGCACTCTCAAAGAGGTCCTCTTTGGGGTGAGATGTAAGAATTAAGAAAGGCTCAAGCATGCAGGAAGAAGGCTTTTCCAAATTTTCCACGCACAGACAAGGTGGTTGTGTACTAGAGAGAGTGAGGCTGGGAGTCAGGAGTCCTGGGGTCTGGCCTTGGCTCTTTCTCTCACTTGTTTTGTGATGTGGACAAGTCCCTCAGCCTCTTTGGACTGGTTTCCTTGTATGTGAAATAGTGGGGTCAGTTACTCATTCAACAAACACAAACAAAGGACCTTCCACATATAGGTACTATGTTGAGGGCTGGGGATACCAAGGCATGATATGGGGTCACTGTTTCAGGAGAGGTCCCAGTGCAGGGCTGGGAGCAAATAGTAAAGGGAACAAAGAGGAAAGAGGGGCAGCCTCCCTCCCTGGCTGGGGAAGCAGGTGGGGTTAGAGACACAATATCTGGGCTGGACTTTAAAAGGCAGGTAGAGTTTGCTAAAGCCAGAAATTGGGGAAAGGCATTCCAGCAGAGCCCAGGCTCAGTGACCAGAAAGAGCAAGACCACTTCTGAAACAGAGGCACTAGATGGGGAGCGGGAAGGGGGCTAGGAAATGGATGAGGGTCTAGGCACACTATCTGACTTCACATCCTGGATCTACTACTTGCTGGCTATGTGACCTTCAGCAAAGTATTTCACCTCTCTGAGCCTAATTTCCTCATCAGACAACTGGGGAGAATAATTACACTCACGTGATTGAGGTCTGTAAGGATCAGATGAGTCAATGCATATAGACACTTAGAACAACACCTAGAACCTGTTACACACTCATTGCACAATAATTTTAATTCTTTTTTAAATGTTTCTTTACTTTTGAGAGAGAGAGAGAGAGAGAGAGAGAGAGAGCGCGCGCGCACGCGCGCGCACAAATGGGGGAGGGGCAGAGAGCGAGAAGGAGACACAAAATCTGAAGCAGGCTCCAGGCTCTGAGCTGTCAGCACAGAGCCCAATGTGGGGCTCGAACTCATGGACTGCAAGATTGTGACCCAAACCAAAATCAGACACTTAACCAACTGAGCCACCCAGACGCCCCAGCAAAGCATAATTATCAATATTGCTATTATTCTATGCAGACAGTTGAGGCTAGAGACTAGCTAGACCCTAGGCTAAAGGAATAGACAAAAATGTGCCCTAGAACCAGACAGACTATGTAAGGATTTTGTATGGTAGATGTGTTCAATTCAATCACTGTTTCCTATGCATCTAGCACTGGGGATATGGTGCTAAGCCAGAGATATACCCTGCCTCTAAGTCATTGCCACAAAGAAGGGCTGCCAGGGGCTGTCAAGGGAAGGAAGCAGCAGAGGTTAAATGTAGTAGAAGCAATCCATGAAAGCTTGTGCCTTTCACCATCATGCAACCTTTACATAACAGAAAAGGAGCCTGCCCTGAGGGAGCCTGCATTCAAACATGGACAGATTACCCTCTCTTCTCATAATGCCATGTGGCATGGCTGTAACCACACATGGGCAGTTAAGACTTGCCCTAGGGCTCAGGGGATAGCAAAACTGAAATAAATATTAAGGACAACACGAGTTAGATCACCTTCAGGTCCGGTCTACTCTTCAGCTTGGAACACTCTATGGGAGGCTTCATTCTGTGCGTGCATCAGAGACAATCAAAGGTCCTATTCGGCCTATATAGACTGCTCCAAGTCCCAACCCCCAGAAAGAGACCCAGACAGACAGCTAGTCTTTCACTTACCCATCTCAGACATATCCTTCCCACCGATTTTTTCTCTTGTACTTAATTGTTCTCTCACAATTGTCTCTCACAAAGAATCATCACTCCCTCAAAGAAGAGACCTGTCCTCCCACAAGGATATGTCCATACCCTATGACTTCAGGGTATGCAGTTCCTTAGGAAAATAGATGATAAACTGACTATAGCAGAGGCTGCTAGTTGTTCCTCAGTATCTATTTTTCCCTATTTCTTTCCATAAGAAGTCATGAATTTTAGCCAGGCGCTTGTCCACCCAAAAGAAAGACCATATTTCCCAGCCTCCCTTGCAGGTAGGTATGGCCATATGGCTAAAATCTGACCAACAGGATGTGAGAAGTGGTGTAGGTTACTTCTGAGGCATGTCCCTAAATTGAGGGAATGTGCCCTTCTTTGTCCCTTCCTTCCTTACGCTGGCTGGAATAGCAGACATGTGGCAGGAGTAGCCATCATGGACCATGACGTGAAGGCCATATGCTGAGGATGGTGGAGCCACAATAGAGAAGGAACCTGGGCCATGAAGTGTTCTATCAGCCCAGGACTAATGACCTCTACAATTCTATGAAAGAACGTCAACCTTATCAGCCCATGGTTTCTTTTCACATGAAGGCAAACATAATCAAAACAAATACTTCCACCTTATTCATGTAAGACAAACTCACATATAAGATTGTAGAGGATTGTTTCACTACACCAAGCCAAGCTGTGTATCAAGAACCCCTTTCTGAAAGTTGGTCTTGCTGCCCCAAGCCTGGTCCAATGAGCCTACAAGGAAACTCTGAGGTCCAGCATTCCCCCATACCCCTGGGTTGGCTCAGTTCTCCTGTCAGGGGCCAAGCTTTGTCTGAACCTCAGCTTCCTCGCCTGGATCCAGAAAACTTCTAGCTCTGTCAGTCCTTCTATCTACACTCTGGCCAGAAGACCAGTCTCTCCAGTCATAGGTTGAAACTCTGCTTCATAAGGAAAAGTTCCCTGGAACAAAGATGTTTCTTGCCACCTGCTGTGATATGGGCTTTGCAGGTGAGGTATTTTCAGTACAAATTGGGGAAGCTCTTTGACATGGCTTGCTACAGTGTTGCCAAAGGAGTCCAAGCTCTCCTGGTAAATTTAGCATTAGGTAGTTACAGCCTTTGTTACCTGCATTTTCCCACATATAAATACGCATATAAGTGGGAACTTCAGATTGACCCTCGTCTGTCCCCTAGCTTACATTCAGGATTTATGTAATCATGGTCTTCATCTAATAGAGGGAGACCCCCCACTCTTCCCACGATGTGTGGTACAGTCCAGTCCAGTTCCATCTGGAAATTTTCAGTGTTCATGAACTTCACAGAAGGGGCATAAGATGCCAAAGGTTCATGGGACAAAGTGCAAAAACAATCATCTCCAAAGGGGCTGGGGGCAGGGAAAATATTAGGAAGCTCTGGCCTCCATTTTCCTTACAACATGCCTATCATGAGATGTGGGCTGTCATGGCAATGAAGGGTTGGCAGTTGGACACTGGAAGAAGACTGTGTCCTGTTGTAATGGAAAATGAAGCATTTGAGACACAGATCAAAATATACCTCATTGAGCTCAGTGGAAAACCCAGAGGTTGTTCCTATGATATCATTAAGTATCATGAACCCAGTACAATACATAGTATCCTCAAGACCCCAAGGGGTCAAGTCATCTCGAAAGAGGCTCTTAATGAAGGAAAACATTTCCACTGCAGAGACGCCTACAACTGTGCCCAGCCCCATGCTCTAATTTGGACCCCAGATGCCAGTGTCACCTTAGGTCCCATTCAAGCAGGGACTAATATGTTCCACAGTGTAATTTTCCCATCTGTACTCTGCCCTCCTCTCTATGCTAGCCTACCAATGAGGCCTCTGCATGCCTCCTGGTCAGGCCCAAGAAGCTATAAGAGAGACATACACATGAACTGCATTCATTCTCTTTATTCATTCCTGTGTGCCAAATCTTCCCAGTTCTTTAAGATCTAATTCAAATGGCCTCTCCTCTAGGAAGCTTTCCTTCATCTCCTAAGCTCCTATTGCTATTTTTAACAACAACAACAACAACAACAACAATAATAATAATAATTCATTAGGCCCTTACAAAGAGCCAGGCACCATGCTGTTATTCACAAACATAATCATTCAATCAGATCCTCACAAGGACCTCATAAGGGTTATTATGTCCATTCTATAGGTAAGGAAGCTGAGGCTGAGAGAGATGAAGTGCTGTGCCCAAGGTCATAGAGTTGGTAAGTGACTGAGTCAGGGTTTGAGCCCAGGTGTACCTACTAACCACTGCAGAGCACTCTTTCACTGAAAATGAACACTTACTTCTTGAAACTGCCCTGGCTCTTTACCTATATGTGCACCCTCTGTTAGGATGGGATAAATTCAGCTTTGGCAGCATCTGATTCTGGGATCATTAGAGGGAGCAGTGAAGGGGACACAGGGCCTCCTTGGTGGCTCTCTGCTGCTGGTTTCACTTCTAAAAGAGTGTCCTCTCCTTTCCCCCTCCCCTCAGCCCTTTATGCAGGCTGCGGCTTTAGAATTCCTGGACTCAGCTTCTGAATATCGATTGTTTGCAGGAGCAAGTCAGCAATTTGTGGTTTCCCGACAATGGCCCTGTGTTCTATAATAGAACTGGGCTTGTTTGCATTTCTATCATCAGGCAAGGCACAGGCCTGGGGTCTGGCCTGCCCTTTTGCCTGGTGACCTGGAATTATTCTGTCATCTGCCCCAACCCTTCAGAGTGGTGAACACAGGACAGGGCAGAAGGCTAAGCTCTTCTTAGCAGAAGGCTATCAAAAGCTAAAACACAAATAAAACCGCAGCTCTTGCCCAGAAAAAGGATTGTTATGAAGCCTGTTCTTTTAAATATGTATTTTATTACTTTAAAAGAAAAAAAGTGGGTTTAAATCCAGGATGGCCATGTTCATAAGGGGATAGGGAAGCAAGCACTCTCATATATTATTGGTGGGATATAAACTAATGTGATTTCTTTGAAGGACTAGTTGGTACCATTTTTTTAAATGTTTATTTATTTTTGAGAGAGAGAGAGCATGCAAGAGGGGGAGGGGGACAGAGGATCCCAAGCAGACTCTGCACTGACAGCAGAGAGGCCCCCCACACAGGACTCAAACTAACGAACCACGAGACCATGACCTGAGCTGAAGTCAGACACTCAACAGCCTGAGCCACACCGGCGCCACTGGTAGGTACCATTTATTGACATTTCAAATGTGCAAACTCTTTAATATAGCACTGCAGTTCTAAAAATTTATCTTACAGACATTCTTGTACATTATGCAAAAGTTTATGTACAAAGATGTTTTCTCTTGTATTATTTATAATAAAAACGTTAGGAATCTAAATGACCATCAGCTAGGGACTTATTAAATAAATTATTTTTAACCACACAGTGGAACACTTTGCGGCCATTTTTAAACAGAAGTACATTTGTATGTGAAGAAATGGAGCATCCTCCAAGATAGACTATAAAATTAAAACAATAAGATTCTTTGGTGGGGAGTAGGCAGGGAGAACTGTGTGTGAAAAAAGTTGTGGGTGTGTGTGCGCATGCGCGTGCACATATAGAAAAAAATCTGGGAGAGACATTAGGAAACTATCAACATTGATTACTTCTGAGTAAAAGGCCTGACCATCTGGAGTAGGAGGGAAACTAACTTTTCAGTGACTACCAAGTTGAACTGGTTTGACTTTCTTCCCATGTACTTATATTACTTTTACTTAAAAAGCATTCAGGGAGCACCTGGGTGGCTCAGTCAGTTAAGCTTCTAACTCTTTTTTCTATTTTTTTTTTAAAGCTTATTTATTTATTTTGAGAGATACAGAGAACACAAGAGGGGCAGAGAGACACACAGAGAGAGAGAGAGTCCTAAGCAGGCTCCATGCTGTCAACACAGAGCCTGGCACTGGGGCTCGATCCTACCAGTAGTGAGATTATGACCCCAGCCAAAACCAAGAACCAGAGGCTTAACTGACTGAGCTACTCAAGAACCCTATTGCCAACTCTTGATTTCAGCAGGTCAAGATCTCATGGTTGGTGAGCTTTGCACTGGCAGTGCAGAGCCTGTTTGGAATTCTCTCTCTCTCCCTCTCTCTCTTCCCCTCCCCTTGCACACTCTCTGTCACTGTCTCTCTCACTCTCCTTCTCTCAAAATAAATAAATAAACATTTTTTAAAAAGCAGATTGGAAACATATATTCTTATCCAAACCAAACCAAATCCTGTCTTTCTAACCTGTTGCTAAGTGTTCCTAACTTATTCCCATAAACTGAACTGCTCCTGCATCAAGCACTATGCCCTGCTTCATGTGAAGTTCTGCTTTCTGTATATTTTCATGTGAAAGGTAAGTAAGGCTCAGTATCTCAACTTTATAGCGGAGGAAACTTGGAAATTAAGTAAATTCCTGTGATGGTTAGTTCTATGTGCCGATTTGGCTATACTATAGTACCCAGTTATTTAATTAAAAATGAAATCAAATCAGGGGTGCCTACGTGGCTCAGTCAGTTGAATGTCAACTCTTGATTTCAGCTCAGGTCATAGTTTCACAGTTCGAGAGTTCGAGCCCCATGTTGGGCCCTGTGCTGCCAGTGCAGAGTCTGCTTGGGATTCTCTCTCTCTCTCCCTTTCTCTCTCCTGCTCACATGCTCTCTCTCTCTCTCTCAAAAATAAAATACACTTTAAAAAATGAAATAAAATCTAAGGGCTGATGTAAAGTTATTTTACAGATGTGGTTATTACTTATAATCAGTTGACTTTTAGATAATGGAGACTATCCTCAAAATCTGGATAGCCCCCATCCTCTCAGTTATCTGAGATCCCCACAAATCTTAAGGCCTTAAGGCCTTAAAAAGGCCTTAAGAGGAAACCTGAGGTTTCCTGTAGGAGGAGGAAATTCACCTCTGGACTGTTGCTTTGGTTCCTCCTACTTGAGAATTTCCAGATTGCTGGCCTGCCCTATGGATTCCAGACTTGCCAGCATCCATAATCCCAAAAGGCAATTCCTTGCACTAAATCAATCTCTCCCTCCCTCCCTATCTCCTCCTCTCCCTCTCTCTCTATATATACATATATTCGCCTATAGAGAATATATGCATATATAGAGAGATTCAGGTTCTGTTTCTCTGATAGAACCCTGACTGATAACACTTCCTGAGATCACAGGGTGAATAAATGACATAAATGGGGTTTAAATCTACATCCATCTGTCTTCAGAGTATCTGTCTCCCCACCAGATGCCAGAGCAAGCTTGACAAAACACAAATGGGTTCGTGTCACCAGCCCATGTGAATCCTTTCACTGAATCCATCACCTATAAGATAAAATACAAATTCCTAGCATGACTGTATCAAAGCCCTTTGGGTTCCAAGTGACAGAAGATGCAACTTGAACTGGCTTAAAAAAAACTTAAGCAGGGTAGTATGCCTTACATACTGGAGAAGTTAAGAAGTACTGGTTTTACCGGGACTAGTTTCTCTCCAGTGTTTAGCTTTGCCTTACTGTTTTGTTGGTTTTTTTTTTTTAATCTGTAATCTCTTTCTTGGTCATGCTGTCCCTTCATAGTGGCAAGATGGGTGCTGTTGCTCCAGCCTGCACACTCCTCGGTCCAATCCTAGGGAAAAAGGAAATCCATTTCTCCCATATTAAAAGTATAAGGTATAGGAAAAATTGAGTTTGGGGGGCCCTGATTGGTCTCATGTGGACATGTGTCACTGTCAGCAGTGATGTGCTACACATCAGTTGGCCTGGGTCTGTACCATGTGTATGGATGGGGTCTGCCCTGCCCAACCATATTGCACTGAGAATAAGGTAGAGTAGATCCCTGAATGAAAATCAGGGTTTGTTACTGAAAGTAGATGAATGCTGTGCAGTCCAAAATGTCCACTTCAGTGACATCCAAGGTTGGACATCACCTTGCCCTTACCTGACTCCTTCTCATACCCCAAACCTATGCTCAGGCTTTACTCAGTCACTTGCCATTCCTTGAACATACCTCAAACCCTCCTTACTCTATGCCTTTTTCTTGCTATTCTTTTTGCTTAGAATACTATTCCTTCCCACCCTCCTTCAAAGAAAGATTACCTTTTTTTTTTTAAGACCATCTCAAACAATAACTTCTCCAGGAGACCTTAGTGGATGCTACAAAATTAACTACCCTCTCCCTCTTCTTTGCTTTTGTAGATTGTTTTGTCCTTATTTAGAAGCATTAGGACATTCTTTCTGATATGATGATTTAAGCACCTGTCTAGTTTCTCCTAGTCTGTAAAGTCCTTGAGGGCAAGGACAATAAATCAATCATGTTAATAACCCATACAGTGCCTATAATAGTGTACTGAGTATATTTGTTTGAGCAAATGTTTATAAAACATCTCTGTTCTGCGGCAGGTTCTATTTTGGGTATTGGAGAAAACAGTATAGAAAAACACAACTGGATCACATTTGCTTCTATCTCAAATTGAATGGCAATTTCTTTCAAGAGCAACTTAGGTAGGCATGACAGTAATAAGTGACAGTAAACAAATCCAGAATTTCAACACAGTCTCACTGAAGTGTATGATATCAACCACTGTGTAATACCATCTTCCAATGGTTAGAGATATGGAATCCCACAAACCTGGGTTAAATTCCTGACTCCCTCAATTCCTAGAGTATGGCCTTTGGTAAGTTGTTACATCTTTCCAAAACTGCAATGTCCTCCACTTATAATGTGGGCATAACAGTTATATCTACCTCATAAGACTGTGGTGAGAATTAAGTGAGTTGATCCACAGAAAGCATTTAGCACAGTGTTTGGCCACAGAGTAAGTGCTAGGTAAATGTTTCTACTATGACATTTCCCAGAAAATTTGACCCCTCATGTATGGTTTGGAAGGAAAAAATCTAACCAGAGATAATATAAAATAAGATTTAAATTTTGGATCGGGGAGAAGAGAGAAGAGGAAGAAGGGAGTTAAGAAACTATGCAACGGAGTGGAAAATCTGAGGAAAAAGCCAGTGAGAAATTCTGACTGATGCCATTGGCCAATAAATAATGAAGATAATAGTAATCACAAGTACAAAATGCTTACCATGTATGAGTCAATTCTAAGTATTTTCTATATAGTAATTCAGTTCTCAAGACAATACTATGAGATATGTACCATCACCTTTCTCATCTTACATAAAGAAACTGAGCTATAGAAAGGTTAAACCACTTGAATGAAGTTTAACAGCTAGTGACTGGTAAAGCCAAGATTGGAAACCCCAGAACCTGATTCCTAAGTTTTTCTTTTTTTTCTTTAAAGATTTTATTTTAGGGACACCTGGGTGGCTCAGTTGATTAAACATCTGACTCTTGATTTCAACTCAGGTCATGATCCCAGGGTCATGGGATCAAGCTCCATGTTAGGCTCTGTGCTGAGTGTGGAGCCTACTTAAGATTCCCTCTCTCTCTCTCTCTCTCTCTCCCTCTCTCTCCCTCTGCCCCTCTCCCCTGCTTACATATGCTCTCTCTAAAATAAATAAAATGAGAAAAATTTCTTTAAAAACAGATTTTATTTATTTAAAAAATTTTATATATACTTTTTGAGACAGAGAGACTACGTGCAAGCGGGGGAGGAGAAGAGAGAGGGAGACACAGAATCTGAAGCAGGCTCCGGGCTGTCAGCACAGAGCCCAGTGCAGGGCTCAAACCCACAGACTGGGAGATCATGACCTGAGCCAAAGTCGGACACTTAATCAACTGAGCCACCCAGGTGCCCTTAAAAAAAAGATTTTAAGTAATCTCTACACCCAACATGGGACTTGAACTCACAATCCCAAGATCAAGAGTTGCATGCTCTACTGACTGAGCCAGCCAGGAGCTCCACACCCCTACCCCACCCCTGGAAGTCTTTCTTCTTAATCATTACACTATACAGCAGAGGGCAATTTGGGAAAGTAAAAAAAATTCAGAATTCAATAAAATTATCCAAAATGGGGACCAAGTTTCCTTCAGAAAAATGTCCCATCACAGTGTCATTTATTGAACACCTGCTATGTGCCAAGAGCTGCTTTTGGTATTTACACATCACTCAATCCTCACAAAAACCTTAGGAGATAGGAACTGTTATCCCCATTTTTATTTTTTTAATTTTTTTTTGAGAGAGAGAGAGAAAGTGTGCATATGAGAGTGAATGGGGGGTGAGGGACAGAGGGAGAGGGAGAAAGAGAATCTCAAGCAGGCTCCATGTCCAGCACAGAGCCCAATGCAGGATTCAATCTCACGATAGTGAGGTCATGACCTGAGCCAAAATCAAGAGTCAGATACTTAACCAACTGAGCCACCTAAGGCACCCCATCACCATTTTTAGATGATGAATTTGAAATTAAGTAATTTACGCAGGGCTACACAGCTAGTAAGCAGAACCAAGACTGGAACTCAAGTACATGTGCCTCCAAACCCTCACCCCTGCCCTTACGGCAAAATTTGGCAACAACTTAAATACCCAATAATGGAAGAACAATTAAGTAAGTTTGGCTATATCAACTTCTGCAAATTCAGCTACTAAAACTTAGGATTTTAATAGCATTAGAAATTTTTCTCATGTTAAATGAATATTTTAAGTGAACAGATAAAATTGCATTTATATATAACCTCAGCTAGGTTAAAATATGCATTGAAAAAAAGATGGGGGCGTCGGTACCTAGGTGTCACAGTCCGCTGAGTGGCAGACTTCAGCTCAGGTCATGATCTTGTGGTTCTTGAGTTCAAGCCCCACATTGGGCTCTGCACTGACAGCTAGGAGCCTGGAGCCTGCTTCAGATTCTATGTCTCCTGCTCTCTCTCTCTCTCTCCCTCCCTCCCTCAAAACTAAATAAACATTTTTTTAAAAGATTGGGGGAGCACCTGGGTGTCTCAGTTGGTTGAGCATCCTACTCGACCCTTGATTTCAGTTCAGGTCATGATTCCAGAGCTGTGGGATCAAGCCCTGCATCTGGCTCTGTGCTGAGCATGTACCCTGCTTAAGATTCTCTCTCTCTCCTTCCCTCCCTCTCTCTCTCTTTCTCTTTTTCTCTCTCTTCCCCTCTCCCCCACTCTCTCTCTAAAACAAAAACAAAAAAGACTGGAAGTAAATATGCCAGTTGCCTCTGGGTAGTATAATTATGGGTAATAATTTTTCCCATGCCTTTATACTTTTCTGTACTTTTAAATCTTGTACAATGAACATGTAGTATTTTCATAATCAGAAATTAATAAAGGAATACTTTTTAAAACTAGGCTCCATGTTTAGTTTTATTTTTTAAAACTTTTTTTAAGTTTATTAATTTATTTTGAGAGAGAGAGAGAGAGAGAGAGAGAACGAGCAGGCAGGGGAGGGGCAGAGAGAGAGGGAGAGAGAGAATCCCAAGCAGGCTCCCCGCTGTCAGCACAGAGCCTGACAAGGGGCTCAAACTCACAAACAGTGAGATCATGACCTGAGCAGAAATCAAGAGTCAGATGCTTACCCGACTGAGCCACCCAAGTGCCCCTCCACATTTTATTTTTTGAGGGCCCTCTTCAGTAAGGCACTGGTGGCAGAGCTGCAAAGCAGATTGCATGCACAACCTCTATAATCTGTGTGGATGCCAGAGTCCCAGTAGAAAAAGAACAGAACACTAATACCGGAGATAGGGACACTTTAGCAGAGAAACCTTAGAACCTGAAACTTTCAGATTCTCCTTAATGCTCTGTTCCAGCAGAAGCAGGCCATTCCCTCTTGCCAAAAGAAAGCAGTCTCTCCTCGTCTGGAGATGCTATGAAAGCTGAACTGAGGCAGGTATTTGATAAGATGACACCTGCTCTACTCAGTATCTGCCTCATCACCATATTGGGCTACCAGGCTAATACCAGAATCGGGTATTGGCCCAGGCTGGAAAAGGAAGGGTCTCTGTCCTGGGAGGATATGACTTTCTATACCAAAGTATTGCAGGCCCTGGCTGATGCATGCTAGAAGGAAGCAGGGGAATATGTGTGGAGATGGACCTTGAAGGTATTAGATGGAGGGGGATGGAACACAGGGTTGGATAGGGGAGAAAAGGCCTCTCAGGATTGGTGGATATGGAGTGTAAGCAGACACTGATTATACTAGGAGTCCCAAAACACCATTAGAAGCCTCTGATTAGAGTGGGGAATATGGAAGTCAAGTGATAAAAGGACTTCTAGCCCAAGCCCATTTCACAATGGTGAAATACATTCATAGACCTACCCTGTAGTTAATCCCTCAATTTTTGAGAGTACAGATTGGTAGAGATATATTTAGCAGATATCAGAATCTTTGCGTTAATTTTTTGACCTGAGGAGTCAGAGCCTTTATAGTAGAAAGGGCCAACTGGAAGCCCTTGATATTACCCAGCCAGCCCACTGCTGCACCAAGCCAAGAGGGTAAATGAGAAGCAACACTGCATCTAGAAGGAATTGCAGAGATTAGTACCATCATAAAGACTTAGGAGAAAAAACAGTATTCATCCCATTATATTCCTATTTGTCTCACCTCTTTGATCTCTGCAAAAAGCCAATAGGCCCTGACACATGATAGTGAACTACAATAAACCAACAATTTCATCCCCTGGCACTTGAAATGTGACTATTGATCTGACAAACATGTTCTTCTCAATCCCCATTGCTAAAGAGGATCAAAAACAGTTTATCTGGGGCTCCTGGCTGGTTCAGTTGGAAGAGCATGTGACTCTTGATCTCAGGGTCATGAGCCCTATGTTGAGTGTAAAGATTACATAAACAAACAAACAAACTTTAAAAAAAGGTTTTCCTTTATCTGAAAAGGATAGAAGTCCACATTCACTGTGTTGCCCCAAGTCTATGTCAACTCTCTTGTTCTATCACAGAGTGGTCTGTAGGCCTCTTTCTCATCATCTCATTCCAGAAAATATCCACAATAGCCCCCTAGAATAGTTCCCTACTAGTGGTCCTGGTAGATGGGACAAGGAAGGTACCTTAGATGCCTCACCAAGACTAAGTATTCCAGAGATTTGGAGATAAACCCCCCATGAAGATTCAGGGGCTTGCCATGTTAGAAAAGTTTTCAGTGGTTCATTGGCCTAGGGTATATAGAATATCCCATCTAAGGTAAAGGACAAGTTTTAGCATTCCTATAACTGAGAAAGAGCCATGGTGCTTAGTAGATTTTGGAGGTGGCCTATCAAGCTACAAATGCTGCTCTGGTCCATTTATCTGCTGACTTGGAAGTATGCCAGTTCTATTTGAGCTCAGAGCAAGGGAGGGTTCTATAGCAGATTCAGTCTGTAGTGTAAGTTACCTTGACACTCGGGCATACGACCCAGGAGATCTATGGGACATAAGGATACTGTGCAGCACCTTTAAAAAACTCTATAAAGAGAGTTACAGGCATAGAGTCTTGGGGCAAGACCATGCCTTCTATGGCAGAGAATTATTCATCATTTAAAAACAGATTGCGACAAGGTCCTAGTAGAGAGTAACTGCTTGACCATGGAATATCATGTTTGGTAGGCTGAATAATGGACTCCCAAAAGAAATCTATGTCTTAATCCCTGGAACCTATGAATGCTACCTTACATGGCAAAAAAGGAGTTTGCAGATGTGATTAAGTTTGAATCCCAAATTGGGGGAGATTATTCTAGATTATTCAAGTGGACCCTAAATGCAATCACACATATCCTTATGAGAGGGAAACAGAAGCAGATCTGACATGCAGAGAAGAAGAAAAGAAGGCAAAGTGAACATAAAGGCAGAAACTGAAGTAATGCATCCACAAACCAAGAAATGCTGGTAGGCACCAGAATCTGGAAGAGGCAGGGAATAGATTCTCCCCTTAAGCCTCCAGAAGGAGCATAGCCCTGCTGCAACCTTGACTTCAGCCCACTCACCTCTCTTCCTCAACTCACACTATGGATTTTGTGGAGAAGGGGATCAGCCCACATAACATACTGACAGAGAAGGAAAAAGCTCAAACCTACTTCAGAGATGGGTTGGTGCAATTTGTTGGTACCAGCCAAAAATGGACAACTGCTTCATGGCTCAGGGATGACTGTAAAAGTTAGTGATTAAGAGAAAATCCTCCCTATGGACAGAGCTACCATCAGTATTCTTGATTAATCACTTTGCAAGGAGAGAAAAGTGGCCTGAGGTACATTTCTACATGTTCTCCTGAGCAATGGTAAATGACTTGAAGTGAGTGGTTAGAGACTTGAGCAAAACAATATTGGAAGATTGGACTAAGGAAATCTGGGCAAGAAACAGGTGGGTAGACCTGTGGGAATCCGTATGTATGTCTCTGTATCCCAAGTTAACGTCCACAAGTAAGCATCTACCATAGAGAAGGTGCTCAAAAACCAGAAGAGAGGATGATCCTGCCTGTGATTGTCAGTCAGCTTCTCTCCTCAGCTACCCCAGTGCTAGCAATGGACCCATTTGTTGAGTGGCTATCATGGCAAAGATGGAGGCTATACATGGGCGCAACAGGATGGGCTCCCTCTTGCTAAAGTTGATATAGTTATGGTTTTTGCTAAATGTCTAAAAAGTCAGTAGCAAAAACCAGACATGACACTATATACAGAAAGCCCTTGGGGTGCCTGGGTGGCTCAGTCAGTTAAGCATACAACTTCAGCTTAGGTCATGATCTCACAGTTTATGGGTTTGAGCCCTGAGTTGGGTTCTGTACTGACAGCTCAGAGCCTGGAGTCTGCTTCAGATTCTGTGATTCCCTCTCTCTCTGTTCCTCCTCTGCTTGTGTTCTCTCTCTCTCTCTCTGTCTCAAAAATAAATAAACTTAAAAAAAGAAAGAAATCCCTAAAGACTCCACCAAAAAACTACTAAAACTGATAAATGAATTCATTAAAATCACAGGATACAAAATCAGTGTACAAAAATCTGTTGCATTCCTATACACTATTGTTATGAGAAAACAATCCCATTTACAATTGTACCAAAAACAATAAAACATCTAGAAATAAACTTACTAAAAAGGTGAAAGACTAAGACTCTGAAAACTGTAAAACACCAATGAAAGAAATTAAAGATAATGCAAAGAAATAAAAAGACATTCCATCTTCATGGACTGGAAGAATGAATAGTATTAAAGTGTCTATACTACCCAGAGCAATCTACATATTTAATGCAATTCCTATCAAAATACCAACAACATTTTGCACAGAACTAGAACAAACAGCCCTAAAATTTGTATGGAACCACAAAAGACCTGAAATAGCCAAACCAATCTTGATAAAGAAAAACAAAACTGGAGGAATCACAATTCCAGATTTCAAGTTACATCACAAAGCAGTAGTAATTAAAATAGTACAGAATTGGCATAAAAATAGACACACAGATCAATAGAATAGAACAGGAAACCCAGAAATAACCTCACAATTATATGGTCAATTAATCTTCGACAAAGAAGAATGAATATACAATGGCAAAAGGAGTCTCTTCAACAAATGGTGTTGGGAAAACTGGGAAGCCACATGCAAAAGAAGGAAACTGGACTACTTTCTTCACCATACACAAAAATAAACTCAAAATGGATTAAAGACCTAAATGTGCGACCTGAAACCATAAAAGTCCTTGAAGAAAGCACAGG
Organism: Cryptoprocta ferox; assembly: GCA_028646485.1. Lineage (NCBI taxonomy): Eukaryota > Metazoa > Chordata > Mammalia > Carnivora > Eupleridae > Cryptoprocta > Cryptoprocta ferox. The sequence goes on along the minus strand of CM053575.1, from coordinate 56,867,129 downwards.
TAGTAATCTCTCTGACATTGGCTATAGCAACATTTTTCTAGATATGCCTCCTTGAGACAAGAGATATAAAAGCAAGAATAAATTCCTGGGACTACAACAAAATTTAAAACTTCTACACAGAGAAGGAAACAATCAACAAAACTAAAAAGCAACCTACAGAATGGGAAAATATCTTTGCAAATGACATATCCAATAAAGGATTAGTATCCAAGATATATAAAGAACATACAACTTGGGGCACCTGGGTAGCTCAGTTGGTTAAGCATACAACTCTTGATTTCTGCTCAGGTCATGATCTCATGCTTGCGGAACTGGGCCTCACATCTGGTTCTGTGCTGACAGGATAGAGCCTGCTTGGGATTTTTCTCTCCCACTCTCTCTGCCCCCCCACCTTGCACTCTCTCTCTCAAAATAATAAAAACTTTTTTAAAAAGAACTTATACAACTCAATACCCAAAAAACAAATAATCCAATTAAAAAATAGTCAGAACACATAAACAGACATTTCTCCAAAGAAGACATCCAGATGGCCAGCAGACACATGAAAAGACATTCATCATCACTTACCATCAGGGAAATGCAAATCAAAACTGCAATGAGACATTACCTCATACCTGTCAGAATGGCTAAAATCACTAACACAAGAAACAATAAGGATACGTAGAAAACGCAACGCTCGTGCACTGTTGGTGGGAATGCAAACTGGTGCAGCCATTGTGGAAAACTGTATGGTGTTTCCTCAAAAAGTTAAAAACAGAACTACTCTATGATCCAGCAATCGCACTACTGAGTATTTACCCAAAAACTACAAAAACACTAATTCAAAAGGATACATGCAGCCCTGTGTTTATTGCAACATTATTTAGGCAATAGCCAAACTATGGAAGCAGCCCAAGTGTCCATCAATTGATGAACAGGTAAAGAAAATGTGATATATATATATATGTAGATATATAGGTATATATATATATACCTATATATATATACACAATGGAATATTATCCAGCCATTAAAAAGTAATGAAATTTTGCCTTTTGCAATGACATGGATGAAGCTAGAGAGTATTATGTTAAATGAAATAAGTCAGTCAGAGAAAGACAAATACCATATAATTTCACTCATACGTATAATTTAAGAAACAAAACAAATGATTAAGGGAAAAAGAGAGAAAGAGAGAAACCAAGAAACAGACTCTTAATTATAGAGAACCAACTGGTGGTTACCAGAGGGGAAAGGAATGGGGGGATGGGTAAACAGGTGATGGGGATTAAGGAGTGCACTTGTTGTGATGAGCATGGGATGACATATGGAATTACTGAATCACTTATTGTACACCTGAAACACTGTAACATATTGCACACCTGAAACATATAACACTGTATGTTAACTAACTGGAATTAAAATAAAAAGTTAAAAATAAATTAATTTAATTTAAAAAAAGAACTGATACAACTCAATACCCAAAAAACACATAACCCAATTAAAAAATGGGCAGAAGACATGAACAGACATTTCTCCAAAGAAGACATCTGGATGGCCAGCAGACACATGAAAAGATATTCATCATCACTTACCATCAGGGAAATGCAAATCAAAACTACAATGAAATATCACCCCATACCTATTAGAATGGCTAAAGCCAACAACATAAGAAACAAGAAGTGTTGACCAGGATGTAGAGAAAAAGGAACCTTGTTGCACTGTTGGCGGGAGTGCAAACTTGTGCAGACACTGTAGAAAACGGTATAGAGGATCCTCAAAAACTTAAAAATAGAACTACACTATGACTCAGCAATCGCACTACTGGGTATTTACCCCCCAAAAAATGCAAAAACACTAATTCAAAGGGATACACGCACCCCTATGTTTATTGCAGCATTATTTACAATAGCCAAACTAATAGCCATCCAGGTGCCTTGGTGGAAGCAGCCCAAGCACCCCTCATTAGATGAATGGATAAAGAAGATGTGGTATAGGTGGCTCAGTCAGTTAAGCATGTGGCTTCGGCTCAGGTCATGATCTTGTGGTTCACAGGTTAGAGCCCCACATTGGGCTCTGAGGGGCTCTGTGCTGACAGCTCGGGGCCTGGAGCCTACTTTGTGGATTCTGTGTCTCCCTCTCTCTGCCCCTCCTCCACTCATTCTCTCTCTCTCCCTCTCTCTTTCTCTCTCTCTCAAAAATAAACATTAGAAAATTTTTTTAAAGTTGTGGTATATATATTTACAATAGAATATTATTCAGCCATAAAAAATGAAATCTTGCCATTGGCAATGAGATGGATGGAGCTAGAGAATATAATGCCAAGCAAAATAAATCTGTCAGAGAAAGACACACACCATATGATCTCATTCATATGTGGAATTTAAGAAAGAAAACAAGCAAGCAAAGGAAAAATACAAAGTGAGAGGCAAACCAAGAAACAGACTCAACTATAGAGAACAAACTAATGGTTACCAGAGGGGAAATGGGTGGGGGGATGGAAGAAATAGAAAATGGGGATTAAAGAGTACACTTATTATGGATAGAGCTAGAGAGTATTATGCTAAGTGACATAAGTCAGTCAGAGAAAGATAAATACCATATGAGTTTACTCATATGTGGAATCTGAGAAATGAAACAATGAACATAGGGGAGAAAAAAAGAGAGAGAGAAACTGGAAAACAGACTCTTAATTATAGAGAATGAACTGATGGTTACCAGAGGGGAGGTGGATGGGGGAATGAGTTAAATAGGTGATGGGGATTAAGGAGGGCACTTGTGATGAGCACTGGGTGTCATATGTAAGTGATGAATCACTAAATCCTACACCAGAAACTAATATTACACTGTATGTTACATAAATGGCATTTGATAAAAACTTAAGAAGAAGAAAAAAGATGGAAAAAAAAGAACTCCAGTCAATAAAAAGTGTTTGAGATTATTCTACGTAAGTAAGTAAGTAAGTAAGTAAGTAAGTAAATAAGTGGCAGGGGGAAAAAAAAGCCAATTGATCCAGGTTGTGGCTCTGGCACTGCGGATGGTGCCCCCAGGGATCCTGGGTAGAGAGCATATGGGTCTGTACTGCCTCTAACAACTGCAAGTGCACCTAGTTATTTCAAAATAAAACATTTCATTAAAAAAAAAAACCAGTAGCAATGACCAATGCTGAGCTCTCAGCATAATACCAATCCTTAAGGAAACCAGTCAGCCTCTTTGTGGCAAGTTAATTACATTGAACCTCTTTGATCCTGGGAAAAGCAGTGAAATTATGCTCCCCCTGGATATGATTTTACCTTCAGTGCTTATACTAGAACTCCCATCTGAAAGCTTCCAAGGTTCCTGAGCCCACACAACATTGACTCAGAACAAGGGACCCACTTTTAGCAAAGGAGGTACTGATTATAGGGATCCACTGATCATATTGTATACTTCATCACCTAGAAGGAATGTTACCGGAAGAGTGGAATTTTCTTTTTTTTAAAAGATTTTCTTTCTTTTTTAATGTTTATTTATTTTCGAGAGAGAGAGAGAGAGAGAGAGAAAGAACACGCAGGGAAGGGGCAGAGAGGGCGAGAGAGCATCTGAAGCCGGCTCTGTGCTGTCAGTGCAAAGCCAGTCATGGGGCGTAACATGGGGCTCAAACCCACAAACCGTGAGATTATGACCTGAGCTGAATTTGGATGCTCAACTGACTGAGCCATCCAGGTGCCTTGGTGGAATTTTCTGTAAAAGCTCAGTTAAAAGGCTGCTCAGGAACAAATCCAGTGTAATGATGAACAGGCAATTATAGGAACTATGATCTGTCAAGGGTAAAGCAATGATAAGGACTGCTAGGATAAAGGTCATAGCGCCGCCCCCCCCAAACCACCACCACCAAGTAAGAAACCAAGACCAGCCAAAGTGCTAGCTAAGAGTAAGGAAAATCTAGACTGGATGGTAGAAGAAGGCAATGATGAATATCAGTCTACAGCTTTGGGACCAACTGAAGTTGTAGGAATTGAGATTTGTTTCACTAATTCTCTTGGATTATCAAGTGGTTACAGAGATTGCAGCCAGCAGCCATCCTGAAGAGGATTCTATGATCAACTGGACTAGAGGAGGGCCTAAGTGGGCCTAAAGGTGCAAGGCCAGGGGGTGGGGGTGGGGGGCGGACTGTGTCCGTCTCATCTCTTAATCTAGCCATTATGCACAATGGCTACTTTCATGCAGATGCAATCTCACAGTGCCTGACCTCAGGCCTGCCACATGCCTCTCATTTCTAGCCTCAATATGCTGCCACAAGGGATAAATGTGGGAGTTCACTTAACACTCATTTACAGGACACCTAAATGTTCCCTAGGGCCATTCCTGACCAATGGGAGATAGACACTGACAGATACCTATTTCCCTCTTTCTTCCCTGAGCAAGATGGTCCTTAAATGCATTTTCACAGAGCTTCTCTGGGCACCTAGGTGGCTCAGTCAGTTAAGCATCCAACCTTAGCTCAGGTCATGATCTCATGGCTTGTGAGTTCAAGCCCCACATCGGGCTCTATGCTGACAGCTTGGAGTCTGCTTCAGATTCTGTATTGCCCTCTCTCTGCCCCTCCCCCATTCATTCTCTCTCTCTCTCTCTCTCTCTCAAAAATAAATAAACATTAAAATAATAACAGCAAAAGCTTTAAAATTTTTTTTAAATAGTAGAATAGTTTCCTTTCATCTTTCTCCCAGTTGATATCCAGGGTCTATATAATATTAATATTGGTATGATCTTCTGATGTGGATAAGGGGAAGGATCCAAACATTAAGATACTCAATGAAGTCTGTTTTCTTCTGGGCTTATGGTCAGAGTTCCACAGAGCATGGAGCACTCATGAAGACAAGGTTGGAAGCGACCCCGTGGCAAACACTTTCAAGTCAAGGACAAAGCTCTGAGAGTTTTTTGTTTTTTTTTTTTCCTTATATAATTCTTCTTCAGAATATCAAATTGGGAGCTACGAGAAAAAAAGTAGTGTTAGTGCTTAGGAATGCAGACACTAACATTTGATGAACTGGTGTGAATCCCAGCTCCATAACTCACCAGCTATGGATACCTAAGCACGTTTCTTTTCTTTTCTTTTTTTAATATTTTATTTTTAAGCAATCTCTACACCCAATATGGGGCTCAAATTTACAACCCTGAGATCAAGAGTTGCATGCTTTACCAACTGAGCCAGCCAGGCGCCCCACCTGAGCAAGTTTCTTAACCTGTCCAATGCTGTCCTCGTAACATTTACATAAATGAGATATCTTTGTATCACATTTAGCTTGATGTTTAGCATAGGTAAATGCATGCTAATAATAGGATAATTGTCATTAATCATGTCCTAGTTCCCAGGGAGCTAGGCACCAATCAAATATTCTAAGGTTCTGTGGGTTATACCTTTTTTGCCTTCTTTTAAGTTACTCCAAAACCCCTGAAAGCAAAGATAACTGAAATAAGGGTCCTGGCAGCAACAACAAGATACATTATAGAAAACAATCCACTGGATACCCTTTAGCACTCAAAAATATATGTTGCTGTCAAAGTGGTTTAGTGACATCAGTGAACTAGAAATAAATGAAAACTGATCATTTAGCTCTCACAAACTCTTGCCTCTGAGGACTCATGACAGGTAGCTCAAGTTGTAAGGCCCCAAACAATGGAGAAGCAACGATGACCAAAGTCTTACCAAGAATATGACATGGGGTCCTTAATTCCTTCAGAAATCCCACAGAAAGTTCCAGGAAATTCCAGAGATAATAAACCTGGTTAAGGAAGCGGGTGTGTGAACATGCATGCAGGATGTATTTGTGCACATGCACACACATGCACACCTGCTTGAGGGCTGGGAATAGGAAAGGACTTATGGGATTTAATACATAAAGCTGGTGAGGGATAAAAAGCAGCTCATTCAACATCCAGCTTGCTAAAGCATTAGAGGAGGGTGAGGAATGTGCAGGTGGGGAAACCTGGCATCACTGAATAAGAACCATGGACTAGAACAATTCTAGGTTGGCCTTCTGCTTTGAAATCACTTTGTGTGCAGTGGCAGTATCACAGCCAATGAGGTTTATCCAAGGCGAGATTATCGCTAATTGAAAACTTTTCCCAGTATCCCCGATCCCCACACCAGCCCCGCTGCAATAACTTGAAAGTACCTCTTAGCCAGGCAGGTGGGTTTTAATAATAAGCTACCCAGCAGGCCAGCCAGGTCCCCATTGTGAAGCTTCAGATATCAGGTGGGGATTAGAACAAAGTGTGGTTGGTGGAACACAAAGGAATAATTAGAAGCCACCTTCTCATCTTACAGCCAAGGTACAGAGAGGAAAAGACACCTGCCCATGGATATGCAAGTTAGAGGCAACCCCGAAACTACAGTTAGGGCTTAGACCCTGAGTCAGCCTCTTTCTTTTGCATTGCAAAGGTCCTAGAAACCATCAGATCAAATTAACATCATCCTCTTTGTAATTTTATTCCATTTTTTCAGTCAATCATTCTCATCAATCGTCAATTCATTTACTCAATAACTGTTACTAAGGCCCCTGTGCAGGGAGCTGGGATAACCAAAATGAACCAAATAAGACCTGATTCAGACCCATGGTAAAACACTCATAAACACACAGTTAGGTAAAGGGATTGGGAAATTATTATCCTAACAGCTAGCTCCAGAATTCCTTTTTGGAAAGGACTTGACTTTGGGAAAACACTTTGCAAAGCTCTAGGGTAGAAGGAGAGGCCTGAGGAGAAAGTGCCCTAGAACTGCTCTGCATGAGAAAGGCTCTGGAAGGCCTTTGTTGCTTCGGAGAGTAAGGGAAGATCAGAGAAATGGGGGGACTGGTACTGTACCAGGAAAGGTAAGAGGGGGAACACCCCATCGCCAAGTAGCCAAAGAGGACTTAAGAGGGCCAGGGTGATTCCCAGGGACTTTAAAAGATTTGCTGTGTGAACCCCCTCCCACCCACCCCCACCCCCCGGCTCTTCAGTAAAGCCCTCTGCTTTCATAAGTACTGTTGTATGAGCAAATTTTGCCTGGAAACCACTGAAGGAGCAAAATTCTCCAGCTGGATTGCAAGGTGAAAATACAGGCCATGGGTGAGGAAGTAGGAAGTCCAGGAGAAAAGAGGTGAGGTGAAAATGTAAATCTGAGAATCTGCAGAAGGATGAGGAAGGGCTTCATGAAGCTCTCAAAGCTGTCAAATTAGGAGGAAATGGTTAGGCAAAGTCAATTTTACCTAGCTTTTAAGAATCTTGGAGGCCCTAGCTGCCATTGGGGCTACAATTACAAAAGCTACCAGCACATTCTCTAAGAGAAGCCTGCCCAAAGTGCTTTGGAAAAATTTCAGACTATTTGAGATGGGTCATGAAGGAGTTGTGGGAACTTGTCAGACTAGAAGAAAGGGCATTTTGGAAAGCGGAATGACCTATGCAGAGATACAGATGTATGAAGACTGCGGTGCGTCTAGAGAAGAGTGAGAAGCTCCATGTGGCTAGGATAGGTTTAGTGGAGGACATGGGATGAAGTGAAGCTGAAGCATCCAGCAAGGGCCACCACAGGAAGGCCTGAATGACAGCTTCAACTTTTACCTATAGATAGAAGACCCACACTGTAGAAGATGGCTCTGGAGGTGGTGCAGCACCAGGCCTGGGATTTGGTTATTCCCTCCTTCATGCACCTTTACGACTTGCATATACCTCTAATTGTTGCAATCATCATACTCTACCAGCAATTGACCATTGTTGTATGCTTTGGGAGATCTTGAGCTCCAGGAAGGTGAGAAACATTTAGGTGGCAGGATAATTAGACAGTTCTGAATACAAATCCTACCTCCTCAACTTACTGAGTGCCCTTGGGAAAGTTATTTAACTGCCCTGAGCCTCAGTTACCTCATCTGAAAAGTGGAGATCATTATATAGTACTTATCTCAAAGGATGGTAGTGAAGATAAAAAGAACAGAAATGCTCAGCACGATGCCAGCATACATTAGTCCTTAGGCAAAGCAACTCTTGTTCTGACTCACCCTTGAAATGCATAGCCTAACATACGACCTGCACATTTTGGGCAGAAACATAACATAAGGGGGACAACCGCTGATAAGGAGGACAAACTAGACATGATAAATGAAGGGCCCTCCCACAAGAATCTGGGGATTTTTTTTTCTTCTAGATATAATCATATTCCCAATATCCCAAGAACATGGCTAAGGCATCTATGGTAATTTTAAAACAGGTCGACAAATTCTTTGATATTCTTCCCTTCAAGAGGTGGAGTCTAACTGCCTTCTGAGTGTGGGCTGCATTTAGTAGGTAGCTTCTAACAAAGCAGAAGTGACAATGTGTACCTTCAGAAACTGGGTCACAGGAGGTATTGTGACTTGCTCCTTGCTGGTTCATGGATCACTCTCTCTAGAAACAGCTAGTTGCTGTGTCCTGAGGACACTCATACAGCCTAAGGAAAGGTCCATGTGGGGAGGAACTAAGGCCTGCTAACTGTGGAAGTGTATCCTCCAGCTCCAGTCAAGTCTTCAGTAGACTACAGCCCTAAATGTCATCCTGACTACAACCTCACGAGAGATCCTAAGCTAGAATCATCCAGCAGAGCCACTCTTGAATTCCTAACCACAGAAGCGATGAGATAATAAATGTTTTTTGTGTTAAGTCATCAAGTTTTGAGGTAATTGGTTATGTAGCAGTAGAGAACTAATACCTAAATGTAATACTGTTCATTTTTATTTTTAAACTTGGAATTTGATTCTTTCTTTCTGATTTTAATTACCCTTCAAGTGACATTATGTACAATCATCCTGTGCTATAAAAATACATAACTTATTAGATTAATCGTTAACTTTGTTTTTGGGTTCCAAAAAATATAAGAATTTAAAACAAAAACAAGAGGTCAGCTGGGAAGATGGTAGAGTAGGAGGGCCTTAAGCTCACCTCAATGTACAGATACAACTAGATAACATCCATATCAGCATAAATAACCCAGAAAATGACCAAAAGACTGAGGAACGAACTCCACAACTAAAGGCAGGTAAGAGGCAGGTAAAAGGTAGGAAGGGCAAAGATACAGTCTGGGAGTGAACAGATCATGACTATCAGCAGTGGGGAGGGAGCCTCACACCTCTCATACCTCGGAGCCCATTAACAGGGAGGTGGAATCTCAGTAACATTTGCCTTTGAAAATAAGAGGAGGACTGAATTTCATGAGTTCTTAAAACCAGTAGGACTTAAAGCCTGAAATTTAAAAAAATCAGCTCTGGGAGAGCCAGGAAGGCATAGGAAGGAAACAGAATCCCCTCCCTTAAAGAGACAGCACTACAAACAGCAGATACAATATAGAACTAGCAGTTTGAAAAATGCCAGGGGCAGATGGGAGGGAGAGTGATTTGCTCATCTCAAAGCATAGCCCCGAGGGTCAGGGATCACCGGGAGACCCCTCCAGAAACAAAGGAGTTGGCAGGTGCCATTTCCCTCCCCCACTCCCCAGCATAAATTGCCACCTGCAGGAACCAGAGGTGCCCACACTCTTTACCAAGCTCTGCCCCCACAACCGGGCACATCACTGAATATCCCTTTCCCAGCACGCAAGAATAAGTCTTGGTGCTGTGGACCTCTCCCCCAGAAGACCAGTGCAAACCCTGCCAACACCACATCTCCTGACCCATGTATTTTGCAGGACCTCAGTTCTGGTGGTAGCAGGAACACACCTCCTTTTGCAAGCAGACCACTGCACACTTTGCTGCCCACAACAGGCAAAGAGAGCCTCTGTAGACAACTGGACTGAAGGAAAAACAGACTAAGACTCAACAGCAGAGCACATGAAAAACACAGAGGAGACACTCCCCGAAGTGTCAGGCACTAGGGTCCAGGGGACACTGCGCTACAGGGCACTACAGGACCTCTTCATAAGGCTGTTATCTTTAACAGCAAGAGAACTGGCTGACTTTCCTAACACACAGAAACAGACACAGAAACTCAGACAAAATGAGGAGACAGAGAAATACGTGCCAAATGAAAGAACAGGACCAAACCACAGCAAGAGACCTAAGCGAGATAGATATAAATATGCCTGATAGAGAATTTAAAGTAATGTTCATAAAGATACTCACTAGACTTGAGAAAAGAGGGGGGACATCAGTGAGACCCTTAATACAGAAATAAAAAAAATCAATCAGAGATCAAGAACACAATAAATGAAATTAAAAATATAGTTGATGGAAAAAATAGCAGGTTAGATGAAGCAGAGGAATAAACTGACCTGGAAGACAGAGTAATGGAAAGTAATCAAGCTCAGCAAAGGAGAGAAAAAGGAAATTATGCAAATTGAGAATAGTCTAAGGGAACTCAGGGACTCCATTAAGTTTAATACATCTGCATTTTGTAGGCCAAGGTGGTGATAAGATATAGTAAAAGTGCTAAGAGAGAAAATCTGCAGCCAAAAACACTCTATTCAACAAGGCTATCATTTAGAATAGAAGGAGACATAAAGAGTTTCGCAGACAAACAAAACTAAAGGAGTTCATGAACACTAAACCATCCCTACAAGATATATTAAAGGGAACTCTTTGAGTGGAAAGGAAAGAACATAAGTGAGAGTATGAAAAGTGAAAAACACAAAAGCAGTAAAAATAAGTATTTCTGTAAAAATCAGTCAAGTGATTCATACAATAAAATGATATAAAATATGACACCATATACCTAAATGTGGAAGAGGAGTAAAGAATGGATTTAAACTTAAGCAACCATCAGCCTAACATAGACGGCTATATGCAGAAGATGTTATATACAAACCTCATGGTAACCACAAATCAAAAACCAGGAATAGATATGCAAATAATAAAGAGAAAGAAATCCAAATATATCACTAAAGAAAGCAAACAAACCATGAAAGAGAGCAAGAGAAGAAAGGATCAGAGAAAATCTATAGAAACAACCACAAAACAAGTAACAAAATGGCAATAAATACATATCCATCAATAATTATTTTGAATGTAAATGGACTAAATACTCCAATAAAAACACATTAGGGTGACAGGGTGGATTTAAAAAAAAAAAACAAGATGCATTTATATGCTGCGTACAAGAGAGTCATTTCAGACCAAAAGACACCTGCAGATTGAAAGTGATGCATGAAGAAACATTTATCATGCAAACAGATGCTCAAAGAAAGCTGGAGCAGCAATACTTATATCAGATGAAATGAACTTTAAATATTTTTTAAAGTTTATTTATTTTGAGAGAGAGAGAAAGAAGAAGAGCATGTAGTGAGCAGGGGAGGGGCAGAGAGAGAGAATCTCAAGCAGACTCTACATCCAGCACAGAGCCTCATGTGGGGCTCAGTCTCACAGTTGTGAGATCTCACAGCTGTGAGCTCATGACCTGAACTGAAACCAAGAGTCAGACGCCTAACTGACTAAGCCACCTAGGCATCCCAAAATAAACTTTAAAACAAAGACTGTAACAAGAGACAAAGAAGGACACAATATATAATAAAGGAGACAATCCAACAAGATGATATAACAATTGCAAATATTTATGCAACCAACATGGAAGCACCCAAATATATAAAACAGTTAATAGCAAAGATAAAAGAAATAATCAACAGTAATACAATAATAGTAGGAGACTTTAATACCCCACTTATATTGATGGACAGATCATCCAAACAGAAAATCAATGAGGAAACAGTGGCTTTGAATGACATACTGGATCAGATGGATTTAATAGATATATTCAAAACATTCCACCCTAAAACAGAATACATATTCTTTTCAAGTGCACATGGAACATTTTCCAGAATAGATCACTATTAGAGCACAAAACAAGTCTCAAAATCAAAGTCATACATTGCATTTTTTTCACAATGCTATGAAACCAGATATCAACCACAAGAAAAAGTCTGAAAAAGAAAAAATCTGGAAAGAGCACAAATATATGGAAGTTAAATAACATGCTATTAAATAATGAATGGGTCAACCAAGAAATCCAAGAAGAAGTCAAAATTATGTGGAAACAAATGAAAACACAACAGTAGAAAATTTGGAGGATATAGCAAAAGTAGTTCTAAAAGGGAAGTTTATATCAACACAAGCCTATCTAAAACAAAACAAGAAAAATCTCAAATAAATAACCTAACCTTATACCTAAAGGAGCTAGAAAAAGAACAAACAAAACCCAAACCAGCAGATGGAAGGGAGTAATAAAAATCAGATCAGAAATAGATGATACACAAACAAACAAAAAAACCACACAATTGAACAGATCAATGAAACCAAGAGCTAGTTCTTTGAATTTTTTTTTTATGTTTTTATTTATTATTGAGACAGAGAGAGACAGAGCATGAGTGGAGGAAGGGCAGAGAGAGAGAGAGAGACACAGAATCTGAAGCAGGCTCCAGGCTCTGAGCTGTCAGCACAGAGCCCAATGCAGGGCTTGAACCCACGAACCGTGAGATCATGACCTGAGCCGAAGTTGGCTGCTTACAACTGAGCCACCCAGGTGCCGCAAGGGCTAGTTCTTTGAAAAGATCAACAAAATTGATAAAACTCTAGAAGGACTCATTTTAAAAACAGAGAGAGAGATAGGACCCAAATAAACAAAATTACTAATGAAAGAGGAGAAATAACAACCAACATCACAGAAATACAAACAATTATAACAAGATACATGAAAACCTATATGCCAACAAATTGGACAACTTGGAAGAAATGAATAAACTCCTTAGAAATATATCATCTACCAAAACCAAAACAGGAAGAAATAGAAAATTTGAACAGACCAATCACCAGGAATGAAATTGAATCAGTAATTAAAAAAAAAAAAACTTCCAAAAAACAAAAGTCCAGGACTGTTAGCTTCACAGGTGGATTCAACCAAACATTTAAAGAAGAATTAATATCAAAAAAGGGGGGAGTTAATACCCATTCTTCTTAAACTATTCAAAAAAATATAAGAGAAAGGAAATTTTTCAAATTCATTCTATGAGGCCAATATCACCCTGACACTAAAACCAGATAAAGACACCACAAAAAAAAAAAAGAAATACAGACCAATGATTCTAATGAATATAGATGAAAAATCCTCAACAAAATATTAGCAAACTGAATCCAACAATATATTTCAAAAAATCAAACGCCACATTCAAATGGGATTTATTCCCAGAATGCAAGGTTAGTTTAATATTTGCAAAACAATCAATGTGATATGTCACATCAATATGAAAAAGGATAAAAAACATATGATTGTCTCAATAGATGCAGAAAAAGCATTTGACAAAGTACATCCATTCATGATAAAAAAAGAAAACCCTCTGCACAGTAGGTCTAGAGGGAGCATATCTCAACATAATAAAGATCTTATATGAAAAACCTACAGCCAACATCATATTCAATGGTGGAAAACTGAGGGTTTTTCCCCTCTAAGGTAGGAACACAACAAGGGTGTCCAATTTCACCACTTTTTTCCCCATTTTTTAAAGTTTATTTATTTATTTTGATAGTGAGGGGAGGGGCAGAGTGAGAGAAAGAGGAAAAAATCCCAAGCAGCCCCTGCGCTTAGCACAAAGCCCAACATGGGACTTGATCCCACTACTGTGAGATCATGATGTAAGTTTAAATAAATAGATGCTCAATTGATTGAGCCACCCAGTTGCCCCCACTTTCACCACTTTTATTTAACATGGCACTGGAAGTCATAGTCACATCAATTAGACAAAATAAAGAAATAAAAGTGCATCCAAACTGGTAAGGAAGAAGTAAAACTCTGTTTGCAGATGACATGATACTATAGATAGAAAACCCTAAAGATTCCATCAAAAAACTAATAGAACTGATAAATGAATTCATTAAAGTCACAGGATACAAAATCAATGTACAGAAATCTGTTGCATTCTTATACACTATTATAAGAAAAGAATACCATTTATTGACAATCTCACCAAAAAACAATAAAACATCTAGAAATAAACTTACTAAAGAGGTGAAAGACCAGGACTCTGAAAACTAAAAAACACTGATGAAGAAATTCAAGATGACACAAAGAAATAGAAAGACATTCCATGCTTATGAATTGGAAGAACAGATATTATTAAAATGTCTATACTACCCAGAGCAATCTACAGATTTAATGCAATCCCTATCAAAATACCAACAGCATTTTGCACAGAATTAGAACAAACAATCCTAAAACTTGTATGGAACCACAAAAGACCTGAAATAGCCAAACCAATCTTGAGAAAGAAAAATAAAACTGGAGGACTCACAATTCCAGATTTCAAGTTGTATCACAAAGCAGTAGTAATTAAAATAGTATGGAGCTAGCATAAAAATAGACACACAGATCAATAGAACAGGAAACCCAGAAAAAACCCAACAATTATATGGTCAATTAATCTTCGACAAAGGAGGAATGAATGTACAATGGCAGAAAGAGTCTTTTCAACAAATGGTGTTGGGAAAACTGGGAAGCCACATGCAAAAGAAGGAAAATGGATCACTTTCTTCACCAAACACAAAAATAAACTCAAAATGGATTAAAGACCTAAATATGAGACCTGAAACCATAGAAATCCTTGAAGAGAGTATAGGCAGAAATCTCTCTAACATCAGCTATCATAACATTTTTCTAGATATGTCTCCTGAGGCAAAGGAAATAAAAGCAAAACTAAACTATTGACTACATCAAAATAAAAAGCTTCTGCACAGTAAAGGAAACAATCAACAAAACTAAAAGGCAACCTAAAGAATGGGAGAAGATATTTGCGAACAACATATCCAATAAAGGGTTAGTATCCAAGATATATAAAGAACTGATACAACTTAATACCCAAAACACAAATAACCCAATTTTAAAAATGGGCAATAGACATGAACAGACATTTCTCCAAAGAAGACATACAGATGGCCAGCAGACACATGAATAGATGCTCAACACCATTCATCATCAGGGAAATGCAAATCAAAACTACAATGAGATGTCACTTCTTCACACCTGTCAGAATGGCTAAAATCAATAACACAAGAAACAATAAGTATTGACCAGGATGTGTAGCAAAAGGAACCCTCATGCACAGTTGGTCAGAATGCACACTGGTGCACCTACTATGGAAAACAGTATGGAGGTTCCTCAAAAAGTTAAAAATAGAACTACCCTACAATCTAGGAATCACACTACCAGTATTTATCCAAAAAATACAAAAACACTAATTAAAAAAGGGATCCATGCAACCCTATGTTTATTGCAGCATTATTTACAATAGCCAAACTATGGAAGCAGCCCAAGTGTCCATTGATAGATAAATGAATAAAGAAGATGTGGTATATATATATATATATATATATATATATATATATATATATGGAATGTTATTCAGCCATAAAAAAGGATGAAAATTTGCTATTTGCAACAACATGGCTAGAGATAGAGAGTATAATTCTGAACAAAATAAATTAGCCAGAGGAAGACAAATACCATATGACCTCACTCAGATGTGGACTTTAAGAAACAAATGAGCAGGGGCAGGTGGCTCCGTCAGTCAAGTGACGAACTTTGGCTCTGGTCATGATCTCATGGTTCATGGGTTCAAGCCCACATCGGGCTCTCTGCTGTCAGCGCAGAGCCTGCTTCGAATCCTCTGTGTCCCTCTCTCTCTGCCCCTCCCCTGCACTCTCTCGCTCTCTCTCTCTCAAAAAAAAAAAGAAAAGAAAAGAAAAGAAAAAAAAACGAGCAAAGGGAAAAAGAGAGAGGAGAGAGAGAGAAAAACCAAGAAACAGACTCTTAACTATAGAGAACAAATTTATGGTTACCAGGGGGATATGGGTTTGGGGATGTGGACTAAAGAGTACCTTTATTGGGGTGCCTGGATGGCTCTGTTAGCTGGGCATCCCACTCTTGATTCAGCTCAGGTCATGATCCCAAGGTCATGGGATCGAGTCCTGCGTTGGGCTCTGCACTGAGCATGGAGCTTAAGATTCTCTAACTCCCTCTACCCCTCTCCCCCGTTCGCATGCACTCTCTTTCTAAAAGAAAAGAATTTTTTAAAAATTTTAAAAAGAGTACACTTATCATAATGAAAATAAAATATTTAAAAAATAAAAATAAGTCTCTAGGCACTCACTCTAGGCACAGAATCCATAGAGCTGCTATGGTCTGTGGGATAATCAAAATCTGAGCACCATCCAAGAGAGAAGCTTGTAACAGTGGTCGGGAAATTTTTCAGACACCAGCAATGCACCAGAACTGAGAGCAGAATGAATTAACTCCTTGGAAAGGAGAGGTCAGATCAGGTTTTCCAGCCTGAAGACCCTTAGGAAACTGAGATTGGCCCTTTTCAGCAATTTCTCCCCATGCCCCAGATCTATTCATTCTGGGTGCCGTACCACAGGGGAATAGGAGAGGCTCAAGCTAGAATCCTGTTTCAGACACACACCATTCAACAAATACTAGGCCCATAGATTGTGCCAGCTGCTGCTGCTACAATGGTGAGTAAAAACAGACAAGCTCCCTGGCCCCTTGGAGTGAATTCCTCGTAGGGGAATTAAGTAATCATGCAAATAAATGTAGAACTGCACTCAGCTGACTGGTGCACAGGGTAGGACAGGAAAAGGCCAGGGAGGACTTCCTTGGGGAAGTGGTGTTTGATCTAGGAGCTAATGGATTGATAGTTAAGTAGCCTAAAAGTATGTTAAAAACGAGACAGCAGGCCCAAAATGGAGTCACCTATGTGAAGTCCCACACCACCAAACCAGGACTTATTAGTGTCAGCTCTCCCAGAAATAGAATCTGAAACTAGTAAATCAGCAATTGCCTAATCAGCACTAGTTAGGTAATCTGCCTGCTTAGACTCTTGCTATCCCCTAAAGGAAAGTAACTTAGCAATAACCGACCTGCTTTTTTTGCCTAGTACAACTTCTTATTCCTGCTCCTACCTGCCTCTGAAAAGTCTTTCATTTTGTACAGCTCTTTAGACCTCTTTTCAATCTGCTAGATTGGATGCTGCTTGATTCGTGAATCACTGTATAAGAGCTTTATAGTGTACTGAATTGAGGGGCACCTGGGTGGCTCAGTTAGTTATGCATTTAACTTCAGATCAGGTCATGATCTCACAGTTTGTGGGTTCAAGCTCCACATTGGGCTCTCTGCTGTCAGTGTGGAGCCCACTTCAGATCCTCTGTCTCCTTCTCTCTCTGCCCCTCTCCTGCTCTCTCTCTCCAAAACAAATAAACATTAAAAAAATAAAATTTACTGAGTTGAATTTTGTTTCTTAATAGGGAAAAGGAAAAATATTCCAGATGAAGGAACACAATCATAAAGCCATGATGACAGGAGAGAACATGCATGTGCCAGAGCCTGAAAGCAGACCAGTGAGGTCTGAAGAAGGTTTCAGAGGAGGGGATGCATGTGAGAGATATGAAGTTCAAAAGACAGGACCTGGCAATAGCAGTTAGAAATAATTCCGTGGAATGAGCAGACAACCTGACCAACAGTGGCTTAAACACATAAGAGTGGTGTGTACGTGTATGTGTGTGCACATTTCCTCAGATAAGAAGTTTCCTGAGACAATAAAAAGATCGTAAGAATTCCAGAAGTAAGGGGGGGGGTTGTATAGCAGTTCAGTGAGTCCAGGGCCAAAATTAAACTCTTTGTCCTCACAGGTGAATCCAGCTCCATGCTTCATGATCAAGTCTAAGGCAGGAAGAATTGGAAAAAGGGGAAAAATTCAAAACAGTCCCTTTTATCAGGAAAGGAAAACCTTTCCCAAACCACCCTCCTCCCCCAGCAGACATAACTGTGTCATCAGACCATTTCTAGCTGCCAGGGAAGCTGGAAGATCAACTGTTTAGCTTTTCTATGCTTTTTTAAAAAAGTAGAGAAGGGAAAAGAGGATTGGGAATGGATGTTGAGTTAGTCAACTCGCAGTGAGTTTGCAGGTACAGGGCAGGGGAGGTGAACAACTGGATGGTTGATATCATTCTGACTGGATAATAACGCAACATCATGAGTTCAGTTTGGGGAATACTGAGCTTGAGTTATATGGTAAAGTGAATCCCTGAAACCTGTGAATATTACTGCATATGGCAAAAGGGACTCTGCAAAAATGATTAAATTAAATATTGAGACAAGGGGATTATTTTGGATTATCCAGGTGGGCCCTAGATGTAATCACATGTGTCCTTACAAGAGGGAAGCACAGGGAGATTTGACCCCAGAAAAGCACTAGATGTGACAATAGAAGGAAGAGGTTACAGATGTGAGGAAGAGGCCAAGGAATTCAAGCAACTTCTAGAAGCAAAAAGAAATCAGATTCTCCCCCTCAGAGCCTCCAGAAGGAACGAATGACACCTTGACTTTAGCCTACTGAGATGGATTTTAGACTTCTGACCTCCAAAACTGTAAGAGAATAAATTTGTGCTGTTTTAAGCTTATGCTTTAAGTTTGTGGTAATTTGTTTCAGCAAGAATAGGAAACTAATTCAAGTTGCCTTTAAAACATCTAAGAGAGCTCAGTTAGGCAACTGGATATAGGAGTCTGGAGATAAAAGAAGAGGGCCAGGCTTCAGGTCTACATTTAAGGTCAGATTCAGGTGGGTAGCATTTGAAAATATAGGAGGGCATAAGCTCCTATGAGGAGAGTGACAGGGTCACCTACATGCTGTGCATCTTTCAGCAAGGTACTTAACTTCTCTGAAACATTATTTATTGAGACTTTATTATAGCCTGGCACCATATAGAGCTATTTATGTGCACTCTCATTCAATACTCTCAGCCACTTTATGAGGTAGGCACCATTTTTATCTGTTTACAGAACAGGAAACTGAGGTTTAGAGAGATTAGTTATGTGTCCAAGATCAGACAGTACATGATGTAGTAAGACTAACTCCATTCCTCTTGCCTTAGCCCTTATGCCCCATGCACCAGCAGCACTGGCACGATCTAGGAGTTTGTTAGGCCTACTGAATCAGAATCCGAATCTTCACAAGATCCCAAGTTATTTATACATTATGTGACAAGCACTAGACTCTAGCCTGCCTCCAGAATGGATTCCATTCTGGCAGGTGCCGCACCAAGAGCCTAGCTCCGAGTTCTAGAAGCACAGACGTTTTCCACCTTTGTATCTTTGCTCACACTATTATCTACCTGGAGCTAACACTTCTGTTCAGGTGCCTTAATTAGGCACCTCCAGTACTCTCAGGTGCTTTTGTCTACAGGAACTCTCGGGTTACAATGCTGTCTCCGTCTCCAGGGCAAGATACAGTCCTTTCTCGCTTAGGTACCCCAACGCCAGGTTTTCCAGGCAATATGCAGGAAACGCCAGAACAGACACCCAGCGACATTTAAAGGTAAGTATGAAGCAGTTAACGAAACTTAACTTGTCACCGTAAGAAACCCGCGCAGACGCTGTCACGCCCTGCCGAGCCCTGGAGTGAGAAGGGGCGGTGAAAGGACAGTTAGCGGGAGGTTTAAACGACAGAGCTCTGAAGTCCTACGGGACGACTGGCTGAGCGCATGCGCGCAGTGGCCTAGGCGCCGCCTCAGATGGCCTTCCCCGCATGCGCGGGATCCCGGATGCGGATCCAGTTGGTTGAAAGCGCGGAGCGCTACAGTAATGGCCGCTCTCGGAATTGCGCTGGGTGGTGGCAATTGGTTTTCGGCTTTGGCGCTCGGGGTGACTCTCCTCAAATGCCTTCTCATCCCCACCTAGTAAGGGACCCGCACCGCGGTTGGTCAAAGCGGGAGAGAGAAGCGTGGATACCCGTGGGTGGGAGGAGGAAAGGGAACTTTGAGCGCTCATGTGGGCGCCGCTATGCCTTTGCTAACCTTGCCGCTCTGCCGATTGATTGTTAATTGACCTGAGAACTAGATCATAGCCCTGGATGGCTGAGTTCAGGCTTGGCGCTGACTGACTGAAATGTTTTTAAGCCTTGGGTCCTCGTCCTTAATATGCAGATTAAGGACACCCACCTCCACCATTGGTTCAGCTGTATTTAACAGTCTGCTGAGCTAGGCACAAGGTCGTGGAGATAGAGTGGTGAGAAAAACATTTCCGGTTCTTGCCTTCGGTAGATTAGTGGGGGCAGACAGACAAAAACGAATGTTTCAGATTGTGATAGGATGTATAAAAGAGCAATTACAGACAGGTCAAGGCTTTACCCCTATTTTAAGAGGAGATGTTTGAGTTAAAATTTGAAGTATGAAAGAGAATAAGCCATGTAAAAATCAATTTAATCATAGAAAAAAATGTGTAAATGCCCCGTGGTAGGAAAAAACTTAGAGCATTCTGGGAACAGAAAGGGATCGTTGTGGCTGAAGAGCATTATGGGAGGAGGAGAATGGCACAGGATGAGGTGGGCAGTGGCCAGATCACACAGGGTTAGATTGCTGTTTGAAAAATAAGGGGGCAAGACTGAAAGCATGGAAACCAGTTAGGAAGCATCCACCAAGTTAATGGGTATACTGTGGGTATTCAATATAATATTAGCTTCCACCATCTGTTCATCCTTCCTAACTCTTGTCCTGTCATTTATCTTTTCATTCCTTGTCTCCCTTCCCTCCAAGATCTCCCTACCCCTTCCCAGTTTAGGTTTTGGTTTACTGGTACTGTTTGGTTCAAGTTCTTGGTGATATCCTGTTGGGTAGGGAAGAACTATATGTATAGTGGACATTCATACTGATGTGTCTGTGTAATAATATAAGCAATGAAATGTGTGTAGGTTTAGCAAGATGACTTCCAGGGACTTAGAAAAAGGAGTTGGTCAGTTGAACTTTCTGTGTAACTGAAAATAAATAAGAAACATCTCTCCATTTTAAAAGCAAATTGGAAAAAATCTTTGTAAAATGTAAGAAATTCCTTTCAAATCAGAGTGAAAGGGATTTTTTTTTTAACTGTAGATCTGTGTATATAAAGTGATGTTTCCTGCTTTAGTTACTTAAAGGTTGTTACTTTGAATACTGCTGTTAGTCCAGGATTAAGAATGTATATAGTTGTAGTTAATGTTCTGTTTCTCAAACTGTAAAACCCTGGGATGTGAGAGGGAAGGATTACAGCATTACAGTATTACAGGATAAATGTAAATATAGTCAATAAAGTGTTTGTTAACTGCTTTTTATATACCAGGTAGGCTAAGCACTACAGGGGAGGACAAAATGGATATGATCACTAACCCTATAAAGAGTATAGTTTAGTAGGATAACAGTTCCAGAAACAAATCAATGTAAATATGTGATTACACAACTACACTTGTGTTAAGTGTTATGAAGGAAATTAGCCAGTAATCCTGTAGGAAGGTACTGTATGATCAAATGTTTAATCATATAAATAAAACATATGTGTCGCTGAACACTGTTTTCTAGTGTATCAAAATTCTTTTATTTCATCATTCACTGTGCTGTTGTTATGATGTGCTGAATAGGGAATATGGTTAGTGAAAGAAGATAAACCTGGCTATTACTACAAAACTCAGTTTAACAAATGTTTAAAGAACTTAAATTTTATCTGTCTCTCTTGTAATTTGGACCTCTTATGTATATAGTGCTAATAACATGAAGACCTTTCTCTGCACTATATGCAAATGGTAACTAAACAAAGCCACTTTCAATCCATGAAGGAATTTCCAGGTTAATGACAAGTTACTGTGTTTACATTTTATGGTACCTAGTATTGACACAATGTTATATCCCTATATTGAACAGATGAATCCATTTTTTACAAAATATTATAAAGGAAAAGAATGGTATTCTGTAAGGGGACTAACTAAAGGAGACTTACGTAGATTGGGTGTCAAGAAAGTCTCAGGAATTGACATGTAATTGGAGGCCTGAAGACATGCCTAATACATGTCATTTGATAAACATGTAAATGTATTTCTGTTGAGTACTGGATATACTTTAAAATGCTAGGTCATGAGATAAATTTTGAATTGTGATTCTGAGGAATCCATAGGATATTAAGGGGACATTGTCAGCAGGAATTTGGAGATGTCTGTCTCTAGAACTAAGGAAAGAGATCAAGCTGTACTGTGGTTTGGAAGTCATCATTATACAGTTAATATTGGAAGCAATAAGAATGATAAGATCGCCAAGAGTAGAATAAGTTGCATAAAAAGAGGACCAAGAACTGAACATAGGGGAACATCTGTGTTTACCTGATGAATATTGGAATGGAAAGCCATGAAATTTGGCTAGGAAACTCAGGATATAGCTGTCACTGGAAACGTTGTATAAAATGTTGGGAAGTATTAATCAGGTTTTGCTGTGGAACTAGTTGGCTTTGATGAGTGGTTAACTCAGCAGGAATGTGTTGAGCCCATCTGAATATCAGGTGCTGTTCAAGACGTAGAAGGGAAATACAGCAGTAGACAAATGGGAAAAAAATTATTCTAAAGAGGGGAGAAAGGCACAGAATGCCACCCCAAAATATGTCTCTTTGGCATGAGGATTATTTGGGGCTGATTATTTGGAGGAACTGTAGACAGGAGAAGCTCTGAAAACAGTAGAAGTTACCCTTTTTATAAGATTTTTAAGTTTTATAAGGAAAATTTACATGAGGAAGGGGGCCTGTACCAGAAAGAGAGCTGTTACAAAGATCACTTTTCCACCTGAGAGACTTACCTACTGGCAGGGCAACCTTTGTGCACCAACCATCATTTTCTTACTTGAATTGCCTTCC
Organism: Cryptoprocta ferox; assembly: GCA_028646485.1. Classification (NCBI taxonomy): domain Eukaryota; kingdom Metazoa; phylum Chordata; class Mammalia; order Carnivora; family Eupleridae; genus Cryptoprocta; species Cryptoprocta ferox. Next base: position 56,844,488 of record CM053575.1, on the reverse strand, counting down.
CCTCATTTGAAGCCCCAGGCCCATATCCCTGTCCTTAGTTCAGGGTGGTATATAACCTTAATCATTTGGCCACCGTCTAAGCCTCATGTCTTTCTCCTATCTTTTGGGGGCTCCCACATACATATATTATTAAAATTGGCTCTTTTTTTTTTTCCTCCTGTTAAGCTGTCTTATGTCAGTTTAATTCTTAGACCAGCTACAGAACTTAGAAGGGTAGAAGAGAAAATTTTTCTTTCCCTACAGGGGAGATTCTTGACTATATTTATACATAGTGAGGAATTGAGAGACATGGGAAAGGCAGGGCAGGGGCCTTTTCCCTGATGAAGAGTCTGATGAACTCCTACTCATCCTTGAAGATGTGGCTGGTGTGTGAAGCATTTTCCAGATAATGAATATTGTTAGAATTCTTTGTGAACAAGAGTAAGTTACCTCTGAGCAATAGCCAGAGGGCCTCCCTTAAGAAAGAGTATGGGCTTTTGGTCAGCCCTTTAGATAACTCCCAAGAACCTTTTCGCTTACTTGTAGATACCCAACTTTTCCAGAAGGACATCTGGCCTTCAGATAAGTGAGGTGTTTCAGGATTATGTAATGCCTGTTTGTGTTTTTATAGGATCATGAGCTGTGGCTGTATTGGCCTGTTGGTCCATTTAAAAGCATAATTTTAGAAATGTGAAATTGATAAATGTGACAAAATCTCATTTTACTCATCTGATTATTTTTGAGTAGCCATTCCACAGATTTTGAAGTACACCGAAACTGGCTTGCTATCACTCACAGTTTGCCAGTATCACAGTGGTATTATGAGGTAAGTTTAATTTTCACTTTTTTGGTGGCTTGTCTTCTACAATGATGTGCGAAATCATATAGGTCTTACTGATATTAAAAGTTTTCTATGTGATTATAGCTCTAATTACTCTTTATAAAAATTGTGCTTTTTCCTCAGTTTTGTCCTCTGGCACTATTAGGGAATCCCTGTACTTCAAAATGAGATTCCCAAACAATAAATTAGAAATTATAATATTTGCCACACCCCTTTTGAAAGTATTTGGGATTGGGAAAGAGGAAAAATTATATTCCAGGCCTGGCTCTGTGACAACATAGAAAATAAATTTCATTTCTCTGAGCCTTAATTTCTCATCTGGCACATAAAGATTTGGAATGAATTTTTTCTAAGATCCTGTCTGTGCCCAGTATTTATGAAAAAAGGAATAATCAAATGGGATATATAGGCTTCTGGTAATATACAAACCATTCTCTTCTATTATGTATAAAAACTAATTTTATTTCTGGTATGAATTACTAAGTTGCATATGATATTTCATGAAAAACTGACGTCAGTTCAGAAGTGTCTTGATCAAAAATAGCACTCTGCTGCAAGGAGGTTTTTTAAGACAATCTGTAAAGTTTTCTCTCAATTCATTGTAGCTTTTTGTGTTTGTTTATTTGTTGCCAGATCAGAATAGTCCTTGGTACCAAAAAAGCTTAAGAACAATTGACCTAAGGGACCAAGTTCCTTCTCACATAATAACATAAGTATTTGATAGGAATGCTAAGGGTCTTTAAGTAATTACTTTAGTATAAAGTATTTCAGTTTGCATGTATGCATATCCATTAGAAGACATTTTGTGTGGCCTAGTGGTGAATAGCTTGGGCTGTGGTTCCAGACCACCTCTTTGTGACTTTCAGCTCTGCCACCTAATGCCCATGCTGAGTGGCCATGGGCAAACTGCTTGACCTCTGAAAGCCTCAACATCCATAACTATTTGATGATAATACATATTGGAGTGAAACGAATATAATGCTTATAATACTTAGCACAGTGGTTGGAATGGAAGTGCTTAGTAAACATTTTTAAGGGTTATTAATAGTTAAAATTATTCATATCATGACCATTAGACTCTAAATAGAAAGACAGCCCCCTGTCTTCCCTTTGTCTCTGACCATTCCTTCTTTGTCTCCTTTGTTAACACTTTCTCATCTGTACACTCTTTAAGCACCTGGTACTCTCTAGGGTTCTCTTTGTGGTACAGAATTTCAATTCTGTAATTCTTTCTGGATGTTCTCTCTCATTTATTCCTATAACCTTCACCACCTCTTGATTACAGGGTTGTGAGTTCAAGCCCCACATTGGGCACAGAGCTTACTAAAGAAAAAAAAAAAGTATTCTAGTAATGGTATACTTCGTTGTTCTTACTGCTCTCCTCAAAAATAACCACAAGAGCCAACAAGGAGCAAAACTCAGTTGTGAGCAAGGCTTGACTATATGAAAGAAGAGCCTCCACGGTAGGAAATAGGGCTAGAGAGGCACATGAGGTCAGGTCTGGAAGAGTCTCTCTGCCATGGTAAGGAGAGTGGACATGTGAGCAGTGGACTGCCTGTGACTTCTAACCTACCTTTCTGCTCTGGCTTCAGCTTAAATTGATTGGTCGACTGTTTGGGAAAGACACCAAAGAGACCCACAATAAATACTGGTGGAATGAACACAGTTGTTTTGAATCTTCATATGAACAAGTTGGATGTTTCTTTTTTTTTCTTTAAAGTTTATTTGTTTATTTTGAGAGATAGAGAACATGTGCATGCACGCACATGAGCGGGAGAGGGGCAGAGAGAGAGGGAGAGAGAGAATCCAAGCAGGCTTTAGTGCTGTCAGCAAAGAGCCCAACATGGGGCTCAAACTCACAAACCTTGAGATCATGACCTGAGTCAAAATCAAGAGTCAGATGATTAACTAACTGAGCCACCCAGGCATCCTGAAGCTGATGTTTCTATATTTGAAGAAATAGCTCTTGTTGAGAGCAAGATAGAGTCACTCATGTCAAACGGTGTGGTAAACAGCCAAGGGCGTTACACCCAAGACCAGATATCATGAAACCAGCACAGGCTGACAACTTTTAGAACTGATAACCAACAGAACCAGAAGAAGCCTGCAAAGACCCAAAACTGATTAAGCTCCTTTAAAAAGGGAGGACTTTTGCAGCAAACTGTCAGACTCTCCAGACGTTGAGTACAGTGAAAGGGTCAATGGGTCTTTGCAGGCTTTTTCTGGTTCTGCTGGTTATCAGTTCTAGGAGTTGTCAGCCTGTGCTGGTTTCATGATATCTAGTCTTAGTTGCAACGCCCTTGGCTGCTTATCACACTGCTTGACATGAGTGACTCCATCTTGCTCTCTACAGTTCTGTTGTAGTAGCTTACTGAGCTAATGGATTTGGAGTCAGGAGACCCAGATTTTAGTTCACCTCTGCCAAGTATTAGTTAAGTGATGGAACTGTTTACTTGGGAGAAAATGATAGCTAATAGCTTAACTGGCTTCCCAGAAGCTGTTGAGGTAAGAAAATGGCCCCAGATGGAAATCCATGAGGTCAAGAGAACCTTCTGAGCTAGATTTGGAAAATGTGTGGGAAATAGGAGCAGCACGTAGAGAGCCTCTGAGTGGTATGGGATTGAGAATAGCAAGGAAATGACAGGGACACTTTGTTTTGGAAAAATGGCCATCTCCCAGACAACACCTCTCCCTCCCAGTTTTTTGCAATGCTTTTCCTAGTCCCCCTTTTATTTCAAGTAATAAATGTGTCAATAAGATAAAGTAGGAGAAAACCTTTTACACTTCTGTAGAGTAAATGGCTCTTTCAGGGTACAGTGAACTCTGACATAGAAACTGCAGCTGGGAACTACAGATGTTAATAAAGTCTAAGTTGATGTTGATTTTCTTGGAGTTACATGAAGCAGTAATTTCTAAACTTCTAAATATCTGTACCCTAGCAAGAAAACATTTTTTAAAGTTTATTTATTTTGAGAGACAGCACACACAAGGGAGGGGTAGAGGGGGAGAGAGAGAGAGAGAGAGAGAGAGAGAATCCCAAGCAGGCTCTGCACTATGCAGAGCCCAGTGCGGGTCTCCAACTCACAAACCATGAGATCATGACCTGAGCCGAAATCAAGAGTCAGACACTTAACTGACTGAGCCACCCAGGCACCCTGCAAGAAAACATTTTGATCATTTACTAGTCCGTGTGAGTTTATTTATGAATTGTAAAAGTACTGCCTTATTAATATACTACTACAATTAGACATTAAACAGGATGAGATTAAAACATAGACTTTCTAATTTTTCTTTCTCCAGTTTAATAGCTCATCTTGTTTACTCTCCACGTTGGAAACTTGGGATTAGGAAAGGAACTTTTCATAAAGGAGAACTTTTTTAAAAATTTTTTTTAACGTTTATTATTGAGAGACAGAGCATGAGCATGGGAGGGGCAGAGAGAGGGGGAGACACAGAATCTGAATCAGGCTCCAGGCTCTGAGCGACCTGAGCCGAAGTCGGACGCTTAACACACTGAGCCACCCAGGCACCCCTTCATAAAGGAGAACTTAATGGTTATGTTCATAGACGGAGACTGAGAGACTCTGGGTTTGCCTCAGACCTGAGGCTTTTCTACATGTTTGTACCTGCAGCGGGAGTAAACAGGCTACTTCTTATCTGGACCTAAAGTTGTCATTTATTCTTACCGTGAAAAAAAAGCTAACAAGTAGTTTGTCAGAGTTTTTCTCACCTCATATCATAGAGCAACCCTAAATAGTAGTCCCCATGAGCACCCAGTTAGTACCCAGTGAACCCTCAGTGCAATTCCTGAAGGAAAGGAGTTTCCCATTGAAAACAGCAACAAATACAGAGTAGGGAGATTATTATTACCATCTGAGCTCTTAGAGGTACAAGGTCTGGGTTTAGTTTTAGGGACATCCTATGGTGATAATTTTTAAATGATAAATAATATTTACTGACACTTTGTTTCTGGCTCAATACTGTATGAATAGTATTTGATATGCGTATTTAAAATTGAATGCAATAACCCATGAGGTAGGTACTACCATCCCTGTTGTTTGGGTGAGGAAATGGAGACCTAGAGTAATCTAACAAAACATAGTATCCTGACGTTATATATTTCACACACTCTTTATCTCATATGATCTGTCTTTTCATTTACTCATTAGTGATTGCTCATTCATTTAATTAATGATTATTTCATACTTAATATATCAGGCACGTACTAAAGGTTCAGAATCCAAAAATGGCAAAGAGTGGCTTTTGCTCTCTTAACCTCAGTGTCTGATAACCTATTGGAACAAAAAATGAATAGCATTTGTGTTGTATTTTATCATTTATAACTGTTTCATATATTTTCTGTCAACCTTCACAATACCTCATTTTACAAATAGAAATTGAGTCTCTGAGACAACTTGAACACAAGCTAGTGAATCATTTGTTATACCATAGCTCCCTTTTAATATTTAGATAAATAGCACCATGTCAGAACCAAGTTTATCATTGTAAGTTTCATTAATTTTCTTTGAATTATAGTTAATTCTATTTAAGGAAAATTGAAGACCATATTAAATAACTTAGGAGCCAGGTTTTGATGGTCTGCTCAGTCTTACGTAGTAATTACTCTGTAATTTAGTCATTTCTTTAAAGTTTGTTTTGTTTTTGTTTTTGTTTTTTTAGTAATCTCTATACTCATTGTGGGGCTTGAACTCACAACCCCAAAATCACGAGTCACACATTCTTCCGAGTGAGCCAGCCAGGAGCCCCTAGGTCATATTTTGAATGCTATTTTATTTCATGTGCTTTTTTAAAGACTAGAAAATGAGGATTTTCAGTCTTTATACCCGCTTTGTTGATTCAGTTATTTAGTATATGTTCTCTTTTCGATTTTTACAGGCAACTTCGGAGTGGACCTTGGATTATCCCCCTTTTTTTGCATGGTTTGAGTATGCCCTGTCACATGTTGCCAAATATTTTGATCAAGAGATGCTGAATGTCCGTAATCTGAACTACTCCAGCACAAGAACCTTACTTTTCCAGAGATTTTCTGTCATCCTTACAGATGCACTCTTTGTGTATGCTGTCCACGAGTAAGTCTGAGAATGTCATTTTGTGTGGAAGATGTCAAGGACATAATATAGTATTAACTAGTATTAAGTGGTTCATCATTTGGGGGAAACAAAGTTCACATAATAGCAAATGCCAGAACGGTCCCGAACTCTGTTCCTGTGTTTTAAACTGTACAGTGAGTAATTGCAATAGGCAGTCTAGCTAAATCTTGTGGAAGACAATGAGGAATAAGGTGGGATTACAAGGCAGAGGCAGAAAAAGAGATTTTGAGTGTTCTGAGAAGTAGTCTCAAGCAGAGTTCCATGACCATTTCTCCTGCTCAGAATGGCTCCATATGCTTTTCTTTTCTTTCTTGTAGCCAGACCCCAGAGGCTTCTATGACCTACCCTATTCTTTAGGATACACATACATACATACATCACACACACCCATATACACATATTCATTGTGCTGACCACCAATGGGGTGTCCATTCTAGTAAATTCAGTAAACCTTACTGACTGATTTTAGTTGTTGTTTCTGGACTCTTTCCTTCATGAAGACTCTTCACTAACTAAAAAAATTTCTTTTAGTATTTATTCATTTTAGAGAAACAGAGCGCAAGCAGGGAAGGGACAGAAAGAGAGGGAAACATTGAATCTGAAGCAGGCTCCAGGCTTTGAGCTCTCGGCACACAAGCCATGAGACCATGACCTGAGCCAAAGTGTGATGCTTAACCAACTGAGCCACTCAGGTGCCCTAGACTCTTTACTAATTTTAAGTTATGTTTATATTTTATATTTTTATGCTTTGCATCTTTCACTTATAAATTAATTTAAGTTGAATACACATACACACAATGTCTTGCACAATGACTTCTAAGTTCTTGGTTAATGTTGGTTCTTATTCTGTCCCAATACTTAATTAAGCATGCTGATATGATGTGACAGACCACTAACTATGTCCCTTCATGACTGTTGTCACAAATGGATCATTTCTATTTGTGAGGCCCTCTACACTAAACCCCTGCCCCATTTCGGAAAGAGTCCCTTGGCAATATTTTAACCCCTACTAATTCTCAAGGAGTCATTCCCACTTGACACCTTAACTTTCAATCTGTTTATGACCTAGCATGAGTTGGAAGGGAAGGTGATTTGTGATATACCTCTTTAAATTAAAATGTTTGAATTGAAGCTCCCAGAGACGGTATATAGGCAGAAAGAGGAGGGAGTAGAATTCATTTCCACCTGCAGTGTAGAGGGAGCAGTTAAATAAGATATAAATTGTTGAGATCTAGTGCCAATTCCTAGAACCAGACACAAAGTATAGCAATGAACCACAGGAATCTACCTCCAAAACCAAGAGCACACTTTACACACTGTATGTTAGCCAATTTGATAATAAGTTGTATTTAAAAAAACAAAACCAAAGTGTAGATAGTAACTTGCTTAATTTTCTCAATTACCCTGTAAGGTTACTATCTCTGTTGTTGAGGAAACAGGCTCCATGGAGGAAAAGCAGAACACCTTTTGCTAACCCCTCTTTAATTGCATCTTTATTGTCTTTTTTTTTTTTTTTTTTTTTGGCTTAGATTTCTGTTTTGGGGATTTACCAATACTCAAACATATTTTTTAAAATCGTTTTTATAAGATTATACATCTTTGCCAAAATTTTGGAAAACAGAAAACCACACATATACACAAAGTAAAAGTGACCCATTCTCCTCCACTTACAGCTATCATTATCACCATTTTGGTGCATATTTTTTCAGCCTCTTTATAAAATAAAAATAGGATCATAATTTTTTGTCATCTCCTATTGTCCCTTAATAATAGATCTTGACCTTTAAATGATACACAGTTTTAATATATATTTTTAAAATTATCTGGACAGTCAGGAGCTATGAGTTCGTGGCACTATTTTTTTTTTTTAAGGGGATGTTAGGTCTGATGGGATTTATTTATTTATTTTTAATGTTTATTTTTGAGAGAGAGAAACAGAGCACGAATGGGGTAGGAACAGAAAGAGAGACACACAGAATCAAGCAGGCTTCAGGCTCTGAGCTGTCAGCACAGAGCCCACCTTTGGGCTCAAACTCATGAACCGTGAGATCATGCCCTGAGCCAACATCGGACGCTTAACTACCTGAGCCACCCAGGTGCTCCGGCTCTATTTTTTTTTCAAATGTTTATTTATTTATTTTTGAGAGAGAGAGAGAGAGAGAGAGAATAGGGGAGGGCAGAGAGAGGGGGAGAGATTGAATCCCAAGATTGCTGTCAGCACAGAGCCCAGTGCGGGGCTTGAACCCACAGACCGTGAGATCAGTCATGACCTGAGCCAAAATCAAGAGTCGGATGCTTAACCAACTGAAACACCCAGGTGTCCCCTCATGACTCTATTTTTAATTTGGCTGGTATGATATATAATTTAGAGTACCATACCACTCTGGTCTGCATCTTTCTTTTAGTATAGTTGATATACACTGTTACATTGTTATATTAGTTTCAGGTATGTTGTGCATTTTTTACACTTAAGGACTGAAATGGTGTATGCCGTCTCAATTTTCAAAATCCTTCCCTTTGAGTTTATGGTGGCTGTTTATCTTTTTTTTTTTTTTCAAAAAAATTTTTTTTAATTTATTTTTGAGAGACAGAGAGAGACAGCACAAGCAGGGGAAGGTCAGAGAGAGAGAAAGATACAGAATCTGAAGACAGGCCCCAGGTTCTGAGCTAGCTGTCAGCACAGAGCCTGATGTGGGGCTCAAACCCACAAACTGTGAGATCATGACCTGAGCCAAAGTCAGATGCTTAACCGACTGAGCCACCCAGGGGCCCCGGCTGTTTATCTTTCATTTTACTAAAAGAAGACTTTGTTTCAAATCAGCATAGCTGAGAAAGAAACACAGAACTGACCCTGAGGTCTTTGTTTCTGCCGTCACCTTTTTAAGCAGTCAAGAACAGCATGGACAGTTTGTCAGGAACAGCTAATAAAATGTGTCTTGAGTATATCAGAGTGTACTCTCTAGTAGTATTGTGATGTTCTAATGAAGATAAAAGCTCTTTCTCCTTCCTTCCTGGTGTTCCACTGTAGGTGCTGTAAATGCATTGATGGGAAAAAAGCAGGTAAAGAACTTACAGAGAAGCCAAAGTTTATTCTATCAGTGTTACTGCTCTGGAACTTCGGATTGCTAATTGTGGACCGTATCCTTGACATTGTCTGCACTATTCCTTTACTTACTCTGATACATACTAAGTCTAAGAGTAATTATTTCTTCAGTGGTGATTCTGAAATGTGAGTTGCTTTTGAAAATGGGTGCAGGTGGGTCAGTGGGTTCCCAAAACTATGGTTTCTGTGGGTTCTCCAGCTGTACCAGACTCTGATTTTTAGAGCACTATGTTTCTGAAAAGGTAGTGGTGATCTTCAAGAACCAGTTAAACCACCAGTAAAGCAATATACTGGGATTTGTTAACTGTCTTTAGATTAATCAAATATGTATATCTTACATAGTTCTATAACATATTATTCTAAATACCTTTTCTAGGAAAAGGCCTATCTCATTGTTACATATGGGACTAGATAGACCTTCATGCTCTTCTACCATCTTAGATTACCACATATTAACAGGCAAAGTTCTTAAATCCAAGAGGTTTGCATGAAACTAAAACCTTAATGATAGGAGCCTAATATTTTATAATATTCATAAAGGTAGTCACCTGTGAGGAAAACACCCAGACTTTGGTTCAGGTGGGACCTGGACTTAGCTCTTAGCTATGGCATTGGAGTAGCTTTAGGCCATGTGTAGATTAATGGCACTGAGCTCTGACGTCCTCACAGGTTTGTTGTGAGGCTTACTAAGATTGTGTATATATACTATAAATGACGGGATGCTGCATGTCAGGGGCCTTCAGTAGCTGTTAGATATGTTCCTTTCTCATCTCTAATTCAAAAAACAAAACCAAAAAACTCCCTGCCCTGTAGCTGCTAGGTCTTTAAGGTAGAAAAAACATGGGAAAATTTCCTGGTTTTCTTCTTAAACATTTTTTAAACCCAATATAATCATTGGCATTATATACATTTTAATTAGAGTTTGTCTGAGATTTGACTCTGTTTATAGAAAACACATTTATGAGAAGTTCCAACTGGAAGAAATATGTTTGTCTTTACCTGTTAGGAAAGCATTTGCATTTTTATACTCAATCTGCTGGCACAGTTCAATTTAAATTTGGTATCCTCTGTTGTCTTTCCTTAACCTAAGTCCAGATATTCATTTCCAGTACAATGGCTTTTTATTTGGATTAATGCTACTCTCCATTGCACGATTATTTCAGGTAAATACAAAATAAGATAATTAGATTTTCCCCCTCAAGTCTGACTTTGAGCTTTGAAAGGCAACAATATAGTGGGTGATGGGTAGATTTATTTGATGAACAGTGTTGAATTCTCAAGCACTATCGATACTTTTATTGAGTATTTCTCATAAATCCCATCTTCTCTTTTTTTTTTAAATTAAACTTTATAGTTTATTGTCAGGTTGGTTTCCATATAATACCCAGTGCTCTTCCACACAAGTGACCTCCACCAAGACCATCACCCCCCATTACCTCTCCCCCTTCCCCATCCCCCCTTAATTTTGTTTTCAGTATTCAAGAGTCTCTCGTGTTTTGTCTCCCTCCGTCTCCCTAACTCTTTTTCCTCCTTCCCCTCCCCATGGTCCTCTGTTGGGTTTCTCCTGTTAGACCTATGAGTGAAAACATATGGAATCTGTCCTTCTCTGCCTGACTTATTTCGCTTAGCATGACACCCTCAAGGTCCATCCACTTTGCTACGAATGGCCAGATTTCATTCTTTCTCATTGCCATGTAGTATTCCATTGTATAGATGAACCACATCTTCCTAATCCATTCATCAGTTGATGGACATTTAGGCTGTTTCCATGATTTGGCTATTGTTGAAAGTGCCGCTACGAGCATTGGGGTACAGGTGCCCCTATGCATCAGCACTTCTGTATCCCTTGGGTAAATCCCCAGCAGTGCTATTGCTGGGTCATAGGGGAG
>CM053575.1:56801262-56833465 GCA_028646485.1 Cryptoprocta ferox | reverse complement strand
TTAGAGGGTGGCAGGCCTGAAATAAACGTGAGTTGCTATATGTGGTTGGAATCATTTACCTAGGGATGAAATCTCCAGTTTTTACAACATGGTAACTGATGGTGGGGTTTCACCATCAGAAGTATATAGCATAGTGTAATGGAAAGTATGGGATTTGGAATCAGAAGACTTGAGTTGAAATCCTGACTGACCCGAATAAACAGACAGGGCTCACACAAATGCTTTGGCTACTTTGGGTTAGGTACATTATGTGTAATATCTTATTAAGTAAACCTCACAACTATTCTATGAAATTATTGTCATTATTTTCCTCCTCTTCATAGAGGTTCAGAAGTTCAGATTTTTGGGCCACCTCTCTGTATACTGGATCAGAATCCTTAGCACTGGGGTTTAGAAATTTATAGGGAATTTTGATTGACAGGTTTGGGAACTATTAACCCAAAGCAAGTCAATTAACTCCCTCAGCTTCAGTTTTTGCATCCATAAAATAAAATGTACCCCTTGTTATATTCTTATTTGTAAAATGGGGGCTCCCTACCTCACAGGGACTTTGGAAAGTTCAAATTTGATAATCTGCTTTAAAGTTCTTTGTCAACTATAAATGTTTGGATAAGTTTTTGTCTTTTAACCATAAAAAGCCACATAACATATAGAGCATAATTGGCATTCAGTGAATGATTGTTGAACAAATAAAGTTTGGCTATAGAACCAGCTAGACTTCGGAATCTTAAATTGAAAAATTGGTGATGAGAGATCTGGAAGCAACCCATTATTTTTCCTTATCATTCCTCACTCATCTCTTCTAGAGCACACCCTGATGAGACAGTGAGAGAAGGACCCTGGCCTTTCCTGGTCCCTTTGGCAATTTCCTTGCTGAACTGCAGGAACATTATCTCATTTGATCCCAAAATTCCTGTGAGGTAGGTAGAATTCAGATTTATTTAGTTATAGTCAACTTGGGGATTTTTTTTAATTTTTTAAAAATCAGAATACCTTTAGTTCTTGTAGGTAGTTTGTTAGGATCAAGTACCGTACTTGGTGCCTTCAGCCCGATAGTACTATACGTTACCCAATCTGTAATACAAGATTTAAGTGGCTCTTTGATAGATAACATCATATGTATTCTTTCATACTCTCATCCCCAGGTCCTCCCTGGAAATCAACTCCAGCTGTTGTAAAACTGTAAGGGGGTGAGGGTGATTGAATTCTCTGGGCTTCAGATCTTTAAGGAGAATTGGAATGTGTTCTTATGATAATGTGTCCTATACCTTAGCATCAAGCTTAGTATTGAATAAATATTTGTTGCAGTAATGAACTAGGCTCAGTCTAAAAACTAACTAGAATCACTTGCCTGTTTTCTCTTTATACTGCATGTAGAATATTTGCCTGAAATTTAAAAACTTTTTATTATAGCAAATTTAAATCATAGGCAAAAGTAGAGAAAATAGCACAGTGATCTACACACACACAGGATTATTTCAAAACATATCCCAAATGTAATATTTCATTCATTAAGCATGTCAGAATATATATTTTAAAATATATATTTTTTAAATTGTGTTGAAATGCACATAAAATTAACTATCTTAACCATTTTTTAGTGTACAGTCCAGTATTGTTTTAAGTATATTCTCATTGTTGTGCAGCCAATCTCCAGGGGTTTTTTATTTTTTAATAAACTCAATTTTGAAAAATAGTTTTAGGTTTAAAGAAAAGTTACAAAGATAGTACAGAGAGTTCCTGTGCCCCTCACCCATTTTCCCCTCATGTCACCATCTTACATAACTATGACACTTTCATAGTTCATTCTTTCATCAAGACTAAAAAAACACTATTGTACACCTAAAACTAGCATAACACTGTATGGTTAACTAACTGGAATTAAAATTAAAACTTAAAAAACAAAAAAGACTAAAAAACCAACATTGGTACTGCACTCAGATTTCCCCAGTTTCTCCACTAATGTTATTTTTCTGTTCCAGGATCCAACCAGGATACTACATTTCTATATTTAGTTTACCCTGAATTTTAAAGTGATATTTCCCTTTTAAATCTCCTAGAAAAGGCATATGGAAGGAGCATTTCTCTTTGCTGTTCTCCTACACTTCAAGCACATCTTCCTCTATGTCTCACCGGCTTATGGGATATACCTGCTACGGTCTTACTGTTTCACTGCAAATAAACCAGGCAAGTTTTAGTGATAATAACGAAACCTTTATTTTCTTTTTCCATGACTTGGTAGCTTGTTTCATAAGAGGATTTTATGAGGCACAACAGATATCTCTCAATGATTGATCCTATAAACCCTTGACCATTCTGACTTTTCTGTGCTCTTGTCCTATCATGAAGGTTGCTGTACTATCAGGGGATACTTCTGGTGTTAGCACATTGTATAAGGTACGGTTTTCCATGCCCCTAGTAACGGTGATGTTCCTTTTTTGTAGATGGGTCCATCCGATGGAACAGCTTCAGCTTTGTCCGGGTTATTTCTCTAGGACTGATTGTTTTTTTAGTTTCTGCTCTTTCACTGGGTCCCTTCCTAGCCTTGGTAAGTCTTATTTTTTTAATTAAGTAATACATGTTTTTTTGTTGTTGCTGCTGCTGTTATTTAGGAAAACAATAATAAAACCAGGGATGTATAAAAGAAGCAAATCTACTTTTTTCTTATTCTTCCCCAGTATGACTCCACAAAGACAGGATGGTATTCTTTCAGACATTTTGGTTCATATTCAAATACGTACCTGTGTATTTATATGTTTAACTATATGTCTCTCACACACATAGACACACACACACACACACACACACACACACAGAATTGATGATCATTGTTTGCAGATTTCCTTATTTGCTAATTTGCCTGCTTGCGATAATTTATTTGTAACTCCAAAATCAATACTAATGGTGTTGCATGGTCATTCACTGACAAGAAGCATTCAAAGTGCCTAGAATATTATAGATGTTCAATGAATATTTTTCATTTTCCCCTTTTTCCCTCACCCTGGGGTCTCCTAGTCTTCACTAGACTTAGATAAGCCATACTCTGTAACCTCCTTTGCACCTCGTAAATTCTTCCCTTGTTATACTTATAACAGTACTGGACTGGTATTCAGCCCATCTTGTCCCACTCCACAGATGAGAAGGTTAGACAAGAGGAGGTTCTGTGAACTGCTCAAGATCACACAACTACTCGAAGGAACAAGGACTGGAACTTTCTACACACTATGTCACAGATGCTTCCTTAGTTCTCTTTTTGCATTTGGAAAAGATTGGTCACTGTTTAATCTCTTTTCTACAGAACCAACTGCCTCAAGTCTTGTCCCGACTCTTCCCTTTCAAGAGGGGTCTCTGCCATGCATATTGGGCTCCGAACTTCTGGGCTTTGTACAATGCTTTGGACAAAGTGCTCTCCGTCATCGGTATAGTAGCCAGCCTTCTTACTTAGACAATGGATTTGGAAAGGACGAGTCACACTGAGAGTTGGGAAATCCTGCTTTGTGTTTTGATTGTGGCTGAACTATTTGTTCTCTGGCCATGTATTTCAGCTTTCAGAATCAACAGGGGAGCAGTTCTAGGGACTAAGGCTTCAGTGCAGTAGACAGACTATGTTCCTTATAAAAGCCATTTGTGGCAACGAAGATGATCCTTTCCTTTGGAAAAAAGAATAGAATATTTAGACATTTTTAAAAGGTAATTTTTGCCTTGAATAAAATGTTATTCAGCAGTTAACCCTGCTTTTAAACTTAAATATGTGCAGAAGGAAAGAAGAACGTGTAAGCTGGAACTCTAGGTGTTCTATCGGTAAGAAAAATGAAAGCCGTGCATGAGATGAAAAGAAATGGGAAACCTAGGCTAGGCTTTTAAGTTTGGGTTGTGATAAAAAAAAATAATGTATATCTTAAGATAGTTTTACTGAAAATAATTCACTCTGGAATAACTCACAGTACTTTGTGAATATAGCCTAGCCTTGATGGGAAATGGTATGATCAAGAGGAAGGTCAGTAAACTTTGTCTTAAAATGGGCCAGATAGTAAATAGTTTAGGCTTGGCAGATCACATAAGGTGTTTTTGTTTGTTTGTTTTACAACCTTGAAAAATATAAAAACTCTTCATAGCTTCGTGCTGTGCAAAAATAAGTCACAGGCTAGGGTTTGCCAACTCCTGATCTAGACTCTGAGGACTTGATTGGAGGCCCACCTGCATAAATGAGTGACTGTGTGGCATTGATCAAGTCACTTGATTCTTCTAGTGACTGTAATAAGAAGATAATGTAAGTGACTGTACCCATGCACCATGTTGTAAGAAACATGCAATATTAAAGAAATGCTGGGTTGTTAGTAGCAGGGGCATTGGAGCCAGACAGACCTGGGTTTAATTCTACCGCCTATCACTTGTGTGACTTTGGACAAGTTATACATCGCTCTGTGCCTCACGGGTCTGAAAGTAATGGCTATAAAGCTCTTGGCACAACTAGCTGCTATTACTGTTTTGGTGCATACTTACAGGAAATTATAATTTGGTATTATCCCTCACCCACTGTGAATCCAGCCTTGATGTCCAAGGACTCTTAAAATGAATTTCTTACCATTTATATTTCAGAAACTTAAATAACCAGCATGGTATGAGGTATAAGGGCCACTTTCCTTGTCTGAGTGAGGAAACTAGGCTGTACATTATCTTACATATCTGTCTCTTCAAAGGTGTCTCGGTCAGTGGCAGTAGCTTTAAGAGACACTCATCAGACTAAAGAGAAAAGGAAAGTTGGGGCATCTGGGTGGCTCATTCGGTTAAGTGTCCGACTTCGGCTCAGGTCATGATCTCACAGTTGCGTCGGGCTCTGTGCTAAATGCTTGCTCAGAGCCTGGAGCCTGCTTTGGATTCTGTGTCTCCTTCTCTCTCTACCCCTCCCCCATTCACTCTCTGTCTCACTCTGTCTCTCAAAAATAAATAAATGTTAAAAAAAAAAAAAGAGAGAGAGAGAAAAGGAAGGAGGTTAATGAATACAAAATATTTTGGTAGTGTACATCTTCTCACATTTCACTGATTTTCAGTGGTATTAGGGTCGTGCTCAGACTGTCCTTGGCTGTCCTACTAGCTTGTTTGGGATGGGATTTGCATCATCATCCTCAGAGTTGTTTCATCTAATAAGTATTCCTTGAATACTTATGTGCTGGGGATAAAAATGGAGTAATCATCATTTCTGCCTTTAAGAAATCCAATATAGTGGAGGAAATGAGTGCATAAATAGATACAGGGCAGTGGGGTGAACTCTAGATAGAGACATGTACAAGGTCCATATGTGTGTATCTAGCCCACAAGAAAATCAGCTCTACTTTTTTATTTAAAAGCTTTCTCAGATGAGAGAGTGAATAGGAGTTAAATTAGAGAAGTGATTAGGCCATTCTAAGCTAAGGGGACAAGTGTGAAGTGTGCTGTGTCAATTCATTGTGGCCAAACCACCTTTAATCAAGCAGAGGAGATGAGGTTGGGAGGAAGGGACTAGATCATGGAAGACAGTCTATGCCTAGTCTATGCTTGGGAATATGACTTTACTCTATAGGCAATGAAGGGTTCCAAGCTGGGGTGTGATATGGTCATACTTGCATTTTAAAAGCCTGCTTGATTTTAGAGGTGAGAGCAGGTTGATGTTCATGCTGTCTGCACGAATTCCCTGTTCCAGTGCAAAAAGCTGCTTCGTGTCGTATAGTCTCCGGATCAGAGGCATTTTAGGTAGAATAGTACAGAATTGAGTTAATACAGCTTGAAGCAGCAATAAGATTTAGTAGATTTTTTTTTTCTCAAGGAGTTGGTTGGCAAAGTATTGATAAAAATAAAACAAAATATCTGCTTATTCTGTAGGTTTGGAATTGAAACTTCTTGATCCCAACAAAATTCCCAAGGCCTCAATGACAAGTGGTTTGGTTCAGCAGTTCCAACACACAGTCCTTCCCTCAGTGACTCCCTTGGCCACCCTCATCTGCACTCTGATTGCCGTGTTGGTAAGAATTCACCCACGGTACTCATTTCTGGAGTTTTCTCTGCTTTTCTTTTGTGTGGCTGGTTAATTTCATCTATCAGGTTTTTCCAACTATAGGACAAATACCATGGCCGTCGTCCTGCTGCAGACTAGGTATTTCATAGCAATTCTTAGAGTAACTTTGAACACCTTAAAGAAAGATGACTAGTAAAACCTCTGAGAAAGATCCTGGCAGTGGCTGTTAGACCATCTGTTTACCATCTGATGAGGAAGAAAGAAAAGCCCGGAGAGGAGGAGCCAAGGACTACGCTGTGGAGAAAGAGGAAAATGTGTGTAGTGGGAACGTCCAGGTTTCGGTTGTTGTTTTCCTCCATGGCTAACTCGTCAGAAATCCAAGGTTGCCTGGACTGCCTGGATATTTTGTCTTGATGACAACAATGAGTTAAGAGAGTAAACAGGGCCTACTTGAGCATCAAACATTGAATCTAACATGACTCAGATGCTGTTAGAGGCTTCATTCATAGCTGTTTTTGTTAGTGATCATGATGCTCTCAAGTTCATGATGTAATTTTAATGGCATTCAATATAAATAACGCAATCCTACTTTAATTACACTCAGCTTTAATTTTGGTTTCTAAATGATCAAGCCTAGTAAGACACCTGACCCCCTTAATTAAGTGGCAGTGCTGATGGGTAATTAAGTTCTGCTGGCCTACTTGTTCCCATGTTCTAACTGACTAAAACTTTCTAAAACGTCAGCCTCATAAGCTGTCTATGGATGATCATAGTTTTATTATAAATTACAATCCAGCCCACAAAGCTAGGTATGTATTTATTAACATGGTAAAATCTAATTTATTATTAGACTCAAAATGTTTTTGAACTTTTGTAATTTGACCTGATAGGTTCAGTATCTACTAATTCACTAATTCTGAAGATGTGATGGGGTTATACTGGATATGCTAGAACTTAATTTTATCATTCATTATTAATTCTGATGAACAGAATTTTTTAAGTTTATTTATTTATTTTGAGAGAGACAAACCATGAGCAGGGGAGGGGCAGAGAGAGAGGGAGACAGAGAATCTCATGCAGTCCCCACGCACAGAGCCCAGTGCGGGGCTCAAAGTCATGAAACTGCAAGATCATGACCTAAGCCAAAACCAAGAGTCAAACGCTCAACTGACTGAGCCACCCAGGCGCCCTGAACAGAATTAATATAAATGAGTTAAGTATGTATTTCCAAAAGCCTTTTCTGAGTAGATTTTTGTTTTTTGTTTTTTGTTTTTTTTGAGAAGGAGCATGCACAAGCCGGGGACGGGCAGAGGGAGAGAGAGAATCCCAAGCAATCTCCGCTCTGTGATAACAGAGCCTCACGTGGGGCTTGATTTCACAACCATGAGATCATGACCTGAGCTGAAATCAAGAGTCGGACACTTACCCGACTGAGCCTTCCAGGCGCCCCCTGAGTAGTTTTTTTTAACTTCTGGTGGAGTGTTCACAAAGTGATGAATTAACCCAGTGTAAGGGAGAATAGTCTAAGATGTACTGGTTTGCAGAGATGATACAAATTGTATTCGCCTGAACATTGTTTCTGTAAAGCCTATTTTAAATGATACTGAAGTTTTATCTTTGCCTGTTGTTTCTAGCCCTCTGTTTTCTGTCTTTGGTTTAAACCCCAAGGGCCCAGAGGCTTTCTGCGATGTCTAATTCTTTGTGCCTTGAGCTCCTTCCTGTTTGGGTGGCACGTCCATGAAAAAGCCATACTCCTCGCAGTTCTCCCGATGAGGTAAGCACATGACTCAGTCAGCCGGCATTTCTGGCAGATTTCATAATGACCCTGTTGTTTTCCATTTGACATGTTTAGTGGGGTAGGCAAAGGCAAAGATGTACAGGAACAGATTTATACTAGGACAGGCCAGGGATGCTTAACTTGGGATTGCTGGGCCTGTGAAATTGCATGCATAGTTACTGCAGTTTTTTGTTAAGGGTACTAGAGCGATTAAGAACCATGATGCAAGACTGTTAGATCTGGATATTGAGTGGCAGCATGGTATAGAAAAGCCTAGGCTTTGGTGTCATCGCATCGGTGCAAATAAGATTCCATGGTTTCTTGTTAAGTGTTGTTAGAGTAATAATTGAGTCCATTGTGGAGTAAAATTTAGTATTTGTACAGCACCTTACATTTGGCAGAACTATTGTTGGGGTGTTTTTTGGCAGAGGGAAGAGGGGTTTGGTGGTTTTTTCTTTTTGCATTTTTTTTCTTTTGAGCCTCACAGCAACCTTTAAAGTAATTAGGATAAATGGGTACCATCCCCCTGTCTTAACGTCTACAAAAACTGGGGCTCAGAGAGTTTAAGTGACTTATTCAAAGCCACACAGCTAGCAGGTAGCACAGTTAGGACTTAAACCTGAATGTTATGATGCTGATTCCTATGATCTTTTCACTGTACCATGCTTTAAAAAACAAAAATGCAGTAGTGTCCATTATGCATATAATTAAAACCCGATAGATGATAGATAGATAAATAGATGATATTAGAATTAACCTTTTTTTCCTTGAGATTTTTCTTAGATCCTGAGAGAAATCATTAAGCTCTGAAGGGAGCTAAAGCAAATTTGTCATGTCAGTATATGGCTTATCTGGATTCATTCAGCAACTTAGAGTTTCCAAATTAAGAAATAGAGCAAAACTTCTAATATCTTTAATTAGAACTCATACAAAGCACCATCAGGCCCAGGGCACTGCCCAAGAGAAGAGTTCCAGGGTTGGAAATTAAACTCCCAAGTCCTGTCTCCTTGGCTACCACCGCTAGGCAGCTCCCAGTCCCACCATATCCCTTTCTGTGGGGAAGGCAGTTACTCAGGGAAGCAAGATTCTTTTTGAATACTCCCCAATTCAGTGTGGTACATTCTTCTACCAATTGCTTAAATTTTCCCATTAAATTAATGTTCTCAATTAAATTGGACTTGTAGCAGAGATCAGTATGTTAGCTTATGCTTAAGCCAGTACGGCCAATAATAATCGATGCCGTTTATTCAAGCTGTCTGCAAGTGTAAGTTTCGGTTGTTTAAAGGAATTATTATAAGAATTTTTATTTTTAGCCTTCTGTCTGTGGGGAAAGCAGGAGATGCTTCAATTTTTCTGATTCTGACCACAACAGGACATTATTCCCTCTTCCCTCTGCTCTTCACTGCACCAGGTAAACAGCTTTTTATTTTAGAGAGAGAGATTTGATTGCCAGGCCCTTTTCATCAGGGCCTAGAGATCAATATATCTTATTTAAATAACCTTTAAAATCTCTTGCAAGGAGAGAGCTCCTCCATGCTCTTAATAAAACCTCTAATTGTCCCTAATCCTCAGTATCTTTAGATGTCACAAAGATACATAGTTAAGCTCAAAAAGCATTGCTAGCACTATATAGCTGTGCCAGTGTGCTTATTATATTGCCTTGAGTATCATATATCTTTCTCCTATCAACTGAATTATCATCTGTATTTATTTTTTATTCTTTTAACAGAACTTCCCATTAAAATCTTACTCATGCTACTATTTACCATCTATAGTATTTCCTCACTGAAGACTCTGTTCAGGTAATCCAAAAGAGTACATTTAAAATTATGTTTGGTCGTGTGAAATGTTTATTCCTAAATGGTCAGTTATGACTTTTAAAAAAAATTTTTTTAATGTTTATTTTTGAGAGAGAGAGTGTGTAAGCAGGGGAGGCACAGAGATAGAGGGGTCAGAGGATCTGAAGCAGGCTCCGCACTAACAGCAGAAAGCCCAGTGCGGGGCTCAAACTTGCAAACCGTGAGATCATGATCTGAGCCCAAAAAGCTGACAGAATTTTTTTTAGGGACAAATTACCCATAATCCCATCACTCTGATGTGACAACATAGTTCATGTCTTTAATTGAAGGACTATTTGAGGCTGGACTACCTAGCTTAAATTAAAACCTTATATGAAAACTAAATATTGGAATGTAAAATATGCATTATTTATATAAAACCACATAAATATAGATGCATAAAGCTAAAATATACGTAGGGGCACTTGGGTGGCTCAGTCAGTTAAGCATCTGACTCTTGGTTTCAGCTCAGGTTATGATCTCATGGTTCGTGGGTTCAATCCCTGCATTGGGCTCCACACTGACTGCGCAGAATCTTCTTGATTCTCTTTCTTCGTCTTTCGCTGCCCCTTCCCTGCTTGCTCTCTCTGTCTCTCAAGATAAAAAAAATAAATTTTAAAAAACATTTTTAATAAATATATGTAAAATTCTTTTTACAGAATTATGGGTGGAATTTTTTTCTCTTCTAAACTTAATATAATGTTATCCATATAGTTTTTAAAACTTCTTTATGGTTCATCTCTGATTATGTCTATAAGCCTCATATACTTACTTATTACAACTCAGCTCTCACCATATGATCCAGCAATTCCACTCTTAATATATACCCAAAAGAACTGAAAACAGGAACTCAAACAGATATTTGTACACCAGTGTCCATTGTGGCTTTACTCACTGTAGCCAAAAGGTGGGAACAGCCCAGATGTCCTTCAGTAAATGAGCGGCTAAACCAAAGGTGGTGTATACATACATTGGAGGACTCATCACCCAGAAAGAGGAAGGAAGTTCTGATGTGTGCCACAGGATGGATGAACCTTGAAAACTTAGGCTAAGTGAACTAAGCCAGGTACAAAACGACAAATACTGTATAAATGCTGTAAAATAGGCAAATTCATAGAGACAAAAAGTACATTAGAGGTTACAGAGTAGGGGTGCAGGAGGAGGAATGGAGAGTGATTATTGCTTGATGTTTCCAGAGATTCTGTTGCGGTGATGAAAATGTTTTGAAAAGTGGATAGTGGTGGTGGTAGCACAACACTGTCAATACACTGACTGGTACTGAATGATATACTTAAAAATGGTTACATAGCAAGTTGTATGTTATTTTACCAAAACAAAAGCATCTTGAAAACCATCAGTTACCTATTGTGTAGCATATTCTTACATCACTGTAACAGCATCCAGCTCCCTTTCCTCTCCCAGATGCATAGCTCGTTCTCTCAGCAGCTTCATCAAGGCGACAGCATAGGTAGATGACGATTGGGTAAATTTGGATTGTTGAGCTAATGCAATGGTATATCATTATCCATTTTTTCTAAATGTGAAATTGAATGCACTCTTTTGACTATGGCTTTGGCTATCGTTCACATCAGGACAGTGCAGGTGGGAAGCTTCAGCTGAGAAATGTTTGCTAAACCAGGATGACTTGTTTAAAATGAGACTTTTCTCTCCTTTTGTCTTCAGAAAAGAAAAACCTCTTTTTAATTGGTTGGAAACTTTCTACCTCCTTGGCTTGGGGCCTCTGGAAGTCTTCTGTGAATTTGTATTCCCTTTCACCTACTGGAAGCTGAAGTACCCCTTTATCCCTTTGTTACTGACCTCAGTGTATTGTGCAGCCGGCATCACATATGCTTGGTTCAAACTGTATGTTTCGGTGTTGACTGACCCTCCTTCCGGCAAGACAAAGAAACAATGAATAAAGGAACTGCTTGGATGTATTCCAAGCAATTATTTCATGGGAAATTAATCAGAACTTGAAGAAAGTTGCTGGTGGCACGAACCATTCATTTCAATAGTTGTTTGGAAGACCATTCTTCTAAACTTGGCCTTGCCCAGCCTAGCAACGTGATTGTCACCATGGTGAGAAGCCACTTATCCTCTATAAGCAATGAAGCACATTTGAAACAAATCTCGCCTTGCCCCGATCAAGTCGTCTGAGATCATTCAGACCGCCATGCTTGCTCACAGCAAGCAGGGAGTCTACCAACAGCATGATTATTTGTAGCCTGCGATGACCATTGTCAGGCTATAAAGCAAATTAGAATCATGTGCTAAGGGAAATAGAAATAAAATGCCGTTTTGTATTTCTGAATAAGAATGTTCTGGATCATTATCCGCTCCTGTATTTTCCTACTGGCATGTGCACACAAGCAGATGGTGTTCTGTCCCCATTCTGTACACCTTGTTCCAGGAGATGGTTTTCGTTGGTGGCGGTTTTTGTTTTTTTCCATTGAAATTATACAATGACAATACTCACAAAGCCAGGGGGGAATATTTAATGAACTGGTTTGGCCTGTCAGCAGAGGCTATAAACCACATCTACGCTTGCACTGAGTTAAGGACATCTTGTATAGCTCATTTATTCTAACAGCAGGCTCCATGGTTTTGATAAGTCTGCCACTTCTTAAACTTTCATCATATGAACAATCTTAAGTGGTTTTTGCAGCCTGGCCTGTCCTCTGTTTTCTGGAAGAGTCCTTCATATACCCTTTTTATCCAGGACCCCAGTTTGCCTAATATCTGCTGCACATTCAAATTCAGCCAACATTTATCTAGCCAACACCAGGACTTTTCACAAATTTTTTTTTACCCCTTATCCTCTAAGAAGATCAGAGTCCAAGTCAATGGCATCCTGGGATGCTAATCCAGCTATCCCATCCCTTAAATCCACTCAACTTTCCAAGACTTCTTTTGAGTCTCATTGCAGAGATAAAGATGGAGATTTTGCCAAAGGGGGAGAGAAGCATAGCCCCTCTGGCCTATTTTCCTCACCACAGTCCCCTTCACACTTCATGTTCCAGCTCTCCTAACAGCTGCAGATTGCCAGTGTGCCATGCCGCTTTGTGCCTCTCCTTCCTTTCATCCATTCTGCTTCCTTTCTTGGCTGACTTTCTACCCTCTCACATGATTGTACATACGTTGTCAAGATTAAACTTAACCGCTACCTTATGTATGAATATGCAGGTAGAATGGTGTAGTGATTAAGAGTAGGGGCCCCAGAGTCACATGGCCTGATTTTAAATCCTGCCTCCATCATTTTTTATCTGTAGCCAAGTTATTTAGCCATCCTTTGCCTCAATGCCCTTGTCTCTCAAATGATCACAAAAAATGTAGACTGCAGCCTGACCCATGAATGTTCCGTAAATATCACTTGATATTTTTGTGAATCCTTTCCTCTGCCTCAACCTTCTCTCCCCATGCCCCAGAGCTGAGTACCCTCACCATGTGTGTGCTCCCATGCCGTGGAGTCTACATCTAATATTAACTCGTTTATCTCCTTTCCCCAGGCGGTACTAGCAGTTTGAGAGCAGAGACCACACTTGTCTTAATTGCCCCAATTTTTGGCACAGTTGAATGAATGAAGCACACCACGCAGGCCATGATTAAAATCTAAGTGTTTACTAATACCAGCATTAATGCAAGAGACTCAGTGTAGTTCACATCTTGGCCAACTGATGTGCAAGCAAAAAAGAAAAAGAAATTAGAAGTTGAATTTGGATGCCTATCAACAAGGCCAAATTTAATTGTACTTTGTAGATTGTTCTGCGATGTCAGAACTGGAAGAGCTTATGTGGTGCAGAGATTTCCAGAATGTTCTGGAGAGCCTGGAATGTTCCTAAGAGTTGCCTCAGAGGCTCTGGGCCCTGTCCCATCTTCCACTGAAGCAAATATGCTTTAATCTATTTCATATATTAGGTTTCACATAAATTTTTGTTTGACCAAAGAGTTCAAAGTTCAAACACAGTTTCTTTAAATCAACTCAACCTCAAGGGGCACCTGGGGTAGCTCAGTTTGTTGAGCCTCTGACTCTTGATTTTGACTCAGGTCATAATCTCATGGCTCATGGGATTGATTGAGCCCCATGTTGGTGTCCTCACTGACAGCGCAGAGCCTGCTTGGGATTCTCCTCTCTCTCTGCCCCTCCCCTTGCTTGTGCTCGCTCTCAAAATAAATAAACATTGAAAAATAAAGCAATTCAACTTCTTATGTTACCAGGAGGGAAATTGCTCCAGAGACAGGAATATCTTGTTGGTGCCACACAGACTAGAACCCATACTCCTGCCTATGACCCAGGACTCTCCCAAGTACTATACTTTGTATTCATATATTTAAACTTCGCAAGATGAGGCCAGTTTTCAACAAGAAATTCCTAGGTTTTAGCAGTTCCTAAATAAACCAAAGCGCTATTTCAAAATGTTTTGAAATCTAGAATTAAGTCAAGAACAAGCTAAGGTTACCATCAAAATTTAAATAGTGTGTATAAATAACTCCTTTTCTACCTGCTGTTTAATTTATATGCAGTGTGCCAAGACTTAATAATATAAAAGGAGATGACAGGGACTTGGTCCCAGTATCTTTACCCAGGCAGGGGAGAAGAGCCAGAACCGGCAGGGAGCTACCAGGAAGATGCACTGCCTTTCCAGCCTGAAACTGGTATGGTGTCCTTGTTAATCACCTCTACCTGAAGCTACTCTTTCTGAAGGAAGCCCTTCAGTGTCAGAGAACTGCCCTCTGCATATAGTCTACGTGGCTGTTTGCAGTTAATGTAGCAGAAACGCATTCCAATAAAATACGGCCTTTGAAAAACTACCCTTGAGTAGTTTGATGAAATTACATTTCCATCATGATTGTGGTAAAAAGCGAATCTTTTGACCCCTCTATCCCATTTCTTGTGCTCCAAAGAAACAGGCTACCGTGCTAATGGCAGCTGAGATTAGAACAAACTTAAAACCTCAAAACCTTGAATCAGTACAGCCATTAGTATCTCACAGTGAAGTCCCATACTCAGCATCCCCGTTTAATAGAAAGATTGATAAATGTACCAATTTTTTTGTTTTGGTCCCAGGAGTCAGAAATAGAAACAATAGGGGCACCTGGGTGGCTCAGTCAGTTAAGTGTCTGACTGGCTCAGGTCATGATCTCATGGTTCATGAGTTCGAGCCCCACATCGGGCTCCATGCTGACAGTGTGGAGCCTGCTTGGGATTCTATCTCCCTCCCTCTCTCTGCCCCTCCCCCACTCATGCTCACTCTCTCAAAGTAAGTAAACTATAAAAAATATTTTAAAAAAACAATATGCCTATTTCCTATGGAAAGGACAGGACCCGAAATATACCTACTTACAGAATTACAGAACTCTAGAATCCTAGAAAGGCTCTCAGAAGATAACTCAGGGCACATTTTTAACAGTTTTCCTGACAATAAATGGTCATTGTGTTCACCACTTCATAAAACAGCCCCTCCCATGTTTCTTAGGGCATTCAATGCTGAATTAATATTTTTCTTCCTCTGACTTTTACTAGTCAGTCTCTGGAGGAATACATAATGAGGTCCTATTCCCATTATGACAGCCTTTCAAGGAATCACAAAGGGAACATCCCATGTTGTGTCCTCTTGTTGAGTGCCAAGTACTCTTCTAGGCATTACCTCTTTTACCCTTCCTAAAACTTTGGAAATCAAATTTATTTATTATTCCTTCAAAAAAAAAATTCACTGGAGCACCTGGGTGGCTTAGTCAGTTAAGCGTCCAACTCTTGATTTTGGCTCACGTCATGATCTCACAGTTGGTGAGATCGAGTCCTGCGTTGGGCTCGAGGTGGACAGTGAGGAGCCTGCTTGTAATTCTCTCTCCCTCTCTCTGCTCCTCTCCCACGCATGTGTATGCTTGTGTTCTCTCTCTCTTTCTCAAAATAAAACTTTAAAAAAATTACAAAAAATATTCACTGGATTCCTACTGAGTATTTTGTACTATGCTAAGTGCTAGAGATCAAAAGGTAAACAGAGACATATTCCTGCCTTCAAGGAATTTATATTCTAGTGACTGGAGAGTCCTAAAAGCCAGAACAAGTGGCATGGGCTGAAGTTGAAGTAGGCAAGGCCCAAGTCATGCAGGGTCTTTTAGGCCATTGTAAGAAATTAAATTTTATTTTGAGTACAATGGGAACAAAAGGGTTTAAAGTTTTCTGAATTGCATGTTCATGTACATGGAGCAAAATTCAAGAAGTCCCCAGCCACCCAGTTCCCCTACCAACAGGACAACCATTGCTATCAATATCTTATATCATTCCAGAGATACCAGACATATTCTATGCATAGACAAGAGTTTATATACACACAAACAATACCATTACACTGTTATGACCTTGCTTTTTTCTTCCTTAATATATTTTGGAGTTCATTCCATTATCAGTATATATAAAATTACATCATGCTTTTAATAGCTGCATAATATCTGTATCAGTTATCTATTGCTGCATAATAAACTTTGTGGCCGAAAAAAGCACATCTCTTATCTCAAAACTGTAGGTCAGGAATCCAGGCCAAGCTTATCGGTCCTCTGCTTTGGGGTGTCTCACAGGCTCTAGTGACACCTTGGAGCTATGTTCTCATCTCAGGATTTGACTAGGGACAGATCTGCTTTCATACTCATACAGTTTTTGGCAGAATACAGTTCTTTGTGGGTTATTGAACTGATGGCCTCAGTTTCTTGCTGACTGTTGGGTGGAGGCAACCCTCAGTTCCTTTCTATGTAAGCCTTTCCATAAGGTAACTCACAACAGAGCAGCAGACATCAAAGTCAGCAAGGGAGAGTCTGCTAGCAAGACAGATATGTTATGTGATATAATCATGGAAGTGACCTCTTGCCACCTTTGCCCCGTTCTGTATATTAGAAGGAAGTCACATGTCCCACCCACACTGAAGGGGAGGGGATTACACTGGGCACAAGTACCAGGAGGCAGAGATAATTGGGAGCCATTTTCAAGTCTGTCCATTAAGGTATCTGTTGTATAGATCGACCATAATTTATTTAACAAGTTTCCTCTTAATGGACTTTTAAGTTGTTTCCAGTATATATGCTAGTGTAAATACTGCAATAAATATCAATACTTCTTTCTGCACATGTGCTAGGATTGCACATATTATAGGATTAAATTTCTAGAAGTGGTTTTTTAGTTGAAAGCTATGTGCATTTAAAAATTGGTTGAATATTAGGGGCACCTGGGTGGCTCAGTCGGTTAAGCATCTGACTTCAGCTCAGGTCATGATCTCAGTGAGTTCGAGCCCCTCATCAGGCTCCATGCTGACAGCTCAAAGCCTGGAGCCTGCTTCAGATTCTGTGTCTCCCTCTCTCTGCTCCTCCCCTGCTTGCACTCCATCTCTCTCCCTCTCTCTCTCTCTCTCTCTCTCTCTCTCTCTCTCTCTCTTTCTCTCTCTCTGTCTTTCTCTCTCTCTCTGTCTCTCTCTGTCTCTCTCTCAAAATAATGAACATTAAATTTTTTTAAAAAATGAAAAAGATTAGATTGATAAATTTTGCTACATCAGAATTTTAACTTCTGTGACTTCTGGCCTTATAAACAAAGTTACAAGACAGACAATAGATTAGGGAAGAGTATTTTATAACATATATAAAAAAGGATTCATACTACCTCACACAAGAAGTTTCTACAAGTCATTTTTAAAAAGACAACTCTAGGGAATGCCTGGGTGACCCAGTCTGTTAAACGTCCCACTCTTCATTTCAGCTCAGATCATGATCTCATGGTTCGTGAGATTAAGCCCTGCATCAGGCTCTACCCTGACAGCATGGAGCCTGCTTGAGATTCTCTGTCCCTCTGCCCCTCCCTCACTCATTCTCACTCATTCTCTCTCTCTCCCTCTCTCTCTCTCCCATTCTCTCTCTCAAAAATAAACAAATAAAAAAAAAAAGACAATGCTATGGGCACCTGGCTGGCTCAGTTGGTGGAGAATGTGGCTCTTGATCTCAGGGTTGTGAGTTCAAGCCTCATGTTGGATGTAGAGATTACTTAAATCTTTAAAAAAAAAAAAAAAGACAACTCTAAAGAAAATAAGCAAAGTATATGAACAAGCAACCAAAAGAAGGAAACCCAAATGGAAAATAACTATTTTCACTGGATAATAGGGAAATGCAAGTTAAAACATCATTGAGCTCCCATTTTTCATCATCAGATTGGCAAAAATTAAAGTGTCACAATAGAAAACATTGCTACTTTCACATATATGTTAAATGTAAATGGAAATTGGATCAGTCTTTTTATAGAGGAATGTGGTGGTATCCAGTAATAATGAAAATTCATATATTCTGAAACTCTTTTACACGGACTTATAGATATATAATATCTATACAGAGATAATATATATAGAATGTGTAGACCTTTAAAACCACACACAAAAGTTCTTTTATATTATTTATGAATTCATTTATTAACATAAATATATTAATATGGATACTAATATACATACGGAATTTAGGATCATGGTTGCCTCTAGGAAGGAAGCAAAGATACTGGGACTTAAGGTTGAGGTCAAGAGGTATTTCAGCTCCATACTATATTATTTACATATTTTTGAAGGAGAATATCTATAAATGTGTGCATATGTGTATACACATCAGGAAATAATAGCTCTGAAGTAAATACAACAAAATGTTACAATGGTGAATATGAGTATTTGTTATATTATTCCTTATACTTAAAGATTTTTAAAATTTTTTTCAATGTGAAAAAGACTTTTATTTTTTGACATACTTAATTTGAGATTTGTAAGATATCCTGGTAGAGATTTCAAGTAGAATAGATGTATCATTTGAGCTCAGAAGAGAGTTTGGGCTAGAGTAAAAAATGCTGGAGTCATCAGTATATACATGATAATTAAGGCTAAGGAAGTAGATATGTCACCTAAGGAAAGAGAACATACAGTAAAGAGAAGAGGAGCCAGGACGAGTCTTGAGGAAATCTAACATTTGCAAGCTGAAAAGAAATAGAGGAGATATCAATAGAAACTGATAAAATGAAACCAGTGAAGCAAGAGAAAAATTAGGAGTGTCTGGTGTCCTGGAAGCTAAAGGAATAGAGAGGACAACTGTGTCTAATGTTATCATTAGATGTTGAGTAGAATTGTTATCAATAGGTGTGGTAATATGGAGGACATTGGTATTCTCATTAGGGTAATTTAACTGAAGGTGAGAACAGAAGGACACTGTCGTGGGTGAACAAGATTTCTTAGACAAGACACATAAGCACAATCACAAAGTGGGGAAATGGATAAATCTGACTACATAAAAATAGTAAATTTCATTAGTGTTGTGAGTATCTGTGGAATTACTACAAATCAGCCAGTAAAAAAGATGATCCAAAAGAAAAATGAGTAAAAGACAAACAATCAACTAATTCACAGAAGAGGAAAGTGGAATGGTCAATATTTTGAATGGTCAAAATATTCATTTTCAATAAATATGAAAAGAGATCCAACTTTACTAATAATCAAGGAATGGCAAAACAATAATGAAATAATATATCTACCTGTAGATTGGCAAAATTGAAGTTGGCAATGGCAACAGGTAGGGGTTGGCCAAGGATGTGAGGAAACCAACAGAATCAAGTAGGAAACTATTAGAACTAGTAAGAGTTTAGCAAAATGCTGGACATAAGAATGACATCTTAATCAACAGATAGAAAAGGTAATCAAATATAAGCTATCATTCCCAATGGCAACAGAAACTATACATACCCAGAGACAAAGTAATAAAAACATGTAAGTTATAAGGAGAAAATTATGTTTTAATGAGGGATATAAAACGAAAGTTTGAATAAATGGAGAACTATATACAATGTCCATGCATAAGAAGGCTCAGCATTTTAAATATATCAATTTTCCTCACATCAGTTTACAAATTCATTAAAGTTCCAATCAGTACCCCCAGTGATATTTTGACAAGGTGATTTTTAAAATGTGGAAGAATAGAGGTGTACAAATAGTAATAATAACAACTAACATTTACTGGGAGCTAGCTTTTGGAAAAAAAAAACTGTGGGTGACATGCCCTACCAGAAATAAAAGAATATTACAAAGTTGTAGTTATTAATGATCCAGCAATTGCACTATCGGGTATTTACCCAAAGGATACATCAATATAGATTCAAAGGGGCACATGCACCTGGATGTTTATAGCAGCATTATCAACAATAATCAAACTATGTCAAGAGCCCAGTGTCCACTGACTGATGAATGGGTAAAGACAATGTGGTATATATACAATGGAATATTACTCAGCCATCAAAAAGAAAGAAATCTCACCATTTGCAAGAATGTGGATGGAGCTACAGTGTATTATGTGAAACGAAATAAGTCAATCAGAGAAAGACAAATACCATATGATTTCACCCATATGTGGAATTTAAGAAATGAAACAGATGAACATATCGGAGGGGGGGAGAGAAGAGAAGGAAACAAACCACAAGAGACTCTTAATGATAGAGAACAAACTTGGGTTGATGGAGGGAAATGGGTGGGACGTGGGCTACAGGAGTGATAGGTACAAGGAGGACATTTGTGATGAGCACTGGGTGTCGTATGTAAGTGATGAACCACTGAATTCTACTCCTGAAACCAATATTGCACTGTATGTTAACTAACTAAAATTAAAATATAAATTAGTAAATAATAGACAAAGTTGTAGCTATAACATGACATAGATACAGTAATTGGCAAAGAAATCTGTAGAACAAAACAGAGTTCAGAAATAGACTATCACTGTTAACTGATCCTTTTGTGGTAATCATTTCACAATATATACATGTATCAAATCATCACATTCTATACCTTTAATTTATGTTATATCATAATAATATCATAAAACTGGAGATTTTTAATTTTAAAAAACAAATAGACTATAGCATTCCTGATAGCATGATGTATAATAGAGTTGGAGTTGATTATTGGTGGTAGAACATGATGAACTATTTAAGAAACAATGTTGGGCCAGTACTCATGTGTAACATTCCACACACTCAACACGAAAATAAAATCCAAATGGATTAATGACTTACACATGAAAAATTAAAACTTGGAGAAAAAAATAGGGTCATATCTTTATAATCACAGAATAAAGATTTCTTTTTTAAAAAATGTTTATTTATTTGGGGGGTAAGAGGAGCAGAGAAAGAGGGAGAAAGAGAATCCCAATAAGGCCCCAAGCTCAACATGGAGCCCTACTCAGGGCTCAATCCCACAACCCTGGGATCATGACCTGAGCCAAAATGAAGAGTCAATCACCTAACCAACTGAGCCACCCAGGCACCCAGGTGCTCCTTCTGTTCTTTTCTTTTTCTTTCTTTCCTCCTTCCTTCCTTCCTTCCTTCCTTCCTTCCTTCCTTCTTTCCTTTCCTTTCTTTCTTTCATTTAGTGTTTTTATTTGTAAGAGAGAGTGAAAGCAGCGGAGGGGCAGAGAGGGGGGACAGAGGATCTGAAGTGGGCTCTGTGCTGAGAGCTGAGATCCTGATGTAGGGCTCAAATTCACAAATCGTGTGATCATGACCTGAGCTTAACCAACTGAGCCACCCAGGAGCCCCTTCTATTCTTTTCCTAACGGACATTTAGGATGTTTACAATTTGGGAGTATTATAAATGACTATTACTTCTGTGAATATTCCTTTTCTCTTAAATTTTTTTAATATTTATTCATTTTTGAGAGACAGAGAGAAGACAGTGTGAATGGGGGAGGGGCAGAGAGAGAAGGAGAAACAGAACCTGAAGCAGGTTCCAGGCTCTAGGCTCTGGGCTGTCCTATGTGGGGCTTGAACCCATGAACCATGAACATGACCTGAGCCAAAGTCACACACTTAACCCACTGAGCCACTCAGGTGCCCCTACTCCTGCATATATTCTTGTACATTTCCTAGTCCTAGTACATGTTTTCAAGTTTCTCTGGACACTGGAGTATAGGCTTAGAGTATAGACATTCAAGGAATTGAAAGCAATCTAAATATCCATCAAAAGGGTAATAGATAAATTAAATGTGACATATTTATATGATGGAATATTATACAGTAGCCAAAAGGAATGAGTAAGGGGTGCCTGGGTAGCTCAGTTGGTTAAGCATTCCACTCTTGATTTTGGCTCAGGTCATGTTCTCCCGGTTGGTGAAATCAAGCCCCATGTCAGGCTCTGTGCTGACAGCACGGAGCCTGCTTGGGATTCTCTCTCTCTCTCTCTCTCTCTCTCTCTGCCCCTCCCGCTTGCCCATGCACTCTCTCTCTCAAAATAAATTAGTAAACTTTCAAAAAACAAATGAATCATTACATGGAATGATCAAAGTGAGAGAAAAGAAGAACAATGAATTATACTATTTGGGTTAAAAAAAACACACATAACACAATATTTAATATATGTAAAAACATATGTAAAAAATATGATAGTGGTTCTCTGGAGAAGGAAGAGAGAGGGGACTTCAGCTTTATTTATAGTGTTTTATTTCCTTTAAAAAAAGGTTAAAAATAAGTATGACAAAATATTAATGGTTGTTAATTCTGGGTGGTATAATACGGGTATTTGTTCCTGTTCCAAATTAGACTCAGAAGAATGTGGGGAAGAAGAATGTGTAACTATCATTTAAATATTTTTAAGTGCCCAAGAGTTCATCTAGTATTCAAAATTTACATAATCTTACTATGGGAAATTTTTAGTGGTTTTCCTTCTTTTGATATAGGTTTAAAATAAACACTGTGGTTTTTTTAAAAATTGTAAAACAGTTTTATTATATGTCATTCTATTTCCATAAGACTGATTTCCAGCTCTGTAATTACTGGATTAAAGAGTGTGAAACTTTGAAACATTTGCTGCCTTGCAGGAAACTCCCAATATACCTTACCTAGGGAAATCCTAACTTGAAATATTATAGATCTGGGAGTGCTTTTTATAGGCACAAAAGGTCCATCCTTTATTTAATCATTCTTAACTGATATTTAATTCTTCCACTTTGGAGCTCAAAACCTCTGATAATATACCTTTGCATTAACCTCTGGTTTAATCAGCATTTATCTAGGTAAAATGTTGATCTCACTAATGAATGAACATGAAAAGAAGACATGGTCACTCAAATCCAGAAGGGTTTTCGAAAGAGAGCTGTTCAAAGGTAGAAGCTCCCCATTGCTGGAGGTAGGGAAGCAGAGACTGGACAATTACTTCGCAGAATGTTATAAATTCCTTCTTTCTTTCCTCATACCTGTAGGGAACACCTTCTCCTTCAGCCACGTGCAAGGACCTCAATACTCAGTGGTGAAAAATGTTAGGGCGCTGCCACTCAAGCTGAATTTCAAGAGTTTGGCTAAATGATCCAATCCTGGTGTTCTCTGAATTCTTTGTTGCTGGCTGGACCTTAATTTTAGGCTTTGGAAGGTGTGCCTCTGAACAACGGGAAATCCAGCAAATGAAATTAACTTTTATGAGATTTTGATTAATTACGTTTCTTAGAACGATCTACCAAGCCTACTGTGGGTTTTGGATACAAAGATAAATTCGGCCTGAAGAACTATTCAGGGGCGGGGGAGAGAGAGGCAATTCGGGGGTGGCGGGGTGGGAGGCTGAGCGAAAAAAAGCAGTACCTACTTCCAGTTCTGCTCTTTTGATGTACGTTAGACCCCGCCGTACCAAGACCCGGAAACCCCACCAGCCAGAATTAGCGCCGGCGGGAGCGCAAGCAGCCCGGGCCATTTAGTGAGCCGGAACTTCGTGTGCAGGGTCTCTGCAGCAGCGCGCACGGGGAAGCGTTTGGGCGACGTACCGCCCTGCGCCATGCCCTTCAGCCGGGTTCGCGGAGGAGAAAGCTCGCGGCCTGGGCCGAGGCGGTGGTCCTGGTGGTTTTCTTTGTAGTTGGCGGTCCGAGGCTAGGCCTCCAGTGGGAACGGCATCACCATGATGAGCGGACGGCCGAGCCGAGTGCCCTTACAGTTTCTGCCGGATGAGGCCCGGAGCCTCCCCCCGCCCAAGCTGACCGACCCGCGGCTCGTCTACATGGGTTTCTTGGGCTACTGCTCCGGCCTGATTGATAACGCGATCCGGCGGAGGCCGGTGATGACTGCCGGTGAGGGCTGCGCGGGCGAGATCGGCTGGGAGGAGAGGGGGTCGCAGGGCTGTGAGCTGTTTCCCCCATAGGCTGCTCAAGGTGCTTGCGCTTTTCCGGGCCTTTTCACCTAACAGGCCCCGCCTCGCCTCCCTAGGGCATCTGTGTCCCGTGAGCTCCAGAACCCGATAGAGCCAAAGTGTTATTTGGACTTAAGAACTGAGGACAGTGAAACCCAAGACCCCACAATGAGTCTGAGGAGAACCCAGGACTGCAGTGCCAGGTCCTCTCTCAGTTCACGTTTTGATGTGTGCGAGAATGAGCGTACACTTTGTGCCATGCACTACTGACACTACGTGCATTATAGCATTAAATTCTCAAAATACTTTCTAGAAAGGTATTACCCGTAATGAGGAAATAGAGCTTTAGAGGGGTTAACGCAGCTTGCCCAAGGTCATATGGTTAAGTAGCCTGTTTTTAATTTTTCTTAATGTTTATTTTTTTTTGAAAGAGAGAGAATCTGAAACAGGCTCCAGGCTCTGAGGTGTCAGCACAGAGCTCCCTGCGGGGCTCGAACGCACAAACGAGGAGATCATGACCTGAGCTGAAGTCGGGCACTTAACCGACTTAGCCACCCAGGTACCCCTGAGTAGCCTGTTTTTAGACCTCAAGACTATATTCGAAACTAGTGCTTCACGGGGCACCTGGGTGGCTCGGTCGGTTAAGCGGCCAACTTCGGTTCAGGTCATGATCTCGCGGTTCGTGAGTTCGAGCCCTGCCTCAGGCTCTGTGCTGACAGTTGAGAGCCCGGAACCTGCTTTGGATTCTAGGTCTCCCTCTCTCTCTGCCCCTCCCCCGCTCATCTCTCTCTCTCTCTCTCTCTCTCTTTCTCTCTCAAATAAATAAACATAAACAAGTCTTTAAAAAAAAAAGAGAGAAACTAGTGCTTCTCAAACTAATTGTACATACTAATAACCTGGGGATCTTTTTAAAATGTGGATTCTGATTTATCAGGTCTGGGGAGAAGCCTGATGTTAACAAACTCCCAGATACTGCTGATGCTACTGGTCTAGGAGAGGATAAACCACTGGGCTGTATTTTCTAGTAGTGTGTCAGTGGTCTCCCTGCAGATAATGGCTGACACAGTAGTTGGGCTAAGGGCAGTGGATTTCCAAAGGGAAAAGAGGAGGGAAGCTTTGGAAGAGGTGTCTTTGAACTTAGCTTTGATTTATCAAATTCTAGGAGAGAGTCAGGCCTATGAGAAGCTAGTGGAAGTAAATGGAGGTAAGGGCCTCTGAATGGGGAACAGTTTGATGATTCAGTGTATAGAGTAGGATAATAAGGGTAAGAAGGAGATTTAGGTAGATCATGGCAGGGCAGACAAGGAACCTCTTCAGCTTTTGAGAGCTGTTGGGGAATGGGGAGTGGAGAGAAGCAGTAAGCGGGCCTTGTGTTTTGTTTTTAAGTAGGCTCCATGCCCAACGGTGGGCTTGAACTCGTGACTGTGACATCAAGAGTCAGAATGCTCCACGAACTGAGCCAGCCAGGTCTCCCAGGCCTTGTGTGTTTTCTTTTCTTTTTTCTTTTTCTTTTAAATATTTATTTGAGAGTGCACGTGAGTCGGGGAGGGATGGGGGGGGGGTGGGGAGAGAATCCCAAGCAGGTCCCTGGCCGTCAGCATAGAGCCTCACCGTGGGGCTCGAAATCAGGAACCCTGGAAAACATAATCTGAGCCAAAATCAAGAGTTAGATGCTTATCCCACTGAGATTCCCAGGGGCACCAGGCCTTGTGTTTTAAAAGGAAGGTCACCTTTGTCAGTGCAAAGCCCTGATTGGAGCCAAGGAGATCAGTTAAGAAGAAAGCTAATACAGTGAATGGTTCAGGCAACTGGGAATCGCCTCACTTGTTCCTCTTTTTGCCACCTTCCAGCTGTCTGTCATGCCTGAAGGCCAGCTTCAGCTCACCAAATCTTAGCATTTCCAGTGCTCAAATAGTATTGAAATCCCATCTCCCTTAGACTTGACCCTCCTCCACAAAAAGGAGTGGTCTTTGTCTATTCTGGAGATGAGGTTTTCTCCCTTTTCGTCACCACTCCACATTTGCCCCAGCCTGTGAGGGCTGCACTTTGAAACTCAATGGCCTTGCTCCACTCTTTCCTATCTGTGTTAGCTTGGACAAGTCACGTGGCCGGGCCATTCAGAGGCAAAGTTTCTTCACCTGTAAAATGAGAGTAATTAATCTTTGCATATTTGTTGTGAGAACTAAGTGAGATTCTATAGATAAAATGCCTGGCTCACAGAAGGTACTAGACAAAGTTTCTATTCCTTAGCTGTTATTATGCAAACAGTTTCCCGTATATTTGTTTGTTCAGCATTTACTAAGGTCTTTCTCTGTGCCAGGAAGTGTTACATACTGGCTATATGGTGTGAGGAATACCGCCCCCACCCTTGAAGAGTTCTTAGTCGAGTCGGAGAGACAAGCGAACAGTCCGTTATGGCTCTAGGCCTGACAGATCGTGTGTTTTCATAGAAGTAGGTGAGCAGAGAGCACTTTGGGAGCACAAAGGAAATACAGATTGGAGAGAGACTCTTCCAGAGGAAGAGCATAGTCAAGAGCACGTGATTTTGGGTTTGACACCACCTCCATCCTACTAGCCATTCAATTCTGGGGAGGTTACTTGTCTCTATGAGCTTTAGTTTGCTTACATAGGAAATAGAGATGATATCTGCCTCTGTTTGGCTGTGAGCGGTAGACGAGATGATGTATAAAGCCCGTAACCTAGGGGCTAGGGGTCAGAGTTCTGAGTTTCCCGGGTTTCCTCGCTCTCGAGAACTTTATTGAATGGTTCTCAGCAGCATTTACTGAAGCACGTTGTGTTTGTCTAGTTTCATGACTGTCATACAGTAGTATTCAGTAAGTGTTTATTGAATAAATAAATATTTGTAGATTACAAGGAAGTCTAAAACATGGTCCCAGCCCTCCAAAGACTCACAGATCAGACAAGCATATCCATGTAAAAGGCCAAATGGTATAAGTTTATGCATGTTGGGTAACAGGTGTGACAGAGGAGTGGGGAAGGAGAAAGATGTGGTGGATTTTCAAACTACAGCCATGGAAGGTGTCTGGCCTTGTGCAGATCTTTCTCAAGGTAGCAGAAAGTATTAAATAAAAATTTTTCTTAAGTTTTTCTCCCGTCTCAGGTTCTAAACCACTGATGGTAGTTAACCACTTACCTGCCCTAAATTTATAGTCAGTTCATATCTAAATGTAGCCCACAAAGTTAAATATATTTATTGATCTCTAGTTTAATGTATCAGTAGTTACTGGTGTTCTGCAAAGAGCACCACAGCTTCCAAGTTTAGAATCACTTTATAAAGAGAGGGAAAATGATTGTGGAGGGGCTGCACATGTGGTGGGAAGGAGGCCACCACTGAGACGAAGAGAAGAGATTAGGGAAAGGGGGATTTGGGAAGGGGCCAAACCATGCCCTTAAGGGCTGGGACACTAACGTCACCATCTGAAACATTCAAGGCATCTTTTTCTATGAGGGATGTGCATAAGCATAGAGAGTCTAGGTCTTTATGTCTGTGTTGTCCAGTGGCACGTAGACCCCAGCACTCTTTGGTTTCCTATATGGCAGGTCGCCCATTAGGGGGAGTGATGGCTGTTTGGGTTCGGGGAGAATACAAAAGAGCCTGAACCCTGCCCAATCCCAGATCGTAATACTATTTTACATTTTTATGGTTTTAAACATTTTTCCAAAATGTTTTTACACGCGTTTTCTTTTGGTTTGTAGAATACTGCCACAAGAACCATAGGATAGGTATCATCTTTGTTTTAGAGGTAGTAAATTGACTTCCCCAAGACCATTTATCCATTTATTAAATATTAAGTGCTGTCTATGTGCCGGTCCACAAAAGTGAATTAAACATTGGCTTTGCATGGTAATAGATGGAAATAATTTATATAGCAGTTTATATATTAATAGAGAGGAGTTCACCCTGTTTGAACGCTGTTAAGGAAAGTTCTGGGATGACTTCTTAGCAGAAGTGATGTCTGAATTGAATCTTGAAGGATGGGGGCAGAGGGTGTCTGGACAGAGAAGTCACCAGTGGGTGGTATGAGGTTTTACTGAACTAAAAGTAGTTCAGTATTGGGGAACCTGGGTGGCTCAGTCCATTGAGCATCCTACTTCAGCTCAGGTCATGTTCTCACGGTTTGTGGGTTCAGGCCCTGCTTCGGGCTCTGTGCTGACAGCTTAGAGCCTGGAGCCTGCTTTGAATTCTGTGTCTCCCTCTCTCTCTCTGTCTCTCTCTCAAAAATAAGTAAAATTAAAAAGAAAAGTAGTTCAGTATAATGGGGCATCTGGGTGGCTCAGTTAGTTAAGCGTCTGACTCTTGATTTCTGCTCAGGTCACAGTCTCATGGTTGGTGAGTTTGAGCCCACATTGGGCTCTGCTCTGATAGCGAAGAACTTGCTTGGGATTCTCTTTCTCTGCCCCTCCCCACCTCTAAAAATTAATTTAAAAAAATAAATAAATAAAAATAAAAGTAGTCCGGTATTGCTGGTACACAGTGTGCATATCCGGAATGTCAGCTGAAGATGGAAGAGTCGGCTCTTGAAAGGCCTGGGAGGTCACTATTTACGAGTCTGGTCTCCTGTTGGGTATAATTGAAGGAGAGAGGACAACAAACTAGGTTTGTATTTTAGTTAAAGTTCCTCTAGTGACAGGGTACAGGCTGGGATGAGTGTAGCATGGAAAATGAGATGAAAGGGAGACCAGTTAGTGTGAATGAGAGACTGAATTCCCTGAAGTGAGGCCAGGAAATAGTTACAATGTAGAATTGACAGGACTCAGTGACTGAATGTGGGGGAAGAGGATGTGTAAGAAAAAGGAGGTGATTACTGTGATTACCCAGGACTTGATTTTCTGGCTGAATGGTCTTAGAAGAGGTGAATAGGAAGGAAGGAAGTCCGTTTGGGGGGGATTCAGGTGAACACCCCTCTCAAACATTTGGATGATGTATCTGTTACTCACCTTGGGTATCTGAGTCGGACATACTTGCAGGTCACCAGAACGTGGACAGTAAGTAAAACTATAGGAATAAACGAATTCTTCAAAGGAATATATGTGGGATAAGAAGAGGGCTGGGAAACTCAAACCTGCGTCAGCCTTTTTTAAAAGATATTTCTGTATATGAAGTTCAGACCTTTGGATCTCCCCTTCAGACTTTAAATTTTGACTTTCTCTAGATCACATGATTTGATCCTCCCCAGTCTCATTATAATAGGATGATTTTTTAAGTCTGGTTTTTGAACAGATGATCATACACATGGTACAAAATTAGAAGGTAAGAAGGGACTTGATAGTGTAGCCGGCTGCTTTGGTAACCCGTACGTATGCAAATACAAATTGGTATATGGAGACAAACCAAACTGCTTTCTGAGCATTTATAAAGGATTTCATCTCTGTCACATCACATCCTGAACAGGTCCTGGAATACAAGTTAGTTTAGATCTTCAGGATTTTGTACTTAATGCACCTTTTCCCATGAAGAAATTTATAAAACCTACATTTAAAAAATCTGAGTTTGTTTTGCATAAATAAATAAATGAATAAATAAACGTGGATTCTATCGATAGTTTGTAGCTTTAACGTTGGTTTTCATAATTGCTAGATTTCTTTAGGAAGATATGTCAGAGTCAAGGGTGTTTTTGCAAAAGAGCCATGTAGAAAAGCCTTTTTTTTTTTTTTTTAAAGAATGGTGGAAGAAATACAATAAATTATATATCTGAACCGCAAAGCTGTGATTTTAAATACACATTGACGGATTTTTGCTTTCTTTGGAATTTATTGTTTGCATTTCAGGTTTACATCGCCAGCTTCTGTATGTTACTTCTTTTTTCTTTATTGGATATTATCTTTTAAAACGTCAAGATTATATGTATGCTGCAAAGGACCATGATATGTTTGCATATGTAAAATCACATCCAGAAGATTTTCCTGAAAAAGGTATTTCATTTATTTTATCTATCTATTTATTATTTTTTGAAAAAGGTATTTCAGAGGAGCCTGGGCAGCTCAGTCAGTTAGGCATGTGACTTCATGATCTCAGGGTTCATGGGTCCAAGCCCTCCATCGGGCTCTGTGCTGACAGCTTGGAGCCTGCAGCCTGCTTTGGATTCTGTGTTTGCCTCTCTGTCTGCCCTTCACCCACCCACCCGCGCTCTGTCTGTCTGTCTGTCTGTCTCTCTCTCTCTCTCTCTCAAAAATAAATAAACATTTAAAAAATTTCAAAGAAAAGGAAAGAAAAAGGTATTTCAAGTTACCTGTGGTGAACCTCTTTCTTACCCTGTATCATCTTCCCTGGTTAATCTTATACGTGCCTGTGGCCTCAGGTACCTTCTATTCTGTTGACCCTCACATCATTGCCTGTGGATTAGAATTCTCTTGAATTCGTATATCCAGTTTCTAGCCGAGGACCTCTGTGTCCCTCACACAGCAAACAGACTTTATGTCCCCTCTGCCTGTGCAGACTCGTGCTCCTGTGTTCCGTATCGGTGAGTGCCACTGCTATCCACCTGGCGACCCCAGCCAGAAGTCTGGGAAGTGTCTTCCAGTCTTGCTGTGACCTCTCATTCGTCCTCAAGTCTCACCATTCTACTTCCTAACTATTTCTCTATCCGAAACTGCCGTCTCTCTCCCACTGCCACCACCCTGGTTCACGCCCTTGTGATCTCTTGCTTGAACTCTTAATATTTGCTTCCAGCTCACCTCTGCCTCAATCTTCCTGAAGATCGTGTCTCTGGATAAATCGTGTCTCTGGATAAATAGGCATCGTGTACAGTAGCTACCCATTGCCTATCGGACAAAATCCAGACTCTTCAGGAGGGCTTATTTCCCCAGGCTGAGCTAATTGCCTGCTAGAAAGACTTCGCCCATACCTTTTATCTGCCACATAACATGCACACGTCTGTCTCCCTCACTAGACTGTAGCTTCGTCTTTGTTTCCCCAGCCTCCAGGACAGAGCCTATACTAGTAAGCAATAAATAATAGCTGATCTGATCTACACAAAAACCTGCCTCATCTCCTGCCTTGTGAAATGCTGTGTCCTACATCTGCCCTATATCACTTTGTACACTCGGTACCTTTTTGATCGTCCTCTTCCTCCATTTTTACCTGTCCACCTAGCAAATCCAGCCTAAGACTCATCATCTCAAAGAAGCCTTGGCCCAGCTATAGACAAGAATTTCCTCAGCACACTCTACTTACCATTCTTCAACTGTGAATATGATTGTAATATAACTGTTGTCTTGTTT
This sequence comes from Cryptoprocta ferox, assembly GCA_028646485.1. NCBI lineage: Eukaryota > Metazoa > Chordata > Mammalia > Carnivora > Eupleridae > Cryptoprocta > Cryptoprocta ferox. Next base: position 56,802,460 of record CM053575.1, on the reverse strand, counting down.
GTATTTTACATACATATACATAATACAGATGTGCACATATGTGAATGAATGAATGAACAAATGTAGAAAAATTTTGAACTTCTATAGATTTTAAATACACATTTAAATATTTACATATTCACATAAATGTGTAATATTAAGCATTTAAATTTCATTATACTGAATGATAGTCTCTAAGGTCCTATTTAGCTCTAAAATTTTATTACTCTATTGAACATTCCCATAGCCTTCAGTCCCGTATGTGATGTTCATGGTGGATCAGAAAGGTATAGCTGTCTTTACCGATGAAGCATCCAAAGGCTAGAGTAGAAAGCCATGAATAATGGTTGTATTGAATGGGGAATATGCAAAACTGTTGCACGTTAGCGGTGGAATCTTGGGAATAGTGATTCCTAACAGTGAGACCCAGTGGCAAAGCAGTCCTCAGTCCCAAGCCTCTGGCTCATTGCCTTCTGTTTATACTAGCTCCTTATAGACTCCTCCTGTCTCTGAGCAGCAGCTCAGTGGCAGGTGTGCTGAGAGCCTCCTGCACTGACAGCAGACACATGGAAAGCTTGACCACCTCGACTCCTGGTCCTCCAGCTGACCTGTGCTCCTCCCTGTTTATTCCTTCCTTTACCCCGTCAGCCAGGACCCTCCCAGCAGCTCTTTGTCCCTCTAGGCACCCATCTGGATGTTACCACACAGTCTTCCAAAGTTACCCTTCATCCAGTGAAACACTGTCTCAGGGATTGCCAAGCTATGGTTGAGGATAAGAACATAAGGAAATTCTTAGGAGTTTCTGTCTATAAGAATATTGTGTTAACTTTTCTTTAAGAAATACGATTTTTTTAACTTTATAGTTTATTGTCAGGTTGGTTTCCATATAACACCCAGTGCTTTTCCCCACAAGTGACCTCCACCATGTCCATCACCCCGCTTCCCCTTTCCCCCTCCCCCTTCCGCCCTCAGTTTGTTTCCAGTATTCAAGAGTCTCTCGTGCTTTGTCTCCCTCCCTCTCCCTCTTTTTCCTCCTTCCCCTCCCCATGGTCCTCTGTTAGGTTTCTCCTGTTAGACCTATGAGTGAAAACATATGGTATCTGTCCTTCTTCGCCTGACTTATTTCACTTAGCATGACACCCTCGAGGTCCATCCACTTTGCTACGAATGGCCAGATTTCATTCTTTCTCATTGCCATGTAGTATTCCATTGTATAGAT
>CM053575.1:56565622-56801162 GCA_028646485.1 Cryptoprocta ferox | reverse complement strand
TGATTTGTATTTCCCTGATGATGAGTGATGCTGAGCATCGTTTCATGTGTTTGTTGGCCATCTGGATGTCCTCAAGAAATATGATTTTTAAAGCAATTTAAGAGGCTTCTGGGTGACTTAATTGGTTAAGCATCTGACTTTGGCTCAGGTCATGGTGTCACGGTTCGTGGGTTCAAGCCCTACATCGGTCTCTGTGCTGACAGCTCAGAGTCTGGAGCCTGCTTCCGATTCAGGGTCTCCCTCTCTCTCTCTGCCCCTTCCCCACGTGTGCTCTGTCTCTCTCAAAAATAAACATTAAATAAATTTTTTGTGATCTTTCCTTTTATAGATAAGAAAACTTATGGTGAATGTCTTGAAGAATTCCATCCAGTGCGTTGAAGTCTCCAAAATGCTTACTTTGGTTTCACTGATAACAGTTATTTCTGAATTTTGTGAAACACGTTTCCACATCTGAAGTTTATGTTAATATGTATGTTAAACTTTGTGATTAAAATGGTCATCATGAACACTCTTGACTCCTTTTTGTCATAAGAAAAATAATTCATCAGAGAATGGTCAGTTTCCATTCACCCAATTTTAAGAAGACATCTGGCAGATTTAAAATGGAGGTTAGGTGGGGTGCCTGGGTGGCTCATTAGGTTAGGCATCCAACTTTGGCTCAGGTCATGATCTTGCAGTTCATGGGTTTGAGCCCCCTGTTAGGCTCTGTGCTGACAGCTCAGAGCCTGGGGCCTGCTTCAGATTCAGTGTCTCCTTCTCTCTCTGCCCCTCCCCCATTTGCGTGCTCTCTCTCTCTCTCTCTCTCTTTCTCTCTCTCTCTCTCTCTCTCTCTCTCTGTCTCTCTCTCTTAAAAATAAATAAACATTAAAAAAATATATTTTAATGGAGTTTAGAGGCACCTGGGTGGTGCAGTCAGTTAAGCATTGCTGACTCTTGATTTGGGCTCAGTTCATGATCTAATGGTCATGAGATGGAGACCCATGTAGGCTCCATGCCAGGTGTGGACCCTGCTTAAGATCCTCTTGTTCTCTCAAAATAAATAAAAAATAAAATGAAGTTTAGTTCAGAGTTCGCAAACTAACCTGTCAGCCAGCCAAATGTTGTCCACTGCCAGAATGTTTCATTGGAATACAGCCATGCTTATTTGTTTACCTGTCTGTGGCTGCTTCCGTACTCTAATGGCAGAGTTGAGTAGTTGTGACAGAAACCTTATGGCCTGCGAAGGCTAAACTATTTAATATATGGCCTATTACAGAAAAAGCTTGCCTGTTCCCAGTGCTGGTACAAAGCAAAATAAGCCAGATTATGGAGGGTTTTCTGAATTTGCAGAGTATTTTGGGCTTGAGTCTATAGGTGCTAGGAAGTCACTAAAGGCTGTTTAGTGGAATAGCACGGTCAGGTTTGCATTTCTGAGCTCTCTGCAACAATCAATATAGAGCGTGGTTTAGAAGGAGGAGCTGAAGACCAAAACAGAACACATAGTGCAAAGGAGTCTTTGCTTGTGATCACCCTGGAGAGAGTGGGCTCAGCAGCTAACACTGTTTACAGCAGAGCTTGATGCGATTAAAAGTAAAAACCCCACCTAACTGGAACGAAGTTACCCTTTATGACTTCCCAAGTCCAAATGTTCATCCAAAATGTCTTTCCTTCCAAGCTCAGGTTTTATAATCAGATTAGTTTTGGGAGATTAATAAAATTCTTTCTCAATACATTATTTCAAATTAGAATGAATGTAAGTGTATGGTTTCTGGACAGAATCAGATGAGTTCCATCTATTCTCCTGGGTCTCACTTGTTAAAAATGAAATCATGTCTGAGAAATTACTTTAGAAGCTAATGAAGATAGGGACGCCTGGGTGGCTCAGCAGCGCGCATCATGATCTCACTGCTCGGGAACTTGAGCCCCACGTCGGGCTCTGTGCTGACAGCTCAGAGCCTGGAGCCTGCTTCAGATTCTGTCTCCATCTCTCTGCCCCTCCCCTACTCACTCTCTTCTCTCTCTCAAATATAAAATAAAACAAAAAAATTTTTAAAAGCTAATGAAGATATATACAAGTACAAAGATTTGGTTTTTTTTATTACTACTGCAACACATTTTATAGTTCACTTATGCTTGGCAGGTACAAGGGTGTGAGCCATTCATCCCAAGGGACTTGCTACCCTTAGTTCTGGAGGGTAAAAAGCAAGGGCTAGAGCAAACACATGGTAAGGGTGTGAGAAAGTCAACCTATAATATTAGCACTCACATGCCAGGTGCTTTTGATTCATCATCTTATTTAATTTCCATAACTATCTTGTGAGGTAATACTATCCCATTTTTTAGATGAGGAAATTTAGGCTCCAATGGGTTAAATAACATCCAAGATCACGTGGTGAATGACTGCCCAGAGAAAGCATGTGAATTTCAGTTGGTCCGTTGTTAAACCTATGGCCTTTCTACCATACCACACTAGCCAGGTAATATCTAGCCCCTCATGAAGCATTGGCCACCCCCCTGAGCTGGTAAGAGGGTGAGGGGAGCTGTGATAACAACAAGCATCCTAAAGGTGACCTGGTGCCAAGTCTACAAGCCAGTGCTCAGAGGGAGGCAGGGAAGCATCCCAAAGAACCAAGTCGCCTTTGCTTCCAGCTGCAGGTCCAGGCCCCTCCGGTCTGCATCAGAGCTAGTGAGCTATTCCATGTCCTCACCACAGAGTCTGCCCTCTGCCATTTTTCTGTGGAGAGCCAAAATTTTAAAAACCAAGTCAGTATAAATTCATACAATGCGCCTATTGAGGTAGGAAAAATAATACAGCAGCTTGTTGCTGTAGGGAAATCTGGCAATGCAGTTAGCACCGTAAGAGTCAGGTTATCAGAGCTGCGGTAACAGCTAGTTTCACCTCCATGCTTTACTCACAGGCGAACTGCAATGCAGACAGGTGAAGTTGTCCAGGGTCATACAGAGTCAGTGGTAGAACCAAGACCAGAGCCCAGATTTTTAACCTCTGCTGTACCACATAGCCTCCACAAAAATCAGGTTACGGTATGCTCAGACATGGTGCAGGATGGCTGCTCAGGTCTTTGAAGGAGTTGGGCTGATCAAGGGGTGTGGTTTCTTTTTTGTTGCTAAAGTTGACACTAACAAGTTGGATTTTTGTTCTAGTTTTTTTTTTTTATGTTTATTTTTGAGAGAGAGAGAGAGAGAGAGAGAGAATGTGAGTGGGGAAGGGGCAGAGAGAGAGGGAGACACAGAATCCAAAGCAAGCTCCAGGCTCCATGATGTCAGCACAGAGCCTGATGTGGGGGCTCAAACCCACAAACTATGAGATCATGACCTGAGCCAAAGTTGGAGGCTTAACCGACTGAGCCACATAGGTGCCCCTGATTTTGTTTGTTTGTTTGTTTGTTTGTTAATTAAAGTATAGTTGACACACATAGAGAGGGTTTCTCTCCAGCCCAGGCTGCAGGGTTCTAAGGTGCTAGGTCAATCCATTAGCACAGAGGAAGGGAACTGGATTTGAGTTAAGCCAGGGTTCATTCATTTCATGAGTAACCTAGGACTCATTTTACTTCTCAGGCCCCCAGTGTTTTCATCTGTAAAAGGGAATGATAGTTCCATCAGAAAATTTTTTTTTAATTTGAGAGAGAAAGAGAGTGAGGGGTAGAATGCCATCAGGGGGAGGGGCTGAGAGAGGGAGAGAGAGAATCCCAAGCAGGCACCACACCCAGTGCCGAGCCCTACACGGGGCTTGGTCCCACGACCCTGGGATCACGACCTGAGCCAAAATCAAGAGTTAGAGGCTCAACTGACTGAGCCATGCAGGTGCCCCATATGCAAGTGATTTTTAAACTATGAAACTATTCAAGTGCCAGTAGTTATTTTTATTAATACTGTTATTATTCAGTGAAGAAACAGAAACCCAGAGAAGCGAGCCAGTGAAACCAAGGGCTTACTGGGAGAGTCAGAACTTGAACCAGAGCTGTTGACCCAAGCATTCACATACTTACTAGTAAATGCACCCATGCACAAACACATATATGTGCACATAAGATATGCATTCATGGGCCACCTTTCCTATTATCACCATGCAGTTCATGGCCATTACTTACCAATTCTGGGTGCAGAGAGTAAGACAGGCCTGGCCTTGAGCCTTCCCAGGTCATGGTCTCCATACCCTGCAGTGAGGGAGCCTGTCTGATACCCAGGTTCTCCCCCTCCCACTGGTGTGTGCACCGCTCCAGCTCATCTCCCCTGGAATATCCCTCAGTGGACTCTGATACCCACCAATGGAGCCACCATTACCTTCCCTAGAGTCCGAGGCCTACTTGGCCTGTCCTATTATCTCCTGGTATGTCCTCGTCACCTCCTCGGCTTTCAGGTTAAGGTGGGTGAGGATGTGATGAAGGCTGGAAAAGTGCAGACGGAACTGGGCTTCCAGGTTCCTCTCATCCTCATCCTCCGTCTTTGCAGCTTCATTCTTGGCTTCACTGGCCCTGTCCCCTGCCACCTTGGACCTCCACTCCTCTTGGTGCAGCAGCCCATGGTCCATATCCATGCAGATGGCCTTGAGCATGGTGAAGTAGTTGTAGAGATCGGGGGCCCCCTCCTGGGCCTGGTGCCCCTGAACACTAAAATGCATGTCCCGCAGGAGGCTGGGGATCATCACCACCTGCTCCATGTTACGCACCACGGCCGAGTACTGGTCCATGACTGTCAGCAGGCAGTTCCTAGAATAGTGCTTGGTTTGCACCTGCATGATGGCTGCTGCTTCCACGCCGAGTCCAGCAGACTGCCCCAGTACTATGTCGAGACTATTTTTATGTCTGGAGGTGACAGCAGTTTGACAGGATGCCAAAGCCCAGCCAGTGGGTCAACACAAACCTGTTTTAGGCCAATCCCAGGGCTTGGGCACCAACGTCTATATCAGGTGATCCATCTGCCCAGAGACAGACCTGCCAACTCTCTGTCATTTCAGCACTCTGTCACTGCCTCAGCAGGAGCCCGCCCCCTCCTTCATCAGCTTGGCTGGCTTGTTAGAGGGAAGATTTTCCCTTTGGCAACCAGTGTGCTTGACCCCAGGGCAGTCATGAGTTCTTTTGGGTTATCTGAGACCAAGCTGCCCCTTCACTGCCTGCTTCCTTTTTTTTTTTTTTTATTTAATTTTTCTTAACGTTTATTTTAGAGAGATGGAGAGTGAGTGGGGGAGGGGCAGAGAGACACAGAATCTGAAGCAGGCTCTAAGCTCTGAGCTGTCAGCACAGAGCCCAACACAGGGCTCAAACCCACAAACCACGAGATCATGACCTGAGCCGAAGTTGGACACTTAACCTACTGAGCCACCCAGGTGCCCTTTCACTGCCTGCCTTCTCTTGCACAAGTTCACTTCTTCAACCTGTGGTGCCTCAGCTGCTAAATGAACTAGAGAGGAGAGTCATGAAATGACTGAAATACTGAAATGAAACAGCTCAGTATGGGGCAAAGAGCACTGACCTAGGAGCTAGAAGCCCAATCCTGCAACTTCCCAGCTGCATTTTCTGGTTGTTTGCCAGCTAACACTTATTGAAAACATACTTCACATCAAGTTCTGCACTAAGTTAAAGTAACTTGCCCATGGCCCCATTGGAGCTGGGACCACTTCTCTCCCACCTCCAGTCATCGCTCTAGACCACTGTGTGAGGTTGTAGAAGTTGTACAAGTTAAATGGGTCCATATCCTTATCTGTAAGTTTGAGGTGTTTTGAGGATTAAATAAGATAAAGCCAATGAAAATGCTCTTCAAACCACAAAGCACAGTTCCCAGATGCATTATCTGTGCAGATGCTAGATGAATGCAGGTGTCTCTCAACTTTAACCTACAATTCCACCAGTTACAATGCTTCCTCTTCACCACTGACCTAGTCCTTTGACCAGCAGTCTTGGAAGACAATAATCTTTTGCAAAACCACATTATCACAGTTGACACACTGCATTTGCTCTATTTATTTATGAGATAACTAGGAAAATTGAGGTCCAGAGAGAGGCTCAAAATTGTGCAGCAAGTAAGTATTAGAGTCAAATGGAGAACAAGACCTTCCAAGTTCTGGTTCAGCCACCTGCTCACAACACCACCTTGGGTAAAGATCTGCTAGGTACTTCTGCCCCAGCAATGGGGAGAGAGGAAGCCAGCATAGGGAGGGGATCTTGTCTCACCTAAGCCACCCTCGCCCCTACCCCAGGGTGGGAGCCCCCTCTGCACTCTCTTAACTCACTCTCTTGGCTCCACTCGCCCACTCCCTCCCACACCTATGGCCAGAGCTACAAGAAAGGTTATCTCTATTTTGAACTGATTTCTACCTGCCTTTAGCCTCTCCCCATTAAATTATAGTATTCACCCCATCCCGCTCTGAAGTTGCCCACCTTAACTATGCTTCTGTTAGCACAACAGGGTTGTGTGAAACACCATTTCCCAGTCTTTAACTTGCTTAATCTGCATGGCAGCTCTATGAGGCAGAAAAACATTGGAAGCCCTCTTTCCAGACAAGGAAAAGCTGAGAGGGGGAGGTACTTGTTCGAGGGCTCGGACCTGACAAGATGAGGCTCAGCCCAGCTCTCCAGCCCTCAGAGGAAAACCAAGGTCGTCCCTCTCTCCAAGTGCTCTTTCTGGGCACTTAGCCATGCACATAGCCACAGGTAACCTGGGGTCATCCTGCATTGGACAGGTGGCCTTGCTTCTCCAGGGAAGAGAGGGCAGCCAAGTCCAGGCCACAGGCTTCCTGTGAAGGGCAAAGCTTCCACTTTAACCTTTTCTGTATCACAGATTGTAGAGTGGAACAGAGAACATAAGCCAGCTCTTCCTCCCCATTGCTGTGTGGCCCCGGGCTAGCCACTGCTCCTCTCTGAGCCTCAGCTTCCTCCTATGGTATAATCATGATGACATTGATTGAGGGCTTGCTTTTCTAAGCAAAGTGCTTAGAACAGAACTCAATCCTCCCAACAATGACATGAGGTAGGAGTTCCCCATTTGCAGATGAGGAAATTGAGGCCTATGGAGGTAAAGTAATCAGCCTAAGAATACACATTATTAGTTCTTAAGCAAGGGGAAGTTGAGATGAGTAATAACTCCTACTCACAGGTCACTATGATTATTACAGATGATGCTTATGAAATGTCTGGCATATTGAAAGACCCCAATAAATTTGCACTGCCTCCTGGCACTTCTGTTTTCCTCCTTTCTGCTCCCCCAACCTCTCTTTTATGCCTCCATTCTAGGACTTGCTACATACATTTCCGTTCATTGTGCACTTGTCCCAGGGCCCAGTGCTGCAAATTCTCAGTAGATACTAGCTGATTAATGACTATTAGATTCACTTCTTGTGGGGCACCTGAGTGGCTCAGTCAGTTAAGCATCGGACTTCTGCTCAGGTCATGATCTCACAGTTTGTGAGTTTGAGCCCCACGTCAGGGTGTGTGCTGACAGCTCAGAGCCTGGAACCTGCTTTGGATTCTGTGTCTCCCTCTATTTCTCTCTCTGCCCCTCCCCTGCTTGTGCTCGCGCGCTCTCTCTCTCTCTCTCTAAGATAAATATATCTTAAAAAATAAATTTAAAAAAAAGATTCACTTCTTGATACATTCTAGTGCCATTGGTCATAATGTCCAGTCGCCTTGGGGTCCCTGGCTTAACAGGAGGCAGTAGCGAGGACTCTGGAGGGTAGGGAGCCCGAGCAGCTGCAGCCACTGCAGGTGCTAACACTGAGGCTCTTTTCCAGAATCACTCCTCAGGGAAGGAGGGGTACGCCACACTCCTGTCCTGACAGTCTTCATCGTCCAGGTTGCTCTCCCCATACTTTACTGCAAACAAAACTCTTAGCAACACACAAGAGCCCAGTATTACCTCCACCAGTCAGGGGGGTAAAAATGTGCCTAAAGCTGTTTCCTACATGATGAGCAGAAAAGAGCAAGTTTTCTAAATTAATCAAGGAAGTGAAAGAATTTAATTTTAACAGGGTACTTAAGTAAATATTTGATTAATTCACTTCCAGCCCTGAAAGTTTTGTTGGTTTTTTTTTTTTTTTTTGGCCTTTATTGGGAAACCCAATCTTTAAATGTTTTCTCCTCAAAAAAAAAAAAATGGGCTTCCTTTGTATTCAAACACCCAAGATGGCTGAGCAGTGGGTATAGCCAAAGACCAGGAGCCTGGCCACTGTGGTTTGGGTTTGGGGCTGCTGCCAGGCCCACTCGTAAGCGGGCTGGCTGCACTCCAGGGTCCACAGCTATAAAATGAAGGGTGGGGAGCTCTCTGCAGGGAAGGGCCTTCCAGCCCAAGTTGTGTAACTCCTTCTGAACCCATGTCCAGGTCCCTAAGGGCATTACCCTGCTTTAGTTCTTGTGTTTTGAACCCAGCCCTAGGGCCACCGACTCAGAACTGGAAAACATGATGTGGTCAGGCCTGGGGGAACTGACCCTGGCATGGTGGGCAGGCCAGAAGTGCCCTGCAAGTGGCCTGGGGCTGACTGAGGCCTCCCTGGGCTTCCTCCCATCTATTCAATAAGGGGGCTTAGCTTTGTTAGGGCCTCTTCAGCTCAGACTTTGGGGGACTCCACCTGAGCACAGAGCCCCCATGCCCTTCTGTGTCATTCTGCCTCTGCTGCTTGTGTCCTAATCCCATCTTGGGCCAGTCTGTTCCCATATGTGTTCCTGGACCTGGCCCAGAGGGACCAAGTGAGTGCCACGTATGTGTGTGCGTACGTGAGTGAGTGAGCAAATGGGTATTAGTGAAAAAGGGAGAAAGTGAACAAATTGGTAATTGGGAGAATACATGAACCATGTGGGTAAGTGCAGACCATACAAGGGGCCCTGGGAAGGAAGAGGAGGGTCCATACGGCCAGCGTCGTCCAGACAGCAGGCTACACTCTGAGGCTGCCTCCAGCTCCATCTGGCAGATGGAAGGCCCTGGATAAAATGTTGCTGAATTAGTGGCTGCCCAGCATCTCTGATTAGAAGACAGAGAGACACGATCTGAGGGGATAGGCTGAACTCAGACAAGTTCTAGGAGTGGGGAGCAGAAAGGAGGAAGGCAGGAAAGAAGGGATGTGGGGTCTTTTCAGGGGGGTTGGTAGGGCAGAAGAGGTGGCTCTGCGTCAGCCAGGTCCATTGGACTCAGGTGTCCTTGCTCTCAAGATGCCAGATCCCAGGGCTGGAAGATTATCTGGTCGAGCTAGGCCACTGCAGGTAAGGAAGTCCTGGCCATGGAGAGGAGAGAGGTATCAGAAGCTGGACTAGACCTCAAGTGTCACTGAGTCTCCCCAGTCTTTCTTTCTCCCCCTCCTTCTTCCCCGGTCTCAGGTGGGGAAACTGAGGCTGAGTGAGGCATTTTACCGGCATGGCCTCTGCAAAGCTGCCAATGGCCTCATCCTCAAGGTAACTGAATGTCCCAGGTTGGATAAACTGATTGGTCCCAGATAGATGGCTCAAGACCCCCAAAGCCCGGGCCAGGAACACCATGTGAATGTGGTACAAGAGTTAAAATGAGCAAGCTGTGCTCTGGGACAGCCAGTGTCCAAGTAACCCTGGCTGGACGTGAGCCCATGCAAGCAACAGAATGGACTCAGACTATGGTTGCGACAAGTTTTCTAGGTTGGTGGTTTTTTTAAGTTTATTTATTGAGTAATCTCTGCCCCCAACGTGTGGCTTGAACTCACAACCCTGAGACCAAGAGTCGCATGCTTCTCTGACTGAACGAGTCAGGTGCCCCCAAGTCTTCTAGTTCTAAAAATGACTGTTTTTTTTTCTTAAGTTTATTTATTTTGAGAGAGAGAGAGAATTCCAAGCAGGCTCTGCACTGTGAGTGCAGAGCCTGACATGGGGCTCAAACCCATAAACTGTGAGGTCATGACCTGAGTCAAAACCAAGAGCTGAACGCTCAACTGACTGAGCCACCCAGGCACCCCCAAAATGACTTTTAAACACACACATCATCATCATTGTCATCATCATCATCATCATCTGATATCAATAGCTGCTTCTCTTTGCACTGTTACTTCAGGTATTGGGGGAACACAAGGGGTCAAGAGCCAAGAACTGTTCTATTCCCCTACCCCCAGTACCTGAATCCCTCCAGAGTGCTCCTCTTCCCTAGGGTGCCATGGGGAGGCAGGAGAAAGCAGTTGGCCTCCTGCTCTCCAGAACCCGGTTCCCTCTGTCACCCAGGGGACCTCATATATTGAAAGCTTACTCTGCCCACACTGCGCTGGGCCTGGGCATATAACAAGGCACAAGGCAGACACAGCACTCCACTCAGGCACTTTATATCTAGTGGGGAGAAAGCCACAACAAGTTTATGTCTAGTGCAAAGAAAGCCACAATGAACATACACACAGATAAATATAACTACGTTGTGACACATACTAGAAATAAACTAAAATAAAATAATGAGCTAGAGCCTTGCTACTTACTACAAGTGTGGTCAGCCAACCAGCAGTATCTAATCACCAAGGAGTTCATCAGGAATGCAGATTCTCAGGCCCAGCCCAGGACCTACAGGATTAGAAACTGCATTTTAACGAGATCCCCAGGGGCTGCCTGTGGCTAGGGAGTCAAACATTCACTCCAAACATGGTTATTACCCTGGGGAAAGAGAAATATCTGTGCTGGGACCTGAATGTTCTCAGCTTCTGGAGGATCTATTTCCCAAGCAGAGGGAACAGCCAGTGTGACCGATCATAAAGGCACAACTGACTCACTGGGTAACCTTAAGCAAATCACCTCTCTGGGCCTCAGTTTACCAATTGGAAAATTGAAAGTAGAGACTTCCAAGCAAAAAAAAAACAAAAACAAAAAAACAACCAACCAAAAAAATCCCCACTATCTTTTGAACGGAGGGTTGGTTTTATTTATTTATTTTGTATTCTTAAGTTTATTTATTTTGAGAGAGACAGAATGAGTAGGGGAGGAGCAGAGAGAGAGAGAGAGAGAGAGAGAGAGAGAGAATCGCAAGCAAGCTCTGCATTGCCAGTGAAGACTCAAACTCACAAAACCGTGGGCTCCTGACCTGAGCCGAAACCAAGAGTCAGACGCTTAATCGACTGAGCCACCCAGGCGCCCCTTGAATGGAGGGTTTTAAGGCATCAAGAATCAAATGACCAGCTAAGAAAAAGCTATTTGAGCAGTAGGGTCTCTTCTCTGGAGTCCTCAGGTCACCCCAGGAGGCCCAGGCCTTTTCTGTTACTCAGGAATGCAGGCATCTCTGCAGTTGGGGGAATCCATCACAAATGCCACTGTTACAAAGGCACCCTGTGGATGGCTGCCCAGAGGAGACCCAGGAAACTGGAAGGTCTTCCCATCCAGTCTCCACTCCCAACTTCCTTCCTGTCATACCCCTCCCTCAGTTCTGGGAAGACCTAGTCCTTCCTCTAGCTGATGCAACTAGCTTGGGGTCAGCCTAAGGGCTTCTGGGCTCCCTGAGTAAGAGGCGGAGGCCGAAGTGCTCCCTAGTGAGTCAAAGTCTGGATTGTCAGAGTTGAATATAGTATAGTGATCATGCACCCAACCTTTCCTTTATTGATGAGAAAACTGAGGCTCTGCCTTATATTTCTAATCATGTATTGTTCACTCCCCTAAAAGGCCATATATATCATTTACAATAGGGCTATATTTAAAAATTCTGTGACCAGATAAGACTAGTCACTTATAAGAAAACCTGTCTGTCTCTCTTCTACCTGGGAGCTCCTGAAGGCAAGAAGGTGGTTAACCCTTCCTTGTGACCTCAGGACCCCAGGAGCTTAAGAAAGTTTCCTTTGTTGACTGAAAGAATGCATGAATGAAAACTTTGGGGAATCTGTCTACTTGGGTGTGCTTCCCAGGTATTTCTTCACTCCTTTTTCCATTTTTTTCATTCAACACACTTTTACTGAGCTCCCCTCCAGAAGAGGCACTCAGTGGGGAGGCTACCGACACCAGTATCCGGACTCCAGAGAGCTCAGTGGTGACAGGGCCTTGGCTCAGCTGCCTCCTTCCAAGATGGCCAGTTCCTAACAAAGGAGCTCCATGAGTCACCCTTGCTGGGGGGACCTCTCACTCTGCCCATAGGGCTGGCCCCCAGGCTGGGACCCAGGCCAGAGTCCAGGAGGTGACTAAGGACTCCCCTGTCCAGCCTGGACAGGAGCTGTGAGGAAGCTTGGCTGGGGAAGGAGGAGACACTGATCAAGGGCCATAAGCTCATACAGAAAACTCAGCCCATGAATACCCTTCTTCCAGGGTTCTCAGACCTCCCAGCCCTTAATCCACCTCCAGTCATCTACTGGGGCCTCCTTGTCTTTCCAGCCTGAGATCCACAGTGACTCCTGCTCTGGCTTCTCCATGATTCCTCCCTGCACAATCTTCCTGCTGTACAAGAAATACCAGCTCCTTTCTAACTCAAATACCTTCAGGAATTCCTTGTGTTTGCTTCCTATGACTGCTGTAACAAATCACCACAAACTGAGTGGCTTAAAGCAACACAAACTTACTTACTATTTCACAGTCCCAGAGGTCACAAGTGTAAAATGGGTCTCACTGGCCTAAAATCAAGGTGTCGGCAGGCTGTGTTCTTTTTGGAGGCTCAGGGGGAGAATCTATTCTCTTGCCTTCTCCATATTCTAGAGGTGGCCTGCATTTCTAGGTTCCTGGCCCCTTCCTTTATCTCTAGAGCCAGCAAAGCATTCTCATACTGCCATCTCTCTGGTTTCCTCTCTTTCAGCTACAAGAATTGTTGTCATTACATTATATCTAGCTGTATAATTCAAGATAATCTTCCTATCTCAAGGTCCACTGATAAGCAATCTTAATTCTCCATCTGCATCCTTAATTCCCCTTTGCCATGCAAGCCAACATATTCACAGGTGCCAGGATTAAGACATTGACGTCCTTGGGAGCCAGTATTGCACCCACCACACTCCTCATCCCTTTCCATTTTGTTTTTACCTGCCATGCCAGTTCTTTAAATGAAATTTTGTACAGAAGCTCAATGAATAAAACAGGTTGAGAAGAAATTGATTTGGCTGAAGATGAGGGGAGCTATAGCTGCATCCTCTTGACCATCTTTCATTAGCTCTCAGGTCACCTCCAGAGAACTCAAGAGACTCCACAGAGCACAGCTGGAAAAGCATCGGCCAAGATGAAATCCAAAGTTTTATCTTTGCCTTCAAGGCCTCGACTAGCCTTTCTGGCCTTCTTCTCTGCCATCAGGTCAACAAATCTGAGACTCATCTCTGGGCCAGGCTCTGGGCTGGACAGAAGGTTCACCCAGATTCACAATCCTGGCCCTCCAAAAGCTCAGAGCCTAATGAGGACAGGCAACTAAGCAGGCCACTCCAACCTAGCTGGGTGGGAATCACCACAACACAGGGAACAGAGAGGAGAGGTACTTAGGGAAGCTCCCTGAAGGAGTAATGACTTTGTGGAGTTAGCAAGACAGAGAAAGGTGAGAATAATCTTAAATGCAGGGTGGTAAGGGGCAAAATGTTTCTCTCTCTCTCTCTCTCTCTCTCTCTCTCTATATATATATATATATATATATATATATTCATTTATACATAGTCACTATATACTATATATGTATATATACTATACAATAGTATATATTTTTTATTTAAAAATTTTTTACTTTAGAAAGAGAGTGTGTGTGCCTGAGTAGGGAAGGGTCAGAGGAGAGAGAGAGAGGCAGAGAGAATCTTTTTTTAAAAATTTTTAATGTTTATTTATTTTTGAGAGAAAGAGAAAGAGAAAGATTTATTGTTGTGAGTGGGGCAGGGACAGAGAGTGAGGGAGACATAGAATCCCAAGTGGGCTCCAGGCTCTGAGCTGTGAACACAGAGCCCAAAGCGGGCTTGAACTCACCAGCTGTGAGATCATGACCTGACCTGAAGTCCGAGGCCCAACCAACTAAGCCACCCAACTTAGGTGCACCTGCAACTAAGGTGCAGAGAAAGAGAGAGAGAGAGAAAGAATATCTTAAGCAGGTTCCACACTCAGGGCAGAGCCCGGCTTGAGGCTTGATCCCATGACTCTGGGATCATGACCTGAGCTGAAATCAAGAGTTGGAAGCTCAGCCTCTTGACCCACCTAGGACCCCCTATAGTATATATTAAAGTATACATATATAGCATATGTATTCTATATAGTAGGATACATCTATTACAATTTTTCTGATTTCCTGCATCTATATTTTATTTATGAATACTTAACATACACAGTAAATAAAAACTACAATGGGAATGAAAACATGTATTTAAGGAGCCATGGGGGTGGTGGTGAATGTGTACTTCATGTTTATTAGGTCTTATTTCTCAAGCTGAGTGACGGGTACACGAATATTTTCATATTCATTCTCTAACATATTTGAGAGCATTAAGTTCTTAAAAAAAAAAAAAGGAACAGTGGGAAATGTCTTCCAGGCAGAAGGACCAGCTTGAGTAAAAGCCCAGACACACAAAATAGCAAAAATACTGATGATTCCTCAAGACATGCCGGCATCCTCCGCCGTAACTTCCAAAGCCTTGCTTCTCCTCTTCCTGCGTCGCCCCCTTTTGCCCGGGGTTCCCCGCCCCCCACCGCGGCTGACTTTTCCGACCAGATCAGCCCACTCCCCTGGCGGATAGGCCTTTATCCTCGCTGCAGGTGTACACCTGTCCTCTGACCATTCATTCCACCAATTTGTGCCTTGCCGCAAAGACAGCGGGCTCCGGAGGAGGCTGGGCGGGGCGCGGGCAGCTGAGGCTCCCGCCAGCAGGGGGCGCTGCCGGGCAGGCGAGGACCTCAGCTTCGCAGCAGGGGTCTTGAACGCCCGCCAGCCAGCCGGGACTTGTCGCCAGCGGAAACACACGAGTTTCCAGGCGATAATTGTCCGCCTCGTTTTAATAGAACCGGGTTGGCTGATAGGGGAGAGAGTGGGAGGAAAATCTTCCCATCGTTCCAGAACCCCACTCACAAGATGGGCGTCATTAATGTTTTGGAGCTCTTTATCAAAGGGGCTTGACTCAGCATGTGAAAGCACGAAGGCGTTTCTTTTCTTTCCCTGACACTGCCCTTTCGAACGGATTCTGTGGACTCTTGCTTCACTGTTCCCGGATGAAATCTCGGCAGGGCCCCTAGCTTTTCTGAGTCTCTTGTTTATTGCTGGGTAATCTTAAGTGCAGGCCTCAGTTACAGCAACACTCCCCCGGTTCCGGCTACCTCTGGCCAGGACACCTGCTGGCTGGGGAGGCGACTGGGCGGCCACGCGCAGCTAGCTGCTCCTGCCCCTCCCCAGGCTTCTTCTGGCTCTCCAGGGGCCGGGTGGGGGAGGAGAAGTCACAGCCTGGGAGGTCACTGGCGTGTGGCAGGTTCCATATGCTGACACTTTTTCTAAGGAGCACTTTGATGGGCTCCTTGGAGACCCACCCCACGCACTGTTTAGCAGCAATACCCTTAAGGATGCCTCCTCCTTCAGGCGGATTACAACCCCTTGGCTTCAGCATCCTTTCTTACACCTCCAGTCTCATTCTGCAGGGCTCTCCTTTTTTTTTAATAAAAAAAATTTTTTTTTAATATAATTTATTTTTGAAACAGAGAGAGACAGCACGAGTGGGGACGGGGCAGAGAGAGAGAGAGAGAGACACAGAATCTGAAACAGGCTCCAGGCTCTGAGCTGTCAGCACAGAGCCTGATGCTCCAACCCACAAACTGCAAGATCATGACCTGAGCCGAAAGTCAGATGCTTAACTGACTGAGCCACCCAGGCACCCCTCTGTAAGGCTCTCCTCAAGCCCTCTTTCGGGGGGTCCTTTTCCAGAAGGCATACACTGCTCCTTTCTGTGGGGTCTGCACGTGCTGCACAGGAAACAACTGAAAAGTGCAGCCCCTTGCCAGGAGCCGCTCCATTTGCCAGGTCTCACCGGATTCCCGACCCCAGAACCTCCCCCTCCAAGATTCCTCAAACAGTTCTCCTGAAGCCTCTGTCTCCTGGTTTGAGGGGAAGGGAGGACAGCTTCTTCCACTCTTTGGTGGGGAGTGTGTTGGAGGACAGGCAGGGTCTGTCGACTCTCCAAACAAGCGTGTCCTCCCCTGTTCCTCGGGGAATTTAGCTGAGGACGTGGGTTTTAGCTCTGCCCTCCGTCCTTCAGAGTACTGTACAGGTGGTCCAGCCTCTGAGTTTAGGGTAAGCACTTCTGCCAATGTTTCAGTCTTTGGGCCCTCCCCTGAAATTCTGAGGTGATTGGGAAAGTCTTTGTTTACATCTTATTAAGTTCCAGACTTTGCCAGAGAGCCCTGTCTCTGATTTCAGCCCAGAAAAGACCTCATCAGAAGACCTACCCAAAACACAAATCTGACCCTCAGTCTCTTGCATAAGATCTTCACCCTCCAGCTGCTCCCCCAAGGCATGCTGCCTTTCAATTCCTAGGCTTTGCAGCTACTTCCCTAACCTCATGCTTTCTCTCAAACCTTTGCCTTTCCTTCCACCAGAAGAGTTTTAGCTCCACTTCTCCACCTAGCCAACTGCTGAGGTTTTTGAAGACCAGAGTCAAAATGTCACCTTCTCCAGGAAGGCTTCCCTGACTGTGATGCCCCCCCTCATGTTTCCACCGGTCTTGTCACAAATAGTATTTTGTTGTAATTATCTCAGTCTACACCTATTTCCTCACTCGATTCTGAGCTCTTTGAAGGCAATGATGCTATTTGTTTTGTTGAGTTTGCTTACATTTTTTAAAGTTTATTTATTTTGAGAGAGAGAAAGTGTGCGCGTGCATTCAAGTGGAGAAGAGGCAGTGAAAGAGGGAGAGAGAGAATCCCAAGCAGGCTCAATGCTGCCAGTGCAGAGCCCAATGTGGGGCTTGATTTCACAAACCGTGAGGTCATGACATGAGCCAGAATCAAGAGTTGGACGATTAACCAACTGAAACACCGAGGCACCCCTAACCATGTGTAAGTACGCAATTTAGTAGCATTAATTACATTCGCAATATTGTGCAACCATCACTGCTATCAATTTCCAAAACTTTTCAACTCTTCAAACAGGAACTCTGTACCCGTTAAGCAATAACTCGCTATCCTCTGCCACTGTGACCCCCTGGTAACCTCTAATCTCCTTTCTGTCTCTGTGAATGCTGCATTCTTTTCTAATGGCTGAATGTTATTCCACAGTAGGAGACATCATCATTTATTTAACCATTCTCTACTAATGGACATTCAAGGTGTTCCCAATTTTTTGATAATACAAACAATGCTGCAAAAAAAGTTCCCATGCATAATACATGTGGGAATATTTTGTTCAAAGAAAGTCCCAGGAGTGGGCTGCTGGAACATAAGGTATGTGCATTTATTTTTTTTTTCATTTTTTTAAATTTTTTAAAATGTTTATTTATTTTTGAGTGAGACAGAGCACGAACAGGAGAGGGGCAGACAGAGAGGAAGACACAGAATCCGAAGTAGGCTCCAGGCTCTGAGGTGTCAACACAGAGCCTGACACAGGGCTCGAACTCACAAACTGCGAGATCATGACCTGAGCTGGTCGGACACTTAACTGACTGAGTCACTCAGGCACCTCAAGGTATGCGCATTTAGAAGATACCACCCTGTGCATCAAAATTATCTTGAACCTGAAGATTCCTAATTCCCATCCCCAGATATTCTGGTTTAATCAAGCTGAATTAGAGCCCGCAACCTGAATGACAAACACAGCTGTGGGGCCTGAATCTGCTGCCTTCCTGGGTCCCCAGCATCCAGCCCCTGAGCCTGCCCACAGAGAGAGAGCTTCCTCCCAGGAGCAACATCATAAACTCCAGTGTTCCTACCTTGCCTAGGCTGCCCTGGTGAGTCATGAGGCACAGCGTGCTGCCCCCAGGATGACAGATCCTCTAAGGAAGCTTGATTGATGGACTGTGCATCTCCCAACCTGAAAGCCCTGAGTCACTCTGGTTTACCAGGCAGCTCCCAATTCCATGATCGGTTAGCTTTGCCCTTTGTGGGAGGCAAACTCACAGCTCATTCAAATCAAGGCCTGTCAAGGAAAAGGCTGCCTTATCTCCCTGGGGAAATTATGACTCATGGCAGGAGTGGTGGGTGGAGGACAGACAGCCACGGAGGAGAAGCAGAAAAGAGACTGAAACAAGGCTGAGTCTGTCTGAGGAAAATGAAAAGGTGAAGGAAAAGAGTATCGAGGCAGAGAAAGTAGAAAGAAAAGAGGCAGAGAGAAATAAGACCAGAGTCAGAGGGGAGACACAGAAAGGAGAAGTGGAGAGGGAAGGAGAAAACAAGAAAAGAGAGAAAATGAAAAGGAAGGGAAAAGAAAAAGAAGACAGGAAAAAGAAAAGAGAACAAGGAGCAGGAGGTGGGGAGTTCCTTAGCTGGTGTTTTGAATCAGTCCAGCAAAAATAAATGCTCCTGCTTCAGATCCCAGGTAGATACCGGTGAGGGAGGTGACCTGGCTTTGAGTCTCAGGCCCTGTCTGTAAACCAGCTCGAACTTTCAGCCCTTGCAGCCTGCTGTGGGGTAGACTCTGAACTTGGGGCAAAAACATACTCAACGCAGCCACCCTGCGTGTGCCTGGATGGGGGGCACAGCCTTCCAAGTCATTTGGCAGTAAGGAATAAGAATCTCAAAAATGTGCATGTCTCTTGGACAGTGTCTTAGATGTAAAGGATGCTCATTGCAGTGCTATTTATAGTAAAGGAGAAAAAAGACAGAAAGAAGGAAGAAATGAATTGTGACTTAATAGATTTGTGATGCATTCATACAACACAAAGCTGTGTAGTCATTACAGAGGTGACTGCACAGCCACTAATGATATCGGGATATCCTCATGATACTAGATGAAAAAAAATTAAGTACGTTCATGTTTAAATTTTTTTAAATATTTTTTTTAGCATGTATTCACCCTTGAGAGACAGAGCACAGTGGGGGAGGGGCAGAGAGAGGGAGACACGGAATCCAAGCAGGCTCCAGGCTCCGAGGCATCAGCACAGAGCCCAATGAGGGGCTTGAACCCACGAACCGCGAGATCATGACCTGAGCTGAAGGCAGACGCTTAACCAACTGAGCCACCCAGGTGTCCCTAAGTGCTTTCAATGTTTAAATCAATCTTTGAAAGGTAGGATTCAAATTTTGTCAGTGGATATGTGTGTAATGAAAGTGGCAAACCTCTTCCCGGACTCAGAGAGGCTTCTCAAAATTCTATTCAGTTTAACCTTGTGCTAAGACATAGGTTTTTTTTTTGACAATCTCAAGTCCAGACCCTATCTCTTCCCTATTAGCCCCATGGACAATTTCCCCAAGGGAAATTCCCATTAAAGTCTTGGGGCGGGGGAGTGGGGGCTCGGGGAGGGAAGATCCCTAGTCCCTGCTCTCACTAAGGAAGCCCAAGTGATTGGATTCACATTCTACCTGCTCCTGGTATAGCCAGGGGCCTGCCTGTGAACATAGTGGCAGAAGCCACCAGTTCTGCAGTGAAATCTTGGTCAGGCTCATGCCTCCAGGACCCCCTGAGCTCCTGGTCCTCGGTCTCAGTGAACACTGAAATTCCCTTGTTGTTTAAGGAGCTAGCATTAGGCCTCTGCTGCTTGCCACCGGTAGCCCTGTCTGACAGTCCTGCTGGGTTAGGCTGCCGGCAGTCTTCTGCTACCACCCCCTACGAGGTGTGCACAGCACCCCCCTTCCCTTGGGTTCAGGTGCCCTAGGGCTGCATGAGAAGGAGTCCATCAGCGGGGCCTACATACGAGGGCAGGCAGCCCTTGAATGGGGAGCTGGGTGGTATGCAGATCGCTCCTCTCTAGGGACCCAAGGAAGATGAGCCGGCAGAAGTCCTGATTAGAGGCCATGGGAGGTGCTCTTCTCAGTGACAGCAGGCAGTAGTCAACTAGCCACCACGTGTATCTGTGTTAAAGGCTGCCAGCATGCCATACATGCTCCTGGGGAAGAGTAAGGAGGGTATCCTAGCTCTCACTCAGACTGTACCAGAGAGATGTCTTCAGGGCTTCAAGAGACATCAAAATGGGGAGGGGGGTGCTGCCCACCAGGAGCAGGGACCTGAGGACTCCAGAGGTCTCAGGACTTGGGACACTGCCCATGTTGCTGTTTACTTTGTTCTACCCTATCTCTTGGGCAGGCTTCTGTCAGAAACTCTTAGATGAAAAGGGTCTCTGTGTGTGCTAGTGGAGTATTGAGGAAGTATTGGGGAACCCTGGGGCAGGAGTGGGTAGCAATGACTTTTTAAAATTATTTTTGTTCATTTATTTATTTCTGAGAGAGAGAAAGAGAGAGAGCGTGCATGGGGGAGGAGGAGGGACAGAGAGAGAGGGAGAGAGAGAATTCCAAGCAGGCTCCTTGCTGTCAGTAAAGAGTCTGACCTGGGGCTCAAACTCATGAACAGTGAAATCATGACCTGAGCCAAAATCAAGAGTCAAATGCTTAACCGACTAAGCCACCCAGGCGCCCCAGCAATGATTTTTTTAATGTTTATTTATTTATTTTGAGAGATAGAGAGAGTGCACGTGTGAGAGAGAGGGTGAGAAAAAGAGAGAGAGATCTCACAAACTGTGAGATCATGCTCTGAGCCGAAGTCCAGAGTGGGACTCTTAACCAATGGAGCCACCCAGCGCCAAGCAATGATTTTTTTTTTAAGCAATGATTTTTTTAAATAAACTTTTTATTGAAGTATAACTTATCCACAGAGAAATGTACCCAACTAATTTTCACAAAAAGTAAACAGTCCCGTGTAACCATTTCTAGTGCAAGACAAAAAAACATGATTTAGCATCTCAGAAGCTCCCCTACATTTGGGTGGTAATGATTTTATTTTACTTTATTATTTTTTTAATGTTTATTGAGAGAGAGAGAGAGAGAGAGAGAGAGCGCGTGCGCACAAGCAAATGGGGGAGAGGGGCAGAGAGAGAGAATCCCAAGCAGGCTCCATGCTCAGCACAGAGCTCAGTACAGGGTTTGATCTCACAACTTTGAGATCACGACCTCAAGATCACAACAACAAGATTACAACCGGAGCTGATATCAAGAGTTGGGTGCTTAACCAACTGAACCACTCAGGCACTCTGGGTGGCAATGATTTTAAGGAGGGAAGTGAGCAGGATCTGAGAGCAAAGGAAAAAGGAAGGAAAAGATCCTCCCCCAGCCTGGGCTGATGTGTGGTCCTGAGGACTTATCAGGAGAGCCCCCTACTTTGTTCACACCAGCTAGTGAACTGGCCTGGATGCGGATCTCAGGGACACACCACACACTTGGTGTCTTGGACAGGCCCTCTGAACGCTGTAAGCAGGTTTGTAGCCATAGGCAGCCCTGCAAAGAAAGACAAAGAACAGGGTGTTTGCAGAGGCTCACAGACCAGATAGGGCTGGGCTAAAAGCATGAGGGCAAACAGGGAATATAATCATTTCCTGGCTGGGCTCACATAGCCTGTGTGTGCCCAACAGGGTCGGAGAATGGCCAGTCCCAGAGGAATGGCCAATATAGACACTATTTGCTCTCTGAAGTTTCTGTTTGTCAACGAATGATTCACATGAGTTCCACCAATCAATTTTTCCTCCTCTTTTCCCGCTGTGAGTACCCGAGTAGGGTACAGAGGGGCACGTGGAACAATAACCGCTGTAACATCAGGGAGACCTGTATTTGAACCCAGGCTCTTGGCCATGTGACTTCGGAAAAGTCCCATTCCCTCTCTGACCTCGGTTTTCTCATCAGCAAAATAGGACAACATGTACCTCCTGAGATGGTTGTGAAGAAAAATGAGATCATCCATAATTGCATTGGGCAAGCATTTAATAAACGTTCCTTTCCTTTGCCACTTTGTCATCTAGCACATATTCAGTTGAGACCTAGGATGTAGCAGGCAACTGTGCCAGGCACTGGAAGGAGAGTGGTGACCAAAAAACAGATATGGAAACTGGGTCCCCTCGGGGACCTTAGAATCCAACAAGCAGGACAGAAATTAAATAAACAAGCAAACAAATACATGCCATGAAGGGAAAGCACAGCGTGCTAAGGAGAAGAATCTCGGTGAGAATTTAGGTGGAGTCCGCTTACCAGTCGGCGCCTCTGTTTTATCTCAGTCAAGTGTGGCTAAAAATACCTTGTGAGGATGAGACCCAATCATGTATAGAAAGTGCCCTGCATGGAGCCTGGCATGTGGTGGATACTCAGTAAAATCAGTTCCCTTCCTGTCCCAGCTCATGATCAATTGTCAAGGGATGGCACAGAGACAATGCATGTGTGCGTGCACACACACACACACACACACACACAGCCAAGAACACCTACAGGCAGGACGCACACAGACTCACTCAAGGTACATATTTGAGGAGAGTTTAATAATGGCACTCTTTATAAAGGTAGGGCAGCACCAAGGAATGGTGCATCCCCTAGGGCTATTAATAGGAGGGAGGCCTGCAGAGAGTAAGAGAGCAGTTACCAGAACCCGAGAGAATAGCTGGGTGAACTTGGCACCTGACAGGAGCTGGACCTTCAGAAGAAGGTATTAGCTGACTTACAGGCACTGAGCAGGGAGGGAACTGAGGGAATAAGCTCTCTGACCTCAGCCTCCCCTTACCCTCTGATATCCTGCTAGGCCTCCCATGGGACACGCAAAGATGGAAGCCAGAAAGCAGGGACCCTATGTAGATGTAATCCCTGAAGATCAGCCCCCAGGGTAGAGAGCAGAGGAAGGGTGAAATAGATCTGTAGCAACAAATGGCAGAGATAAAGCACAGGATCCATATCCACTGGGACTCTTTAGAATATAAGCGACAGATATAGCCAGTGTAAAATGGCCTAAGTCAAAAGAGAATACCTTTGGCACCTAACTGGACATTCCAGGGGTAGGGCCGTAGGAATAGCTCTATCAATGCTCAAATGACAGATAGAAACAAGTTTCTTATCATCTCTCAATTCTACTTTCCTTCGTATATCAACTTCATTCTCAAGCTACATGTAGTGGCAAGATGGTAGCAGTAAAAGAGGGGTTGGTCCCCAAAGGACAACTAGTCCTTTACAAGAAAGGATGGTGGGTAGAAGCCAGGTGGAAATGTTGCACGTGGCCACTACAGTTCATGTCCGAGTGCTTACCTTCCTAAACTCAGTTGACAGGGATTCGTTCTACATGCTTCACTACAGCCAGTCAGAGGAATGTGGATCACTCAGGTCCCTTCTGCAGTGAAGGGACCTGAAGATTAACTAGCTTAGTGACCTTATTTTACAGGTAGCAAAACTGAACCCCAGTGAGAAGAAGAGCATTGCCCAAGACCATGTAGGTGATGTCAAGGCCAGGACTTAAACCCAGGTCACATGATCTGTCCTTTATAGGACTTGTTTCTGGGTGTTTTTTTTTAAGTTTTATTTTATTTATTTAAGTAATCTCTACACCCAACTTGGGGCTCACACTCACAGCCCTAAGAGCAAGAGTCCACACTCTCCACCGACTGAGCCAGCCAGACCCCCCTACAGGACTTGTTTTTTCAAAAAGGAACAAGAAATACCCCTAGAGAATGTTTGGAGGAAGAAAGGAAGGAAAGAATGAAAGAAGTTAGGAAGGAAGGAAGGGGAAAGAGGGGGATAGAAGACAGACATATATATTATAAGAAATTAAGATAGTATGAAACGATATACAATTTTCCTCCCATGGATGACTCCTACTCATCTCCCCAGAGGTAATGATGGTTAAGTCTCCTGTATATCCTTCTGGAAATTATCAGTGCAAATGCATGACTGTGTGTATGTATAATATATTATTATTGGAGTATTATCTTGGAGACCTTTTTATATTACTGCATAGAGGTCTGCATCATTTTTTGTAGTGCATGTAGAGTATTCTAGAATATGGATGTATTCTAATTTATTCAACTAGTCCCCAAGTGATGGGCATTTAGGCTATTTCTATTCTAGTCTTTTTCTTTTATAAACAATGCTGCAAAGAACATCTTTGTACACACACAGTATCTCTCAACACCTGTGCACTAGAAACTAACTCTAAGAGTGGAAATGGCACCCCATGGCTTTAAAGAGTTCATCCTAGCATCACTTTCACTAGAAGGCACCAAGACTGATAATGTTGGAAAGGATCTTAACCATCATCAACCCTAGTTGTCTGCTTTGCATTATGTGAATGAGGAAACGGAAGTCCTGGGTCTAAAAAGGACCTGGTGGTAGATTTGGGCTAGGCCACTATGGGCTCTCAAAGAGGCTATGGAGGAAAGAGGGAGGGGTTGGGAGTTGGGCAGTGCTGGCTCTGTGCCCTGGCCTGGCAGGGCAGGGAGTGGTCAACACAACAGGGTCTGGAGCCAGGTTCCTGAATTTGATCCAAACTTAGAAAAACAGCCTTTCTAAATTTTGATTTCCTCATTTGGAAAATGGGGATGATTTCAATCTTCCCCTTAGTCTTCCTTACAGAGTTGCCATGAAGATAAATGAGATAATGCCTATGAAACAAAGTTTACCCTTTATTACCATCCCCTACTCTGAGTATCTCGATGACTGCTCCTTGCAAGGGGCATTGTTGGGGTTAAAAGGCCCATGAATTGATGAACTAGGGGCACACTTGGCCTCCAGCCATGCTCTGTGTCCCTGCAGTCAAGGCCAAGCTGAGCAAATTCTAACCTCTACCCAGAAGCTCTGGCTGCCTCCTCCCTCCAGAGAGAAGCTCGGGTCTGAGGCAGGTCAGAGGGAGGGCTTCAAATGGAAGCCCAGCTATCTATCCTTCCTCCCCATACTGGTCTCCAGGGATGGGCACCTGTGCCTGCCCTGTGCCAAGCACTGCCTGTATGTTGCCTCCTGGAAACTCTGTAGGGGCATCACAATGCCCATTTTTGAGGTGAAGAAAATGAGGCTCCCAGAGTTAAGGAGACTTGCTTTTTTTTTTTTTTAAGTTTATTTATCTATTTATTTTGAGACAGAGCGAGCGAGCAAAAGAGCAAGTGGGGAAGGGGCAGACAGAGGGAAAAAGAGAGAAAATCCCAAACAGGCTCCGAGCTCCATGCTGAGCCCGACTTGGGGCTCGATCTAATGATCTGAACCGTGAGATCATCTCACGACCATGAGATCATGACCTGAGCCAAAATCAAGAGTTGGACTCTTAACGGACTGAACTACCCAGGCGTCCCAAGGAGACTTGCTCCTAAATAAAATTCCCCAGGCAGAGTTAGGGGCTTTCTAGGGGGATGGGAGTACATGTTGATTGACTATGAAGTTGATTCATTGAGGCACTACTTTGGGATTTATAGTGTGGCCTTTACATTGAGAAGCTGTCTTAGCCAAAGGTGATTAAAAAGGGACACTCCTCTTTACTTCTGTGAGACGTCCTTCATTTAGTTCCTCCTCTTACTCAGTACCTCCCTCCTGCCTCAGGGGATTAGGGCCCTGAACCCTTCACTACCTATTCTCCTTCCCGTCACCCTTCAGACCTCACCCCAGGAAGGCTTCACTGCCCTTGCTCCCCACTAATAATACCCCCATGATCTGTTGTGCTCTCACGATTCTTTGGTCTTTCCCCTCAGAGCACTGATCACCCTGTGTAATTAGATGCTTCTTTGTGTGGTTCTTTATCAGAATGTGTCCCTGCTGACAGTGAGCTCCCTGCAGCTGGCTCTTGTCCTCTGGCTCGCTACTCTTTTCCCAGTGCCTGGCACCATGATCGACACACAGTAGGCCCTCAGGCACCCGTGTCCTTCCCCTCTAAAAGGGAATAGCACTACCTGCTACCAGTGTTGTTCTGAAGATTAAATAGGACAAAGCTCTCCAATGTGCCTGGCCCAAAGTCAGGCCAGCCTGGCCCAGCCCTGGACCATTCTCTAAGGACCTGCTTATTTCGCAAGTGGGCGTGGAGCAGAGGGAAGGGAAGAGGGTCCTTGTGGGTTGGCAGGGGTCTGCCCCACTGCAGGGTCCACAAAGGGCGCCTTGTGTGGAACTGGTGGCAGGATGCCTTGTGGGACAGCTGGGCCCAGGGCTGCCAGGCCTGGGCTGGGCTGGGCTGGGCACTTGGCCACAGGCAACCCTCTAAGGACCCTTTCATCTGAGTCCCAGCTGCCACTTGGCTGGCTGGCTCAAAGCCCGCCGCCTGGAGAGGAGAGGGGCTGGCAGCTTTGTCTCAGGAAGAACAAAGAGCGGGATGAGTGGGAGGAGGGCAGAGGGAAGCAGCACATGCTCTTGGAATCAGGCCAAAGGGAAACAAGATCCAGTCATAGGCAACACCAAGGGGCTGTTTGAATTCTGTTGTTGCCATAGCATCAAACAAGATACGATTGCAAAGAGCATCTCAGGCAACATCCCAACACCCACCATGTTATAATGGAGAATTAAGGCCCAGAGGGGAGCAGAGACTTGCCGAAGGTGACACATGAATGGCAGAGCCAGAACTAGAACCCTGGTCTCTTGTCTCCCAGGGATGGAGGACTCTGAAAGAGCTGCTTCATCTCTGGGATCCTCGTGTTCTTATACTTAAAGTGGGGGTGGAGGGGCTAATTCCTATTTTGAATGGTGCGGGTCATAGGTCCTGATGGGTATAAAAGGAAGATGAGGTCCATGTGAGTTGGGACTTGAAAATTATTTTCCAGACAGAATGAGCTATGGGGAAAGGCATTCTGAACAGCATTATAAAGGCAGGAAGGCATGGATGAGCAGGTTGTGTTTCAGGGCAGCTGGGGCTGGGGAGGAAACAGGAAGTAAAGCTAAAAGCCCAGGCTATTTGGTCATGTGAGAAGTGCCCACTGTCCCTCTGAGTGTCTAGCCCTCCTTTCTGGGGTAATGACCCTTCAGAACTCAGCCTCCCCATGGAATCACTCCGCCTCATGCATCTGCTCAGCCTGTAGGGACAAGTTGGACCATGCAAGGGTGAGGGGACATGGGGGCTGTGCAGAGCCTGTGGGAGGCTCTCCACCCAGACGCAGTGGGCAGGGAAGCCTGCCTTGAGGAGATCACAGCAGCCTCCCTGTGCTCCATCCCATTTGCAGAATCCCAATGTTCAAGGTACATACTATGCCCAGTGTCTTAGTCCATTTGGGCTCTTATAAACTGCATGGCTCTTAAACAACAAACATTTCTTTTTCACAGTTCTGAAGGTTAGGAAGTGCAAGATCATGGTGCTGGTAGATTTGGTGTCTGGTGAGAGCTCACTTCCTGGTTCATAGACAGCGGTCTTCTCACTATGTACTCAGATGGTAGAAGGAAGAAGCTAGTGAACTCTCTGGGGGGGTCTCTTTAATTTTTTAAAAAGTTTGTTATAATCTATTTATTTTTTAATGTTTATTTATTGTTGAGACAGAGACAGAGACAGAGACAGAGCATGAGTGGGGGAGGGGCAGAGAGAGGGAGACACAGAATCTGAAGCAGGCTCCAGGCTCTGAGCTGTCAGCACAGAGCCTGACGTGGACCTCCAACTCACGAGCCGTGAGATCACGACCTGAGCTGAACTCAGAGCTTAACTGACTAAGTCACACAGGTGCCCCTCCCTTTAAGGATTTTTCTGGTTTTAGGTCACACATTGGTCTTCCATCCATTTTGAGTTTTTGCATATGGTGTAAGAATGTGGTCCAGTTTCATTCTTTTGTATGTAGCTGTCCAGTTTTCCTAATGCCATTTGTTGAAGAGACTCTTTTTCCCATTTTATATTCATTCTTCCTTTGTTGAAGAATTGATTATGGGTTTATTGTTTGTGGGTTTATTTCTGAGTTTTCTATTTGGTTCCAAGATCTATCTCATTCTTTTTAATAGGTATATAGTATTCCAAGACATCGACAAATACAAAAATCATGGTTTATTCAACCACACCTCTAAATTTCTAATTTTTGCCACCACAAACAAAACAGTGATAAACATATTAGTTCATATCCTTTCATAGCAGTTTTTGGACTGTTGGGTCAAATGGTGGGCACCTCTTTCCAATCAGCAAAGTTTAAGGATCTTTTTCCCTATCCTTACCACCTCTGGCATATTGTTATTCTTCCTAATATTTGCCAAAATGACAGATTAGAAACATCACAGCTTTGCTTTTTGATTGCATTTTCTCAACCCCTACAAAATTTTAGTAATTTCAGTAATTTTTTTTTTGTTTCTAGAAGTTCTATTTGGCTTTTTTCAAATCTGCTTGGGTAATTTTTTAATTTTTATTTTAGAGAGAGTGCTGGTGGGGTCAGAGGGAGGAGAGAGAGGGAGAGAGAGAGAGAGAGAATCTAGAGCAGGCTCCATGATCAGCACAGAGCCCCCGGACACAGGGCTTGATTCCATGACCCTGAGATCATGAGAATCGGATGCTCAATCAATTTAGACACCCAGGTACCCCAAAATCTACCTGGTAATTTTTGATCATATCTTTTTTTAAAAGTTTATTTATTTATTTTGAGAAAGAGAGAGAGAGAGAGACGCAGGGAGAAAGGGAGAGAGATAGTCTCAAGCAGTCTCCATGCCATCAGTGCAGAGCCAGGCACAGGGCTAGAACTTATGAACCATGAGATCATGACCTGAGGCAAAATCAAGAGTCAGATGATTAACCAACTCTTGATGGCACTGAGGTGCCCTGTTGATCATAACTTTTGCTCTTCACTCACTTTTTAAATAACACTTTTATTTATTTAAGCCCATTAAACATTTATTATATCTTTTTTAAGTTTATTTATTTATTGTGTGTGTATGTGTGTGGGGGCAGGGAGAGAGAAAGAGAGAGGGTAACTTTGAGGGGTTCAAGACCTCAGTGGAGGAAAGTAACCGCAGATCTGGTGGAAACAACACGAGAACTAGGATTAGAAGGAGCGCTTGAGGGTGTGCCCGAATTGTTGTAATTTCATGATAAAACTTGAATGAATGAGGAGTTACTTTTTAGGGATGAGCAATGCAAATGGTTTCTCGAGGTGGAAACCACTGCTGGTGAAGATGCTGTGAAGATTGTTGAAATGACAACAACGAATGTAGGATTATACACACCTAGTTGTTAAAACAGCTACAGGGTTTGAGAGGATTGACTCCCAATTCTGAAAAAAGTTCTGAGGGTAAAATGCTATCGAACAGCATCACATGCTACAAAGAAATCATTCATGAAAGGAAGTGTCAATTGATATGGCAAACTTCATCGTTGTTTTATTTTAAGACATTGCCAAAGCCACGCCAGGCTTCAGCAACCACCACCCTGACCAGTCAGCAGCCATCAATACTGAGGCAGACCTTCCCCCAACACAATGATTATCAACTCTGTACTGTTTTCCATAGTGGTTGTATGTTATTGAGTCCATTTTTTTACTTTATTTTTTAGAACAGTTTAAGATATGCAGAGAAATTGAGAAGATAGTACAGAGAGTTCCCATACACCCCACACTCAGTTTCCCCTATTTTTTTTTTAAGATTTTATTTTTAAGTAATCTCTGCACCCAACGTGGGGCTCAAACATACAAGCCCAAGATCAAGAGTCTCATGCTCTACCGACTGAGCCAGACAGGCATTCCTTCCCCTATTCTTAACATATTTCATTAGTGTGGTACATTTGTTACTGTTAATGAACCGACATTGATACACTATTATTAACTAAAGCCCATGGCATTTTCCTATTTCCTTAGTTTTTACTTAATGTCTATTTTCTTTTTCAGGATCCCATCCAGAATTCCACATTACATTATATTAAGTTGCCAAGTTTCTTGGTTGTGACAGTTTCTCAGATTTTCCTTGTTTTTTTTTTTTAATGTTTATTATTTTTGAGAGAAAGAGAGAGAGAGCAAGCAGGGGAAGGGCAGAGAGAGAGAGAGAGGGAGACACAGAATGGGAAGCAGGTTCCAGGCTCTGAGCTGTCAGCACAGAGCCTGACGTGGGGATCTGACCACAGACCAAGAGATCAGGACCTGAGCTGAAGTTGGCCGCTTAGGCTGAGCCACCCAGGCGCCCCTGATTTTCCTTGTTTTTAATGACCCTGACAGTTTTAAGAATTATTAGTCAGAATATTGTGGGATGCCTCTCTATTGAATTTTTTTAAGTTTATTTATTTTGAGAGAGAAAGAGAGAGAGAGAGAGAGAGAGAACAAATAGGGGAGGGGCAGAGAGAGGGAGAGAGAGAATCCCAGGCAGGCTCTGCAGTGAGGATTGAACCCATGACCTACGAGATCATGGCTTGAGCCTAAGTTGCTTAACTGACTGAGCTACCCAAATTCCCTGGAATTTGTTTGATGTTTTTCTCAAGATTAGATTGGGATTATGGGATTTGGGCTGAAGATCACAGAGATAAAGTGTTATTTTTCATCATGTCACATCAAGGGTACTTACTTTCATCATGATAGGAGTCTGGATGTTGACCTTGATTACCTGGCTGAAGTAGGGTTTATCAGTTTTCTCTTTTTGCCTTTCTCTTTTTGCCTTTTCTCTGACTGTCCTCATAGAAAGTCACTATGCACGCACAGACCATACTTTAGGAGTGAGGAGTTACACCCCCGCTCCTTAGTGTTTTGTTTTAACAAGCAAAATAACCCATACAACAGATATCTTAGCTCTTTTCACTGTTGGTCATGCTTTGTACTTTAAGCAGCTGATCTGAAGTGGATAAATATTCTACACTGGCCACCGTATCTCTTGGAGCCTCACTTGTCTCGTTGGTAAAACAGGTGTTATTTATCCTTCACCCGGTAGGATTGTAGGGAGAAAAAGTCTCCTGCTGTCAATGTCAATTCCCTCCGCCTTCCCGGTTTGGCTGCCTGGGAAACTCCTTGGAAAGAGAGAGGGTCAGTGACCAGCCTAGGGACGCACCGCAAGCCGGTTGGAGCCCCAAGTCAACCGCGGGCTCTAACCACACCCTGGCCGCACTTTGCCCCAACCGGGGGGGGGGGGGGGGGCGTGGAGCAAAGGTGCACTTCCGCCAGGCAGCCACAAGTACCTGGCACGAGGCAGGGCTGGGCGTCCAGCCGCCTGCGGGAACGGGATGATGAGCCTGATCTCGGGGCCCCGCTCCCTGCGGCCCCACCGGGCCTCGCCCTCCGCGGGCCCGACGGTGGTGAGTGCGCAGCGGGGCAGGCGGGAGGGCGGCTCTGTCTCCTGTCCCCACGCCTCTGTCTTCTTTCACTCCTTCCAGTGTCCCCGGTGAACCCGTTCCTCTGGGTCTGAGTTCCCTTGCTTCTGGCGGGCCGCTGGCCGGGCGCTCTTCTCTTGGAGCTAGTTCTGGCTTTGATCGCTCGCCTTCAGCGCACAGGTGCCTGGTCCCCTTCCGGCTCAGTACAGCCCCTCCTCTTTCCTGCGTGGCTGCCTTTGTTGGTCTCCTGTCTCTCTGTTCAGTCTTTGTTTTTAGCTGTTTTCTGTGTGCCTCCTCTCAGTCCCCAGACTTGCTCTAGGGCACCTCTGCCCCTCCTCCTCCCGTGCTTGGGAGCTGACGTCCCAACTAAAGGCTGCCTTAGCCACCACGTCCCTGTCCTCTCCAGCTTGCCCCTGGCCACTGGCTGGGTCCTGAGTCCACCTGCTTGCCTGCCTCCTCCCAGGGCTTCGTTGAGGGGAATTTGCTGGGGGGGCGGGGGGAAGGGGCTGGGGGAGGGGATCAGGAAAAGGCCCAACACACTTCAGGAGCAGAACATTCTAATCTCTGATGGCTAGGTGCCATCCTGAAGACTTGAAGGAAGGCAAAACAGATCCAGCAGTGGGGAGACTGTGGCTCTTTCCCATAGGGTGACGGTGACATCACTGTGGCTGGCTGTTGACAAAGTCACCTGCTCAGCGGTAGGGCCGCCCTAGGTGCTCAATAAATGTCTGAATGAATTACTGAGCAAGAAAGGGAGCCAGCACGTTCCATGATGCCAGGTAGGGAAAGATGGGCTTTTATCAGAATACCAGGTGCTCCTGTAAATCAGTGCAGCAGGTAAGCTCCAGTCGACTGAACAGACATTTATTGAGCATCCTAGTGTGCTGAGCCCTGTAATAGGTACTGGTGACATAAAGATGAAAATGGGAACCTCACAGTTTAGTTGGAATACAGATGAACAAATGGAGTTACAAGGGTTAACTACCATGACGATGGAAGTACAGGGTCCTGTAGGATCACAAGGAGACAACCCATCTAGAAAGATTCCTGGAGGAATTAATTTGAAGGATGAGTGGGCTAAGTAAAGGGAATGTGGGCGGCAAATGAGTGAAGTCCTGGAGGCCAGGGGCACCAGCCTGTTCTGGATGGGTGGGGGAGAGCGGTTCTGGTAGCTGGTTGCCAGGGCTGCAAAGAGCCTCGTAAACCTCATGAAAGAGTCTAGAGTTTATCTGGAAGGGAATGCAAGGTTACCCAAGTGTTTGTTTTATTTATTTTTTACTTTTTAATTTTTTATTAGAGAGAAAGAGCAGAAGACAGGGGCAGAGGGAGAAAGAGAGAGAGAGAGAATGTCAAGCAGGGTCCATGCTGAGCATGGAACCGACTTGCGGCTGGATCCCACGACCCTGGGATCATGACCTGAGGCCAAATCAAGACTCTCAGGCACCCCTCACCCAAGTGTTTAATGCAAGGTGTGACCACATCAGAGGGCAATCAAGGGGGCAGAGAGCCGTGGAATTGACCAGGATTTAGAATCACTGGGACTTGGTTACTGATTTCTGTGTGGGAGGAGGTTGAGGATGGGAGCAGACTGCAAGATTACAACCTGGATTTCTGACTCAGATGATTGAGATGGGGGACAATGGAAAAGGTCAGGGTTGTGGAGTGGGGAGAGATCTAGAGGGACTTGGGGGACATGTGAATGGAGATGTCCCTCCATTGACTACTAAGGGTGACCTAAGGAAATGTATGAATGTTTGGCAGGGGGGTTGCAGGTGTATAGGGACTCTTTAGACTACAACTGGGTGAGAGCTAGGTGTGTTTGATTCATCCCAGCGCCCTCAGGGAGGGCCAGCTCTGGCCTGACACCCAGCAAGGGCTCCTAAAGATCGTGCTTCCCCAGCCCATGCACACAGGGCCTGAGAGAGGCTTTCTTACCCAGGAATGCTCCTTCAGGGTGATTGGTAGAAAAGTTGGGGAACAGGGGCCACAAAAATGGGCAGATGGTCCAGAAGAGGGGTGGAAAAGAAGTCTTTATCTGCTAGAAACATACTGTAGTATTTGTGGGTGAGGTAGGAGGCCTGGGATTTCCAAAGAAACAGGAAGATTTACCAGGGGGAAAGGAGGGAAACAAGGGACAGAATTAAGAAGTTCGGGAACAAGACCGTCTTATTTGGTAAAGAAACTGGGGTGAGGATATCAGGGCAGGAAGCTATTTTGTTAAGCATCTGGAAATGAGCTTCAGAAACAACATTTGAAGTGATTGGACTCATTAGACTTTCAGAACTGGAGAGGCTTAGAGTTCTCTTTGTCTGTTTTGCCTCCCTATTTCATAGATGACTAGGCTTAGGCCCACAGAAGAAAGTGAGCTGCCCCAGGCGCATTGCTAATTACAGGCAGCAGTGGGACTGGATGTCGGGAGGGGTAGGACACCCATTTTGTACTGGAGTCAGACTGACAGGGGTTTGATTGGAGCTCTGACTTCACTTCCTAGCTATGTGACCCATCTTTCTGACCTTTCCTGGCCTGTAATAGGGGGATATCAAGAGCACCTGTGAACTTTCAGTGGTACAGGAGTGATGATGCACATAGATCCCTTCAAGGGTTAAAGTCTGCAACTTTGCATTTCACTGCCTGCTTCACAGAGCCACCTCAGGGTTAACCAAACATCCTTGCCAAGGGGCCTTGAGGTTCATGGGAGAAAGAGGAAGTCACAGGTTCTGGGTTTATTTTTCTCCTGGCTGTATTGTTTGGCTGCTGTCAGAATGCATCCATTCGGTCTCCCTTCTCCACTCCAGCGGGCAGAACTGTCCCCTGGTAAGAGCTGTTGCCATGGCAACTCAGCCTCTTCCTTTCTCCCCCCCCCCCCCCACCCGGCAGCAGTTTGGCTGCCTCTGGCTCTCTTTATTCCAGTACTTTAATCTTAGGGGTAGAGCCCACAGACAAGTTGAGGATGAAGTCACACCTAAATGAGAACCAAGGACATTCCTGAATCCTGTCACTACTCCTGGCTCTGCAAAGACCTGTGGCAGAGTCTCTGGGTGGAAACAAAGCTTTCCCTCTGACACTGCACCGATCTTTTCTGCAGCTGCAGCCATCACACTGCCTAGGAAACCTTCCCCAACAACCTCCAACACACATCCACGCTTTCGAGTCTTCCCTCTCAGCGTCTGCACATTTAAGCCTTCCGTTTCCCTCTCTCCTCTGTGAGTTCCTTGAGGGCAGGGACTGTGTCCTATTAATCTGTTCAGGAGGAGTCTTGAATATAATAGGTCCTCTCTACCTTTTTTGTTTTTTTTTTAAATTTTTAAGTTTATTTATTTATTTTGACAGAGAGCACAAGTGGGGGAGGAACAGAGAGAGGATGAGAGAGAGAACCCCAAGCAGGCTCGGCATGGTCAACGCAGAGCCCAATGTGGGGCTCGAACTTATGGACCGCGAGATCATAACCTGAGCCAAAATCAAGAGTTGGTCATTCAACAGACCGAGCCACCCAGGGGCCCCTCTACCTTTTTTTTTTTTTTTTTTTAATGAATGAGTAATTAAGGGAATGAAGAGTGGAGGTATTTCAAGGTTGAACACTAATTGATGTAATTAATGCCTAAGAGCACATGCTCTGGGGTAAATTGGCCCTGAGTTTAAATTCTGACATCATCTCTGAATAGCTAGTTGATTTTAGGCAATTTACTTCAGCTCCTTAATCCCTTAGTTTCTTCATCTGTAAAATGGGGATTAATATATTCTTCATAGGATTGCTGTGAAGACTGAGTTAGGGATTGAATGTAAACCACTCTGCACAGTCACTAGACTATGAAGGGAGAGACTCCTGCTTGTTCCTCACTGTGCACCAGGTATCTGGCACATCCGTATTTTAGTGACCAAGTGAGTGAATTTTACTTTATTTTATTGTTTTTTTACATTTATGTATTTGAGAGAGTGAGAGAGTGAGATTGAGGGAGGGGCAGAGAGAGAGGGAGAAAGGCAATCCCAAGCCCTGTCAGTGCAGTGCCTGACGTGGGGCTCGAACTCACCAACTGCGGGATCATGATCTGAGCCAAAATCAAGAGTTGGACGCTTAACTGACTGAGCCACCCAGGAACCCTGTTTTTTTAATTATTATTTTTAATGTTTATTTATTTTTCAGAGAGAGAAAGAGCACACACACACCTGTGTGTGCCTGCACCTGAGGGTGCGCGCCAGTGCGGGCGGGGCAGAGAGAGGGGGCAGAGGATCCAAGCTGAGGTCTGAGCTGTCAGCACAGAGTCCGATGCGGGGTTTAAAACCATGAACTGTGAGATCATGACCTGAGCTGAAGTTGGAGGCCTAACCGAGTGAGCCACCCAGGCGCCTGAGTGAATGAATTTTAAATAACCAAAGTTATTCAGGAAGCTGGTTTGTAAGGATAACGACTAGTGTATCACCTCACGTATTATAATCTGGTATTTTTGTTAGGCCTGTTGGCAGCACTTAGCAATCCCTAAATGCAACCTGACTCAGTCTGTTTCGGCGTCCCCACTGCACTAGCCTGTGGGCATCCCGAGACAGACACCACGTGGGTCTTAACCATATCCTTAGTGCTCAATTCAAGGTTTGGCATAGAGAAGAGGCCCCTAAAAATTCTGTTGACAAGCTAAACCTAACCTCCATTGGCACCACACTTTACAGTTTATGAGGCAATTTTATACCCATTGTATCTGGTGTTACTGATCTTTTTGGCACCAAGAGTATTCCTGTTATTTAAACCCCACAGGCCCACATTTTGAAAAACATCTATCAAACAAATTCCTTTAATTAAAGTCATGCCAAGTGCTAATAGGAACTTTTGACCATTGAATAAGATTGTGTATTCCCTGGGTGGTGCCTGGGTGGCTCAGTCTGTTGAGTGTCGACTCTTGATTTCAGCTCAGGTCATGATCCCAGGATCATGGGAACGAGCCCTGCTTTGGGCTCCATGCTTGGGATTCTCTGTCTCTCCCACTGCCCCTCTCCCCAATTCGTGAACTCTCTCTCTCTCTCTCTCTCTCTAAAATAAAAAATAAATAAAAGAATTTGTATCCCCAACTCCCACCATGGGATGTGGACACGCAGTAAGGACCCAGGAAATGCTTCCCATATGAAATGAATACATGTATGGTTTTTTAGCCTCTCTGAAAGGTTGAAAATGTGGCCCCGCCCCCTTTCTTTCTTTTTACTAGATCTTAGATCTGAACATCCCACCTTGGGAACTTCTGACTTCACACCTCCTATCCCCATTTTAGATACGAGGATACCCGCTGGGAGGAAAAAAGCCTTGCCAAAGGCCACAGAGTTTGCCAGCTGGGACTTGCTTCCCTAGCAGCGTCTTGGACTAATACTCTTTAATATTCTGTCCATGAAAATAAGCCAGGACTCCCCGGAGGTGGCACTATTGGTTTCACTTGGCCTCTTGTGCCCTCAGGTATCTCCCGTTGTGGAGCTTAACGTGGGAGGCGAGTTGTACACCACCACCGTGAGCACCCTGAGAAAAGTCCCGGGTTCAAAGCTGGCAGAGATGTTCTCCAGCTCCACAAAGGCCTGCCTGGATGCAGAAGGCCGCTTCTTCATCGATCGCCCCGGCACCTATTTCGGACCCATCCTGGACTACCTGCGCAGCGAACAGCTGCCCACGCAGCACATCCCGGAGGTGTACCGCGAGGCACAGTTTTACGAAATCAAGCCTTTGGTCAAGCTCTTGGAGGACACGCCGCAGATATTCGGTGAGCAGGTGGCTCGGAAGCAGTTCCTGCTTCGGGTGCCCGCCTACAGCGAAAACCTGGAGCTCATGGTGCGCCTGGCACGCGCCGAGGCCATGGCCGCGCGCAGCTCCACAGTGCTGGTGTGCGTGGTGCGCACTGAAGAGGAGGCAGCCCAGTGCGCAGATGCCCTGCGCGGCTTCGAGTTTGAAAAGAAGTCGATTGTCAAGTTTGGGCCTTGGAAGGCGGCCCCGCAGGTCAAGGACCTCCTGGACTGCGTGAAGATGGACATTGCAGCCCAGGGGTACCAGGTACACTATGAACACTACTCCGACAGAACATTACGGGCCAAGTATTTCAATTACTTTTATACATTCCTCTTCATCTGGTGGTGATCCCCAGGGGGCAGGGGCAGTGTGTTATGGCTTCTGGTGGGACTTAGGAAATTAAAAGTTGCCTTCAAAAACCATCTTCTGGGGAGCCTGGGTGGCTCAGTCGGTTAGGCATCGGACTTCGGCTCAGGTCATGATCTCGCAGGGGCTGAGTTTGAGCCCTGCATCAGGCTCTGTGCTGACAGCTCAGAGCCTGTAGCCTGCTTTGGATTCTGTGTCTCCCTCTCTCTGCCCCTCCCCTCCTCCTGCTCTGTCTCTCTCTGTCTCTGTCTCTCTCTCTCTCTCTCTCTCTCAAAAATAAATAAACATTAAAAAAAGTTTTTTAAAAGCCATCTTCCTTTAATTTCATAAACATCAAACAGCTTCTAAGGTGGTCTAGGAGGCTTGCCCCCTAATAATTGTCTATCCCCCTGTTGAGGATTTTGTGCTCATTGCAACTGACTCTACTGTGCTTGCCTCATGAGGTGCAGCCGCTTCCTCTCTAAAGCCTCACCTACCTGCCAGACCCTTCCCATCAAGTCCAAAAGCAAGGCTGAGATGAGTTGGAATGTTTCAACAATGCTTTGGCTGGAGATGCAGGATGATAACAGGATACCACTGATATAAATAATATGATCTGAAAATGTAGTCTACTCAGCCTCAGCTTATGGTCTAATCTTCTAGCCCTGTTGTGTGCCTTCATGAGGAAGACGCCAAGTTCATACCAGTAGTAGATGCCAATCAGATCTCCCTTTTCCAGATGCTGTGAGTGTTGGCTGCTACAGCTTCACAGCTGTTTTCTGTAGAGCAGTGATTCTCAAAAGTGTGGTCCCTGGACCAGCAACATCAGCAATACCTGGAAGCTTCTTAGAAATACAAATTCTCTGGCCCCCACCTCAGACCTAATGAATCAGAAACTGAGAGTTGGCCCAACAGTCTGTTTTAATAAGCCCTCCAGGTGATTCTGATGCACCCTAAATTTGAGACCTGCTCTGGAAAAGAATTGCCATCTTGCTTGTGTGGAGATAGAGAAGACTGAGCCCTTACCTCAAGGAGGAATCGACTCTGGTGCAGTTCCTATTCTGGACCTCCTTGTGGGATCAGGTGAAGTCAGTTCTCATCTGACGCCACATTCTTTCTTAGGATTCTTCTTCTGCTGTATCCTACTTGTCTCACTCCCTTCAACCTGAGAGCGCATCCTCTATATACCACTTGCACAGAGTCTCTATTTCAGGCTCTGCTTCTCAGCCTGATAGTAATGGAACTCTAAGGAGGACATGGGTAGACATTCATCCTTTTCCAAGTCCCAGTCTGGGATAGACGACCCCTTTCCTCTCTGCCTGCTAGGGTGGCCATCTGTCTTCAAGATCAAGGTTAATATTCAGGGTTTAAGGACTTACTACTGTCAGGGAGTTTCAAATTTAAACAAAACTTGCCCAGAATGGTCATTTTTTCTCATTTTCATAACATTCCCCATGTGTTCCTTTTGGTATTTAATATGGCTGACAATTTTAAGTGGAAAAATCCTGAATGTCTGCTTGAATTTTTTATCATGAACCAATTCATTATTCATCAAGGGCCTGAAAAAAAAGTTCATACTCTTTGGTCAGTAATTACATTTATGAGATTAGATTCCCAGGAGATACTCTTTTCTGTAAGAACAAAATAGGATTGTTTAAAATCTCAATTCTGTGAATTCTGAAAAGGTCAGTGTCCTCCTGAAGATGTCTACACATTCCCAGAGGATTTGTTTTCTTATGGTCAGTTCTGGTTCTCTGCTCCTGCTGAATTCATGGATTATCTAGATGTCTTAAGCTTGTTGTTGCTGTTCTACACAATGCTCACCCAGATTGAACACTCCTATCTTTTTTAAAATTTTTACAAATGCCGCTTCCACGAGCTATTTGTGAACGCAGCAGACTGTGGCAAATACAGGCAAATAAAATGGAGAGAGTTTACAAGACTTCAAATAACTTCAAATTGAGAGTATTCGACACATCTGTTCCTAAAAGTCTCGGTCACTCCCATCACTAGGAACTTTTTACTAGTAGATTGTGTTTGTTTCCTATTTTTTCTTCCCTTCCTCTTCTTGCCATGCTTCTCTGTAGGTGGGAGTAATCTTCCCCACCCCACTGACTTCATGCTTGGCTTCATGACCTAATCTGGCCAATGGAATATGCATGGAAGTGACTGTGCCAGTTCCAAACTCAGTCTTGGCATGCCAAGT
The DNA here is from genome assembly GCA_028646485.1 of Cryptoprocta ferox. Lineage (NCBI taxonomy): Eukaryota > Metazoa > Chordata > Mammalia > Carnivora > Eupleridae > Cryptoprocta > Cryptoprocta ferox. The sequence goes on along the minus strand of CM053575.1, from coordinate 56,761,920 downwards.
TCCCACCAGCCCTCTTGTTTTCTTGTCATTTTCCAGGAGAAGACCACACTCCAGTTTAGCTACCTATTTTATTGCTTTGGCTGTAGCCTACATGCATGCCCATAGGATCTCACTCTCTTCCTGAGCAATTTACCAAATTATTTTATTAAACAAAGGCAATTTCAGCATTCCCTCCCCAATCTTAAATCCATAATACAGTTAAGGTAACATACTATTTTTATCCCACTTAAATTATAAAAGCAAAACAATGAGAAATAAGTCAAGTGTATTATATTACATCTATATAATGCAATGTTATACAGCAATTAAAATTATATTTATAGAGGCTTAAAATTATTGGGGAGGAGAATACTCATTTAATTCAATGAAATTTAATTTAATTTGTGCTCCAAAAAAGGATTTAAGGTGTGGGGTTTACAGGGCTCTGGAAAAAAAATATCCAAAAAGATATAAATTAAAAGTACATAAATTAAGTTGACACCCTTGGTTGCCTACCTAATAATACCATCTCCCCCTTTCTTGTTTCCTAGCAGAAAAAGAAAAATAGTAAAGCACATTAATAATGTTCAAAAAATTATCTCTGGTCATATGTAGGGGTATATGATACTTTTCTGATCTATTGGGATTAACTAAAGAGAATTAGAGTCAAAGAAAAAAAACTTAAAACTGAATAGTAACTATAACTGTCATTATGATCCAAAGGAAAACATAACGACTGAACCCTGTGAGATTGCCCTCATGGAGACACCCTAGTTCATAGCTATGCCAGGTCGACCTTGTTCTCCTAGAGGACCTCTTTTATCTATCTATCTATCTATCTATCTATTTATTTATTTATTTTTAATTCTCTGCTTATTATCCCATCCTCTCCTACTCCCCTCCCCCATCCATTTCTGCTCTGCTCAGTGTCTTTGAAAGGTGATCCCTAGGTACTGCATGCCCAAGCCCCTTCCTGGTTGTCCAAAAACTTGGAAAGTACTAGAATGGAAAATCCTGATAAGAAGACCTGGAGAGTCCGTGTGTGGATGGATCTCTCGGAATGGTGAAAATATTTGTGTTTCTTACAAATGGCCACCAGAGGGCACCCATTCTAGAAGAGGCTCTCAAAAAATAAATGGACATGACTATCTAACCTGGGGATGTCAGCCTCTTTTTCCAGCTCCCAAGTACTTGCTCAATGGAATCATGAAAAAGGTAGCCATGATGGCTATGAATGGGCTCTACAGTATAGATTTCCTCTCACCAAAGCTAGTCTGGCTCCTGATGGATGTCCAACGGCAGACACGAATACTGAGCTCCTGATATAGTATTATTCCTGGGTTGGGGGTGGTGGTGGTGGTGGGGAGACTAGATACTTCTTGGTGATAGATTGATTGCACTGCAAATCAGTTAGCTAGACTACTCTGTAACAAACTGTTGGAAGCAATGCTGACATTTCTAAGCAAATGGCATTGACAGCTTTGTTTGATGATGTTTGCAAAATTTCTTATGGGGTAGGGAGATTTACTTACATTACAAAAATATAAATAAATAATAGTAATAAAGTTAATAAAGCTGGTATCATCTTCCAATCCTGGAGATATTTCAGGATGATTTAAAAAAAGGTGTCACCCACTGGCTTGGAAGGCAGATTTTTCTGACCAGTATGATAAAGTCTCTTTCCAGAGGGCAGGTTTGCTAGCATTCCTCTTTTAAGATTGAGGGATTCCTAAGCTCAGTGTTCTTTATCTGTGTTACAGACCTATTGTGTGCATGGCATTTGCCTGCGTCACCTCCATGGTGCTTGAGGAGCAAAGGGAACCAATGAAAACATGAAATTCATGCCACCTGCTATCCTGTGAACAATAAACTATCTAAATCCATTTGTGTTTGTCTCCTTACCAACTGAATGGAAGTGTGTCAAATCACCTTAGCATGTTAAGGACTGTCTGACCACATGACAACCTCCTGATCCTCAAACTTAGTGCCTTAAGGTTATAATCATTAATTATTTCTCACAAAACTACAAATTGGGCAATTCTGGTCTTGGTTGGGCTCCCTCATGCATCTGTAGTCAGATGGTGGATCAGCTGGGGTGGGCTGGTCTAAGATGGCCTCAGCGGGGTCAGCTTGGCTTGTTCCATCTGGTCACTCATTATCCAGCAGACTTGATTGTACTTATTCTCGTGGTGATGGTAGGGTTCCAAAATCAAACAAAAGGCCTGGGGGATGTGTATGTAGATGGACTGAGGCCTTGGCTGAAAACTGTCATGCTGTCACTCCTGCCACTTTATACTGGCCAGTCACAAAGCCAGACCAATTTAAAGGGAGAAGGCAGAGATTCCATCTTTCTTTTTTAAGTTTATTTATTTATTTTGAGAGGTGGGGAGGGGCAGAGGGAGAGACTGAGAGAGAGAATCCCAAGCAGGCTCCAATGCTGTCAGTGCAGATCTTGACATGGGGCTCGACCTCACGAACCGCAAGATCATGACCTGAGCTGAAACAAAGAATCAGACGCTTACCTGACTGAGCCACCCAGGCGCCCCTAGAGATTCCATCTCTTAATGGAAGCAACTTCAGAGATATATTTCAGAGGGTACACATACAGAGAGGGGGAGCATCGGGGTCATTTTTGCAATCATTCTACCACATCCTGGATCCTCTCCGTCAGGGAGGGAGTGGTGATTGATCCTCACAGGAGTAGATACATATTCCAGATTTATATTTGGCTTTCCTACTGCTATAGACTGAATTTGTGTGTCCCCGTCACCCCCTACCCCGCCCCAAATTCATGTGTTGAAATCCTAACCCTCAGTGTCATAGTTAATACAACAGCGGGGCCTTTGGGAGATAATTAAGTCATGAGGTAGAATCCTAATGAATGGGATTGGTGTTCATTTTTTTTTATTTAAAAAAATTTTAATGTTTATTTTTGAGGGAGAGAGAGAGAGAGAGAGAAACAGAGAGCGATTGGGGGAGGGGCAGAGAGAGAGGGAGACACAGAATCTGAAGCAGGCTCCAGGCTCTGAGCTGTCAGCACAGAGCCTGACGCTGGGCTGGAACTCATGAACCATGAGATCATGACCTGAGCGAAAGTTGGACACTTCGCTGACTGAGCCACACAGGTGCCCCTTTTTAAATTTTTTAAAGTTTTTTTTTTTTGAGAGAGAGAGAGAGTGAGCAGGGGAGGGGCAGAAAGAGAGAGAGAGAGAAAGAAAGAGAGAGAGAGAGAGAGAGAGAGAGAATCCCAAGCAAGTTCCACACTGTCAGAGAGGAGCCCAATGCAGGGCTCGAACTCATGAATTGTGAGATCATGAACTGAGCTGAAACCAAAAGTTGGACACTTAACCAAGTGAGCCACCCAGGCACCCCAGAATTAGTGTTCTTATAGAAGAGACCCTAGAGAGCTCCGTTGCCTCTTCTCCCATGTGAGTACACTGCAAGAATACAGCTGTCTGTGAACTAGGAAGTGAGCTCTTGCCTGACAGTGAATCTCTCTATACCTTGATCTTGGACTTCCTAGCCTCCAGAACTGTGAGACATAAATTTCTGTTATTTATAAGCCACTTGGTTTGTAGTATTCTGTTATAGTAGCTGATCCATCTCTATCTATCTATCTATCTATCTATCTATCTATCTATCTATCTCTCCTATGGTTCTGTTTCCCTGGAAAACTCTGATAACACTTAACTGCGATGTTTTTGCCAACACTTACTATTCATGGATACCTTATGAATTTTCATGGTATTTTATACATTGCTTTGGACTAAGGAACTTATTTTATGATGAAAGACTTATAGCAAAGAAACTCTTTGGTCTTGTTAGGTACCCCATCACTCAAAGGTAGCTGCTGTGATAAAAAAAGTGTAATGACCTTTTGCAGATTCACTTATGGGGCTAGCCAAGAGATAGCACATTGTGAATTTGGGGTGCTGTTTTACAGATCTGAGGTATATACCTTATACCAAAAGCTAAAATTTAGTACCGTTTCTCCCACAGTTAGAATACATAGGTCTAGGGACCAAGGGGAGGAGGTAAGAGTGGTTCTTGTCATTTTTACATCTAATAACTCATTTATGAATTCTTCTGTTCAGAGGTTTTGGAGTATTTAGCTCCCAGGGGAGGGATAGTTCCACTAAAGAACATTGTCATTGTTCCATTACAGTATAATGTGTGCGTCCTGATCATTCAGAGCCCTTCTTGCTGAGCCAACAAACAGAGAATGGGTTACTATCTGAGTGACTAACCCCAATTCCCTATGGGAAACTGGGTTGCTGTTATACAATGGGGACAGGGAAGACTCTGTTTGAAGCTCAAGGGATTCACTGGGGCACCTCATTCTATTCCCATGTGAAATAATGAAGTCAAATGAAAACATCATCAATTCAATAAATACAGTTTTTCATTTCAACATTGAAGAATGTCGAATCTGGGCACCTGGCTGGTTCAGTCTGCGGAGACTGCAACTCTTGATCTCAAGGTTGTGAGTCTGAGCCCCACGTTGGGTATAGAAATTGCTTAACAAAAAAAAAAAAAAAAAAAAGAAATTGCTTAACAATAAAAAAATTAAAAAAAAAAAGAATGCGGACTATTCTTGTTTCTATACCAGTCTGGCCCCAGTTTCTCCCTGTATGCAGTTTACTCTCAATATAAACTGAATTTTCTTTCATTTTCTGAGTGCACCCAACTTCTTCCTACAGCCATATATAATAATGATGTTAGTACTTTTAGTAATTGATGCTTAGATGCACATTTAACATCTCTGAAATCAGGACACAGCTAGAATTGCTGTTGATCAATTGTTCATGTGTAGACTGGGTCATAGCAGTTCATGTTGTCATCACTTCCATTGAGCTCTGCATCTGTTGTCTTTGATTGCCATTTAATGAATCTTCAAAGAGATTACCCTATAATTTTCATTGATATGAAAAGTTTTAATGTGCATGGAATGGCATGGAAACAGCAGTAAGACATAGGCTACAAATCTATGTGTAAATAAGTTTAAAAGGGCTCTTTCAGTAAATATACATAACAAATCTAAGCAATAAGAAACCACTGGTTTTAATTTTAGGATTTTTTTTTCTTAATTCTTGGTTCTCTTAATTTCTCAACATTTTCTTAATTTGTTTATGTATTACCTAAAATAATGGTTTGTTTCACTGACACTGCTGGCAGTTTAGATTGGATAGAATATGGCAATGATAGTAATAGCTGCTAACATTTACTGAAGGCACTGTAAGTGCTTTTCATTTTACTCAACACACTTGTATATGTGGTAATCTCTGTGGTCTGGGATGCCTATCTTTCTTGAAAGTTCACTATTTAAAAAAATTTTTTTTATATTTTAGGGGCACCTGGGTGGCTCAATCGGGTAAGCATCCGACTCCAGCTCAGGTCATGATCTCATAGTTCATGAGTGTGAGCCTTGCATCGGGCTCTGTGCTGACAGCTCAGAGCCTGGAGCCTGCTTTAGATTCTGTGTCTCCCTCTCTCTCTGCTCCTCTCTCGCTCATGCTCTGTCTCTCTCTCTCTCAAAAATAAACATTAAAAAATTAAAAAAAAATTTTATGTTAGAGAGAAAGAGAGAGAATGCAACTGGGAGAGAAGGGCAAACAGAGAGAGAGAATCCTAAGCAGGTTCCACACTCAGCACAGAGCCCCCGATGTGGGGCTCGATCCCACGACCCTGGTATCATGACCTGAGCCGAAATCAAGAGTTGTACACTCAACTGAGTGGTGCCCTGAAAATTCACTATTTTTAAAGCCAGAGCAAAAGTCATTTACTCTGTACTACCATGAGGCATTGTAGGAATGGAAATTTTTTCTTCCCTTCTAGTTTCTTTGGCTGGCCTATTAATTGAATTGATGTAAGGCAGATCAACAGGAGAAAAACAAATTTTTTATGCCCCAAAGACACGAGGTCCAAAGATAGGCAATTGAGGCTTATATGCCATCCTGAGCTAGGGAAAGGGGAAGAGGTCTGCAGTTTCCCAAAGAAGAGAAAGACAATTCATAGAAAGAGGAGAAAAGCAAATGTCTGGTGAACAAATGTTTGCCGCGCTATGCAGGTTAAGTCTTTCCGATAAAACATTATCTTTGGTATCAGCACTCTCCTGGTCCAAGCCCTCTAAATTCTCATAGGAAGTTAAGAGGAAGGTAAACAGCTCTTCCTGAGTCTGTTGCACCTAGATTGTCTTCAGTTAGAAATAATCCACATACCAAAATGTCATATTTTGGGGTCATTATTCTGCCTCCCTCCCACCCCCATCCTGAGGAAGTTAGTAGGTCTGTTTGAATCACATTCCTGTTATCCAAGGACAATTTTGATGAAGTTTTGGGGTGATGGTGGGGGGTCTGGAGCCAATGACCAAGAAGGAATTCTTGAAGATGTCTTTGGTGCAAAAAGGTGATTTTATTAAAGCCTGGGGACAGGACCTGGGGGCAGGAGGAGCTGCACTGGGGTCATGATGGGTAACTCATTATATACCTTCAGGTTGGGAGGGGTCAGGGATAGAGTCTCTAAGGAATTTTGGAAGCAAGGTTTCCAGGACTTTGAAGGGCTAGCTGTTGCTAGGGAAATGCCATTTATTACCTTTTAGTAAAACCTCAGTCATGAGACCCTTCAGATGTATATTGGGGGCCATAAGCGTGGAGTATGATTGCAAGGATATATCTTGGGGTAGTTGAGATGAAGGAAGTAGATTTACAGGATTCTCAAGGTTGGGTCAATGTTAAGCTAAGGTTCTCTTTTGCCTCTAGCAAAGTGTCATCATCCAGGCAGCTGAGCTTCTAGAGGGAGGTCACTCTGCCAGCTTCAGGGACTTGTCAATGGGCTGTAGGAAGTAAGGAAATTTAATTTTTCATTTGCTTTAGTTTCCCACGTTACCCTGGCACTTAAACCCCTTTCCTTTGTTCTTGGGTAGCCAGGAACATCACACACATTCCACAGTGGGGTGGGGGGCCAGGAGTGCTGTTGGCCTTTATTTTCCCCTCAGCTTGCTCCAGGCTTCCTCATCACTTTGACCTCTAATTATTAGTTTGGGTGTTCTCTCTTCCCAGTAACACTGTAGGACCTTGAGGGTAAAGACCATCTTTTCTGTGTTTTAGGGTCTTCTGTACTTACCACAGCCTGCTTTTTCTAAGCATCCTGCACGAAAGAAGGAAACAATGAACAGCTTAAGTTTAATGAAGGAGGTAAAACTTGACTTGGGTTTCACTTACACGTGAAATACATTTACAGTCTGCCGAATGTTTCTGCATTATTTCATTCCATTATCACTACATCTAGCTTAGGTTAGGTGTGAGTACATTTGTAGTTGAGGCTCTTTGCTCATTAAGTGCCATAGTCTGAAACTTTGGTGCTGTGCTTCACCCTTGACCTCAGGTTTCTTTCCACTCTCCCCGAAGCTATCAGAGGAAGGTTTGATTCCTTAAAAGAAGGGTACATTTCAAACAACCGGAATGACAGCAAGAAAAAATCCCATGCCAAGAGAGGGGTGGCAAACAGACACGCCAAAAGGAGAGCTCAATAAAGCTACAAGCAGCAAACGTGAACGGCAAAGGACGATGGGAACTCCAGCTGGGCCTCTTTCCCTAATGACTCAAGTGAAAGTCCTCACGCAGCCGCACGTTTTGCCTCTAGCTTTGGATCATCTGGCCTCTGTCCTTTGCTCCGTATACTTCCAGCCTCCCTTGGCTCTGCTCAGCGCTTGTCTTCCGACCACTTTGAGACCACCTGCAAGCCCCCAAAGGCTCCCATTGGCTCCTCCACCCTTCCAGTCCAGTCTCCTCCCACCAGAGGCGCCGCCCCCTCACACTGCGCCTTCATTTTCGTTCCGGCGGGGCCGGAGGCGTGGGCGGACAAATTGGGCTGCGCTGTAGCAGGGCAGTCGAGCAACAGGAAGAGGCCTCTCTTTCCCAGTGCCCCACTGCCTTGTGGGACTGTGGCGAGTTCCTCAGGCCTAGACAAATTTTCCGGATTTCCCCCCCCCCCCCACCGCCTCCTCCCTTGTCGAGTACGGAAGCTGAGAGGGTTCGCGGGCAGTCATGGCGGCGCACCTAAAGAAGCGAGTGTACGAGGAATTCACTAAGGTGGTTCAGGTAATTTACGGAAGAAAAGGTCCCGGTACCAGTCCCGGGCGGGGAAGGTTATGCACGTTCCAGACACTTTGTCCAAACAGGCGCCGCAAACCTGGGTTGAGTGCCGACTACTTAGATAGGCTCTCTGAAACTACACTTAAGTGGGCGTGTTCGTTTGCAGCTGCTGTAGTTGTCATTATTAATATGTGTAGTCTGACACTACTAAAAAAAATAAAATTATTGTCGAGAACAAATAGCACTTTACAATTTACGAAGATGTCCTATCCGTTATTTCAGTTTATTCGGTTACATTAGCATCTTCGTTTTACAGATGTGGACTTGAAAGCTTCTGGAGGGATAAGAGGATTCAGAGCCAATACCTGGTAGAGCCCCTCTCAACTCTATTTCAAAAAAAAAAAAAAAAAAAAAGCGCCCCGGGACAAGTTGGTTGTATGCAAAACTCTGAGGGGTTGAAAGAGGAGCCTTTAGAAATCTCAAGACCCAGCCAAAGCAGGTGAGGGTCACAGGCTGTATAGGGGCAGAACTCTCCATTGGTGGAGCAGCTTACCTAGGAAGTAGGGCAAAGTACTTTATTCCTTTGTAGTTAAGGACAGGTGAGTTGAGCCCTTGTCAGAGCAGTGATTCTCCATTGTCTCCTCATAGGTGTTGCTAAAGTCGAGGTTGATCCCAAGGTGTCTCAAGTGTGCTGCTTCTCAGATTTTTTTATGCAGATCACCTGGTGATCTTGTTAAAGTCTAGATTATACTCGGGTGGGGGAGGTGAGGCAATAATCTGCATTTCTGACAAACTCTCAGTCGATGCTAGCAGATCAAAAGCATCCTTTGATCCATAGAGTACCCCTGCATCCTTAGTCTTCTAGGGTAGCAAGACAGACCATCCAGTAGGAAACTGTCCTTAAACATTTAATTCATTCCTTCAACAACAGGTTATAGAGTAAGTGAGTGGTTACTGTGTATCAGGTATAGTGAAAGGTGTTGAGCTACAAAGTCCAATAAAGGTTAGGGTCCTTGTCCTTTAGGAGCTCACAGACTAGTGGGAGAGACAGAAAAATATATCTGTGATTATATTACAGAGAGATGATTCCATTAAAAAATCAAGTTTTTCTTCCTCTTTTCACTTATTTCACTTATCACATCTTTGTAGCATATTCCCACTGTAGGGAAGTTAGTCTGCTCCTTAGTTTTTTTTCTTAAAATAACTTTGAGATTTAATGTTGACACTTTTTGTTGCTCCATTTTATGTGAAATTAGTTTTCTTGAACTTTTAGAATGAGTCAAGATTCAGGAAAGTTTTTTTAAATTATTTTTTATTTTTAAGTAATCTCTACGTTCAATGTGGGGCTTGAACTCACCACCCTGAGATCAAGAATCTCATGTTACATGGATCGAGCCAGCCAGGGGCCTCCTCAGGAAAGTTTTTCTTATTTCACAGAGCTCCTTCTGTGGTTTGCTTTCTGGAATTTTCTGGGTCTGTTCCTTGCCCACTTGTGTGTGTGTGTGTGTGTGTGTGTGTGTGTATGATTTTTTTTATAATTGTGGTAAATACATATTTTACCATTTTAAACACTTTTAAGTATACAGTACAGTGGCCTTAAGTTCATTCACATTGTTACCCAGTGTGATTTCCTTTCTTCCTAGTGTTCTATTGTTTCCACTTCTCAAGACTACTCACCCTTCCTCCAACATGCCATGTGTTTACACTTCTCTAGACTCTTGTACCTGTTGTCTCCTTTACATGGAATGCATGTCGTTTTTCCTTTTATTTTTCTCTCACATTTTGGCTTCAAGACCCAACTAAAACCTCAGCAAGAGTTTTGTCTCTTCCTCCCCTGCTTCTGTAGCAAGCACTCTGTACTCATTTAATTGTACTTATTTCCTCAGTGCTGCTATGATTACTAGTTGTTGACCTTAAAAATAGTTATTTTACCAGCAAAAATGTATTTTTTGGGGAATAACAACTGATATTTGGCACATGCAAGCTATGGCAAAACCATAGGCAAGTCCAGCAAACCAAGGAGAGGACCCTTATTTTATGGAGAAGAAGGAAGTCAGGAGAGGGTTGTTTTTTTGTTTTTTGTTTAATGCTTGTTTATTTTTGAGTGAGAGAGGGAAAGAAAGAGGAACTCTCTGCGGGATCTACAGTGACTGCAGTGAGCCTGATGCGGGGCTCGAACCTAGGAACCGTGAGATCATGACCTGAGCCAGGGTCCTGTGCTCAAATGACTGAGCCACCCACGCACCTCCAGGAGAGGCTGTTTTGAAGGGAAAGTCTAGGGTGATGTGATGAGAGTTTCTCATTACCTCAGTTGCAAGGGTGATTGATTTCCTGTAGGAGAGGCCATGTACATCTTTCCCTTTTAGGGCCTATAATTGATAATTCTTTCCCATTGATTCTTCTGTTGGGCTCTGTAATGGACAGTCCTTTCCTTAGTTGACTCTTGACTAGTACTGTTACTCCTTCTAGCCTCCCCTTGTGTCCTCCCTCCTCAATTTTAATGAGTTTTCTCTTTTTTAATTTTACACAATGCACATATCTCCCTACCAGGCTGGGCTACTTAAGGATAGAGATAATGCCTGCTTCATCTGTGTCCCCTCTTACGAGTGAGGGAGTCTACGTTGTATATTGTATGAATGGAGATCTCACTTCTTGGATTCCCCATAGAAAGATTTATGTGATGATCCAAACTCGAATAAAGACGTCAGAAGGAATGTATGCAAAGCAGGAATGTACACAAAGCAGTTTATTGAGGATGGTACACTTTCAAGGACACAGAGTGGGCAGGCCCAGGGGTGGTTACTGCACTGGAGCTAGGAATGTCTTTTTGTGTTTGCATAGGTTATAGGTCATAGCCAGGGCTGTCTCCAACTGAGTTTGTTTCCAGTCATCTAAGGACTCCTCCTGCCGGTTGGGAGGGGGAGCTTTTGGCTCTGCAAGGTTCTTGCTGCAACTGTTCTGGTTTATAATGAAGGTATAGGTTACTCTGGGGCAGAGGTCGAAGAAGAGAGCTGCAAGTTCTGTACTTGGGGCTCTGTCAGCTCCAGGGTGTTGGGAGCCTGACGTAAGCCCTAGAGTGACAGGTTCCCTTTTACATGAACTTTTTGGCATCCATTATATGTAACAAATGCATCTAGAAAGCTTCTAGTTCTGCACCATCCTTGGGAGAATTGAGAAAATAGTTATTCAAAGAATTTTGTGTGTCCTGTGGTTCAGATGATGATCCCTGGTTGAGAAAGACTGGTAGTAGTGTCATCATTCTCGTTTTACAAATAGTGAAGGTAAGAATTATAACTTACTCAGGACAGCAGGAGAATTGGAACTCAGACACAACTCCTAATGCTGAATAATTATTCAGTTAAGAATACTTTGTTAAGTGGTTACAGACTGCAAGGTATTTTTAAAATTTTTTATACTAACCATCCTTGGAATAAAGGCAGAATGGTTTGGGTAGTCATCTGGAGTAAGGGGAAGACTTTACTCAGTGTAAGCTGCAGACAGTTCCCATCGGTTCAGTTTTCTCAGGAGGGAAGCTGAGCCTGCTGGGTGCCTCAGCATAGTCTGTATATGTTTAGAGAATTGAGATTTCTTTTTAAAGAATGGAGCAGATCCTTTGTGTGCCCTTTTAATGCTAAAGCTATGACAGTCCTACGAGATAGGCAGAACAAAATGTTGGTGGACTTACCTCACAGAGAAAGAAACTGAGATTGGAGAAGTGAAATGACTAGCCCAAAGTGATGGGAGCTAGTGAAAAGCAAAATGGGGACTTTTAACCTTGTGTCCAATCTAGTGGGCTTTTTCGTGTTCATAACGCTGCTTTTTCCTAAATACATTACGTGGTGTAAGGGAATGAGGCAAAGTTAAATTTGCAGACTCTGTGTTTTCATGTCTTATCTTTCCTACTCCCTTGCAGCAACAGCAGGAGGAAATTGCAACCAAGAAACTCCGATTGACAAAACCAAGTAAATCTGCAGCACTCCACATAGATCTGTGTAAAGCTACCTCCCCAGCAGATGCTTTGCAGTACCTGCTCCAGTTTGCCAGGAAGCCTGTTGAAGCAGAAAGTGTGGAGGGAGTAGTCAGGATTCTCTTGGAACATTATTATAAGGTAAGATGGTCTTGAGGATCTGATGGGAGTATGTGTGAGAATTGCATCATATCTACAGAATGGGTTAGTATAGCGAAATAAGCAAGAAGTTGTTCATTCAGCAGTGCCTTCTGTGTGCCAGGCACTATAGATGCAGAGATAAAAAAGATCCAAATCCTGACATCAAATTCACAAGACGTATTTATTTTTCAGTTTTTGTAAGTAATATCTGAAGTAAAAGGGAAGAAATTATTTCCAAATATTTGAATCACAGATAAATCAGAGTTCTAAACTTTATTGTGAAAATTATTAAGCCTACAGAAAAGTAGAGACAATACTATAATGAACTGCCAAATACCCATCTCTGTGATTTAATAGTTAACTAATATTTTGCCAAATTTGTTCCCTTTATTTGTTTTCCTAAAGTTTTTTCTTAAAGTATCATATTTTCCCCTAAATTGTTCAGTAAGGGACTTAAAAAATATATTTATTTTGAGAGAGAGAGAGAGAGCGTGTGTGCGTGTGTGTGTGTGTGCATGTGTGCGTGTGCGTGCGCGTGCGTGCTCGAGCTCGGGGGAGGGCCAGAGGGAGAAAATCCTAAGCCGTCTCCATGCTCAGCTTGGAGCCCAACGTGGGGCTCAATCTGACTCTGAAATCATGACCTGAGCCAAAATCAAGAGTTGGACACTTTGGGGCACCTGCTTGGCTCAGTCAGTTGAGCCGGAAATCAAAATGCCAACACTATTCATACATGGCACTGGTCTTTTTAAATCTAGAACAAATTTATTTTTTAATCTAGAACAAATTTATTTTTTGGTGATAAACTCAGTTTATAAAATGCCTTGTTTTCTGAATTTGTTTACTTGCTTGGGGGTTAACTTGCTTCTCTATCCCTTTTATTTACTAGGAACTGAAAGTTAGATATACAATATAGGCTTAGTTAGATTTAGGTTAAGCATATTTTAGAAATTTTTAAGAATACGTTATAGATGATGATTTGTATTTCATATTACATCTTTGAGGATGCATGTAATGTCTTCAAATGTTTACTTGCAAAACTTTCTTTTTCCCTTCAGTCTCTCTTCTTTCTATAAACTATGATTATTTAAGTCTTTTATGTATGATATAAAGGGTCTTTTCCTTTACACCTATAATGTTCTATCTTAATCAGAAATGTTTGCAGTTGTCCAAAGACCTTGTGGGTTTTCAGAAATCCATGTCTTTTCATATGCTGTTCCACCAGCCTAGCACCCCTGGCTTCCTCCCACTGCCCTGTGATCTGGTCTGCCAATTTCTCTGCCAAACCCATTCTTTCCTCAAAGTCTTTCACTTATGTTTCCTTCTTCCTAGAACAGTTCCCTCAGATGTTCATATGTCTGCTTCACACACTTTGTTCAAGTCTTAGCTCAAATGTCACTTTTTCATTAAGGCCTTTTTTTATCCCTGTATTTAAAATTGAAAGTGCCTATTCTACCCCAGAACCTCCTAGCCCCCTTCCTTGATTTTGTTTTCTCTATAGCGCTTACCAACTTATCATAATTCATATAATTTTCTCATTTATTTTGTTCCTTGTCCATTTCCCCGTACTAGAATGGAAGCTTATCTTGAACAGGGATTTTTGTTTTTTTAACTGGATAGTTGATTTAAGTTGACAGTGTGTGGTAAAATTAATATTTGTTGAATGAATGAGTGTATGCTTTGTAAGACTTTTTACTCCGTTAACAAGTGGTTATTACATATCCAGCATTTTTCTGGGTACTGGACAGGCCTCTTAGCACATTTATTAGCTCTTAGTATTACCATTGTTCATCATACGTGTCTTTCTCCTTCAGACTTTAAGCCCCTAAGTTCAGAGACTACAAAGCTGTTTATCTCTGTCCCAGTGCCTGGCAACGTCCCTAGAACACTGTAGGGTGTTAATAAATGCTTCCTTCATGTTTTACATGAATTAAATCTGGGTTTCTGTTCTCCAGATTTCAGACAGTGATTTATTTTCTTAGCAATATTTACCATCTATTATATGATAATATAACTGTTACCACTAATCATCTGTAGTAATACTTCTAAGAACAGTTGACATTTATATAGTGTGTTGGAGTTTAGAAAGCTCTTTCCACATGTAATATTTTATTTAATCTTGATGACATCACCATTGTTATATCTGTAGTCCCGATAAGGAACTAAGTTTGGAGCAGTTTAGTATCCAAGGTGACAAGTTAGGTCTGGATTTGAATCTGGGTTTTTGGTTTTTTTTTTTAACTTTTTGTCATGAAAGATTTCAAATACATACAAGTAAAGAGAACAGTTTAATTCCCATATACCCATTACCCACCTTCAACAGTTACCATTTTGCGGCCAAACTTGTTTTATTCCCATGCCCCCTACCCCACTTCCTCCACTCTTACCTCTCCACTAGATTCTCCCTGGCATCTTACCATTTTGTTCATAAATTTCAATTTATATCTCTAAACAATAAAGACTTTTTTTTAGGTTTATTTATTTATGTGAGAGACAGAGACAGTATGAGTGGGGGAGGGGCAGAGAGAGAGGGAGAGAGAGAGAAGCAAGCTCCATGCTGCCAGCACAGAGCCTGATGTCAGGCTCGAACCCACAAAACTGAGATCATGACTTGAGCCAGAACCGAGAGTCAGATGCTTAAGCGACTGAGCCACCCAGGCACCCCAACAATAAAGACTTTTTTAAAAGACATAATCATATGGGGCGCCTGGGTGGCTCAGTCGGTTAAGCGTCCGACTTCGGCTCAGGTCATGATCTTATGGTTCGTGGGTTCGAGCCCCGCATTGGGCTCTGTGCTGACAGCTTAGAGCCTGGAGCCTGCTTCAGTTTCTGTGTCTCCCTCTCTTTCTGCCCCTCCCCCACTCATGTGCGCTGGTGCACTCGCTGTCTCTCTCTCTCTCTCTCTCAAAAATAAACATTAAAAAAAAAGACGTAATCATAATACCATTGTCATGTCTAAAATAAAAATTGAATTCAGATCTTCTGATGTCATACCCCAGGCTCTTTAACCAGACCATGCTGCACGTGTTAGTCTAGCAGATTGTTGCCCCAGAGGAAATGAGAGATGCCAAGTGCATCCAATTCTAGATGGATGACCATAGTGGTTTTTTTTTGTTTTTGGTGTTTTTTTTTTTTTTTTTATCCTTTCTTCTGTTATCCAGATATGTGGTCTCTTACATTTTAGTAGATAAACTACTTGGGCCTCTGCTTCTGTCCTCCAAATTTTTCTGTGGTCAGGTAGCAGTATTTGGACTTCTTTCATGTGAGAGGTTCTTTACATATACTATGTGCTTGATGCTGTGGAAGATGTAGAACTGTGAGACATGTTCCTTGTCCTTTAGGGGCTAGCAGTATAGTTGGTAGTTGGTAGCAGTATAGTTGTAGTAAGTAGTAAGGGCTAAAGTTATTCATTTGTTCATTTTTTTCATTTTCTCAAAATGCCCTAACTCTGTGCCAGGCCATGTGCTTCATGTTGGAGATGCAGAGATGACTATGTGATCCCTGATATGAGCCTAGTTGGGTAGGTAACACAATAAATGGGTAATAACAACTCAGTGTCATAGGTGACATGAAATCTGGGACAGGTTATGATGTGACCTCAAAGAAGAGGGTAATCAGTTTTACTTGGGAGCAGGGGGCTAAAAAGGCATTATAGAGTAGGAGTGATGCTTGAGATGAGTCTTAAAAAACAGATTTGGGCCAGTTGGAAAACAGAAGGAAAGGCATTTTAGAAAGAAGGAGCAGTTATGGGCAAAGGCATGGCAATGTGAAATAGCCCATCACATTAGAAGAAATGCAAGCGGCTGATATAGATTTTAGGTTGAAAGCTCATTAAGAGATAAGACTAGAAATATTGAAGGGCCTTGTATTTTATTGTGTGGGTTTTGTTTGAGACATGTCACTCTGGGAACAGGATGGAGGATGGAGGAATTGGATGAGGGCAAGATGGTGTTAGGTGTCCGACTAGGAGACTGGTAAGTCTGCAGCAAGCTGATGAAAGCCTGAACCAGGAGAGTTTGAATGGTGAGAAGAGCAATTAGTGGAGAGGGCTTCCCTGGAAGCAGTCTGTTTTAAGCTTTGGTGTTGAGGGTACCAGGGGATAATTTCAGAAAGTAGAAGAACTTAAGGAGAGTGTCCAAATGGATAACGAATGTCACTGGTCAGATGCTCTCTTCTTTTTTGTCTCATTCTTGCCTCCTTGTCTCCCTTTTATCTGCTAGGCTTAGTACTTCTCCTTTCCCTGCAACTCTCCTGTGTTTGGAGGTCTGTGACTCCATTCCAGACCATTGAAAGGCTACATAGCACTCTTCTTGTCCTCTCTCACTGCAAATCATTTTTTAGTAGTATTTCACTAGTCTGTTGTCTCTGAAAGACAATTATTTGATTCTGTGATATTTCAGTGATTTGAAGTCCACAAAAGAATTGGCTCTTCTTTGTATTTAAAACTGAATTGAGGCTCTCCCTTGATTCTCCAGTCTACCTTATCTCAGGAAATGTTACCATTGTCAACATAAACCCTTAAATCAGAAACCTGAGGAAGTTTTCCTTTCCCCATATTCCCTTCCTCACCAAGTCTTGTTGATTTTACTTTCGAAATACCTCGTGTTTCCACTGTTACCTCAGTAATCCAAGTAACTGTATTTTAAGAATCTTACTCTGAAATGTAATCTGTTGATCTACCACAGTGTGTAACCACCATCCAGGTCAAGAAAGGAGTATTATCAGCCTTCCATAAGCCTCCTCAAACTCTCCTCTAATGATTTACATCTTTCCCAAAAGATCACCACCACTGTCCTGACTTTCAGGATACTAATTACCTTAAAAAAATTTTTTTTTCACCACTAAACCTGCACTCCTAAATACAATTTATTTTTGTCCCTATTTCTTGTTAAACTTCATATGATTAGACAGTATAGTATATATCTTTTTATGTGTGGCTTTTGCTCAAAATTCAGCCTGTGGTGTTCATCCTTATTGTTGATGGTCTCTGTAGTTCATTCATTTTCACCACAGCAGAAGATTTCATTGTATGAATATACCCTAATTTATTTATCCATTCTATTATTGATGGACAGTTAGTCTGTCTCCACTTTTTAACTATTACAAGAAACAGTGCCTTGAACGTTTTTGTACAGGTCTCCTGGTGTGCATGTCTTACATTTCTGTGTTTTGTATACCCTGCAGTGGAATTACGGAGCCAACTTTTTCGAAATGGTAGTACCAGTTTATACCCCCGTCAGTGCTGTGTGAGAATTCCAATTCCACGTATTTGCCAACAGTTGGAATTGTTGATCGTATTCATTTGACAGTTGCTGTGAATGTGTGTGGTGTATCATTGGGCCTTAATTTGCATTCCTTGGATTTCTGATGAAGTGGAGCAACTATAATATGTTTAATTGGCCATTTGGAGTATCTTTTTGGGTAATGCTTGTTTATGTCTCTTGCATATTTTTCTTTTTCCGTATTTTTTGTGTGGATTCTTTATATTCTGGGTACAGGTTCTTTAATGGATTTAATGGTTTTATGTGTTTCAAATGTCTTCTTCCTTTTTAGTCCCTCTCACCTTTCCCTCCCTCTTTAGTCCCTTAATGTTGTATTTTGATGAAAAGAAGTTCTTAATGTAGCCCAACTTGACAACCTTTCATTTAGTTTTGGGCTTTTCTTGTCTGATGTAAGAAGGGTTTGCCTACCCTGAGCTATTGAGACATTTTGCTACATTGTTATTAGAAGCTTTATTATTTGCTTTCCACAGGTGGTATTGATTTGTGTGTATGTTGCTTGGGTACATGGAAATCCAAATGTCCCAGCACCATTTATTGAAAAAAAAGTCCATTCTCCATTTTTCTGCAGTACCACCTTTGTGGTAAATGAAGTGTCTGTATATGGGTATTTCAGGGCTTTCTATTCTATTCCATTGGTCTATTTGTCTATTCTTATGCCAGTACCATGCTGTCTTAGCATAGCATTATAATAAATTTTGATGTCTGATAGGACAAGTTCACTCACCTTGCTCTTCTTTAAGAATATCTTAGTTGTTCTTGACCTTCTCGTTTCTTTATGAATTTTGAAATCAGCTTGTGAAATTCTGCCCCAAAACAAAATTTCTGTTAGAATTTTGATTAGGATTGCATTAACTCTATAGTTCTGATGACATTTGGGGATTGACATTTTATAATATTGGGTTTTCCAATTCATAAACAAGGTACATCCCTATTTTAATACTGTTTTCTGCATAGAGGTTTTGTATATTTTGTTAGTTATTCTTAGATACTTAATATTTTATGTTATTATAAATGATAATATTTTTAAAATTTCATTTTCTAACAGTACATAGCTGATATTCAGAAATGCAATTGACTTCTGTTTATTAACTCTTATATCTTATAACCTTGCTAGGCTCATTTAACAATTTTAATATATTATATGTAGATTATTTTCATTTTTTTACAAATAATCATATCAGCAAATAATGGCTTTGTTTAATATTAATTTAATGATACCAGCTATCTTTTGTTTATAGTTTGCATGGTATACCAACTTCTATCTTTTATTCTCGTCATTTTTATAGCTTTTTTGTTTTAGATACGACCTGTGAACAACATGTAGTTGGTTTTTAGAAAAATGTTTTTTAAATTCATCATTTAGTTCATTATGTTTAATGTAATTATTGTATATGGGTTTAAAATCTACCCTTCTTATTAAATGCTTTTCTATTTGTGGGGCAGGTGGGTGGCTTAGTCAGTTAAGTGTCCGACTTGGCTCGGGTCATGATCTCGCAGTCTGAGTTCGAGCCCCGTGTTGGGCTCTGTGCTGACAGCTCAGAGCCTGGAGCCTGCTTCGGATTCTGTGTCTCCCTGTCTCTCTGCCCTTTCCCTATTCACGTTCTTTCTCTCCCTCTGTCAAAAATAAATAAACATTAAAAAATTTTTTAATGTTTAAAAAAATGCCTTCCATATGTCATACCTGTTTAATGTTCTTTTTTTCCCTTGTTTCTTGCTATCTTTTGAATTCTTTTTTTTTTTTTCTTTCCACCACCCCGCTTTATTAGCTTGGGAATTATACATTCTTTTTAAAAAAATTTTTTTAATGTTTATTTATTTTTGAGAGAGAGAGAGACAGAATGTGAGTGAGGGAAGGGCAGAGAGAGAGAGGGAGACACAGAATCTGAAGCAGGCTTCAGACTATGAGCTGTCAGCACAGAGCCTAATGCGTGGCTCAAGCTCAGGAGCAGTGAGATCATGACCTGAGCTAAAATCAGACGCTTAACCGACTGAGCCACCCAGATGCCCCTTATCGAAGTATAATACGATATGAATTCTTGACTTTGATCAAAGTCAAATGTTATATGACACAGTTACCATTTTGGACAGCGTGAGGACTTACCTCTATCTTCCTGACTTACATGTGAGTGTAATTTTATGTTTCCATTTTTCACTCTGTAAGACAATGTTATACAGGCAATATTCATTTAGATTTACCTACATAGTTATCATCTGCTCAGATGTAGTTATCATTGCTTTACTTTCTTTCTTGCATCTGTGACTATTCATCTGGAATTATTTTCCTTTTGGGTGAAGAATACCCTCTGATATTTCCATTTATTATAAGTTTACTGATGACCCTTTTTTGTGTTTTTTGTATGGAAAAAGCTTTATTTTACTTCCATTCTTGCAGAATTTATTTTTTTATTTTTACTTTTTATTTATTTATTTTTTTAAGTTTATTTATTTACAGAGAGATAGAGTGAGGGTGCAAATGGAGGCGGGACAGAGAGAGAGAGAGAGAGAGAGAGAGGGCAAGAGAGAATCCTGAGCAGGCTCCATACTGTCAGCACAGAGCCTGGTGTAGGCCTCAATCCTTATGAACCATTAGATCATGACCTGAGCTGAAATCAAGAGTTGGACACTTAACTGACTGAGCCACCCAGACACCCCAGACATTTCATTTTATTCTATTATCTTCTCTTTTGAATTTTCATTCTTTTGTCTCCTTGTGCTTCATTTTGTACCTAATTCTCTCTTCACCTTGTCTAGTCTCCTGTTAAGCCTGTCCATTTGTTCTTAATTTCATTTATTTATTTTTGTCATTTCTATAACTTACTTTCTTTTTGAAATTCTAGTTCTCCGTTGAAATTCTCCATTTTGTTTTTATCTTAATAATGTTTTTATCAAAATAAAATTATGTCTGTAACAAAACAAGCAGAATTATTTTTTTTTTCAAATTAATATTCAAATTTTAGTTAGTTAACATACAGTGCAATATTGGCTTCAGGAGTAGAATTCAGTGGTTCATCACTTACATACGGTACCCAGCACTCATCCTAACAAGTGCCCTCCTTAATATCCATCCCCCCTCTAGCCCATCCCCAGACCTTTCTCCGTCAACTCTTAGTTTGTTTTCTATCGTAAAGAGTCTCTTATGGTTTGTTTCCCATTCTTTTTTATCCCCCTCCCATATGTTCATCTGTTTTATTTCTTAAATTCCACATATGAGTGAAATCATATGGTACTTGTTTTTCTCTGACTTAACTTTGCCTCACATAATACACTCAAGCTCCATCCATATTGTTGCAGATGGCAAGATTTCATTCATTCTGATGGCTTAGAAATATTCCATTATGTATATATATCACATCTTTTTTTATCCATTTATCAGCCAGTGGACATTTGGGCTCTTTCCATAGTTCGGCTATTGTTGATAATGCTGCTGTAAACATCAGAATGTATGTACCCCTTCGAATCTGTGTTTTTGTGTTCTTTGGGTAAATACCTAGTAGTGTAGTTGCTGGGACATAGGATAGTTCTATTTTTAACTTTTTGAGGAACTTCCATACTGTTCTCCAGAGTGGCTGCACCAGTTTGCATTCCAGCCAGCAGTGCAAAAGGGTTCCCCTTTCTCTGCATCCTCACCAACACCTGTTGTTTCTTGTGTTATTAATTTTAGTCAATCTGACACATAATGAGGTAGTCTCATCAAGGTTTTGACTTGTATTTCCCTGATGATGAGTGATTTTGAGAATCTTTTCATGTGTCTATTAGCCATCTGGATATCTTCATTGGAAAAATGTCTATTCATGTCTTCTCATTTTTTTTTAATTTTTATGTTTTTATTTATTATTGAGACAGAGAGAAACGGAGCCTGAGTGGGGGAGGGGCAGAGGGAGAGGGAGACACAGAATCTGAAGCAGGCTCCAGGCTCTGAGCTGTCAGCACAGAGCCCGATGTGGGCTCGAACCCACGAACTGTGAGATCATGACCTGAGCCGAAGTTGGACGCTTAACCGACTGAGCCACCCAGGCACCCCTCTTCTGCTCATTTCTTAACTGGCTTATTTGTTTTTTGGGTATTGAGTTTGGTAAGTTCTTTATAGATTTTGGATACTAACCCTTTATCAGGTATGTCATCTTTTCCTGTTCCATAGGCTGCCTTTTTGTTTTGTTGATTGTTCCTGTAAGAAGAATTATTAATTTATTTAGTTTTGAGAGAGCAAGAGGGACAGAGGGAGGGGCAGAAGGAGAGGGAGAGAGAGAATCTCAAGCAGGCTCCACACACTGATGTGGGGCTCAATCTCATGACCTGTGTTGAAATCAAGAGTCAGACACTCAACTGACTGAGCCACTCAGGAGCACCAAGCAGAATTATTTTAAAATCTGTGTCTGATAACTCCAGTAAATGGATATCTTGCTATGTCTTATTTCTATTCATGTTATCTGATCTGCAAGCATGCTTTATTTCTTATTAGGTAGTGTATTTCCAAAGTTGTTTGTAAAAATAATTTAAGACTTTTGATTACTTATTTAAATTTTTAAATTTTTATTTTAGGGAGAGAGAGAGAATCCCAGGGTAGCCTGACGTGTGGCTTGATCCCACGACCCTGGAATCATGACTTGAGCTGAAATCAAGAATTGGACGCTCAACCAACTAAGCCACCTAGCGCCCTAGGATGACTTGTTTTAATACAGAGAGTATTTGTTTCTATCTAGAAATCCAAGAAAACGTCCTCCTTTCAGGAACTAAAATGATTCAAAGCTGAGCTGCAGTCCCTGCCAAAGTCTCTGGGTTTTTATTTCACTCTTACTCATGCTTTTGTAGCCTTTTGGGGTCCTGATCCAAAGTGATGGGGTTTATTAGGCTGCCCCTTTTCACCCTACTACCCTTAGCCTTACTTCTGGCCATTGCACCCCTGGCCTCACCTGGCTGTTTGCTTTGCCCTTCATTTCTCCACCCCCTCATTCCCCTGCAGAAGCCTGAAGAAAACGTGGCCCCACACTTCAGGCAAACCTGCCTGAGTTCCCTCCTTGCATAATTCTTCTTTAATTCTTCATTTATCTTTTAGTTTTCTAATACTTTCAAATACACATATGTACATACCTACACTTTATATATATATATATATGTATGTGCACACATGCTTTTTTGACATCCATAGTACTTTCTAGTTTTCCTCAGCAGAAAGATGGGTCTGAATTCCCTAGCTTTGCCCTTAACAGAAGTGGGAGTCTTGCTAATGTCTTTTGCTGGACTTGCAATATATTCTTAATTTGTCTCTCTGTCTACTTTTGCCCCTTCCAATCCAGTCATTATAATGAGGCTGGATTGATATTTCAAATATTCAGATCTGTTAATGTCATTCTCCTGTTTATAGTTCGTCGAAGGGTTTTTCTTGCTCTTCGGCAAAGATTATCTATTTCTTTATTCAACGGTGAACAGATGTGTGTTGAATTCCTGCTGCGTGGTAGGCACTATCAGAGATACTTGCCATAATTTTCAAAAAAAAGATGTAATACCTGTTTTTCAGTGTACATTTTAGTCACGTTGTCCGTTTTTTTCAGTTCTGGAAGTTGTGGTATTCCTTCATGACTCAGAGCATTGGTTCATTCTTTTCCGGCTGCCTCAAATTAGATGAGGATCTCTTTGACCGTAATATGTAGTTATTTTAAGGTTGTGTCTGATATATTACATGCTTTCAGAGAACTCTCTATTTTTACTTTGCCACTTTGTAATTATTAAATGCACATTACTTGGTGAAAGTCTGTCTTGCCCATTAAACGTTTCCACGAGAGCAGTGTATCCCCATGGACTGTTACAGGGTGGCTCCTCGTGTGCAGGGAATCTGTGGTGAACAGAGAGTGGATGAATCATTTACTGAGTGAATTAAGGAGAACTCTTGGCTCTTCCTTTTATTCTACTCTTCCGTTTATTTTTATCAGAATGTACATAGGCATTCTGCTAGTCACTTTAGTGTCTCACAGGCCAGTTGGGAAGACGCAATCACAAGCATGTACAGCCCACTGTAGTGAAGGGCATGATAAAGGGTTGCACCAAGGTCCTGGGGTTGTCCAAGAGGAAGGGCATCCATGTCCAGGTAAGGGATCAGGGATAACTTCCTGGAGTTGATACACCTATGGGAGGAGTGAGTGGGTGTGGGAGAAAGGGAAAAGCATTCTAGGTAGAAGAACCATCTAGGTGGAAGTACAGGAGCTGAAGCGGCACGGAATCACTGGTAGGGAAGTGTGGGAGCTGACGTAGTGGCTCGTCTTGGGGGGCCTTCATGGTAGGCTAAGCAGCTCAGACTTCTTTTTTGTAGAAGACTGCAAGCTTTTGAAGGGTTGCATATATTTATACAGATTTTAAAAAGTTATATTCTTCTTTCTTCTTAAAAATTACATTGGCAATATTTATTGTAACAAATTCAAGCACTATAGAAGTGTATAAAAGAATGAGATATGCCCCTGCAAATCTGTTAAAAAACAAAATGTACTCTCCGGAGGTTACTCTGGAGAGAATCACTGCTAACAGTTTTGAATGCATTTTTCTAGAGTTTTATTTATTTATTTTTTTAGAGAAGTAATTTCTATTTTATTTTTCAGAATTTTAACTGGGAATTTGGAGCAATTGAGAATTTTCTAGAGTTTTATATAAGGCATTTTAGAATTTGCCATGTTCTGGGTTTGTAACTTTCTTTGAATGCTTCTTCCCTAAATTTTCCTATGGCTCTTTCTGACTCAGTTAAGTGTCCTCTCAAAAGTTGTGTCCTCAGAGTGGACTTTCCTCACCATCCTGTCTATAATATCCTCCCCACATTACTCTTTAGCCTATTGCACACTTCATTTTTCTTCAGAATGTTTACCATGTAAAATGATACATATTCTTTTGCCAGTCTTATCCGTTTGAATATAAGATCTGTGAGAGCAGTAATTGCTTCTGCTTTATTCATCATTGTGTCCCCAGTAGCTAGAATGATGCTTGGCACAAAGCAGGCACTAATTGTATGTATGTTGAATGAACAAATTAATTAGCATTTTAGGTAGAATACAGTACTTTCATGTGATTTTTCCAAGAAGTTAACTTTTGTTTGGTAACTCCACAAACGTACATAAAAGGAGAGAAAATAATATGAGCCTTCAGGTCATTTTCATCAAGCTTCAATAATTATCAATATTTTGCCATTCTTGTTTTGATGCATTTACCCCAACTTTTTTGAGGTAGGGCAAATTCCAAGCAGCATATCATTTCACCTGTAAATACTTAATTGTCTATGTTTAACAAATAAGGACTTCTTTTAGGACTTAAAAAAATCACCCTTAGTAATCCTTAATAGCAACAAAAACCTAGTTCATGTTGTTTTCACTCATTGTCTTAAAGAAGACTTGGTACAGTTGGTTTGTTTGAAGCAAAATTCACACATTGCACTGGGGCCCCTGGGTGGCTCAGTTGGTTGAGTGTTCGATTCTTGATTTCGGCTCAGGTCATGATCCCCAGGGTTGTGGATTCTAGCCTGCATTGGGCTCCATGTTGGGCATGGAGCCTGCTTAAGATTTCTCTCTCTCTCTCTCTCTCTCTCTCTCTCTCTCTCTCTCCCCCTCTCCCACTCTCCCACTCTCCCCCATCTTCACCCCCCCACCTCTCTCGCCCTTTCACAGTTTCTCTTTTAAAATAAAAAAAATAATTTAAAAAAATTAAAATCTAGCATTTTCACCCTCTACACTTTTTCATTACCAATGCCTTTTTTTTTTTTTTTTTTTGTTTAAAAAGGGTATGCACCCTGTGGAATTTCCCATATTCTGGACTTAGTGCATCCTTAACTTTCATGTGTTTTTATTTGCTCTTTATGCTACCCCTGTGAGTACCATATTCACAGTGGTTCAGTTCAGGTTTTATTACTCTCCACATGAAGGATCGATGGTCAGGGAGAGGAAAGGGGAAGGGCATTGCACTTGAGGCCCAGGCACAAACCCTAGACCCAGATAATTAGATTGACCTGCCTCAGACTTCTAATCAGGATATGGCGGTTCAAAAGAGCAGGTAGGGTGAGAGATTCTCTTTAATGCAGCAGTGGCTGCAGCACCCAGTTTTCAGGGTGTCTGAGAGCAGTGGTGCTGGCACCGCTGGGTGCCCAGTGCTGGCGGGGGTGGTGGTGCAAGTTGTTGCACTTCATATCTGATGTAGCTGCACAGTGGAGGAAGGGCACTTTTAGTCCTAAAAGCATGTTTCTGGTGGGAAGGTAATGATATCAAGAAGGCATAAAAAAATTCCCATTCACTTTGCAGTATTTAGGTGTAACATACTGATTTGAGAAAAGCTCTCTCACCTGAAGTTTGTAAAGTTAATTTTCAGAAATAAAGCTTTAGAATACTTGGATCTTTGAATCTCTTTTGAGATGTTTCCCACGTTCCTGTTAGTTGGGTAGCTGAGACTAGAGTATCAAGGTTAACAACACCTTCTTTTGTTCCAGGAGAATGATCCATCTGTGAGACTGAAAATTGCATCGTTATTGGGCTTATTATCAAAGACTGCAGGATTTTCACCAGACTGCATTATGGATGATGCCATTAACATCCTGCAGAATGAAAGTAAGTTGCAATCTAAAAGCTATATAATAAGAGCAGAAATCTTTAGTTCTGTTTGTATAGAATTTAGGATGAAATTTTCTTGTGTTGGTTGTTATTGAAAAGAAATTTGGGCTCCTTGGTGGCTCAGTCAGTTGAGCGTCCTGATTCTTGGTTTCAGGTTGAGTCATGGTCTCACAGTTTATGGGCTCAAGCCCTGTGTCAGGCTCTGTGCTCATAGTGCAGAGCCTGGTTGGGATCCTCTCTCTTCCCCTCTCTCTACCGCTCCCCTGCTGTCCTTCTTGCTCTCTCAAAAATAAACAAACTGAAAAAAAAAAAAAGGAATTTGAGGATGATTCGATAAAACATGTATATATATTTACATATATAGAGATAAAATACAATTTTTCTCTTAATAGTTATCATTTATCGACTTTACCAAGTGCCATATACTTAAGGTATGTTACATAGGATAGAAGATAGATATTATTGTCCCTATATTTTAGGTAGGGAAACTGAAGCTCAGAGAAGTTAACTAACTTGTTCAAGGTTACATTGTATGTGATAGAGTGATGTTTTGTATGTGTGTGATGTTCAGTTGACTGTACTGCACTAATTCAAACCATGAGAGGTACTGTCCCTGGTCGTGTGGTCTCTCATAATTTAGTTCCTAGAAAAGTGACATCTAGATCTCACATGTTATTGCTTCCTGTTTGTAAAATTATTCTCTGCATTTAGGTGAAATGGAAAACTGTTTCACCTTAAAAAAATTTTTTGATTACTAACCCAGTTTTATTTGTGCACAAGATTCTGTTATAGAGTTATTACCTTGCTTGCCTTAATATTTATTTTAAAATTAAATAAAAAGGAACCCTTTGTTGCTGTTTTCTGAAAATATTATAATTTTGTTTGAATTGATTGTAGTTTAAAAGAATAGTTTTATTTCACTTTTGTGTATACATATTTAAATAAATATGATTTTAAATATCAAGTAACAGTTATAAATGTGAGAGGTTATGAGAGTAATAAAGGGCCAATGAATTCAGATACTATACAAATTCATTTATTGTACAATGTTTAATGATAAAAAATGTCTTACATATGTGGCCTATTGGCTGAAGTTGAGAATGTTTAAAAGTTTGTTAGAAATAACTTCATACTGGGGTGCCTGGGTGGCTGGATTGGTTAA
Organism: Cryptoprocta ferox; assembly: GCA_028646485.1. Taxonomy (NCBI): domain Eukaryota; kingdom Metazoa; phylum Chordata; class Mammalia; order Carnivora; family Eupleridae; genus Cryptoprocta; species Cryptoprocta ferox. The sequence goes on along the minus strand of CM053575.1, from coordinate 56,734,726 downwards.
GTGCTGACTTCAGCTCAGGTTATGATCTCATGGTTCGTGAGTTCAAGCCCCGCGTTGGACTCCGTTCTGACAGCTCAGAGCCTGGAACCTGCTTTGGATCCTGTGTTTCCCTCTCTCTGTGTCCCTCCCCAGCTCATGCTCTGTCTCTCTCTCAAAAAATAAGCATTTAAAAGAAAAAAAAAGAAAGAACTTCATACTAAAATTTTACTTGTATTGAATTTTGACCCAGGACTTTCAATTCACAGAAAACAAAGAATATACCTTAAAAAATTGTTTTTTCCAGACGGGAGTGTATTTTAATGAAATGCTAATATAATGACAATAAAGAAAAAGTTAAAAAATACTCCTTCTGTAAAACATTTTACATATTATATTTTATTTACATACATTTTATACAATTGTACTTACAGTGAACATACTATTTGTGTTTTATTATACTCAACGTTACATACTTTTTTTCCATGTTTCTATATCACCTTCATAATATTTAAGGTGTTGATTAAATACTAGCAGGTACAGTAGCATGTTTCTAATTTTTTGCTCTTGTAGATAGTGGTGAAAAAAAATCCATTTCTTTTAAAAGCACCAAAACAATTACATTGCCTCAGTACAAAAGTATCCTCCCCCCCGCCCCCCCCTCCCCGGGAAAGTTCTTATAGAATCTAACCATATACCTATAAGAATTTCACACTTTAAGATTAGAGATTTCATGGAGTCATATTCTTTTTGAGCTATAAATGGCCTTATAGAGATCTTGTTTAATTCCTTCATTTTGCAGATGATAGAAATTAAAGTCCCAGAGAGATGAAGTGAGTTGAAGTGAGTTCATTTAGTTAAGAGTTGCAGAACTGAGAACTTGAGTACAGTGCTCTTTCTGGTATACTATGGTTTAACTGAAACACTTTACCTCTAAAATAGAAATATTATAAGAGAGGGTTAATTTGACTGCAAACCTCATCCTATCCTTAAACTCAGGGGCACCCGGGTAGCTCAGTTGGTTAAGCGTCCAACTTCGGCTTAGGTCATGATTTCATGGTTTGTGGGTTTGAGCCCTGCATCAGGCTCTGGGCTGATAGCTCAGAGTTCAGAGCCTGGAGCCTGCTTTGGATTCTGTGTCTCCCTCTCTCTCTGCCCCTCCCCCACTCCTGCTCTGTCTCTTTCAAAAAATAAACATAAAAAAAACAAAGAGACTCAAATTATGTGGTAAACATGGAAATAGCTGTTTTACTTTTTGTTAAATAGTCTAATGTTTCTTACTTAATTGTCTCTTGAGAGATTTGATCTAGGTCTCCTCCTGCTTTCCAGTTCCTGGCCTACCTGGTTGCATAGTAGAATGAAAGGGACCATAAAGATCATTTAGTTCAAGCCCTTTATTTCATTGCTGACAAACATGAACTCCAGGGAGGTAAAGTGACTGCTAAAGTCACCCTATATTTGTGGCTTAGAATAAGGCACAGACTAGAATTAAGTAAGAGTCTTTAGTTTGTCAATCTAGTGTGCACTTTCAAATCCAGGAGTATGGGCCACCGTCTGGACCAGAAGTCTTTCATTTCAATCCATCTCACATATGAGCTCTGCAACTCCTTGTCAAACACTGGACTAGGTAGGCACTTTGAGGGTGTTAGGTGTCTCTGCTTCTCCAGTACATACCACACCAGCAATGAACACACAAAGCATGTTGTAGAGGAGGTATAATCAGAATAGTGTGGGAGCAGAAGAGAGGGTGAGGCAAGTGCTGACTGCTGAGGTCTAGAAAGGCTTACTGAAGAGGCACATTTGGAAAGGCAGGGATGGGGAAGAGTAGTACCAAGAATAAAGAAAATGATGATAAAAGGTAGAGGACTGGGAAAATATGAGATATTTGCAGACCTAAATTGTTTTATGAGAGTTAAGCAGGGAGTGAGGGGCTTGAGGATGAAAAACGGGTAAAATGTTTAGAAACCAGAGAGTAGGTAGTCTTGAGTGCTAAGAATTTTGAATGTCACTTTCGTAGGCACTAGGAACCATGTGTATAATATTTTTTTTGGGACAAGGGCATGAGATAATGAAGTCTAATTTTAGGAAGACAATTTAGTGGCTCTAAGGAATTCAGTTTCATGAACTAGATTGTTTAGGGGAGAGATGTTGAGGGTTTACTTGTTATCTCTGGAGATAATTATAACCTGCAGTTGTAATTAGACTGGAACTCAGAAGAGAGGCTAGGATTTAAGATTTAGGTTAGATTTATGATTTATCGGAAGCAAGAATTAAGCTTAAAAAGGCTTAGGTAAAGATAAATTAAAGGGTGGTGGGGTAGCGTTGGAGATTTCTTCACATCTCTTCTATCTTCTCTAAGTACCTTTTTTTTTTTTTTCCTCCTTGTGGTCTCTTTGATATTGAAGACTTCTTGATGATCTTTGGTTTTGCATTTAAATTTAAGACCAGGCACTGAAATGATTGGTAGTTCTGTGTGAAGGGACAGGGCATGTCAATTGGTAGCCTCTGTTCTAGGATGACCGCTTTGGAGGACTTTCATTCATTATTATTTTTTAATGTTTATTTTGAGAGAGAGAGAGAGAGAGGACACAGGGAAGGGGGAGAGAGAGAATCCCAAGCAGGCTCTGCACTGTCAGTATGGAGTCTGATGTGAGGCTTGAACTCATGAACCACGAGATCTTGACCTGAGCTGAAACCAAGAGTTGGATGCTGAAACCACTGAGCGACCCAGGCACTCCTGGAGGGCTTTAAAATGTTAGTGTCTTTTGTGTTTCTCTGTGGGGCCCATTCGTTTTTCCGTTTTGGAGTTCATGAATCTCCTGTTGTCTGGTAGGAGGACAGAGAAATGCCTGGCTGCCATAATTTTGGAGCCCAGGCTGCTGAAAGGGAGTAGGGAGGGGGAGAGGAGTATCTCATTTATCAGTATGTTACTGTCTCGTAATCTGCTCTTCACTATGTCTTCTCCCCAGTCCTCACTTGCTATCTTTTCTGGTCTAATTTCTATATGGAATAACTTCCCATTTCAGTGGTCACTTGGCTGTGTAGGATCGGGAGGAAGGCAGAGATACAACTGCTTCTTATAGAGATCTCAGATAAATCCCTGACTTACTCCCATTTTTGTTTGCTTTTTGTGGTTATTGCTTTAAATCTCCCAATTCCTAAATCTTTTTAGGGTGTTGTGGCTAGAATTTATTTCCTATACAGTGATATCCCCCTCAGTAGGCATGTACAACTAGATTTCTCCATTTGCCCAAGATTTTTCATATTTGATGCTTTCCATCTCTGAAGAATTTGACTTTTCTCATGTGATTATCTTTATTCTCCTGGGGTGTGTGTGTGTGTGTGTGTGTGTGTTGTTTGTCTTTGTAGGTTTATATCTTTTTAATTTCTTTACTCTTATATTAATGAGGTTTTAGGAAAGAATAGTAAAAGATATGTTCAATCTATTATATTTACCTAGAAGTCTTACTAAGAGGTTATAGATCCATTGTTTTCTCTTTTCTTTCTTTCTTTTATTTATTTTTTTTTTTTTGGGTGCAACTTGGGGAGGGGAGCAGAGGGAGAGGAAGAGAGAGAATCTTAAGCAGGCTCCATGCCCAATGCGGAGCTGGAGCGAGACTGGATCTCACAACTGTGAGATCATGACCTGAGCCGAAATTAAGAGTTGGGTGCTTAACTGACTGAGCCACCCAAGTGTCCCCCTCAGTGTTGTGCTTTGTTGTGTTTTCTTTTCTTTTCTTCAAGATTGTATTTTTAAGTAGTCTCTGCACCCAACATGGAGCTCGAACTCACAACCCGGACATGAAGAGTTGAATGCTCTACCATCTGAGTGAGCCAGGTGCCCTGCCAGTGTTTTCTGATCTTTAGTCATTTTATATGTCATGTACACTATTTTTACATATTTGTTTCACATTTATACTGTGGTTTACTTAATATTTCTCTTAAGTGGACAAATTTTTTTTTAGTTAAAGAGACTCTTAATGGTAAAAGGAAATCAGTGTCATGTGACATCAGTAGATAGTAACTGCAGTTTTTATTATGTGCATTAAAATATAAGTTTAGTTATTAATGTAAAAATGATTATTTGAATACCACCTAAAATCCTTGTATACAGCCAGCATTAACCATATTTTGGAACAAAAAAGAGAATGTAGACAAAGAGTATCTGGCTGATTGATATTGATTTATTTGGATTTGGGTCTTTGCCCACTTATTAAACACTCACTGAGGATATAATGAGTTGTACTTGATTCAGAGAATGCAAAAATGAATAAGACACAATCATTGCCCTCAGGGATCTTTCATTCTCTTGGTTTAGTCTGATAGGAAAATAAATAAGTATAGTAAAGTGTTAGAGCTGATGTATAGGGTCAGTGGAAGCATGAAGGAAGAAATAGCCAATTTCTCATTGGGGAAGAAGGAAAAGATCTGTATAACAGGTGGCACTTCAAGATTAGTAGGTGTTTCCTGGGGATTGGGGTTGAGAATGGAGTTGGGTGTGGGTGGAGGCATTCTAGGGAAGTTGGCCTGAGCAAAGAAAAGGGGACATGAAATTATAAGTAATTGGATAAAACCGTGCTAGAGGAGACTTCAAAGAGAGGAGGCTAGAAAGGCAGGCAGAGCTAGACCTCACGGAGGGACTGGTATGTATGTGTGTATGCCCTGCTAAGGAATTTGGATTTTATCTTGAAGGCAGTGCAAACCCCTTGAATTAGTCCTGTAGAGGATTCAAAGTTTTAGACATGATCCCTTTAGGAACTTAGCTTTTGGTTGAGGGGAATCAAGGATCAAAGAGAGGAACCTAGCTAACAAAAATTTATATTGTTTACACAAGTAAATTTAGTTTCTGTAGTGATCGCTTTTTGAAATTATGCAACCCAACTTTCCATCTTCCTTTCTAGAGTCTCATCAAGTCCTAGCTCAACTGTTGGATACTTTGCTTGCAATTGGCACTAAACTCCCAGAGAATCAAGCTATTCAGATGCGATTAGTTGATGTAGCCTGTAAGGTAAGAGCATGATGGGGTTGTACCTTTCTTGAATAGTTTGCATTGCCTGAAGAGGTAGTATGAACTGTAAGATATGCTTAGCTCCATCCTAAATCTGTAACTAATTGCCAAGGATGCTTTTTTTTAAAAACTTTAAAAAAATGTTTATATATTTTTGAGCAAGAGAAGGGGAGGGGTAGAGAGAGGGAGACGCAGAATCCAAAGCAGGCTCCAGACTCTGAGCTGTCAGCACAGAGCCCGATGCGGAGCTTGAACTCATGTACCATGAGATCATGACCTGAGCCACAGTCGGTAGGAAGCTCAACCAACTGAACCACCCAGCCACCCCTGCCAAGGATTCTTAATGGTTTTATGACCTGCCTCTTTTTTGTTTGTTTGTTTGTTGATGTTGGATTAGGTTGAAGCTGAGTAACTTGTTATGAAATGAACTTCCTCATCCTCCCAAAATAAATGGGAATTATTATAGTAGCTGCTATGTATACTGTGCCTAATATATGCACTCTGCTTATTATGGTACTTAGTATCTGGCTTTTCATGTGTTCCTCATGGTCCTTTAGGTAACTACTGTTATCTCTGTTTTACAAAGGTGGAAATTGAGATTTAGGGAGTTTAACTTGCCTAAGCTTTTACAGCTAGGAAGTTGCAGAACCAGGGTGTAAACTCTAGTTTCTCTGATTCTAAAATCCGTGTTCTTTTTATTATGCTTTATTGCCTCAATAAACAGAGCAACTACAAAGAAAAACATGTTTGGGAAGATTTTTAAGTTTTTTTTAATGTTGAGAGAGAGAGAGAGAGAGAGGGAGAGGAAGTGAGCAGGGGAGGGGCAGAAAGAGAGGGAGAGAGAGAATCCCAAGCAGGCTTACCCAGAGCCTGATGTGGGGCTTAAACCCATGAACTGTGAAATCATGACCTGAGATGAAACCAAGAGTGGGATGCTTAACCAACTGAGCCACCCAGGTGCCCCCTAGATTTTTTTTCTAACTATAAAAGAAATACATGTATGTTGTACCATTTGATTTAATTTGCAACTTTTAATTAGCTGCCTTTTGTATATAACAACAACTTCTAAACCTTGTAAAATTGGTTTTGCTTTTTTTTAAAGTTTATTTTGAGAGAGAGAGAGAAGGAAACAGGGAGGGAGGGACGGGTTGGGAGAGGGACAGAGAAAGGGAGAGGGAGAGAGAATCCCAAACGGGCCCCTCTTTCTCAGTGCAGAGACTGACACAGGGCTTGATCCCATGAACTGCGAGATCATGACCTGAGCCGAAACCAAGAGTCAGATGCTTAACGGACTGAGCCACTCAGGCACCCCAAATTGGTTTTACTTTTAATCTTTTTGATAAATTTGAGAATATAAGAAGACAAGTGTGTTTGAATTGTGGAATAGTATTATATGTATGGAATTAGAGGACTATTTCTGAGGCCCAGGAAAAAGAATGTTTCGTTTATCTTAGTAGACAACAAACAAACCCAAAACAGCTCAACAAGTGCAATATTAAAAGCCTTAAGGTGGAAAAAAAAAAACTAGGGATTGTGTGTTTGATAGTATGTCTCCTACGTGAGAGAACAATGTATCTATGAGGCTGGGCTTGTGAGAAAAGTGTCCTACTAAGTGGATTGTTGTGCTTGAGGTAACAGTTATTTAAGTTTGCTTTAAATAAACATTTTATTATAAAAATTTATACTCAAGATTAAAGAAAGACCTATACTCATAATTCACTCTTCAGAGGTAATCATCACTATCTTTTTGGTGTATTGCTTTCTAATTTTTTTCTATACCTAGATTGCTTGCTGTTTTTTGAAACACATAGCTCTAATAATAATTTATGTAAAGTTTTGCACTGTGCTTTTTCACTGACATTATAACAAGAATTTTATATTGTAAATGTTTTGTAAATATTTTCAATGAATGCATGAAATTTTGTCCAATAATTAAACCACAGTTTACCTAACCATTCACCTATTATTGGACATTTATACTGTAACCAGTTTTTAAATTGTAAATAATACTACAATGAATATTATTAGTCTAAAATATTTTCTGTATTTAGTTTTATTTCCTAGACATAGGTTGTCACCTATTAGAGTTGTCACTCTAATGAGTTTTTTTTAAGGCTCTTGATACTTTTTGCCACATTGGTTCCCAAGGTGTTCCAGTTTATTTGAGCACCAGCAGTATATGAGAGTGCCTAATTTTACTGTATCATTCTAGCATTGGATGTTCCTGAGTTTTTTCTCCATTCCCCTTCACCCATTTTGTTTATTCCCCTAACCCCTCCACTCGGGCAACCATCTGTTTGTTCTTTGTATTTGTAGATCTGATTCTGCTTTTTATTTGTTTATTTGGTTTTTTTAGATTCCACGTGTAAGTGAAGTCATATGGTATTTGTCTTTCTCAGTTTGACTTATATCACTTAACTTAATATCTCTAGGTCTATCCATACTGTCTCAAATGGCACGTCTCATCCTGTTCTATGGCTGCTTAATATTTGTGTGTGTGCACACACCACATCTCCCTTATCCATTCATCTGTCAGTGGACACTTAGGTTGCTTCCGTATCTTGGCTAATGTAAACAATGCTGCAATAAACATAGAGGAACATGAATTAGTGTTTTTGAATTAGTGTTTTTGAATTAGTGTTTTTGTTTTCTTTGGGTAAATACCCAGTAGTAGAATTATTGGATTGTATTGTATTTCTATTTTTAATTTTTTGAGGCCTTTCCATACTGTTTCTACAGTGGTTGTACCAATTTGCATTCCCACCAACAGTGTATGATTCATGTCCTTGTCAACACTTGTTATTTTTTATCTTTTTTATTTTAACCATCCTAGCAGGTTCAAGGTTTTGATGTCCATTTCCCTGATGATTAGTGACGTTGAACATCTTTTCATTTATCTTTTGGGTATCAGTATGTCTTTGGAAAAATGTCTGTTCAGATCCTCTGCCCATTTTTTAATTGGGTTGATTTTTGGTATTGAGTTGTATAAGTACTTTATGTATTTTGAATATTAACCCCTTATTGGAAATACCATTTACAGATATCTTCACTCATTCAGTAGGTTGCCTGATTGTTTTGTCTGATGGTTTCCTTTGCTGTGCAAAAAATTTTATTTTGATACATTGCCTATAGTTTTGTTTTTTTGCTTTTATCTTTAGGAGACCTATCTAGAAAAATTTGCTATGGCCCATGTCAGAGAAATTACTGCCTCTGTTCTAGGATTTTTATGGTTTCTGGTCTCATTTAGGTCTTTGATCCATTTTGAGTTTATTTTTTGTATGGTATTAGAAAGTGGTCCAGTTTCATTCTTTTGCATGTAGCTGTCCAGTCTTCCCAGCACCAGTTATTAAAGATATTTTCCCCATTGTATATTCCACAATATGTCTATATTATCCAAAGTGATATACAGATTTGATGCAATCCCTATCAAAATACCAACCACATTTTTCACAAAACAAGTAATACTAAAATTTGTATAGAACAACAGAAGACCCTGAACGCATCTTAAGAAAGAAAAAACAAAGCTGAAGGTATCACAATTTCAGATTTCAAAATATACTGCAAAGCTGTAATAATCAAAACAGTATGGTACTGGCACAAAAAAGGACTCCTCGTCGGTGGAACAGAATAGAAAGCCCATGGGGCACTTGGTGGCTCAATCGGTTGAGCGTCCGACTTTGGCTCAGGTCATGATCTCACAATCTGTGAGTTTGAGCCCCGCATTGGTCTCTGGGCTGACAGCTCAGAGCCTGGAACCTGCTTTGGATTCTGTGTCTCCCTCTCTCTCTGCCCCTCCCCTGCTCATGCTCTGTCTCTGTCTCTCAAAAATAAATAAACGTTAAAAAATTTAAAAAAAAAGAATAGAAAGCCCAGAAATAAACTCACAAATATATGGTCAGTTAATCTATGACATGACAAAGGAGGCTTGGGTATTAATGTTTTAAAATAGAAGATAAACCTGTTAATCTGGTAGGAAAGAGGTGGGGTTTTTTTCAGTTATTCTTTTTTTTTTAAATGTTTGTTTATTTTTGAGAGAGAGAGAGAGAGAAACCCAACTGGGCTCCGCACTTCCAGCATAGAGCCTGACATGGGGCTCAAACCCATGAACCATGAGATCATGACCTGAGCCAAAACCAAGAGTCGGATGCTTAACTGACTGAGTCACCAGGCACCCCCTTTTTGTTTCCTTTTAAAAAGATTATTAGGCTTCATATTTGTTTTTCATTTCTATTTCCTCTCTTGAGAATGAACTTTTCATGTTCTTTGCTAGTTTCTCATGTGGGGTTTTTGTATGTTTCTGCACCATTTGTAGAGGCTCATAATGGAGTAAAAATTTGAACCATTTGAACATGGTAGATCTGTCAAACTCAAAGACTACCTATGATGCATAGCTACAGTTACTATTTATGTTGTCTAATGCCATTTTGTCTGCGATTTTGTCATACAGTGTGCTTTGATACATTCACATATACATGTGCTTTATATTCACATATAATAACTTTCACCTTTTTTATAGAAGTAATATATTTTCTTCAACCACAGTGGAATGAAATTAGAAATCAGTAACAAAGAAATTTGGGAAACTCCTAAATATGTGGAAATTAAACAGTGTACTCCTATATCACCAATGGGTCAAAGAAGAAATCATAAGGGAAATTAGAAAAAACTTTGAGATGAATGAAAATACAGTATATCGCAACTTATGGGATGCAGCTAAAGCAGTCTTAGAAATTTATATCTCTAAGTGCCTATAGTAAAAAAGTTGAGAGATCTCAAGTCAGTAACCTAACCTTCCACCTGAAGACACTAGAAAAGGAAAAGTGCACTAAATATAAAGCATGCAGATGGAGGGAAATGTGAAGGATTAGAGTGGAAATTAATGAAATAGAGAATAGAAAAACAATAGAAAAAAAAAACAAAACCAAAAGCTTGTTCTTTGAAAATATCAACAAAAATCGACAAACCTTTAGTTATATTGATCAGGAAAGAAAGATTTGGGGCACCTGGGTGGCTCAGTCAATTAAACATCCGACTCTTGATTTTGGGTCATGTCATGATCTCATGGTCGGGAGTTTGAGCCCTGCATCAGGCTCTGTGCTGATAGTGCGGAGCTTGCTTGGGATTCTCTCTCCATCTCTCTGCCCCTCCCTCACTTGCGTTGTCTTTCTCTCTCTCTCTCTCTCTCTCTCTCTCAAAATAAATAAATTTAAAAATAGAAGATTCAAATTACTAGAATCAGGAAAGAGAGGACATTACTATACCTCTGATAGAAATTGAAAGGATTATAAAAGAATACTATGAATAACTGTATGCCAATAAAATAGATAGCTTAGATGAAATGAACACATTTCTACAAAGAGATAGATTACCAAAACTGACTCAAGAAGAAGTAGACAATCTGAGTAGACCTATAACAAGTAAAGAAATTAGTGATGAAAAAAACAGAAACCTACTCACACCCAGATGGCTTCATATCAGACATTTAAATAACACCAGTTTTTCAGGGGTGGCTGGGTGGCTTGGTTAAGTGTCTCACTTTTGACTGGTTCAGGTCATGATCTCACAGTTGGTGAGTTCATGCCCTGCATCAGTCTCTGAACTGACAGCGTGGAACCTTCTTGGGATTCAGTCTCTCTCTCTCTCTCTCTCTGCCCCTCCCCTGCTCACGCATTTGTGCGCTCTCTCTCAAAATAAATATATAAACTTAGAAAAAAACCACACCAGTTTTTCAGGAACTTTCCCCCAAAATAGGAGTGAACATTTCCCAACTCATTCTGTGAGGTTAGTGTAAGCCTAATACCAAAACCAAAGAAAGACCTCACCAAAAAAGCAAACTCAAGACCAATGTCTTTTATGAATATGGATACAAAAATCCTTAACAAAATGCTAGCAAATCAAACTCAACTATTTGTGAATAGGATTATATACCATGACCAAATGGGATTTATTCCAGGAATGCAAGTTGGTTCCTGAAAATAATTTAATGTAGTACCATAAACAGAAGTAAAGGACGAAGCTCCATGACCATATCAATAGATTTAGGAAAAGTGCTTGACAAAATCCAATATTATTTCATTATAAAAACACTTTTATAAAACCTGAGAATAGAATAGAACTTCTTCAGCCTGATAAAGGGCATCTGTGAAAAACTGACTGCTAACATACTAATAGTGAAAGGTTGGATGCTTTCCTCATCCAAGGTCAGGAACAAAACAGCTTTGTTCTTGTGTCTTGTGTCTATTTTACATTGTGCTAGAGGTTTTGCTGGGGCACTCAGGCAAGAAAAAGAAGTAAGAGACATCTATCTTGGAAAGGAAGAAGTAAAATGATACCTGTCTATTCATATGATATGATCTTACATATAAAAAATCCTAAGGAATCCTTTAAAAAACTATTAGAAGTGATAAACAAGTTCAAGAAGGTTGCAGGATACAGTATCAGTGTACAGAAAATTCAGTTGTATTTCTGCATATTTGCAATGAGCAATATGAAAATGAAATTAAGAAAATCCATTTATAAAAGCATCAAAACTAATATACATTTAACAAAAGTACAAAACTTGTACTTGAAAACTATATGGATTTTCAAAGGGAACCAAAGTAGCCAAAACAGTCTTGAAAAAGAACAGCAAAGTAACAGGTACACTAGCAATTGCAAAACTTAATTATAACTACCAGTAGTCAAGACAGTGTGGTATTGCATATAGATGTAAAAATCAATGAAATAAAATTGAGAACCTTAAATTACTCCTATGTGTCTTTGGCCAACTAATTTTCGAAAGGGTATCAATACAATTCAATGGAGAAAAGAATAGTCTATTCAACATGGGGTGCTGGGACACCTGGATATCCTCCTGGAAAAGAATGAATTTGGAAACTTAATACCATATGTAAAAATTAACTAAAAATGTTTTTTTCTTTTAATTTTTAATGTTTCATTTATTTTTGAGAGACAGCGTGAGCAGGGGAGGGTCAGAGAGAGAGGGAGACACAGAATCCGAAGACAGGCTCTAGGCTCTGAGCTTAGCTGTCAGCACAGAGCCCAACGCGAGGCTCGAACCTATGAACCATGAGATCATGACCTGAGCCGAAGTCGGACGCCCAACCGACTGAGCCACCCAGGCTCCCCAAAATTAACTAAAAATGAATCAAAGGCCTAAATATGTCAGCTAAAACTATAAACCTCTTAGAGGAAAACAGTGTAGATTTTTATGACCGTGGATTTGGCAGTGGATTATTAGATATGACAAAAGCACAAGTAACAAAGGAAAAGTAGATAAATTAGATTTCATCAAAATTGAAGAGTTGTGATTGGAAGGACATTATCAATAAAGTGAAGACAGTCCACAGAAGAGGAAAAAATATTTACAGATCATGTGTAATGAGGGATTTGTATCTAGACTATAGAAAGAACTTTTACAACTCAATAATTAAAATACAAATGACACAATTAAAAAATGGGCAAAGGAGGGACGCCTGGGCATGGCTCAGTTGGTTAAGTGTCTGACTTCGGCTTAGGTCATGATCTCGCAGTTCGTGAGTTTGAGCCCCACTTCAGGCTCTGTGCTAAAGATTTGTTTCTTAAAATGTTTACGTATTTTTGAGAGAAAGACACACACACACACACACACACACACACACACACACACACACACACACGGTGTGAGCGAGGGAGGGGCAGAGGGAGGGAGACACAGAATCCAAAGCAGGCTCCTGGCTCTGAGCTGTCAGCACAGAGCCCGACTTGAGGCTCCAACCCACGAACTGAGATCATGACCTGAGCCGAAGTTGGATACTCAACCAACTGAGCCACCCAGGCACCCCTTAAGATTTTATTTTTAAGTAGTCTCTACAACCAGTGTGGGGCTTGAACTCACAACCCCAGAGATCAAGAGTTGCATGCTCTACTGACTGAGCCACCCAAGTACCCCCCCAAAATGGGCAAAGGATCTTAATAGGCATTTCTCCAAATAAGATATACAAATGGCCAGTAAACACAAAATGATGTTCAACATCTTCAGTCATTAGGGAAATAGAATTCAAAATCACATGAGATGCTGTTTCACACCTTTCAGATGGTTATACTTAAAAGAGGCTTGGCCATACCAAATTTTGGTGATGGTGTGGAGTGATTGGAGCTTTCCTCCATTTCTGGTGGAAATATAAATTGCCTCAGCTGCTTTGGAAAACAGTTTAGCAGTTCCTCAAAAAATTAAAGATAGACTTACTGTATGACCCAGCAATTCTACTTGTTGGTATCTACCAAGAGAATTGAAGCATATTCACACAAAAATTTGTACATGAATGTTTACAGCAGCAATATTCATAATAGTCAAAAGGTGAAAACAACCCAAATGACCATCTCAGCAACTGATGAATGGAGAAAGAAAATACAATGGAATATTTTTTTTAACCATAAAAAGGAATGAAATACTGATACATGCCACACCTGGATAAATCTTGAAACCATGCCAAGTGAGAGAGTTAGTTACAAAAGACTTACATATATGATTCCATTTATATGAAATTTCCATAATGGGTAAATCTAACAGACAGTTGATTAGTAGGTACTTAGGGATGGGAGAGATGGAGGGATACATGGTTGGTAGCAAAAGGGCTTCTCTTTGAAATGACGAAATTGTTGAAAAATTAACTCTGATAATTGTACATACATATCTATCTATAGATATAGATATCAAACACCATTGAATTGTATATAGTAACTGGATGAATTGCATGGTGTGTGACTTATATTTTAATAAAACTGTTATTAAAAAGAATTCACCCCTCGGGGTGGCTCAGTCGAATGTCTGACTTTGGCTCAAGTCATGATGTCATGGTTCATGAGTTCCAGCCCCACCTTGGGCTCTGTGCTGTTGGTGTGGAGCCTGCTTGGGATTCTTGCTCTCCTTGCTCTCTCTGCCCTCTCTGCCCCTCCACCACTTGTGCTTTCTCTTTCTCTCAAAATAAATTTAAAAAAATCTAGTAAGAATTCACCCTTTATATTTGAATTGTGGTGAATTTATCAACATTTGCATTGTTTCCACTCTGTTGGCTGTTGTGAATAATGCTGCTGTGAATATTTGTTTGAAGTTTTGGTTGGAAGTATGTTTTCAGTTTTCTTGGGTATATCCTAGAAATGAAATTGCAGGGCCATGTAAACCTACATTTAACTTTTCTGTTAAAAAACATTTTGGGGGGCACCCGGTGACTCAGTCGGTTGAGCATTTGACTCTTGATTTTGGCTCAGGTCATGATTACAGGGTCATGGGATGAAGCCCTGCGATGGTGTTCATGCTGAGCACGGAGTCTGTTTAAGATTCATTCTCTGTCTGTCTGTCTGTCTCTCTCCCCCTCTCCCCACTCTTCCACTCACATACTCTCTCTCTCTAAAAATATAAAAATAAAATGTCAACCTTAAAAATAAAATAGCCAGTTTTTAAAACAAAAGGAAAAAAATTTAGGGGCATCTGACAGTCTCAGTTGGTAGAGCATGCTACTGTTTTTTTTTTTTTTTTAAGTTTACTTATTTTGAGAGAGAGAGAGAGCTAGGGGGACAGAGGATACAAAGAGGTTCTGTGCTGATAGCAGAGAGCCTGATGTGGGGCTCGAATCCACAAACCGTGAGATGATGACCTGAGCTAAATTCGGATGCTCAACCAACTGAGCCACCCAGGTGCCCCAAATTCTTTTTGTTTAAATAAATTGAATAAATTTTTAAAAATATAAAAAATACCCACAACATAAAATTCACGATTGTGACCATTTAAAAGTGTCCAGTTCAGTGGCATTAAGTATATTCTTAATGTTGTGCTATCACCATCATTCTTCACCCATCTCTTCTTTGCAAAACTGAAACTTTCCAGTGTCCCCTTCCCCCTAGTCCCTAGCAACCACTGTTCCATTTTTGGTCTTTGTGAATTTGATTACTCTAGGTACTTTTTCATATAAGTGGAATTATGCAATATCAGTTCTTTTGTGTCTGACTTATTTTCTTAGCATAAAATTCAGTCTTGGTCAGTTCAGGCAGCTATAACAAAAATACTGTAAACTGGATGGGCTTCAACAACAAACATTATTTCTCACATTTCACGAGGCTGGAAAATACAAGATCTGGGTGCCAGCAGATTTGGTGCCTGGTGAGAGCCTGCTTCTTGGTTCATAGATGGTCATCTTCTGGCTATGTCCTTGGATGGTGGAAGAGAGAAGGGAACTCTTTGGGGTCTTTTTAAAGGTGTTAATCTTGTTAATCTCATTTCCATCCTCATGACCTAATCACCACCTAAAACCCCTAACCTCCTAATGCCATCACATTGGGGATTAGATTTCAACATACAAATTTTGGAGGAACATAAACATTTAGTATATAGCATGTCCTCAGAATTCATCCATGTTGTAACATGTCAGAATTCTGTTCCTTTGTGAGGAACATACATATATTTCATATGTATATGCCACATTTTGCTTATCCATTCATCTGTTGATGGTTGCTTCCACCTTTGGATTGTTGTGAATAAAGCTGCTATGTATATGGGTGTACAAATGTCTCTTTGAGCTTTTCCTTTCAGTTCTTATGGTATTATTATGGACTGAATTGTGTTTCCCCAAATGTACATGTTGAATTCTGAACCTTCAATGTGATTTTATTTGGAGATAAGGGCCTTTAGGGGGATAGTTAAGGTGGGTGAGGCTGTAAGGGTGGGACTGATGTCCTTATAGGAAAAGGAAGAGAAACCAGAATTCTCTCTCTCTCTCTCTCTATGAATATAGGAAAGGCCATGTGAAGACACAGCAGAGAAGATGGTTATCTGCAAGCCAGAAAGAGTGCCCTTATTGAGAACCTAATTTGCTGGCACCTTTATCTTAGATTTTTAGCCTCCAGAACTGCAAGAAGTTAACTTTCTGTTGTTTAAGACACCCAGCCTATGGTATTTTATTTTGGCAGCCCATGTAGATTATGACAGTTATAAACCCAGAAGAAGAATCCTGGCTCATATTGTAATTCTATTTTTAGTTTTTTTGAGGAATTGCCATACTGTCTTTCATGGTGGCTGTACTGTTTTACATTATCACCAGCAGTGCACAAGGTTCCAGTTTCTCCACCTCCTTGTCAATTTCCATCCATCCTTCCTTCCTTCCTTCCTTCCTTTCGCAATAGCCATCCCAATGGGTATGAAGTGGTATCTCATTGCGGTTTTGATTTGCTTTTCTCTAATGGTTAGTGATTAGTTATGGTAAGCATCCTTTCATGTGCTTATTGACCATCTGTATATCTTCCTTGGAGAAATGAAATTTCAGCCTTTAAGGAACTCATGAGCCAGTAGTCAGGGTTATAAAAGATATACTAGAAATAGTATGGAGGTTCCTCAAAAAAATTAAAAATAGAAATCCCATACCATACCATCCAGTAATTTCAATATTGGATATTTACCCAAAAAAAAAACAAAAACACTAATTTGAAAAGATATATCTTCCCCTGTATTTATTGTAGTATTATTTACAGTAATCAAGATATGAAAGCAATCTAAGTGTCCATTGATAGGTTAATGGGTAAAGGAAATATGGTGTGTTTGTGTATATATATATATATATATATATATATATACACACACACACACACACACACACAATGGAATATTACTCAGCCATAGAAATGGTGGGATCTTGCTATTCGCAATAACATAGGTGGATCTAGAAGGTGGTGTGCTAAGTAAAATAAGTCAGCTGGGAAAGACAAATACATATGATTTTACTCATTTGTGGAATAAAAAAGATAAATGAACAAACAAGTAAAGCAGAAACAGACCCCGAAATACAGAGAACAAAGTGGTGGTGGTTGCAGGGTGGGGGCTGGAGGGATGAGCAAAATGGCTGAAGGGGAGTGGAAGGTCCGGGCTTCTAGTTATGGCACAGATGAGTCACAGGGATGGAAGGTACAGCGTAGGGAATATAGTCAGCTGTATTGTAATAACACTCTATGGTGACAGATGGTATATACATGTGAGCATAGCCTAATGTATAGAGTTGCTCAATCACTATGTCGTACACCTGAAACTAATAATGTTGTGTGTCAACCATACTTGAATAAAAAAAAAGAATGGGTGCCCCTGGGTGGCTCAGTCGATTAAGTGTCCTACTCTTGATTTTGGCTCAGGTTATGATCTCACTGTTCATGAAATCGAGTCGGGCTCTAAGCTGACAGTACAGAGCCTACTCAGGATTCTCCCTCTCCCTCTTTTTGCCCCTCCCCTGCTCATGCTTTCTCACTTTCTCCCACAAAAATAATAAACATTTTAAAAAAAGAAAAAGAATTTAAAGGGATCTTGAGACCACAAACCATTTAGGAATCATCAGGGTAGATGCAAATTCTTATAGGTCATGTTGAGAAGCCATTAAAGTGTTTTGGGTAGACAGCAGGGGGCGGGGGGGGGAAGAGGTCACATCAGATTTGCATTTCATAAAGAATTTTCTTGTGTTATAGAGAACTCATTGGAGAAGAGGCCAGTATTGCCAAGGAGAGACGAGTCAGGATGTATTATATCCTAATTCAGAGATTATAGTAATTTGGATTAAAGTGATAGAAAGATGGAAAGATATGGATAGTTTTGAGAAATATTTAGAATTAGGAGATTTAGTGATTGAGGATGGGTTGAAGGTGAAGGAATTGTTCAAGATGATTCCTAGGTTTCTGGTGTATGTGCCTGATTAGATGCTGGTGCCTCTCACTGAGAAGAGAATTCTGGGAAAGCATTGGATTGGGACCAAATCCAAACACCTCAGCAATTTAAAACTTAATCCCGAAATCATAAAAATAATGTAAAGAATTTCCATATATGCTTCTCCACGATTCACCAATAGTTACGATTTTCTCACAATTTATCACCATGCTTTATATCTACGTGTTATTTTTTCCTGAACTATTTAACAGGAAATTGCAGTTGTAAAGCCCATTTCCACTAAAGTAATATTTAAATACTTGTGTATTTCTTAAGAAGGCTATAATTTTTATAAACGCAATGCAACTCTGAAAATCAGGAGATTGAACTTTGATACAGTACTAATACTAATCTCAACCTTTATTCAAATTCTATCTATTGTCCCAATATTTTATATAAATTTTTCGTTTCTGGTCCAGGATCCCATAATGCATTTAGTTTTCATGCCTCTTCTTTAATTTGGAAAGGCCCCTTAGCCTATCTTTGTCTTTCATGACCTTGACATTTTTAAAGAATATAGACCATTTATTATAGAATGTGTTTCTGTCTGTATTTGTCTGATATTTCCTCTGTTTAGATTCAGGTTATGCATTTTGGCAGGGATACCACATAAATAATATTTGTCCTCCTTGGTTTATCATATTAGGAGGCACAGATGAGGTTTGACTCATTGTTGATGTTGTTAACTTTGGTACTTGGTTAAGGTAGTGACTTCCAGGTTTTTTGTTGGAGAGTTATGATTTTTTTCTGTGATTGATAAGTGATTTGTGGGAGATGCTTTGAGTTATGTAAATATTCCCTTCCCCATCATATTTTTACTCAATATTTTAGTGACTATTAATAAATTTTGCTGAGTCAGTTCTTTGGTCATTGCAAAATTGTGATTTTCTAACTCTTATTTCTTCGGTGTTTATTAGTTGGCATTCTGTAAATGAAGCTTTCCCTCCCTTTCCTATCTATCTTTCTCATTTTATTGAATATATTATAATCAATTCCTATCACTATTATTTTTTGAAGTTCAAATTGTTCCTTTATATGTCTTTCAAATACAAGATACGAATCTGCCATATTTTTTGTTTCATAGTAGGAAGAAAGTCATGCCTTCAGGTACTCTTAACTCTTCAATGTTCATCTCATTTTATCCTGTCAATAACCCTTTGAGGGTTATTGTGTAGTTCTCATTTGAGGTACATCGTGTAGTTAATCCTCATTTTAGAGAGGAAAAGATTTGGCGGAGAGATTTGGATAGGGAATTAATACTCTTTTTACAGGTAGCATCTGTACATCTGAAATTGGAGATGTTCTGTTTTCCTATCTGTGAAGATTTTTCCAGCTGGACAAATATATCTTGTCATTTTTTCATATAAAGCTTTCTTAGAACCTAGTTTTAATTCTCCATTGTCTCCATCTCACCTCTTCTTCCAGTCTCTCTGTTTCTTTAATTCTATGGCAAAAGTACGTTACATTCTTAAGGCAGCAGACAAAACCATACAGCATTTTAACATTTATATAATAGTATTCAAACCACTGTTACGTGTAGTTTGTTAGGAGAAGGTATCTGTTAAAATCATTTGCATACAGGGGCACCTGGCCAATTCAGTGAAGTGTGTGACTCTTGATCTTGGGGTCGCAGGTTCGAGTCTCATGTTGGGTGTAGAGATTACTTAAAAATAAAATCTTTAAAAAATCATTTGCATACAAAGTACACTGAATTTTTGTCTGTGCTTAAACAGCATCCATATTGAAGCTGAATGAATCAGTAAGTTATTTTTGTCTTAAGAAACTTCATTCTTAGATTTTCTTGATATGCTTAACCATTGATTTTTTTCCGCAATAGCAATAGTTTTAAACTAGTTTAGCCTATCTTTGACATGGATTGCTCTAATTATTGGGGATGTGGTTTGCTTATTCATTCCATTAACATAAAAATGATGTCACTATAGCGGCCTGGGTATAACACCAAAATAGCATCATCTGCAGAGCAGACATACTAGGCAGCTATTAGTGATGATGGCTTGATGCAAGAAGTGACCTGTATGGGAAGGACATCACAGAACTGTAATTACTGCCCTAAGGGTGTGATTTAGACTTCCGCCCTCTTTCAGCCTAACATTCAGTTTGCAGTAATAGACTGGTTATACAGCAGTGTTGCCTGGTTACCTTAATAGAAGCTGGAAGGTTTCAGTTTGTTGTTTGAAAATTGAATGAAGTGTTTGTAACAGAGGAAGCAACCTTCAGTGGCTGGTGGTTCAGTCAACAGTTTAGTTATGAGAAATAATGTTTTCCTACTAAAATAGTTTGTTAAAAATTATCCTGCTCTATTAACTGACAGTCATTGTTGGCTTCATATCTGTAAGTTTCTCTTAATTTCTCAGTTTCACTGTCGTATTTTGATTGATAGTTTTGAGCTTTTACTATATAAAATGCATTTTGAGGACTTGAGGGTATGTTTCACATTTCTGCAACCTAAATAACTTGGAGGCAAGAATTAACTCTGAACTGAGCCAAAATGTTGGAGTGAACCATTTTTATCATGAGAAGTTCTGTGTCTGAGAGCCCCACCCTCAGCATAGTGGCTTTTTCATTATGTTTCCTTTGTTTTCTTCTCCAAGTAAGCCTGCCCGCCCACCCCACATTCACATAGGACATAGCTTCTCACCAAGTCTGGGTTTCTCCTTAATTCAGGAATCTTCTCCTGGAGCATTCTGATGTGAACCATTAACAGGTGCTCACTACCTTTCATGACAGACTGCCCTGTTGTTAGAGAGCCACCACTAGAAAGTTCATGCTTGTGTGTTCCAGATCAGCAGACCCATTTCATCCAGGTGCCCACTCTTACCTCTTACCCTTCTCCATTTTCTGTTCTTTGTCATCATTTGCCCTTCTTTTCCCTACGTGTTGTCCTTCTCTTCTTAAGTAGGTTTGTTTGTTTTTAAGTACGTGCTAAGTGCTAGGCACTATACTAGGCACTTGTACTTACTGAATGTCTATTATATCCCAGACACTATTAGCTAATTTTACATACAGTAATTCCTAAATGAGTTCATTTAGTGTACTCACCACAAGACTTCATGGTAGGGGATATTATTCCTGTTTTTACAAAGTAAGGATTTCTAAAGACTTGTGGGATTTAGTGAAGATCACAAAGATACTAAGTGGCAGGGCAAGCAATCAAATAGGTCTGATTCCACTCCATGCTCATTCAGCTTTGCTACTTTGCCTCTCAGACAAGAGGTGAAACAATTTATGGAATCCACTTTGTCTGCAAAGCTTCCTACTTCCTAGAGGCATTTCTCTGAACCTGTTTGGGTGTGGTTCAGCTATTGGTGCCTCTTTCTTTTTGTGGTCTTAAAATACACTTACTCTTAGGGATAATGTAATTCCTTCCTTCCTTCCGTCTTTCTTTCTGATTTTTTTATTTATTTAAAAAAATTTTTTTAATGTTTATTTTTGATTGAGACACAGAACACAAGTTGGGGAGGGGCAGAGAGAGAGGGAGACACAGAATCTGAAGCAGGCTTCAGGCTCTGAGCTGTCAGCACAGAGTCCAATGCGGGGCTTGAACTCACAAACCGTGAGATCATGACCTGAGCCGAGTTGGACGCTTAACTGACTGAGGCACCCACATGCCCCTGAATTTATTTTTAAGTAATCTCTACACCCAGCATGGGCCTTGAACTTACAACCCTGAGATCAAGAGTTGAGCCAGCCAGGCACTCCTATTTTTCTAATGCTTATGAAACAGTATGATTATTCTATTTTTTCTTTAGTGTAGACAGTTCAATTATTTTTAAAGTCTCAAACTTATGGATAAATTGCAAATATAGTAATAGAGAACTTTCTTTTCTTGTGAACCATTTTGGAATAAGTTGCCCATTTGTTATGTTTCAATACTTCCAGTGTGTGTTTTCCATAAAAAAAGATATTTTTCTACAAAATCTCAATATGACCATCAAAATCAGGACATTAACATCAGCGTATACTACTATTTAATCCTCACACATTATTCATGTTTCACTATTTGTTTCAATTATGTCCCTTATTGGAAAAGGATCCAGTTCAGAATCACGTGTTACGTTTTAGTCAGCATACTTCATTAGTCTTCAGTCTGGTAAAATTCCTCAGTCTTGATTTTATTATGTTGACATTTTTGAATATTATAAGATCTTTCATAGAATCTTCCTGAATTAGGGTTTTTCTGATATTTCCTCATAATTAATTCAAGTTTTCCACCTTTGCTAAGAATATCATAGACAGGGGGCACCTGGGTGGCTCAGTCAGTTCAGTGTCTAACTCTTGATTTCCACTCAGGTCATGATCTCACGATTGTGAGATCAGCTCTACGCTGGGTGTGGAGCCTGCTAAGACATTCTCTCCACCCCTCACCCTACCCTCCCGCCTTTCTCTCTCCCCATCCCTCCCCCATTCACTGACATTCTTTCTCTCTCTCTCTCTTTCTCTCTCTAAAAAAGAAAATATATGTGTGTATGTATATATCAGAGGGGGCGTCTGGGTGGCTCAGTCGGTTGAGAGTCCAACTTCAGCTCAGGTTATGATGTCACGGTGCATGAGTTTGAGCCCCCTGTGGGTCCTGTCTCAGATTCTGTGTCTTTCTCTCTCTCTGCTCCTCCTCTACCCGCATTCTGTCTGTCTCTGTCTCAAAAATAAATAAACATTAAAAAAAAATCACAGATAAGATACTCTTCCTATTGCATCCTGTTAGGTGCTACACCATTTTGATTTGTCCCATTACTAATGATGTTTACTTTGATCACTTGGTTAAGATAGTGTCTGTCACACTGCTTCTCTGTACAGTCACTCTTTCCTTTTGAAATGAATACATATTTTGTGGGGTGGCACTTTGAGACTGTAAATATTCTGTCATCAGAGTTTCAATTTGTATCAGTTATGGACTCAGGTTACTTGTTTATTCGATGAGTGATAGTCTCTTAATGTAATTATTCATCTTGATGTTCAAATTTCCTGATTGGCCAAGTGGGAACCCTTTTGAAGCTGGTTTCTGTGTTCTTTTGACTTCTCTTGTTCTTTAAATACTTCTTTTCCTTCTGGCACAACAAGATAATCTAGGCTCACCTTGTACTTTCTCTATCCTGGCCTTGGAATCAGCTATAATATATTTACTGTTTCTTCAGTTGTGTCTGTATATTACTTATACAGAGTGTTGGCAGCCTAGTTAGCTAATCATAAGAATTGGTTATTGATTTAGGAACAGTATGTTTATCATGCAGTAATTAGAAACCTGAGTGATTCTTCATGCTGGAGACTAGTGGTACTTGGGAGTAATATATGTAAGGAAAACAGGTATTATAGAGCTTTGTAAATATTTAAGGTACAGATGCTCAACTCTGAACATAGCACATTTTTTAAAATCATGAAGTTATTTATGCAGCAGAGTGGGGAAAAGAGCTCTGGACTGAGTGGGTGTCAGGAATGTTCATATCTGCTCTTCTACTAAATTATCAGTTTTTTTTAGACATATCACTTAATGCTTATGGTCCTGTAAAATAGGGGATTGGCAGAGTAAGGCAGGAGAAGAGAAATGGGTGATTATTGAGGGTACTTCCAGAGACTGTTGTGACCTCAAATCAGTGATTTTATTTACAGATAAAAAAACCTAGAAAATGTGAACTTGAAGGGAATATCTAAAGATACTTGTTTTGTATTAACATTTGTATATTACGCAAATAGCTTATTTCAGTAGCATCGGACTAGATATAGGTGTTATGTCTGTTAAAAATACTGGTGAGAAGACATCCATATGGTTAACAGACAGACACATGAAAGAATGCTCAACGTCACTCATCATTAGGGAAATGCATATCAAAACCACAATCAGATACCAGCTCACACCCGTCAGAATGGCTAACATTAACAACTCAGGCAACAACAGATGTTGGCGAGGATTGTGAGAAAGAGGATCTCTTTTGCACTGCTGGTGGGAATGCAAACTGGTGCAGCCACTCTGGAAAACACTATGGAGGTTCCTCAAAAAATTAAAAATAGAACTACCCTATGACCCAGCAATTGCACTACTAGGTATATATCCAAAGGATACAAGTGTGCTGTTTCGAAGGGACACGTACACCCCAATGTTTATAGCAGCACTATTGACAATAGCCAAAGTATGGAAAGAGCCCAAATGTCCATCAACAGATGAATCGGTAAAGAAGATGCGTATGTGTATATATATATATATATATACACACACAATGGAGTATTACTTGGCAATCAAAAAGAATGAAATCTTGCCATTTGCAACAACATGGATGGAACTGGAGTGTATTATGCTACAGAGAAAGACAGATATATGACTTCACTCATGTGGAATTTAAGATACAAAACAGATGAACATAAGAGAAGGGAAGCAAAAATAATATAAAAACAGAGAGGGGGACAAAACATAAGAGACTCTTAAATATAGAGAACAAACAGAGGGTTGCTAGGGGGGCTGTGGGTGGGGGGATGGGCTAAATGGGCAGGGGGCATTAAGGAGGACACTTTTAGGGATGAGCACTGGGTTTTATACCTAGGGGATGAATCATTGGATTCTACTCCTGAAATCATTATTGTGTTAATATGCTAACTAACTTGGATATAAATTAAAAAATAAGTAAATTTAAAAAATACTGGTGAGAAGAGCTAACATGAAAAAGATTGACAGTACTTAAGTGTTGACAAGGATGTGGCACAACTGGAACACCGAAGTGTCACTGGTAGAAGTATAAACTAGCTAAATTAGTACAACTGCTTTGGAAAACTATTTGGCAGTGTCTTATTAAGCTGAACATATACATGTCTTGTGACCCATCAATTCCATTCCTAAGTATATATCCAGCAGAAGCCACATTCAAGCTATAGTCATGGTAGCATTATTTAGAATAGCCAAAAAACTGGAAATAACCCAAATATCTACCAATATGGGAAAGGATAAGTGGATTGTGGTGTACTGACAAATGGAATACTATATGGTAATGAAAATGAATGAACCATTTCTATATGCCATACTATGGATGAATCTTACAAACATAATATTAAGCAAGGGAGGTCACACACTGCTTAATTTTACAAAGTATAAAAATGGGCAAAATAGGGCGCCTAAGGTGGCTCAGTTGGTTGAGCAATCAACTCTTGATTTTGGCTTGGCTCATTATCCCAGCGTTGTGGGATTGAGCCCCTATGTCAGGCTCAGCATGGAGCCCACTTAAGATTCATTCTCTCTCTCTTTCTTCCTTTCTCCACTCCCTCCCTCTCCCCCTCCCGCTCCTCCTCCTTCTCCCCCTCCCCCTGTCTGCACCTCTCCCCCACTCACACTCTCTCTAAAATTATAATAAAAATATTGGCCAAATAAATCTAGGTGTTAGATGTCAAGATATTGGCTAATTTTGATGGTGGTAGAGTAGTTCATGGGGTGGGGGCCAAGAGGGGTTTCTGGGGTGTTGGTCATGTTCTGTTTCTTTATCTGGGTGCTTTTTGTATGTGTGTATTCATTTGGTGAAAATTCATGGAGCTGTATACTTAACCTTTTTGCATTTTTCTGTATGGATGTTAAAAATTTTTTTAAATTTATACATTTTTGTTTTGTTTTTAGATTTGATAGTAAATAAAATGCAGTTTAGGAGCTTTATTTATTTATGTACTCAAAAGTTTATATATTTATTTGAGAGAGACAGAAACTGCACAAGCAGGAAAGGGACAGAGAGAGAGGGAGAGAGAATCCCAAGCAGGCTCCGCACTGCCAGCACAGAGCCTGAGGTGGAGGTTGAACTCCTGAAACTTAAGATCATGACCTGAGCCAAAACCAAGAGTTGGACGTTTAACCAGTTGAGTTACCCAGGTGCCCCAAGGGACCACTGTTAAAGTACCTTCTCTTTACAAGGCAAAGTGCTAACTGTTGGGAATACAGTGATGATCAAATGGGAATCTTATTTCCTATGGACTCTGTTCTTTTGGATGATACATACTCAAGTAACATGATACTAGAGAGGCTGGTGAGAATGTTGTGTTTGAAGTCATTCCTAAAGCTGATATAATGCTTTTGTTTCTGGTTTTTTATTTATTTTAAGCTATCTTAATCATGTCCTTTTGTTCTCTCTTTTCTTTTCATAGCATCTCACAGATACCTCCCATGGTGTAAGAAATAAATGCCTGCAATTACTTGGCAATCTTGGCTCTTTGGAGAAAAGTGTCACAAAAGATGGAGAAGGCCTGGCTGTCAGAGATGTCCAGAAGATTATAGGGGATTACTTCAGTGACCAAGACCCACGAGTCAGGACAGCAGCTATAAAAGCCATGGTAAACATGATCATGGAAATCAAAGGGTGACAGTTTGGTTTGTTTGTTTCATTAAAAAATTTTTTTTAAATGTTTATTTTTGAGAGAGAGAGAGAGAGAGAGAGAATGTGAGCAGGGGAGGGGCAGAGAGAAAGGGAGACACAGAATCCTAAGCAGGCTCCAGTCTCTGAGCTGTCAGCAGAGAGCCCGAACTCACCGACTGTGGGATCATGACCTGAGCCGAAGTTGGATGCTTAACTGACTGAGCCACCCAGGTGCCCTTCATTTTTTTTTTTTTTAAGTTCATGGCTAATGTTGGCTTGGATGCTTTCTGAACAACCCCCCTCCCCCCTGCCCCGAATATTCCTTATGCTCACTTTCAGGAATGCGTTGATGGCATCACAGAACTCAAAGGCACACATTCCTTGTATAACAGGTGTACTTTTCTTTGGGCCTCTCTGGTAGCTTTCACCCATATACTGAAACATAGAGAGTACAACTTATACCTATTATAATATAATCCCAAGTCACATCCTTCCTCCAGGTCCCTGGGAGGGGTTATATTTTATGGGGAGGTAGTGTTAACCGTTTCTTCTTTAGCCTTTTTATCATTATTTAATATTTTTCTAATAGTCCCTTGGGACAGTTTATGGGTTAGATTTATTACGTTTCTTGAGTGTTTCTACTCAAAAGTCTTTGACCAGATTTCTTACTTAAATATCACTTATTTTGGCTAACGGGAACTGTGTTAATCTTATATAATGGGGGAAAATATATTGTGGGGAGACATTGGAAATATTTTTTTCCTAAATACTTAAACTTATTTTTATTATCTAGTTGCAGCTCCATGAAAGAGGACTGAAATTACACCAAACAATTTATAATCAGGTACCTTACAAGACTAATGTCTGGAAGGGGAGGAAGGATAATGAAACTGGGAGAGTGTATACTAGTTGTCAGAATTTGAAAACATAGAGCGTCAACTGGCAACACTAACTGGGATGAATGAGAAGTTGTATCCAAAACATACATTTTAATAAGAGGATGGAGGACATGTAATTGAATAGCACTAACACATGTAAAAAAGACTTTAAGGAGGATTTAGGTAGCTCACTATGTATACCAGAGTATACAAAAAGAAGTGTAGTGTTCAGAATACGGAAAGTGATAGTCTTGCTGATCTCTTGTTTGGTTTGGCCAAGTGTGAAGTCTATTTTAGGCACCATACTTGACATTCTAGAGTTTTTCTGAAGGAATATGACCGAGACCTTGGGATTATTTGAAAAGGTCTTCAGATATTTGTAGTATTGGTAAAGAAAGGCACAGTGAAGTTGTAGTATCACTAGGAGAAGCTGATTGACTAACAAAAAGCCCTTCCTTACAAGGTGATATTTCTCTTCTAGAATAATTGAATGAATCTAGAGACCAGAATCTAAATCTAAATCCATGTCAGAGACCAGATTTTGTACAAAGAATGGTTTTATCTTTCAGAGGAAGATGATAATTAGATAAACCCCTATGACTGATATATAATCCATGTTTATTCTTTTACAAAATGAAATAGAGTTCAGAATGGTTGTGTTGGTTTGACTAGCACCTTCTCTCCCTATAGAAAAACTCTATGGGAAGCCAAAAAATTAAAGGAAACTTAGTAACGATTCAGAGGAAGAAGAGTTAGTTAGTAATTCAGATATTTAGTGGCATAAGACTGTGTCAGTTTACAAGGCAAGTAATGATGAGGGAGTGAGGATGGAATGTTGGATTATTTGAGATGTGAGGTTGAATTAGGTACCATACCAATTTTGGTTATGTTGAGTTTGAAGGATTGAGGGGCCCCCATGAGGAAAGTTCCAGGCTGTGGATAGTTGTGAAAGTCTGGAGCTCAGCTCAGCAGAGGTCAGAACTGGAGGTGGGTAATTAAAGCCATCACTATCTAGGGGGTATGTGGATATGCAGAGAGAGTAAGAAGATTGAAAGAGACCAAGGATGGAAGCCATGGGGAAGGTCCCTCATTTAAGAGATAGACAGAAGAGATGGAGGAGGAGGAAAAATATATTCCAGAAAAGGCAGGGGGGAGTTCTTATAGTCATCAGAGTCACATGCTAGTGGAAGGTCAGCTAGAAAAGGACTAAAATCTACCCATTGGACTTAGTAACGAGGCAGCCGTTAATGAGTTTGAAAAGAGCAGTTTTAGTAAGAGTGTTGGGGGTGGAAGCCAGATTAGGGTCAATTGAGATAAGGCAATAGTGACTGTACTTTAAAGAAACTTGGCTATAATAGGATGGCAGGATGGAAGACAATAGAAAGGGGCATAGGATTAAGGGAGGGCTTTTTGTATTTTAAAGATAACTGCTAAAATAAGTATGTTTATATGTTGAAGGGAGCCAGTGTTTTGAGAGAAATTGGAGCTAGAAAAGACAAAGGGAGATAAATGGTGGAGTAAATTCCTTTAAACAGAAAATCAGATTCATGAGCTGATTCATCCAACAAATTTTAATGAGTACCTAATGCTGGCTGTATAACACCGAGCATGTTGGATAGGATCCATGCCCTTCACATTCTCATGGGTGAGATAGGTAATTAAATAAATAAACACAGTAAGTATAGCGTGTGAGTAGTGGTGTGCAGTAAATAAACAGGGTGCTATAATAGAGAATCACAAATAGGACCTATTTTGGAGGATGATAAGGGAAGGGCCTATATGAGGAACTGATGGGATCCATAGTAAAAGTAGAATGATTAGGAATTAGGATACTTTTTCTTGAGACATTGAGAAAACAAGTTGTGGGAGAAATAAGTATAAATGAATTTGTAACTGCTATGGAATAGTTGGGAGCATATGTGCCTGAGAACCTGGATTTTTTCTCAGATAAACATGCCGCCTTATGACTGGAAGTGGGGTAGGGCCCCAGAGTGGGAGGTTAAGACATGCTGCCTTGGGGAATGGGAGTGGAAAGCAGGGCTGTGAAAGATTTCAGAGAGAGCCAGTAAGGTACAAGATCAGGAGCCGCCAATCCCCTACAGAGTGTGGTCTTTGCTAGTGCTCTGCTGCCTTTGTGAGGAGTAGAGAAGGTGTTGGGTTTGTAGAGCACCTGTAGACGTCCTGAGGATATTGTCAGTGGTGATGCTGACAGTACTGTCGGGACTAAGTAATGGAAGGGTATGGAGCAAGGAGAAGGTGTTTCATTTGGAGAAAAAAGGTGGGATTAAAGCAGTGGTTTTCAACCAGGTGATTTTACTCTCTAAGGGATATTTGGCAGTGTCTGGATATATTTTGGGCTTTTGCAACTGCTAGGGAGAGGGAGAGGGTGCAATGTTAACAACCATTTAGTGGGTAGAGGCCAAGGATATTGCTAACCATGTTAACAGTGCAGAGGACCGCCTCACAACAAAGAATCGTATAGTCCAAAATGACAGTAGTGCCAAGGTTGGGAAATCCTGGTTAAACAGGCAGGTAGGTTAAGTGGGACTGAAGAGCAAGTGTGATGGATTAATTTACAGAAATGGAAGAGCCCGTGGAGTAACAGGTTATGATCAGAGCATGGAATATGGGATTTTTATTTTTATTATTAAAAAAATTTTTTTAAGTTTATTTACTGAGAGAGAGAACAAGTGGGGGCAGGGCACAGAGAAAGGAGGACAGAATATCCAAAGCTGGCTCCATGCTGATAGCAGAGAGCCCTATGCGGGGCTTGAACTCAGATGCTGAAGTCAGATGCTTAACTGACTGAGCCACCCAGGTGCCCCTGGAATATAGGATTTTTAAATTCTAGAAATGGAGTAGTTCTGGGTGTTGTTGAAGTCTAGGGTGTTGCCATGTAGGTGGAGCAGGGATATTCCATTTCAGACCAAAGTGAAACAAAAATCTGGCCTCTTTGGCAGTTCGGCATTAAAATTATACATTTACTTAGAGTGTTTGAGTTTTCAGATTGTCAGAAATTTGTGCTTTGATTTTACAGAAAGGAAAAATAAAACCCAGATTTGGTTTTTGAGCCTATATGAGCAGGACTGAGGGCTCTCAGCAGGCTTTGCTAGGATTGATACTATTCTAGGTGGCTTTTGTGCTGTCTCTCAGTCTGTGATTCTGCCTTCAGACATAGGGTGGGAATCAGAACACAGAACACAGCTGACAGAGGCCAAGAATTCTTTCTTGGGCGAAGACTCAAGAAGTTAAAACTACCCACAAGTATTTTGATTGGCATCCTTATCCAGCCACCCTGTCTTCATTTTGAAAATAGTTTGAACATCACCTGGGAGGACACAGAGCTAACAGACTTTTGGAATTCTTGTTTGCAGGCCTGTAAATTGCTGTCTGATGACTATGAACAAGTGCGCAGTGCTGCAGTCCAACTTATCTGGGTTGTCAGTCAGCTCTATCCTGAAAGGTCAGTGTGGGTGTAAGCCAGCTTTTGTTCATGGCCAAGCCATTTTTCTCTTCTCCCATCATGCAAAAAGCCCTCCTCCAGATAAGGAATGTTGGTTAGATTTTTAGAAAGCAGTGTGGAATAGGGGGAAAGTGCAGATCCTGCTAATCAGGATCCTCGGTCCTTGTTTTTCAGCTCTGCCGTGAACTCTCCATGTACCCTGGGAAAGATACTTCCTCTCTGGGTCCCAACCTCCTCATCTGTAAATGAAGAGACTGTCTTTCTCAAGTGCTATCTAAGCACCCCCGCCCGACTCTTTTTTTAATCTTTAAATTTTTGGGGGCCCATTTTAGTAAATAGAAATCCCAGGTAAAGATACTAGGTGAGTTTGAGAATAATGATCCCTTATGAGGTGTTTTCCTCATTAAAAATGTTTTCATAATAATTAAATCATTTATTCTCATAGTGATTCTTTGAGGTGG
The DNA here is from genome assembly GCA_028646485.1 of Cryptoprocta ferox. Classification (NCBI taxonomy): domain Eukaryota; kingdom Metazoa; phylum Chordata; class Mammalia; order Carnivora; family Eupleridae; genus Cryptoprocta; species Cryptoprocta ferox. The sequence goes on along the minus strand of CM053575.1, from coordinate 56,703,889 downwards.
AGAGACAAATATTAATCTATTTTGTAGAAGAGCTCCTTCTATAGGAAAAAGAAGTGTTTTTTTCTCTTCATTAAACTACCTGCTAATGTAGAAAACCAGAATAAGTTAATAAACCTATAAATACCTAAAAATAAAAAATAAAAGACTAATTGGAAATTGCCTCTTCTAGTACCAGATTTGCAAGTATGTTTTATATTGATTCTATGATTTACTCTATTGACAGCAATGCAATTATAGGAGAGAATAAAAGATATAAAATACTCTGTGGTAGCTCGTTTTTGGTATCTTTGTAAATCTTTGAGCCTTTGGTGGGTTAAACACTTTTATTCAAGACACTGAAAATTTGCAGTGTAACTAAAAGTATTGTTTCATACTTTCAGAGTGATTTGTTTACTCTGTCATGTATTCTGTCACTCTAGGATTGGAATTACTCGGTTGTCGTGTGTGTGTGAGTGTATGAGTGTGTGCCGGTTTTCATTGATTATTCTCAGTTTATTGAACTTGCAGCTTTAGGCTCATGTTTTGTTATTGTGTTTTTTTTTCTTTTAATTTAGCATTGTCCCAATCCCTTCTTCTAATGAAGAAATTCGCTTAGTTGATGATGCATTTGGAAAAATTTGTCACATGGTTAGTGACGGCTCCTGGGTGGTTCGAGTTCAAGCTGCAAAACTATTGGTAAGTTACACTTTCTTTAAGGAACATGTTTACTTTTACACTTGTATAAATATTTTGAGAAACTACAGATGGGGACAGTTATAACCCACTTTTAGAAACTCTAGTATTTCTAAAAATAAGAAGAAATGGCTCATGTTACTGTGAAGAAGTAGTCTTTTAGAACTAGAAAGAATTTTAAAGATAATTTTATTTAACATTGTTACCATATGAGACAGCCAAGGCCTAGAGAAAAAGGAAAATAATAAAAATAGTTGCTTTACTAAGTACCTGTTATGGCCCAGAGAGTTTGCTCTGAGACCATTTATATGATCTCATCATTCTTCACAGTAATCCAGAAAGATAATTGCTATTATTCCCATTTTTCAGGTGAGAAAATACCTCTGAGAAGTTAAGTAAATTATCTAACTTTTACAGATACAAAGTTGTAGAATGGGATTCAGATCCTAATCTCCTGGCTTTCCTACTGTTTTGCCTTTGGTGATTCATGGTACATTTGTAAAAGAAAAAGAAAAAAAATATTTCAGAGCTAGAACTGTCTTATAGAAGAAGGAATGTTGGTGTATTATTAGCCCTGTTTTATAACTGTGTTATCTTGGACGTCTCACTTGATCTTAGTTTCCTCAACTGTTACGTGGGTTATATTATTCTCTTATGTTTACCTCATGGGGTTGTCATGATGCTCAAATGTGATACTATCTATGAAAATATTTATAAATTGTAAAGTACTGTACTAAGCATGGGGTATTGGGGGTTTTGGGGGTGGTTATAGTATGTAATTATATATACGTATTTGTAAAAATTTATATAAATGTCACAGCAAGAAAATCTGAGGTTCTTTTTGTACACTTCCCTTTTGAGGGCCCCCAACTCTGCGATTCTTAGTAAGATTGTTGGCTAAATACTTTGTACACAGATCCAATAATAGCCCTACTCCTAAAACCAGTATTTATGGGGTAACTTCTGAAACTTGTGTGAAGCATTTTCACGGAATAATAAGGAATTTGGATGGTTTCAGCATTTCGTACCTATAGATCATATTACTTGTCCATGATAAAGTACAGAGTTAAACAAGCCAGTTGTTATTGATTTTATTTATTTTTATTGATTTTATTGATTTTATTTTAGAAAGAGCACAAGCGGGAGAGAGGGGCAGAGAGAGAGAAAGAGAATCTTAAGCAGATTCCACGCTGAGCACGGATCCCTAGGTGGGGTTTGATCCCATCACCATGAGATCATGACCTGAGCTGAAATCCAGAATTGGATGCTCAACCAACTGAGCTACGCAGGCACCCCTGATTTTATTTTGAATTCACATTTTAAAGCTTTGTTTTAGTTTTTGAATATTTTAAAATTCAGAACAGTCCAGTCATTCACCAAATTCTTGCATTCAACATTTCCTGAGCATCTACAGTGTACGGTGTGTGTATGTGTGAGGGGGATGTTGTAGAGGAATACTTCAATAATACATCTTCATTTGAGGAAGCACTTTAGAAGAGTAATCCTTAAAGCAGGGTCATTCAGATTTTTCAGTTTTGTACCTTGTAGGATCTTAAATTCATTTATGAAAGCTATATGAATCATGAATTACAGTGGTGAATTGAAAGAGTTTCCACTTAGATGATTCTAACTTGAGTCAAGTCCTTTATGTTTTAATTTCAGTGATTTCAGATCCGAACAGCTCTAAATTATATAAGTAATTATGTTTGTACTTCAAAAGTAATTAACAATCTAATTTTACTGATAATTATTGTTACTATTTATAGAGTTCCTAGCCTACTAAGCTAGGCACTTTTAGTCCTGTATATACACATACACACATATACCCACTTTTTTATATGCACAGGTACATATGCACATATATATATGTAAATACCCTCATAAACATACTTAGTTTTTGCAAATAACTTTTAATTCTTTTAAACACTTTGAGGGGCACCTGGGTGGCTCAGTTGGTTAAGCATCTGACCTCGGCTTAGGTTGTGCACTGCATTGGGCTCTGTGCTGACAGCTCAGAGCCTGGAGCCTGCTTCAGAGTCTCCCTCTCTCTCTGCTCCTTCCCCCGCTCATGCTCTGTCTCTCAAAAATAAATAAACATTAAAAAAATATTTTTAAACTCTTTGAGGTAGGTATTCTATTAATCATTTTATAAATAATAATAAAAGGTTTAGAGAAGTGATGTAACATATCAAATTAGAGAAGTGATGTAACATATCAAAGTTCACATAGATAGTCAATGATACCTCGTGATCCAAAACTTATGTGGAATTTCTTCCTAACAGTGTTCTAGTTAACACATTGAGGACTGTGGTTGTACAGTTAATGCCCTGCTGATTGACTAGCTCCTCTGTGTAGGCAAAGAGGTGTATTCACCTACTCCAACTCTTAAATAGACAAAACTATCATCAGGTAAACTGCATGTTTTCAGTTTTCAGACTACATGTTCATCAACTGAGCATAGTCGCTGTCTTCAAAAGAGTTGGTGGTCTGGTAGGTTGACATAAGCAGTCAGTCAATTATAATACCTGGTACTCCTGGTAAAGAACACTTAACACAGTGACAGAAGGCTTCTTGGAGGAGGTGATTTCTGAACTGAGTTTTAAAGGATAAATATGAGTTAGCTAGGTAAATAAGTAGGGAAGGAGAAAATACAACAGATACAGAAGGAGTATCATGTAATTGTCATGCATACTAATATACTACAGTATCATACTAAAATGCAAACAGTCTAATATTTCTTGGTTGTGGAGGGATAGTGTTAAATGTGGGGAATGTGCAACAAGATAAAGCTCGAGAGGAAAGCAGAGGCCAGGTTCTTCACGAACTTAAAGGGTACGGCTTTAGATTTAAGTCCATCTTGCACAAAAAATCAATAGTCTCCATTCTCCTTGGCTTCTAGCAGTATGAAAGATTTCAGAAGTATGCTGTTTCAGAAAATTCAGAACCATGTGGAAAGTCAGTTTGTAGTCATCCATAACTTTCCTACTGAGGCAAAGAAAGTTGATCGCAAGTATGCAGCTCCATGGGACAATTTAGAATACAGTCATTATTGTGAAATTAATCATGCTAATTGGTGTTCTGTTTAGAATATAGTTTTTAGTTCAATGACTTCTGTTTAAGGTGTTTAATCTTTCCTATTCAGTAAGGGTCCAACCTTCTTTATAAGACTCCAGAAGTGTTTGACCTTAAAGATAATATTTTCAGATAGATTATAGGTTGTTAAATCCATAGCCATAAGGGCTAGTCTTTCCCAGAGCAAATGCAGATGTCTTTGTCAGTGACAGTTTTATGTTTCACTTAGTAATTCTTTTTTTTTTTTTTTTTTTTTTGTGGTGGTGAGGGGGGTGCGTTACTTTTCTTTATGACTTAATTGGGTAGAAGCTAGAGGCTAGTGCAGACTTACATTATTATTGAGCAGTTATAATTGAGCAGTTTTTGCTCTGAAAGCAGGTTTGACACACTTGTTTGTTAAATATCATGGTTTTCTTGGTGTTATAAATATAGATTGTTAAATAGTACTAGTACAGTTGGAGAGATCTTACCTGAATGTATTTGTCTTGGTTAAAGTAGACAAGAATATAGATGTTTTTCTGATTGGTAAGATAGACCTGATGGTGAATTCCTCTTTCTGGTCACATCTATTCCTCCAACACTTTCATAAATGATGCCATCTTCACCCAGTTGTAAACCCAGAGGCATTTGGGAATTCTTTCTGTGTCCAGTATCCATGGAGTCATCAACTCTTATCGGTACTACCTTCTTGAGCTCTTTTGAATCTCTCCCTTTTCTGTTTCTACTGTGTGTGTACTGGTTTAGATCCCAACATTTTTTTGAGTGGATTACTAGGTCATAGGGCTCTTGGTACTTGTGGACTAAAATGGAAAGCTTCACATATTCTCAGATAACATGGGACATTTGTTGCAAATAATGATATGTAATTTTTTGAGGCTGGAATTTGAATAGTAGCCCCCCTCTTTGCTACTGTGTTGGGAGAGAGCTCAGCTAAAGGCTTTGGAGGAGGGCATTGAGACTAGGGATTTGAGTAGTTCACTGTGAAGTTACTAAAACTTCATTCTTAGGGCACCTGGCTGGCTTGGTCGATAGAGTATGTGACTCCTGATCTCAGGGTTGTGAGTTCAAGCCCCATGGTGCATGTAGAGTTTACTTAAACAAAACAAAACGAAAACTTAATTCTTTACAGGAAAAAAAAATGCCCCCTAAAAATCCAATTATTAATGCTAGTGATAAAACTAAAGAGAAAATTAAAAACAGGTCTTAAAAATTTATAGTCCTTTTTAAAAATTTTTTAATGTTTTTATTTTTTGAGAGAGAGAGAAAGAGAAAAAGATGAGCAGGGGAGGGGCAGAGAGAGAGGGAGACATAGAATATGAAGCAGGTTCCAGGCTCTAAGCTGTCAGCACAGAGCCCAACGTGGGTCTCGAACTCACGAACCGTGAGATCATGACCCAAGCCGAAGTCGGATGCTTGACCGACCGAGCCACCCAGGTGCCCCCCAAAATTTGTAGTTATTATTCATAAAATTGATGTTTGGATGGAAAACATGAATGTTGGATTTGATATTGGCTCAGATCTGTGTAACAAAGAAGGCCATCAGCTGTACCATGTAGAAATAAAAAAATTTGAAACTCCTTAAGTGAAAATAGTACAACAGTTGCTCTCCTGGAATTGTAGGAAAGGTGTTAACTTGGGTAAGGAGATTCCCAAAGAGCATATAACTTTCTATGGAAAATGTGATTGGAGAAAAAGTCTGAGCCTGTATAAGCATTTCCATATTTACTGACTCAGGAATTAGAGAAGATTGCTAATATATTCTTGAAGAATGTCTAGGACCTGCTCTAATAATAGTCTGCTAACCCATTTCTCTGCTTCATTTTGATTCTTTCTGGTCCATTAGCCACATTGTTGCTAAGATAATGTTTATGAGGTGTATATCTGACTATGTGTCACCCTTATTTGAAATGAGCAAGTTACCAAATCTCTCAGCCTCAATTTCTCATCTAATACATGAGGAAATTTCAGGGTGTCTGGTTGGCTCAGTCAATAGAGCATGCAATTCTTTTCGTCTTGGGGTCAGGAGTATGAGCCCCATGTTTGGTGGAGAGATTATTTTAAAAAAAGGATAATTTACATTCTTTGTGGGATTATTAGAAATAAAATTATTAAATATAAGTAAAATATTTTGTATACTTTTGAGCTCACTATTTAGAAAAGATTGTCTAGTTATTATTCATAATTATGGCACAGTCCTTACTATAACAAGCACAAAAAAGGATATGAGAGAGGCCCTTTATGATCTGTTCCCTTACTGTCCTGCCTCATTTTTGGCACCTGTATCCTGTGTTCCATTTACTTGATGGTTCCCTCATGGATGGCATTCTTTCTTTATGCATTTGCTTAAAGAATTGATTACTGGTTTCCCAAATATATCTTTCCCTGACTCCACCATATACTTCTTATTCTCTGAGTTTCCCATGGTACCCTTTATATGTGTATTACAACATTTTATACCATAATAGTCTCTTTACTTATCAGTTTCCCTCACTAGGGATTCAGAAGAATCAATGTAGAATTGATGTCTTACTTTTGTATGACTCTTCCTGGTAACTGGAGGTATATACTTAAATGATTCCTTAATAAATATCTGTTTTATTGAGTGAGTGAGTGAATGAACAAATGATGGAAAGAATAGAATGAAAAGGAATGGAGAAGCAATGGAGAGTAGTGGTTAAGGCAAAGGATTCTGGAACCTGGGTTTATATAGCCCAGTTCTGTAAATTATACTCTATGACTTTGAATGAGTCACCTAACCTTTTTGTGCCTTCTTTTCTTTTTTCTTTTAACTTTTCTCTTTCCCCCCATATATAAAATGGGACAAATACTAGTATTTACTTCATAGGGGGACTAAGTTAATATATTTATGAATGGTGTGTGACACATAGTAAGCTGTATTTAGCTGCTAGCTGCTGCTGCTGCTAATGTTTTTATTATTTTGCTGATGATTCAGAACTCATAAGCATCTTTACCATCAAGAATAAAGTTATATTTATGCATTTAAGTTGGCTGCAAACTTTGAATTTTAAGATAATTATGTTCAGGTTAAAAGTTATTTAATTTCCTCTGGATTCTTTGTTTTTACAGGGCTCTATGGAACAAGTCAGTTCTCATTTCTTGGAGCAGACACTTGACAAGAAGCTCATGTCAGACCTTAGGGTAAGTTGAAATCTTTGTTGTTTAAATTGGGTTTCTGTAATCAATAACAGTGTAGCTATATGCCAAGTGGTGTTGGTTTAGTTTTGCAGCCCCTATATTTGTTAAGTAAATGGATAACTAGATTACATTTTAGTTTAAAAATCTTAGTAACTTGAACCAAATTATAAGTTACTTTATTAAATTGTAAATTATTTTAATGAAATACGGAGGTTGTGTGTTATAAAGAAGAGGCAAAATTGACTTTCTTTTTGTTAGAAACTACAGAGGTCTGGTCTTATTTTGTGAGACTGTAGGACATGTTAGGACTCCTTTTCTAGAGTTTCCTTAGAAGAGTGAGTAAATTCTTTCTCTAAACAGTAACAAAGTTCCTCTTAGGGAATGTGTGACCTTAGTAGTTCTCTGACATAATTGTCAGGACTATCTATGAGTTAATATATCATTATCTTAATTTGTAAATTATAAAAGTGAAAATAAAGAGTTACAGAATCTTTGATAAATAGAAGGAATAGAGAAACAATTTACCCATATTCCCACTACTCTAACACAGTGACTTCTGTCATTTTGGTATTTTTCTCCCCAGCTTGTTGTAAACATTGAATCATTGTATTCAGATAGTTTTGTAGTCTACTTTCTACATTCACCAATACATCATACGCTTTTTTTTCCTCATAGAGTCACCTTTATACTTAACATTTTTACTGAATGTGTGGTATCTTAAGTTGATGTGACATAATTTTTATATAGATTTATATATATATATATTATATAGATTATATATATGTTATATAGATTCTCCCAATTTTTCTACCATTTTAAATCACATAAAGAATATCATCTTCATGCATGATAGATCTTGTCTTCTTTTGAGTTATTCCATAAGAGAAGTTCTCAGAAATGGCTGGAGAGTTTCTACCTATGCTTAATGAAACATTGCCATGTGGATTCTTACAGATCATTGCCTTAATTTGAGGCTGGTGATTGATTAAGTGTTCTTTGTTTATACTAGAGTAGAAATATAAAAAACAACATGCTCATGAATGGTGAAGGATGGGTAATGCAAGCGTTTCTAAGATACATCACAGAGTACAAACTTCATCTGACCCACATCCTTGTAGGCTTAGGTGCTATATTTCATCAGTGCCTTTGAGATGATCAGCCACAAGGATGTGGACTCACACCAAGAAGGTTCATAAGAGGCTGATTTATAAAGCAGAATGCAGTTCATTCATGCTGAGAACTATAACTCAATTGGACTGGATATTTACTTTAGTTGACCAGTCTACTCCCGCTTAGGAAATCTATACAGAAAGGGAATTTACTACAAGGTTGCATGGTAGGTGCAGTGTTGCTCAAATAGAGCACAGTGTTACCAAATTCAGACTTACTTCTATTTGGACTAAACAAAAATTCTTTTCTAGGGCCAGTGTAATATCTATCCAGGATGGTGCTGGGGAACATTGCTATTATTTACCTCTCTGCTTTTCCTTTTCCTGTGTTGCCATGGCAAACAACCACTTGTCTGATCAGCACGTTCTTTTCCTATCTTTAATAAGATTACTATCAGCTATGACAGACCTGTGAACTTTTGGTCTTACTTTAAGTTGAATTTACAGTTCTTTGATTTATTGAGTGTTTTTTTTTTTTTTTGAAAACATAAGTCTCAGAGAGCAGTCTTATTTCCTACCTTCCCATGTTCCCAGGGTATATCTTACTGTTCCCTCATGAACCTCCTGCAAGTGGTAATTGTCATTGTCCTATACAGAGAAAACGCACTGCACATGAACGTGCCAAGGAACTTTACAGTTCAGGCGAATTTTCCAGCGGCAGAAAGTGGGGAGATGATGCTCCCAAGGAGGAAATAGATACGGGAGCTGTGAACTTGATTGAGTCAGGAGCTTGTGGAGCCTTTGTTCATGGATTGGAAGATGAGATGTACGGTAGGTATGAGTGTGTAATACTAACAGTACCCCTTTACTGAGTGATGGCTATGGATTGGGCCTTGTACTGTTTAATATACACATATTGTCTCATTTAGCCTTCAGAGTCACTCTGTTATTTAATTTGAACAACAGAAGATTGAGACTCAGGTGGTATAATACAGTGGTTAAGAGCATGGACTTTGGGTTCAGTCAACCTGGGTTCAAATTCCAGCATTTCTATATGACAAGGTTGATAATAAGTGTTTCTGAATTGTGAGAATTCAATGAGGTTATATATATACAAAACATTTGGCACAAAATATGACCCATTTATAGTAAGCACTTACTAATTAGTAAAAATTGATATCATTGATACTGATAACGATAACTTGTTTTTGATCACCCAGAGGCAAGATTTAAACCCAGGTATGTCTGACCTCAAAGCTTTTATTATTATGACTATTGAAGACTTTCTTCCACTTTCAGTTTTGAAAGATATTTTCACTGGAAATTGAATTCTAGATTAATAGGGTGGGGTTTTGTTGGGTTTTTTTTTTTTTTTTTTCAGTCTTGTAAAGGTGGTCCACATTTTCTGGTTTGCATTATTTCTGTTGAGAAGTCTGCTGCCTTTTTTTTTTTTTTTAATTTGTTCTTCTGTATATAACGTGTTTTTTTCTAGCTGCTTTTAGGATTTTTTCTTTATCACTAGCTTAAAGCAATTTAATTATGGTGTGCCTTGGTATAGTTTTCATGTTTCTTATGCTTGAAGTTTGTTGAGCTTCTTAGACCTGTGGGTTTATAGTATTCATCAAATTTGGAAAATTTTGGCCCATTATTTCTTCATATACTTTTCTGGTCCCATGTTCCTTTGGAGACTCCAATTACACATACATTAGACTACTGAGGTTGTCCTATAGTTCATGGGTGCTTCATTCCTTTTATTCTTAAGATTTTTTCCTTTATTTTAGAGAGGGAAAGGAAGGGTAAGAGAGAGAAGGAGAGGAGAGGGGAGAGAGGGAGACAGAGAGAGAGACAGAGAGAGACTCAAGTAGGCTCCATGCTGAGCGTGGAGCCTACCGCAGGCTCGATCCCACGACCCTGGGATCATGACCTAAACTGGAATCAAGAGTTGGACACTCAACCAACTGAGCCACTCAGGGGCCCCATTCATTCCTGGTTTTTTTTAGTCTTATTCTCATTTCATTTTGGATATTTACTGTTTTGTCTTGGAATTCACTCATCTTTTCTTATGCAATGTGTAATCTGATTTTAATCCCATCCAGTGTGTTTTGTCATCTCAGCAGACCTTATAGTTTTCATTTGTACAAGTTCAATTAGAATTTGAGTTTGTTTAGGGGCACCTAGGTGGCTCAGTCAGTTGAGTGTCTGACTCTTGGTTTCGGCTCAGGTCATGATCCCAGGGTTGTGGAATCAAGCCCTGCATCGGGTTCCAGGCTCAGTGTGGAGCCTGTTTAGGATTCTTTCTCTGCCCCTCTCCCCAACTTGTATACGTGCTCTCTCTCTCAGGGGGGAAAAAAAATGAATTTGAGTTTGTTAAGTATCTCACTCCTATCTTCTTAATCTGCTTGGTCTTTTCTTTACCTTTGTCAACAGTGAATGCATTTACAATAATTCTACAATTTTTGTGATTTCTGTGTTGGTTTGGTTGATTGATTTTTCTTCTCATTATGAATTATATTATTCTACTTCTATGCATGCATAGTAATTTTCAATTGGATGCCAGTCAATTTGAATTTTACTTTATTGGGTAATGAACATTGTTATATTCTTATAAATATTCTTTTTTTAAAAAAATTTTTAATGTTTATTTTTGAGAGACAGAGACAGAGTGTGAGCAGGGGAGGGGCAGAGAGAGAGAAGGAGACACAGAATCCAAAGCAGGCTCCAGGTTCTGAGCTATCAGCACAGAGCCCGACATGGGGCTTGAACTCATGGACCACAAGATCATGATCTGAGCTGAAGTCAGACGCTTAACTGACTGAGCCACCCAGATGCCCCTACTTATAAATATTCTTAAGCTTTGTTCTGGGATGCAGTTATTTTGGGTCTTAATTTTAAGCTTTGTTAAGTGCGACTGAGGCAGAATTTAGTCTAGGGCTTATTTTTCTCCCAACTTAAACAGACTCTTCTGAAATAGTGGTAGACCATTTACGAGTTTTGGAGATTGTTCCCTCTAGTCCTGTTTATTGGTGCTTTCTCAGACCTCAGATAGTTTCTTTACAGATCAGAACTCAGGTGATATCTTTAAAATTTTTTTTTAAATGTTTATTCATTTTTGAGAGAAAGAGACAGAGCATGAGTGGGTGAGGGGCAGAGAGACAGACAGACAGACACAATATGAAGTAGGTTCCAGGCTCTGTGCTGTCAGCACAGAGCCCGACGCAGGGCTTGAACTCATGTACCGCAAATCATGATCTGAGCAGAAATCAGGTGCTTAATTGACTGAGCCACCCAGGCATCCCCAGAACTCAGCTGATGTCCTTAGGGGAACCCTCTGCAGATCTCTGAAAGTCTCTCTGTGTCGTTCTCTCCTTTCTGGTACTTTGCGTTATGAACTCTATCCACATTGGCCTTTTCAGACTCCCAGCACTGACTTCTCATCTCAGGGGGACCTGGAATCTTCAGTCTTTCCAGATAGTACAGGGGTATAATTCTGCCGTTCACCTCATTTATTTCCTGTCTCTCAGGGATCACTACCCTTTATTTATCTGATGTTCCAGTGTATTGAATACTGTTGTTTCTTTTTCTTATTTCTGTTTTTAGTTGTTTCAGATAGATAAATCTGGTCCTTGTTAATGGCCATCTTAGCCATTAATAGAAATTCTGCAAAGCTCTTGTAATTTCCATAATATGATGCTATCTATCTCACATAAAAAATGTCATTGCTTTGAGATGATTAACTACAACCTTCTCGTTATCAGTAAGGGTAACAGACCAGGGGAGATAATATTGATTGTCCAAATTTTACAGTAAATTTGTATCAGAGGATTAGAACTCAGATCTTTAAAATGCCTATAAAAATTACCTCAGAACAGAACTTCTTAGAAGGGCAAGAAAATTACTTTTCAAAGACAATTTTCTGTTAGAAGATGTAAGAATTGGATTTCTTGGGGGCTCCTGGGTGGCCCAGTGGGTTAAGCCTCTTACTCTTGATTTCGGCTCAGGTCATGATCTCATGGTTCATGAGTTCGAGCCCCACATGGGGCTCCACAGTTGACAGTACAGAGCCTGCTTGGGATTCTCTCTCCCTCCCTTTCTCTCTGTCCCTCCACCCACCCACCCATCCCACTCTCTCTCTTTCTCAAAATAAATAAGCTTTAAAAACAAAAGTGTTGGATTACCTTATCCAGTTTGCTATTTTTTGGTGTATGAGTACCTTCTCTGCCTTTCTAAAGTTTGCATTATACTGCTTTGCTTTCATGAAAGACCTACATCAGTACCTGTTTTCGTTAACCAAAAGAAATCCAAAGAGGAGTTCGTTTTCATGAAAAAAGTCTTTACCATACTCGTGTAAGTCTTTTGTAAAAGTGAGGTGGCATAAAGTTAACTTTTGGAAAGTGGGGGATACTCGCTTTACATCATTTCAGCTTGTGAAGGTTTCATGGTAACACTCTACTTTTGGATAACGGGAAATCTGTTTATAGAAATTAGATAAAGCAACCTCTGCTTTTTTTCCTCTGTGAACTTGATACATGAATTACACTTTAGGTAGTACTATATAATAAGGAAGTCCAGGTATTAATACACATTTTATCTTAAGACATGTAACTGGAACCTATTTTATTAGTTTCTATAGTGTTTTTGCTTTGTTTAGTTTTACAATTGAATATCACTATTAATGTTTATGTGATTTAGTTCTACATAAGTTAATAAAGTTTAATTAAAGGAACTTCGGAAAAGGAGTATCAGGTGGCAGCTTTCTGTTTATTTGTTTATTTTTAAAGTTTTACTTGTTTTGAGATAGCATGAGTGGGAGAGAGGCAGAGAGAAAGGATCCTAAGCATACTCTCACTGCCAGAGTGGAGCCCAATGCAGGGCTCGAACCGTGAGATCATGACCTGAGCCGAAGTCAGACACTTAACCGACTGAGCCACCCAGGAGCCCTGCAGTTTTCTAATTTTATCATATTTATAAAATTTGGGTAAATTAGGGACATGTTGCTGAGAATGAAATGAAGCCTTATCTCATTGGCTGTGGACTCTCGGATCACACATATTTTTATTTTTTAAATTTTTTTAAGCAAAAATTTTTTTAGTTAGAACATGTGTGCACACATGGGGGAGGGGCAGAGAGAGAGAGGAAGAGAGAATCCCAAGCAGGCTCTGTCTGCACTACCAACACAGAGTCCAATGTGGAGCTTGAACTTAAAACCATGAGATCATGACCTGTGCCGAGATCAAGAGTCAGACGCTTAACTGACCAAGCCACCCAGGCGCCCCATCACACATATTTTTATTCTTCTCATTCCATGTTCTCCTTCTCATTTGGGCCTTTGTTTATCTGGTTCCTCTACTTAGAAAGGCCTTTTTCCTTTCTTTGGGCTTAGTAACTCCCTTAGGTATTGTTTTAGAGGTCACTTGTTTCATAAAGTTGCTTCTGATCCTATTGAGTGGGCTACATACCTCTTCTGTATTTTCTTACACTCCCTCTACTTTTCATTGTACCACTCATCACTTTGTACTCATCACTTTGTAATGCAGTTAACCATTCTTGTCTCTATGCCCTGGGAGACCATCTCTTTCTTGTTCATCTTTGTGTCTTCAGTACTAAGCAAAAAGCTAATAAGTAGCAAAGCCAGGATCTTATTACACATGTTAAGGCACCAGAGGATCAGTCTATCCCCCCCCCCCCCCCCGCCCCAGCATAGCTGATTCTTTTGCTCTGGACCCTTAAATGGACTGTAATACATTCCCTTCCTTCCTTCCTTCCTTCCTCCCTCCCTCCTTCCCTTCCTTCCTTCCTTCCTCTGGAGAAGGGGGAGAGAGAGATTGTCAGTCTTAAGCAGTCTCCACTCTCAACATGGAGCCTAGTGCAGAGCTTGATTCATGGCGGTGGGATCATGACCTGAAGCTGAAATCAAGTGCCAGTTGCTCAACTGACTGAGCCACCCAGGTGTCCCAAGACTGTAACACATTTCAACATTCCAAAAAGTCTAGTAGAAATTGTTAATTTACCAGACTATGCATACAAAGTGAAGCACCAAGTTTCTTTGCTTCCGCTTGGAATTGGCATCAGCTCAGGTCCGTACTGATCAGAAGTCTCTGTGATTCTCTTTGTGGATTTATAAGAGCTACATGAGATTTAAGTGGCGTAATGGGTAAAGCCGTAGGCAAAAGAGCCGACAGTTAACAGATTTGGATCCATCTCTGGCTTTCTTTGTAATTATTAGCAATTTCATGTTTAAATTACATTATTATGAAGTGTAGTAAATCCTTCCCTTCTGATGAAAGGAAGAATTCATAACTACCAAGAACAATCTGAGTCCTGTCCCTTTAATGTAGTAACTTTGCTTTTAAAGTGTCTATAAAACCTTTCTTATACAAAAACAAATTACATTTGTGAGTTTTAACCACAATTTGAGTGGGTTTTTCTTTCTTTCTTTTTTGAAATTGTCCATTTTGTTGCATAACCATGTGGGAACTAGGAACAAAAGAAGCACGTATGGATGTCTTGAGAGCATTGTCTGTAGCTTACTCATCTCTCATCTTTGTGTCCCAGCACTTGGCCTGGCATGTAGTACACATTCAGGAAACATTACTAGTGAACGAGTGAGGGGCTTCCTGAATTAGTGGCTTCACTGTTACATGTTTGGGGCATACAAAGAGAAGACATGCCTCTGTTTTCAGGGTGCTGATAAGACCCATACCTATGCTGTAGGTGGTATCTGCTAAGCTTTTAACATATGCCAGGCAGTGTGCTATATGCTTTACCTATATTATGTCATTTAGACCTCCTAACTACTTTGTAAGGAAATGAGTATTAGCTCTAGTTAAGGTGAAGAAAAACAATGTGTTTGAAAGTTACTTATTCAAGATCTCTCTCCAAGTTAATGGAGGGATTACTCTTCACAATTCACTGTGAGACCTTTCTCATTCTAAAGCATGTATCCTTAGCCACTGTATGATGCTAGTCTAGAGTCAGCAGACCTGGGTACTAGTCTTACCTGTTCTCTTACCTTAAGGCAAGTTAATTCACTTTGCTGAATCTTAACTTCTAAAATGCAAAAATGTTATCTAGTCTGTTTTAATCCTAATGTAATTACATAAAATCTGCTTTTTTAAAAAAGTACTGAGCGGAGCACTGTGGTTGGAGTCCTGAGTTAAATAAGAACTTAGTTTTCAAGAAATCCAGTTAATGGAGACAGATGTGTGACTTGATCACATGTCTCCAGAGTCAGGATCTAAACCTTAGGTCCTCTGACACCAAAGTCCTTGTTCTTAGGTCATTGTGAAGGTAGTAGCCGCATCTGTGGGCATGGAGGAGATCTTCCAGAGAGAGTTTGTCAAGTGAGAAGAGTAGAAAGCGAAAGACGAACCTAAATGAGAAGGAATCCTTGGACTTGTCCCATGGCTCTTAACCTGATGTGCAGTTTTATTTGTGCCCTGTTCTGTAGAGGTCCGCATTGCTGCCGTGGAGGCTCTCTGCATGCTGGCCCAGTCTTCCCCCTCTTTTGCTGAGAAGTGCCTTGATTTCCTGGTCGACATGTTTAATGATGAAATTGAGGAAGTACGTCTGCAGTCCATACACACCATGAGAAAAATCTCTAACAATATCACCCTCCGAGAGGATCAGCTTGACACCGTCCTGGCTGTGTTAGAGGTGAGTCTTCAGTTTGTTACTCATTTCTTCACCAGTAACTACCGAGCGCTACTTTTTTCTTTTTTACACCAGGCATTGTGCTAGGTACTGGTGATGCAGTAGTATATGGGCAGCACAGTTCTGCTTTCTTAGCACGCAGCTCCACCAAGGTGCAGAAGACTCGCTGTTAAACAGCACACTCAAAGAAACCTTAGTGTTGCTGTGTTTGGGAACAGGGTTCCCTCAGGATACTGACAGGATGTGACCTGAATTGTCTGAGGTAAGGTTGGGAGGTGGGGAAGGAGGAAGGACTGCTGTAGTGGACACTTGAAGGAGGAGTAGGACTTGGTGAAACCTTTTCTTAGGAAGGGGTGACACCCTTGGTGTGGGTTGGAAGGGCACCAGGGGGAGCAGTGTGTACGGATCCAGAGGTGAGAGTGAGTATGATGTATGTGAGGAATTAAAAGGAATTCATTGTAAAGTAGCATAGAGCTGAAGTGATAGAAGTAGGGAGAGAAGTGGTTACAGATACTTAGGGCAGGGGCTAAATAATGAAGAATTCTTTTCAGCCTTTGATTTGATTTAATTCTTCTAGTGAAACATACGCTGTTAAAGCAGAAACAGATCTTAGGGAATTGACTCATTCAGCCCTGGAGTTTTACAGAGAAGAGAGTAATTTGAGGTCACAGAGCTAGGAAGTGACTGTGCCAGGATATGAACACAGATTAGCCTCCCAGGCTGTACAACTCTCTGTGGTTCTTGGATTATTTTTCTAAAGTATTGGCATTTTATTTGTGATTACTGAAGTATTTCAAAATACTAATAAATGAGATTTGGCCTCTGGGTTTCTTTTCTGGTTTGGTTCGGTTTGGTTTTGGTCTTTCAGAAACTGTGAAAGGGATAGCTATTGGATGTAGTCATTAGCACTTGTTACGGATTTCTGCTGCGTACTTTAGAAAGTGGATTGGGTGCTTTGATTTTGAAGTTTCCCATCAGTTTTCTCAGTTGCTCAGCACTTCTGGTAAGATCTTTCCTGAATTACAAGTCTGTATTCATAGTTTTTCACATATCTTTTTCCTAAGAAGACAAGCTGGCATTCTGTGCATTGTTCTCCGTGGGTGGGCTCTGGAGCCTAGCGCCACCTTTCCTTTTTTGCATTCTTTTCCACCATTCCTCATCTTGAACTTTCTACTGGAGTCATTCTCCTAATCAGTATGCTTTTTCTCACCATTTTTCTTTCACTATAAGTTTTCCCCCTCTGCCTGCAAAAACTACCACTTTTCTTTTCCTTTTTTAGCCACTTCTCACCTAGTAGACTTCTGCTTATTCTCAAGATCTACATTAGGCAGCATATTCCCTAACCAACCCCACTGCAAGTGGGTTAAGTAGCACTCTTTTTTACTCTGGTGTCACCCTGTGTTTAGCATAGATCCGAATGTTTTCTGATTATTTAATTCTTTATTTCACAAGACTGAGAGCTTCTTAAGAGGGCAGGATCCTGGCTTCTTTCATTTTTTTATTTGTAGTGTAGTGCAGCATCTGACACAAGTAGATGCTCAGGACATGTTTGCTAAATATCTGAGCTATGTTCCAAGCAGTGTTTTGGTGTACAGAATTGTTCGCAGGACCAAGCATGCCTATGTATCTCTCACTATAGTTTTCACATTTTCACATTTTATCATGAATGGCAGGTTTTATCTCAACTTCCTGATGACATATGAGCTACTTTTTTTCATGTTTATTTTTATTTTTAAGAGAGAGAGAGAGAGAGAGAGATAGTGAGCACCTGCCCGTGCACAAGCTGGGGAGGGACAGAGAGGGGGGAGACAGAGGATCAAGAGCTGGCTCTGCTATACAGCAGCGAGCCTGACACGGGACCTGAACTCACAAACCGTGAGATTATGAGCTGAGCCAAAGTCGGATGCGCAATTGACTGAGCCACCTAGGGTTCTGTGAGATTATGAGCTACTTAAGGAGAGTGACCATGTTGTATGCTCTACTGTATTCCTTTCAGGGTTCAATATGGTAACTTACACATAGTGGATGCTTAGTAAACATGTTCTAGAACAAATCTGCACAGCTCAGCTGTATAACTAGGAATTTCTTAAGAAACACTGTCAAAATTTTTTTTATTACTTTGAATATAGTTTTTCCAATATATCTGTGTAGCTGTCTCCTGTCAGTGGTGATGATTTGTCCATATGGGAAGCACTGTGTCTAATGGTTAAGTTCACAGCATGTAGAACCAGACAGATTGGAATCAACCTGTCAGTCCCTGTCTTTGGTCTTTCTTTTTCACTTGGGTTTTTTTGTTTGTTTTTGTTGCTGTTGTTGTTTTGTATTTATTAACCACCTATTATATGCCAGGCCCTGTGTTAAGGAAGATACAGTAGTGAGCAGGAACCATGGTGCTGCTCTCATGGACCTTATGATTTAGGTTTGAGGGACATAGACAGATATGACAACAAAGATACAGTAATAAGCTGAGTGAGGAGCTCATGACAGAAAGGAGTGAGGTCCCATGGGAGTATGTCATAGAAGCACTTGGTCTGTAGGAGCTAAGGGGGTGCAGCAATCAGAGAAGGCTTCTGAAGCTGATCTGAAGAAGGAATTGGGCTCTCACGTGGCAGAAAGAGTTGGGAGTGTGGGGTGTAAGGATATTCCAGGCAGAGGAGCGGTAGGTCTAGAAACTAGTAGGCAGAAGCATGGGCAGTGGAGGGACCAAAAAAGAGCCTGGCTGTAACAAAGAGCACTTAGTGTGTGGTATGAGATTAGACCTGGAGGAGTGGGTGGGACCAGCTCTTGCAGAGCTTTATATTAGGTGGGGTGCCTCGGGGCTCACTCGCAAGCTGAAAGCTCTTACTCTTGATCTCGGCTCAGGTCAAGATCTCACGGTTCGTGAGCTCAAGCCCCACATCACTGTCTGCACAGAGCCTGCTTGGGATTCTGTCTCTCCCTTTCTCTGCCCCTTTCCCACCAGTACTTTCTCTCTTTCTCTCAAAATAAATAAATAAACTTAAAACAGAAAATCCTATTAAGGGAAGAACACCTGAAAGTTATTTAGGGTGTCCTACCAGCTTTGTGACTTTGGACAAAATATTTATTCCCTCCGGTCCTTGGTTTTCTCATGTATGAAATGAGGATGATTCCACGTATTCATTTGTTTCTTATGAGAATTGAAAGAGAATTCATGTAAAATGCTTGGTATGTTAGTAGTTCATAATATTGATAAAGTCTTTCAGGAAACATTTTCTGATTTAGTTTTTAATGGAGCTGAGTTCTGTGCTAGGTTCTAAGGATGTGAAAGTAGACAGTACGAGTTCTTACCTCTGAGTTGCTCACAGTTTTATAGAGAAGGCAGCCGTATAAATCGGTAATTACAAGATAGTATCAAAAGTAAGCTAAGGAATGACATTCTATCCAGAGCGATAGCATATGGTCGCAGATGAAGGCTGGGAAAGCTGAAATGGCACAGCATGGACAGGGCTGCTGAGAAGTTCGTGTGGCTCTGAGAGAGAAACGAGCAGAGAACTGATTGTGAAGGACTTTGTATGCAGTGCTGGGGAGCGTGGGCTTTGCCCAAGAGGTGTGGGGAAGCCAAAGGCGGTTCCTAAATAGAGCAACAACATGGTCAGATGTGTTATTAAGAAGTAGGTTTGGGTAACTCCACAGAGTGAAGAATTGAGAGACCTGCAGGCTGAAAAAGGGTTCCTGGAGAATAAAGAAGGCATGTTTCCAACCTAGCTTTGGAGAAGAGTCCTCTGATTCTTAGATTTTTCTATGTGGATGCAGATATATCCTTTAAATTTTTTAGTTTGATTTCTTTCACATATTAAGTAAAACTTAGTACTATAAAACTTTTAGGAGAAAATATTTGTGACTTTGGATTAGACAAAGATTCTTAGATATGATACCAAAAACTTAATCCATAAGAGAAGTAACTAGATAAATTGGACTTTATCAAAATTTAAAAGCTCTTCAGAAAGACACTTTTAATTATAAAGACAGCACAACAATGTAAATGGATTCAGTGCTGTAGAACTATACACTTAAAATGTATGTTGACTTAAAATGGTAAATTTTAGGGACGCCTGGGTGGCTTAGTCGGTTGAGCGTTCGACTTTAGCTCAGGTCATGATCTCACGGTTCATGGGTTTGAGCCCCACGTCAGGCTCTGTGCTGACAATTCAGAGCCTGGAGCCTGCTTCAGATTCTGTGTCTCCCTCTCTGTCTGCCCCTCCCCCACTTGTGCTTTATCTCTCTCTGTCTCTCAAAAGTAAATAAATGTTTAAAAATTTAAAAAAAAGGTAAATTTTATGTTGTGTTTATTTTACAATAAAGAGAGATAATAGCATCAGATCAAACATATATAATGCCTTTAATATATAAACTGTACAGGGGCACCTGGGTGAGTCAGTCGGTTGAGCGTCTGACTTCGGCTCAGGTCATGATCTCACGGTTCATGGGTTTGAGCCCTGTGTCGGCCTCTGTGCTGACAGCTCAGAGCCTGGAGCCTGTCTTGGGATTCTGTGTCTCCCTCTCTCTCTGACCCTCCCCTGCTCACGCTGTCTCTCTGTCTCTGTCTCTCTCTCTCAAAAATAAATAAAACATTAAAAAATTTTTTAACAATTAAAAAAAAAGGAATTGCAATACTTACTTTAAAAATATATATATAAACTGTCCAAAAAAGGGGGGGTGCATTTAGAAACAGAAACATGCATAGAGGGAAGGTGATGTGAAGGCAGAGAAGATACTGTCTGTAAGCCAAGGAAAGCCAAGGCTACCAGAAGCTGGAGAGCCTGGCACAGAGTCTCCTTCATAGCCTCAGAAGGAACCAGCCCTGCTCATACCTTGATTCTGAACTTCAGGCCTCCAGAACTGAGACAATAAATTTCTGTTTTTTTAAGCCAAAGGAAAAACCTGTTTTTGAAAAATCATACCACAGACTGGGAGAAAATATTTGCAAAACACATATCTAATAAAGAATATATAGGGGCACCTGAGTGGCTCAGTCGGTTGAGCGTCCGACTTTAGCTCAGGTCATGATCTCACAGTTCGTGGGTTTGGGCCCCGTGTCGGGCTCCGTGCTGACAGCTCAGAGCCTGGAGCCTGCTTCCGATTCTGTGTGTGTCTCTCTCTGTCCCTCCCCTGCTCGTGATCTGTCTCTCTATCTCTCAAAAATAAATAAATGTTAAAAAAAAAAACTTTAAAAAAAAGAATATATAAAGAATTCTCAAAATTCAATAATAAGAAAGCAAACCATCCTATTACAAAATCAACAAAAGATTTGAATAATACTTAAGCAAAATAAACAGTGGCAAATAAGCACTGCAATAGTCATCTTTGGAAGATTCTTAATATAATAATAAGTAATCAATTTATTCTTTTGGAAACTGGTAAATTAAGGAATCAAGCATTAATCTTTCCTTTTCCTATACAGACTGAACTTCATGATAACCAGCTAGTTGACAAAGGAAGTTTCTTTTTTTTATTACTTTTTTTTAATGTTTATTTTTGAGACAGCACGAGCAGGGAAGGGGCAGAGAGAGAGGGACACACAGAATCTGAAGCAGGCTCCAGGCTCTGAGCTGTAGGCACAGAGCCCCACGTGGGGCTTGAACTCACAAACTGTGAGATCATGACCTGAGCCAAAGTCAGACGCTTAACCGACTGAGCTACACAGGCGCCCCAGGAAGTTTCTCTTTATAGAAGTTTTCCAGTTAATAAATAAGAATGATAGCATTTGTACATCATTTTACAACTTTAGTGAATTAGTAATCGAGGCAGTGATTACCAGTGGTTACCAACATCACAAAGGAGAAACGGGCGTCATAGTTCCTGAGGAAAGCACACCATGCCACCCATGAAGTGGTCTTATAAGAAAAACAATGTGAATCTGATCAAGCCTCCAAATGTAACTACCATCACAGGATATAGAGGGAAGAAATTGGGGGGGGGGGGATGCGAGATATTTTACATATTAAAAGATGCTTAATGGGGCACCTTGGTGGCTTAGTCCTTTGGCTCAGGTCATGACCTCACTTCTCCTGAGTTCAAGCCCCTCATTGGGCTCTGTGCTGACAGCTCAGAACCTGGAGCCAGATTTGGATTCTGGGGCTCCCTCTCTCTCTCCTCCCCACTGCTCGTACGTGGTCTCTCTCTCTCTGTTTCTCTCAAATATAAAAGAAAAATTAAAAAGAAAAACATGTTTACGGAACATATTACCCAATTGTAATATGTGGACTTTAGTTGAATCCTGACCAGAATAAACAAACATTTTAGGTCAGAGAAATTTGAGTTTTGGCTGGATATTTGATATTAAAGAATTATTAAATTTTTAGGCATGATATTGGTTTTGTGGTTTTTTTAAGGTAAGGCACCTGGGTGGCTCAGTCTTTTTTTTTTTTTTTTTTTTTAATTCAGGTTAGTTAACATTCAGTGTACTGTTGGTTTTAGGAATTGATTCATTATTTGTTGATTCATCACTTACCTGTAACACTCAGTGCTCATCCCAACAAGTGCCCTCATTAATGCCTATCACACATTTTGCCCGTCTGCCCACTGACGTCCCTTCCAGCAACCCTCAGTTTGTTCTCTGTATTTAAGTGTCTCTCATGGTCTGCCTCCCTCTCTGTTTTAATCCTACTCTTGATTTTGGCTCAGGTCATGATCTCAGGGTCATGGAATCGACACTCATGTCAGGCTCTGCTCTGAGTATGGAGCCTGCTTAAGATTCTCTTTCTGTCTCCTTTTGCCCCTCTCCCCAGCTGATGCGCACGCATGGTCACTCTCTCTCTCTCTCTCTCTAATATAAAATAAATTAATACATTAAGGAATCATTTAAAACTGTTTTTGGAAATGTGTACAAATGATATGATTTCTCTGACTTCAAAACAATCTATAAAGGTATAGATGAAACAAGATTGCTATGAGTTAATTGTTGAAACTGAGGGATTTATTATGTCTACTTTTGTATACGTTTCAAATTGTCTGTATTAAAAAGTTTTGAAGAACTAACAAAAAATGGTATGGAGATAGCCAAGAAGAATAGAACTGATACATGTACATATTTTTTTTTAGCATGAGGAAGTTGTTGGTGACCTTTTCCAATCTAAATTTTAGTGAGGTGTTGGGGATGGAAGAGGCCATTTCTCTAATGTCATCTTGTAGTAGTCTCTTTTTATTTACTCTGCTCTAGCCACATGGGCTTCCTTGCTATTTTTCAAACATGCTTTCACTTCATGGTCTTTATGTTTGCTGCTCCCTTTATTATCCTATGTAAAATACCCCATCTATCTGAGTATTCTTACCTTGAACTTGCTTTATAGTTTCTCCAGAGTACTTACCACTGTCTGACCTATATAGTTATTTATTTTTGTCATTTCACTAGAATGAAGCTCTTGAAATAGAGATTTGATTTCAGGGGATGTCATATCCCTAGTACTTGGTGTACATAGTAGGTATTTGATAAATGTCTGATTAATAAGTGTTCAGTAAATGTTGAATTTATATGAATGAGTGAGCCAGTGAATGAATTCTTCAGATCTCAGTTCATTACCTCTTCTATGGAGTCTTCTCAACGCTAGCCCCTCCCCTCCCAGAAAACTGAGAGACTCTTTACCCTGTAGTCCCATTGTAACTTGTACACTCTCCCATAATAACTAATCCACAGTGACTACTTTTATTATGATCTTTTTTTAAAGGATTCATCCAGAGATATTCGAGAGGCTCTTCATGAACTTTTATGCTGTACTAATGTTTCAACGAAAGAAGGGATTCATCTTGCACTGGTGGAGCTGCTGAAAAATCTAACCAAGTACCCCACTGATAGGGACTCCATATGGAAGTAAGGACTTTCTGCTCATTTGTTCATTGAGTCCAGTAATGTGGTAAATGTACAGTATTGACATTATTCAGTGGCTCCTCATAGATTGAGGGTGTGGCTCTCAATTTTGCCTTCAATTTAGAAACCTGATTCAGCTTAACTGAACACTTGAGTCTGATTTCTAAATTGAATATCACATTTTAGATTATTTATTTATTTGTCCATCCATCTACCCAGCAGGTAATATGTGCCTGCTACCATATACTTATTATGTGCCAAGCCCCATGGTAAGTGTTAGAGGTACAGGGGTGAGTTAATTAGATTCCTTTTTCTCCTATATAGTGTACTTCTTTGTCTATTTTCCATTTTGTACAGGATCACAGTCATAATTACAGAGATTAGATGCAGGACTTGGCACTTTATCTACAGATGGAAAATCACTATCATTTTTTTCCCTTGGTTACCTCTACCTTTACTGACTAGAGTCAAATTTAACATTGTTCATGAATTGCTGTTTGAAGAACTACTTGCATACATTTATTATAAAATGTATGTTATTGCGCCCCACATATTTAAGTGAGCTTATGTGATGAGATCACTCTAATGGTATAATTAATTTTCCAGAAAAATTTGTTACTAAAAATAGAAAAACTGGGCCAGATCAGGTATGTGTAAGATATATTAAAAACTGAAAATACCAGGGGAATCTTTAAGGAACGCTCAGTCACTTGGAGGTGTGGGAGTTGTCGTGGGGTAAAACACCTGTATCAGTATCTGTAGTTCTGTGGTGACACAGAACTTGCCTTAACATAAGATATGGGGTTATTCACCAGAATATTTATATAAGACTGTCTTTATTGGGTGACTGTAGAAAGAAAGCTCTTTCACCATTTATAGTGCTCCAAAAGATTTTTAAGTTACCTGTTCATTATCATTTGAGTTTTCATCTCTTTCCATGAATGGTGGCTTTACTTAGAAATATCAAAAAAGAATGTGGTAAAAGAGTAAAGGAATAGTCACAGTGGCATGTTTTAAAAACATTTTTAAAGATAGATAAATGAAAGTTTTGCAGAAGGTAGTTTATTCTGTTTATATAATCCAGTCACTGTGTTAGGTGCTATGGAGAGTTAAGAACAGATTCAACTCAGATACCTAGCCTTCAAATACCAGGAAGGGTTAGAAGTAGGAAATATGTAGATGGGGAAGTGGATGAAACAGAAAAAATGTTACAAGTCACAATTGAAGGCCAAGCCGCTTGGAGATCCAAATAGAATAGGAAATCAAATAAAGGAGTGGTACCTGGAGGCCAAACTATAAAATTTACAATGTCCCCTAAAACACAGTGAGAAAAGGTTGAGAGAGTTCAGGAAATTCGTGCATTTTCTTTTCACATAGGAGGAAAAGCAGAACTAGGGAAAAGTGTACTTTCCTAAAAATATCAAGTATTTGAAATGGGAAACCTATCATACTCCATGTATCCATGAATTTGTTCATGGTGTTTTTCTCTCTGTTGCCAGTGTATAGTCTCCAGTCCCTGGTGAAGTCCCATCTCCTTTGTGAAACCTTCTCTATTATGGTGATCTCTTCTACCTTTGACAGGTAGAAAGCAGAGTATCATTCACTTGGCAGTTCATTAACTTGTAGTATTTGTCATCTTTGCCCTAGCTGGGTCATAAACTCCACAAGAATAGAAACAAGAATTGATATTTCTTTTCAATTCAGCCAGAATTGAATTTATGTTCTAAATTCTGGTTCTAAACCAGAACATAAAAAAATAATAATAATGCCTAATTACCAGTGCATATGTAGTTCTTTATAGCTTATAAAGGGTTTTCTTGTAGTCTTAATAGTTAACTATAGCTACTTAATAATAGCTAATTGAGTTCTTACTATGTGACACTTTGCTAAGTACTTTTTAGTCATTATCTCATTTAATCCTTACAGCAACTGTATGAAGTAATGATTTTTAATCCCATTTTGTAGTAAGAAACTTATCCACCCAAGGCCACACAGTTATTAATTTTCATGTTTCAGATCAGTCTCTTCTGATTTCAGAACTTCACCCAGGATATCAGTTAGAATGCTTTTGCATTTTTATAACAGAAAATCTGATTAAAAGTGGCTTAAACAATAAGGTCTAATTTTTTGGCATGACAAGTCAGAAAGTTGGTTTCAGGATTGGTCATTCAGCAGCTTAACAGGGTTAGTACTCTGGTTGATTTCTCTGCCGTTCCCTTGGCTTTCTTCTCATTAGTTGCAAGATGGCTGCCTCATAAGATAGTATCTTAAGGCAAAAAGGAAAAGGTATGCATTCTCATGCAGTTCTCTTTTTATTTGATTAGGAGAACATTCCTGAGAAGCTCCCAACCAGACTTTCCTTCTTGCTCCTTTGACCAGAAACAGGTTACTTTACTACCTACAAAGCAGCCACTGGAAAATGGGAGTGGGATTGCCATGATGAGTTTAGACTAGTTGTGGTTGAGCCCTTGGGCTGGGCCTACCTTCTCTGAGCACCAACCTGATACCTGAGGGAAGTCAGGGTTTTCTTGGCAAGGAAGAGGGGGAAAATGGCTAATGGTTAAATAACCAAGCAATAATTTATGTCGTACTAGCCCTTTAACTTTCATAATAGCAATTTTTTTTTAGATGATTTAACTGGGTTCCAGAATAACTGAATGGCTTATCTGAGGTCATAGAGGTAGCAAAAGTAGATGGTTGGGAATTTGCAACTCTGAATCAGGGTTTCTGATGCCAATCCCCAGAACTTTTTAAAGCATTTATTAACTTATTAAGGTGAGCTCTCATTTTGTTTGTTTCAGATGCTTGAAGTTTCTGGGAAGTCGGCATCCAACCCTGGTGCTTCCCTTGGTGCCAGAGCTCCTGAGCACCCATCCGTTTTTTGACACAGCTGAGCCAGACATGGATGATCCAGCTTGTATCCTCTGTGCTTAGGACAGACTTTGCTGCTATAGTGGGGGTGTTTCGGCTTCTTTTTCTGCAATGTAGCTTGGGGTGGGGGTCCAAGTTTAATTTTTTTCGTATCTTTTAGGTAAGAGTATATACTGAGGGAGCCTGATAGTTATTATTCTTGGCTTTCATTCATGTTTTCACAGTAATTCACATTTGCTATATACTACCACCACCACCACCACTACTACTACTACAATAATAACAATTTATTTATTTATTTATTTACCATTTCTTGAGCCCCTGCTATATTCCACACACTGTTTCATGTCTTATACATATACTAGTGATCTTCCAAACACTGCTGGGAGAAGGTATTATTTCCGGTTTACAGATGAGGAGACTGAGGGTTAGAGAGCCTAAATAACTCTCCCAGCAGCAAATGTGGGATTCAAAGCCAGA
Source organism: Cryptoprocta ferox (assembly GCA_028646485.1). Lineage (NCBI taxonomy): Eukaryota > Metazoa > Chordata > Mammalia > Carnivora > Eupleridae > Cryptoprocta > Cryptoprocta ferox. Next base: position 56,677,054 of record CM053575.1, on the reverse strand, counting down.
CGTCTTTGGTTTTAAAACCTATGCACTTTCCCCTTGTATTACTCCGTGTTTAACTTAATCTGCAGCCTGAGAAGGGCATGGGTTGAGTGAGGCTGCAGGATTACTTGGCCTCTGATACAAGTTCAGTGGGATTGTGATAGCCAGGGGCAGCATGTCACGCAGTTATTTGGAATGGGAATACATTTACATGGTGCATCCACACTGTCCGAGGGTTCTTTTCACTCTATAGCAGATTCTTGGTGAGGTTTGGGGGGTATTTATGGAGACAGAGATAAGCCAAGTAAGTGCTTTTGTAAGTTGACCGTTGTATTCTCTCTTAATTCTGTTTATTTTCACTGTGTTTGGAGACATTTTTAACAATCTGTTTAATTGATGTACTAACCAATGCCTGACTTTGTGTCACCACTGAGAAAGGCACATCCCAGACCTTACCTCTAAAGATGCAATACTATAGCTGTTTGAAATTCAGCTCATCAGAGGGGCTTATGGGCTGTGTGTTACCACAAATTGCACATGATGTATTGAGGTGCTCTGAAATCTGAAGACCCTTTTACATTGAAAAAAAAAAAATTAAACATTTTTGGAAACCTGTTATGTTAAGATACTTTCCTGCATAGTTGGAAGATTGTGTTATTTAGGAAATATGCCTGGCTGTAAGTAAAAGAGATTGCCCCCAAGTGTAGCTTAAACAAGTTATGATCTTTACTTTTCTTCAAGGTAAAAGAAATCTGAAGGTGCACAGTCTAGTGCTGATATAGCAACTCTACATTAATCTTAGTCATCCTAGCTGCTTCTGTCTTTCTTTTCTGCCATTTTCAGTTGTCCAGCGTTGCTGCCAGAGCTCCAATCATCAGGTCCAGGTTCTGAGCAGAAAACTAGAGGATATTTGGAGTAAAATGAGTATTCTGTTAGCAAGGAAGAATGGATATTGGGTAGGCAAATAGCAGGCACTTCTGTAGGGATACGTACAGAAGATTAGAAACTATGTTTATCTTTTAATTTCCGATTTTCCCTTTGTTATAAAATTAATATGCAGAGGAAAAAAATCCACAAAGTTGAAAGAAGAAACTTCATACTCAACCGAAGTCCTACTAGTCAAAATAATCGACCATTAGTATTTTGGCATATTTCTTTCTTCCTTTTTTAAGCCTTGGGGTTGGGATTTTGGTGTTATTTTTTAGATAGTTTATCTCATCATCAAATATCTGATAATAGATAGCTACTATCATATCCTCTATGTCAGAGCCTGCTTTTTTCCACAGTGTCAAAATGCTTGTGATACAGAAGAATTTATACATTCTTCATAAATAAAGTGTTTTTCTTTTCTTTTTTTTTTTAAGTTTATTTTTGGGAGAGTGCAAGTTGGGGAGGGGCGAGGAGAGAGAGAAAGAGGGAGAGAGAATCCGAAGCAGGCTCCTGGCTGTTAGCGGGAGCCTGACACGGGGCCCAAACTCATGAACTGTGAGGTCATGACCTGCGCTGAAATCAAGAGTCGAATGCCTAACGGACTGAGCCACCCGAGTACCCCCATAAATAGAATTTTTAATGATTGCGTCAAGTAGATGAAACACAAGGTGTAGAGTCATTCTCCTGCTTTGGGACACTTAGGTTGTTTCTGATTATTTGCTATTATAAGTGACTCTGTACTACATGATAATTTACTTAGAATAAAATTTGAGATCTAGAATTACTCAACATTCAAAAGGCTTTTACTGTCTAGTGCCAAATTATTATCCAAAGGGATTGTGCCAGAATGTACTTTAGTGGTCCATGTACCGAAAGTTTCTATTTGTTAGTATTCTCAGCAGCCTCAGGCATTATTTTAAAAAACCTTTGGTAATTGGGGTGGTAATTGAGGTAATTTGGAGTCGGGTAGTGTATCTCTTTGTTTGAATTTGCATTTATTTGTTAGAAAATTGTCATTTAATTGGACTTTTGGGGGCGGGAAATGGGGACATGGGATTTTGGCAGAGCTCAACCTTTTATACCTCCAGGTTTCCTTAACCCGCTCATGCATCAGACATTGCAGTGCTGGTTCTTATTTTCAATGCTGCTAAAACCTGTCCAACAATGCCAGCATTGTTCTCAGATCATACCTTCAGGCACTATGCCTACCTCCGAGACAGTCTTTCTCATCTTGTTCCTGCCTTAAGGGTATGTTGAAAACAGCTTTTGTCACTATTTTTGGTTTTTTGATTTTTGGTCCTTTGTGGTTGTCAAATAGCTGAAAGCAGACTATATTTTCTCCGAAAACACATTCGTTCATTCATTCTCTTTCTCTCTTGGGCTCTCTCCCACCGTTTTGTATTTTTGCTTCTGTACCCTTTACTGTTTAAGAAGATTCGTATTCTAAATGTCCCTGAGTTATTGATCATGTAATGTTAGGCAAGAAACAGGCATCTGGAAGAGTATATTTTAGACCAAGGATTAGATTGTGTAACATTTTAACAATTACATAAAACTGTAATTCTCAGCAAGTTTATTTTTTAATAATAAAACCTTTGTTTTTTTAAAACCTTGAGGTACAGAAATTTTTTTAATTAACCATAATAATGCAAATAATTATTGAATGCTAACAGTATGCAGGCACTTTTCTGAGCTCTTGATTTGTGTTAACTCATTCCTGTTTAGGTGACTCTAAATGACTTTATTTTGAATAATATGTGGTTAGAAAATCTAAACTGTCTATAAGTTACAAAATTAAAAGTGAAATCCTTTTTGCTCTCCCCATCCCTTTCTTGAAGGGTAACTAGCAGTAAGAACAAGAATTATAATTACCATCATATAAAACATTTTTAAAGCATGCTAAATAAATTTATTTGGAAATAAATCCTCATTTCCCTAGGAAGTGAAAGATCAAATGAAGTTTAAAAATAAATGTGACAACAGACTGATTTTTTGGTCCCATTTCTATGGTTAGCCCATTTATTTCAGTTAGCCAATAGAAAATAATATTCCACCATTCTTTTTTTTTTTTCTCATTGCTGCTTGTGGTTATATTGTATAGATCATAATTCATTTTCTTTCTCTCTTTCCTTTTCTCCCACTGAAGCTAAGGAATGGGGGAAAGGTGGTTTACAGAGTTACCTCACCTGTTTCTCCTTTCCTGTATTTGACTCATGTTTTTTTCTTGTTTCTGTGTGTTACCAGAAGCCGAGCCACAGATTTTGATGGCACTGTAACACCACTATGTTTGCTTAGTTACCAGGTAGAAAACTAGTGTCATCGGCTGTTTCTGCCAATATCACACCTCATGAGGACCCTTCCCATCAGTTCCTGCAGCAGAGCCTTGAAAGGGTGTACAGTCTTCAGCACCTGGACCCTCAGGGAGCCCAGGAGCTGCTGGAGCTCACCATCAGGTGAGATGATCCTTTGACAGAGTTAATACTGTTGTTATGCTCAGCTTAACTGAGCACTGTTAGATTGGAGTTTGAGCATATTTCAAAGAAAACTCTATGTTCATGACCAGATTGATGATAATAAGCACAAAACTTGAAAGGGTTAAAAAGCTGTTTTTAATTTTTCTTTCCTTGTATATTAGTTAGGATAGGTGACAAAAAATGTAAGGTAGCAGTGACTTAAACAAGAGGAAAGGTTAATTCTTTTTTGTAGGCAAGGCAGAGCTGAGATGGTTATCAGGGTCCTAGGTGCATTTTTTTCTCCATCTTCTGGATCAAGTGGTCTCTGTCTAAAGATCCAAAGTCTGAACTATCCCCTCTGTATTCCAGGCTGCAGGAAAAAGGAAAGAGCAGGAGAAGGGCATCCTTTTATATGTATATATTATAATATATCCTTTTATATATATTATATATATATTTTATATATATAATATATATGTATTAGAGAGGGAGGGAGCACAGGAGCAGGGGAGAGGGATAGAGGTGGGGAGAGAGAGAGAATCTCAAGCAGGCTCCATGCTCAGTGCAGAGAGCCCGACACAGAGCTCGATCCCACGACCCTGGGATCATGACCTGAGCTGAAATCAAGAGTTGGACATTCAACTGACTGAGCCACCCAGGTGCCCCTCCCCACCTCCTTTTAAAGACACTTCCCCAAAATTGTGTGTTCTAATTTTACTTGCATCCCACTGACCAGAAGTTAAGTTACATGGCCATATGTAGCTCTAGAAGCCAGGAAATGTAGTCTTTATTCTGGCTGACCAGTGCTTTGTTAACATTTGGTGGCTCTCATACTCAGGAAGAAGGGGAAGATCATGGGGAACAACCAGACCAGCAGACTCTGCCAGACCTTATTAGGATGTCCTGAATGATAGGAGAATTGAAATCCATTTGCCCTTAGCAAAAGCAATATCCATCGGTTTTGTAGATAAGGTTTGTGGCCATTTGAGTAGCACCATAGACACTGCATGGCCTACAAAGCCTAAAATATTTACTGTCTGACCCTTTACAGAAAAAGTTTGCTGACCCTAAAGTGATGCTTCTATCACATTTTGTTTTTTTCTTCTGCTTTCTTAACAGAGTGATTAGTTTTAAAGGCCACTATCTGAAGTTGTTGGCCCTGAGCCCAGGAAAATAAGCTCTGCTTTCTGACTCAGCCCCACCTAAATAAACATTAGGTTTTGTTCTTGACAGTTTTTATCCTGTTGGCACTAAAGCAAGTACAGAATGCATAAAAGCAAGCTAATTTGTTCATCAGCTGCAGTGCTGGCTCTTAGGTACTCAGTAAACACCTGTTGATCTGAGTTGCCTGCATGTTCTGGGGAAAGTCCTGCTGGGCTTCAGGCTGGTGCGGACACTGTTCTTGTGCTGTGGTTGGGCCTGGGCACTGTTTCTAACTTGAGTGCATTCTGAGAAGGGTGGCCAGGATGGTGAGCTATCCAGAAAGGAAAGCAGATGGTATAGTAGTTATTGATGACCCACTCTGTTTTACAAACATTACTGCAGTTAGATATTGTTACCATTTCACAGAGAAGAAATGAAAATTTGGGGAGGTGAGGCAATTTGATAGGAAGTAGCAAAACTGAGATGTGAATCTAGTTTTGTTTGACTTTAAAATTGATCTTTGTGGGATGCCTGAGTGGCTCATTTCGTTAAGCATCCAACTTCAGCTTAGGTCGTGATCTTGCCATCCAGGTGTTTGAGCCCCGCATCAGGCTCTATGCTTATAGTTCAGAACCTGGAGCCTGCTTCAGATTCTGTGTCTCCCCCTCTCTCTGTCTGCCCCTCCCCCCCCCCAAATAAACATTAAGGGGCACCTGGGTGACTCATTCGATTAAGAGTCTGACTTTGGCTCAGGTCATGATCTTGTGGTTCGTGGATTTGTGGCCTGCATTGTGCTCTGTGTTGACAGCTCAGAGCCTGGAGCCTGCTTTGAATTCTGTGTCTTCCTCTCTCTGCCCCTCCCCCACTTGTGCTCTGTCTCTCTCATTCCCAAAAATAAACATTAATTTTTTAAAAAAAGTTAAAGAACAAAAAAACACAAAACTTGATGCTTTGTGATATGCAGCAGTGAAGGCGATTCCTGTTAGATAAGCCGACCCCTGGGGTTCTGCAGAACTTACATTTTTGGTAGTCGTTGCAAAGTGAAATGTTTCATACAGAAGTTTCTCTGATTAGACTCTGATCAGTTACTTGTTAGTTTGAAACAAACTTCACCATTGTACGCACCCCATCCCCTTTGTTGTAATCCAAGCACCCATTTAATCTTTTTTTTTAATTTTTTTAATGTTTATGTATTATTGAGACAGAAACAGAACATAAGTGGAGGAGGGGCAAAGAGAGAGGGAGACACAGAATCTGAAGCAGGCTCCAGACTCTGAGCTGTCAGCACAGAGCCCGACATGGGGCTCGAACCCACAAACCGTGAGATCATGACCTGAGCCAAAGTTGGCCGCTTAACTAACTGAGCCACCAGGCACCCCAGCACCCATTTAATCTAACTGAATCTCATTGATAGAATGTGTGCTGTAGTTCAGTTAGGGGCCTGGGAAATGATCTGGGAAATGATGTGTTTCTAGAATTTGATATAACTACTTTGTCTTCATTGTACCTTGGGTATTGTATAGGAGCTCAGTAAATACTTGTTGAAAACTGTAGTTGTGATTGCTTAACAAGGAATGAAGATTTTTTTTTTTTGAAGCTTATTTATTTTTGAGATAGAGTGGGGAAGGGGCAGAGGAGAGAGGGAGACACAGAATCCCAAGCAGGCTTCGCACCATCAGCAGTGAATCTGACACAGGGCTCAAACCCACAGACCGTGAGGTCATGATCTGGGCTGAAACCCAGAGTTGGAGGCTTAACCAGCTGAGCCACCCAGGTGCCCCAGGAATGGAGACTTGTAAGACTGTTATAGATGGCATTTCCTTCTGGCCATATCTCATCTCCAGATTTATGGATTTGATGTTTGGTGAGGCTCTGCTGTCCTTGATCATAACAAGAGCTACTCTCTGTCAAGTGCCTGCTATGTACTCACTCTTTTAAATGCCTTATGAATTGAATTTGAAAACAATCTTATGAGAAGCACCCCATTTTTAGAATGAGGGAGCTGAGGGTCATTCGTTATATTGTTTTTGAGTATCCATCATATGCTAGGCAGAAAGGGCACAGTAGTAAACAAAATGGTCTCTGCTGCAAGGGATCTTACAGCCTGGTGGGGAAATAGGTAAATAAGAAATGCAATATTGTGTTCTCCATGCACATTAAGGAGGAGGACAGGGTTCTCTTGGATAACAGAAGGGAGGCACCTAACCCTTCCCTGGATGGCTAAGCAGTTACCTGAAGAATGAATAGAAATTCATCAAGTGAAGAAGGGAGAAGATTCTGTAGGACAGACAGTAGCAAAGTCTTGGACTAGAACATAGGTCTTTCTAGCCCTTCCATCTGGTCACGCTGCTCTGTTTCAGGTTAACAGTTTGTAGGACACAAAAGCACCTAGGATAATGAGATTTAAAATTTTCTTTTTTAATGTTTATTTTTGTGAGAGAGACAGACAGACAGACAGAGCACAAGCCAGGGAGGAGCAGAGAGAGAGAGGGACACACAGAATTCAAAGCAGGCTCCAGGCTCTGAGCTGTCAGCACAGAGCCTGATGCGGGGCTTGAACTCACGAGCTGCGAGATCATGGCCTGAGCCGAAGTCCGACACTCAACTGACTGAGCCACCCAGACGCCCCATGGATAATGAGATTTAAAATCCAAAGGAATTGGTTGAAGCCTTAGTTTTTATCATTTCCTAAGCTCATGATCTTGGGCCTCAACACTCATCTGTAAATTGAGGATAATATATTCCTGCTCCTAAGACTGTTGTGAAGATTATTTCATGATCTGTGCAAAGTATTTTGAGAATAGCAGTTACACAGATAATAGTCATTTATGAAATGTTTTAAAATTGAAATTGTGGCTCTTCTGACACAGTAGACAAGCTCTTGATACTTTGTAAGTAAATCCAGTCCAAACTTTATAAATGCTACTTAGTGGCAGCATGTGGACTAAGGATTGCTAAAGTGTGTTCCTGGGAGGGGCCCTTTTGCCCTCCCAAATCACATTTGTAGAAATGTGACTTAATATGCCTCTGATTTTATTTTTAAAAATTTTTTAAATGTTTTATTTATTTTTGAGAGAGAGAGAGACAGCATGAGCAGGGGAGGGTCAGAGAGAGAGGGAGACACAGAATCTGAAGACAGGCTCCAGCTAGCTGTCAGCACAGAGCCCGACGCGGGGCTCAAACCCACAAACCGTGAGATCATGACCTGAGCCGAAGTCAGACGCTTAACTGACTGAGCCACCCAGGCACCCCATGCATCTGATTTGAAATCCATTTTGGTGTCATCTGCATTTGATGTAGTTCATAATAAATGAAAAGACTTTAGTGTGCCTGGGTGGCATAGTCAGTTAAGTATCTGACTTAGGCTTACGTCATGATCTCGTTTGTGAGTTCAAGCCCCACATTGGGCTGTCTGCTGTCAGCACAGAGCCCACTTCAGATCCTCTGTCCCCCTCTCTCTCTGCCCCTCCCTCGCTCTCACTCTCAAAAATAAATAAAAATAAAAAAAGACTTTAATATTAAATAAATAAATGAAATATGGTATTGTTTATTTAAAAGATTTGTGGAGTTCAGACAGACCTGAGTTCAAGGCCTATTTTTGCTACTTATTAGTCTTGTAACCTTGGGCAAACCACTTAAACTCTGATCTTCCCTTTCACTCTCAGTGAAATAGGATTAATTGCAATTTGCATTGTCAGGGTTAAATGGGCTCAAGTAAGGAAACACCTAGCACACCTAGTATAGTGCACATAGAAGGTGCTCTTTGTGCCTGTCTCATTAAAGAGTTCATAGTTTCCTGATGCGTTTTAAATGTAGGCTTCCTGAGGATCGTGGGCATAGATAGTTACAGAGAAGAAATAGTAGGATAAAGGCATTTTTTCCAGGGCTAGCATGTTTCTTTTTTTGCTTGTACAATAGTTCGGATTTCCCATGGCTCGTTGGGTTACATCTTGTTCTGTGCAACTGAGAACAATTGCAGCAATGCAGGGGCTGTAAAATAGCTTAACACCTGGCAGCCGTCAGCTAATGTCTAGTCAGCTGGTCAGTGTTTTCTCTAATTGTTAACAGAAGGCAGAATCTTCCTGGAGAGGAAACGTTTCAGAAATACAGTGATTCAGGGCTGTCTTTGCAGGAGAGACATTAGAGATGTAAAAGAGAGGGACCAGCTGGCCACCAAAGTAGCATTTCACAGGTGTGGGTAGCTAGTATAGGGTCTTGCCTTTTATTGTGCTGGATTCCAACACCTCAGCAGACTCCAGGAACCGCTCCAGCTGCCAAAACTCACAAGAGATGGTCTATAAGCCACTGGCCCTAATTTCTTGAGTCACTTTGGGAAGAATTAATTCTGTGTCCTTTTCTGGGCATCTCCTTCCTGATACCAAGGTCCGTAGGAGGCAGCATTAGCTATTAGCTATTAAAAAGGTACATGAGGAGCACCTGGGTGGCTCAGTGGGTTAAGCATCTGTCTTCTGCTCAGGTCACGATCTCGCAGTTCGTGAATTCCAGCCCACATCAGGCTCTGTGCTGACAGCGCAGAGCCCACTTCTGATCCTCTCTCTCCCTTTCTCTTTGCCTGTCCCCTGTTCTCTCTCTTTCTCAAAAATAAATAAACATTAAATAAACAAACATTTTTTTAAGTTGCATGAGATTAGAGGACAGTTTTGTACAGACTATTGTAAAACTTTATATGAACTTTAAATTGTGAAACTTTAAGCCAACCCTGCCACTGCACTTTCCTTGTGACCCAAATCTTCAGGTTTTCCACAGCTATCATTTCTATATGAAATTTTGATGTTGCCATTAAAAAATAAGACAGCTTTCCATGAATGCTTTCTGAGATGGATTATTAGGTCACACACACACACACACACACACACACACACACACATGCATGCACACACACCTCTCTCCCCCAGCAAAAAAAAAAAAAGAAAGAAAAGAAAAAGAAAAACAATGTTTTTTGTAGATGTATAGTATATCCCCAGAAGAATGTAAAAGAGACTGGCAATGGTGGTTGCCTTTGAGAAGGGTGTACTGGTGAGTGGTACATTGGGATAGGAAGGTGGACTAACTTAATTGCTTGTTCTGTAGTCTCTTTTGAATTCTATACTTTATTGGTTTAGTTGTATAGCTTGGTATGTATTGTCTATTCAACAGATTAAAAATTTGAAATCCCTAATTCCAGCGCCCACACAATTTTATCTGTGTGCCACTCTGTTTTCTTGTCCACAGGCAGCTTTGTTTTACATTTTTGCAATCATTTTGTCTATACATATATCCAGCTAGGATACTTTTAGTTTCAGGTATCTGGCGTCCTCATTTCAAACTAGCTTACAGTGGCTTTTTATTTCCTCATACAAATAGAAAATCGGTTGCAGTCCTAAGTATGGTGTGGTCAGGTAGTTCATTTATATCATTTGTATCATTGAGGACCCAGTTCTTTTGTCTCTTTGGATTTTTCTTGTCCTCAGCATTTGCTTTATCCCAAGGCTTTTTTCTTTTAGAGTTACAGTATTGCTGCCAGTGGCAGTCAGGACTGTCAGTGCTCTTGTTCAGTCTAGTGCACGTTAGAGGTAGAGACAGACAGACAGACAGAGACATTATCAGACCTGCCCCAAGCATGGAATATACGTCCTTCCATTAGGACCGACAAGGCCAACTTAGGTTACATAACAAGGGAGATGGCATATACTAATTGGCTTAGTTCAATCAGAATCTACCTGGAAGTGGGTTTGAGGACACCTTCCCTTGAACAAAATCAGAGTTCAGTTAGGAAGAAGTACAGAATGGCTAAATGGGTAGGGAGCCAACAAAGTCTACTACGATATCTTAAAATTTTTTTTCCTGATGACACAAAAAATACTTGTCTATTGTATAGAAAATAAAGCACAGTTGGGAGAAGGCAGTAAAAACACCCTAATATCTCTATCCAGAAAACCACTTTGGGTCGGCTTTAGCTCAAGCGGTTACTTGGCGACTGGTTCCTCAGAAAACCAGTTTGCTGCACTTCTCTTCTACACATAGTTTTTACATAGTTGAGATCATACTCCTTACTACTATTTTATATTTTAACGTCTGTAGAATATTCCACTATAATAGTCTGTACAAGAGTGAATGTTGTGGGGTATAAAGTATTTTATTTCTTTTTTTAAGCATTTTTAAAAAAAATTAAATTTTAGTTAACATACTGTGCAATATTGGTTTCAGGAGTAGAATTCCATGATTCATCACTTACATACAACACCCAGTGCTTATTTCTTTTGGATATTTCCCATAGAATTATTTCTCAGCATAAAGCTACTGATCAAAATATTTGACCATAAGTATGACTTTTTTAACATAGTACAGTGTTACTTTCCAAAAGAATTATATTTGCTTAAACTGGCTTAAACTGCTATCAAAGCATGAGTGAACCAGTTTCATTATAACGACTCAGGCATTGGGTTCTGTCATTGAGGGGCACCTTGCTGGCTTAAAAAAAAACTTAAAAAATTATCATAGAGTGCACGATTCTTGATTTCAGGATTGTGAGTTCGAGCCCCACAACGGGTGGAAAGATTACTTAAAAAAAATAAAGTCTTTGAAAAAAAATTTGTGAACGATTTATTTGCTAGGTATAAAATGGTAAAGTGCTTTTGATGTGATCTTTATATCGATGTCATTATCCCTATCCAGTGTGTGGCTTGGGGTTTTTATCTACTACAGGGATCTGCAAAGACTTGGAGAACTTCAGTCTGAATTAGCAGGAGTCGCTGACTTCTCTGCTACGTATCTTCGGTGTCAACTTCTTCTCATTAAGGTGGGTTTGGATCCATTATGTTTGTGATTGTGCTTATAATGTGCATAACAATGCACTTTAATGGATTCAGTAGTTCTTTTAGGCCATTAATGGAAAAATGTATAGTCTTATGCAGCCACTTAGCAATGGAGAAATTATTTACTTGGCAGTGTAATTATATTTGTCTCTAATTAAAGAATTGTTAACTCCTGTGGGAATTTAAATTTTTTTAATTTGGAAGTATTCTTTTATCATTATATAATTAGAGTAGATCGGATAATCATTGTCATTAGAATCATATGGATTTTAAATTTTTATAATTTGATTAGCATAGAACTTTTATTTTCTTAAAATACCAGTTTTACTTTGTCCAAGTCTTACTTGTCAAAGGTTGATTTCATCGCTTCTAAAATGACCACCTTGCTGGCACTCCATATTAGGTGGTCAGATTTTATATATACACACACAAAGTTGGTAACCAAAAGCTGTTTCAGTTTGCTGAGTTGGAAATGTGTTCAATTAGTTCAGTAGCTTTCAGCTTCTGCAGTAGAGCTCTACTCTAAATTTAGGTTTAGGATTTAGGGGACCCCTTCGCACTTGATAAGCCTTTATTTTGGCTTTAGTTCCAAGCTTCTTAAGTTAGTCTTTAAAGTGATTATTATATTTTTTTTAAGTTTTTTTTTAAGTTTAAGAGAGAAGGAGCATGAGTGGGGGAGGGGCAGAGAGAGAATCCCAAGCAGACTTTGCACTGGAAGCGTGAGCCCGATGCGGAGCTGGAACTCACGAATGTGACATCATGACCTGAGTGGAAATTAAGAGTTGGAGACTCAACCGAATGAGCCTTCTAGACACCCCTGAAATGATTATGATATTTGAGTAAAGTCAGAATAAATGGAGTAGTTAGAAATTATTTCTCACTATAAGATATGTGAGCTTAAGGCTTTGCAGGTATGTGTATTTATGTGGAGGTGGGTGTGTACACTGAAATGGGTTGGGATTTAAACAGCTCTTGTTTAGATAGATTCTTTCAAATGTGTGTAATGTGTATACCTGTGTAACCACCACCACAGTCAAGATACAGAGCATTTCCAATATCCCCAAAAGTTCCTCTGTGCCACTTTGCAAAGCTTTTTAATCTTTTCCAAGCCTCTATGTAACAGGGCTAATAATAATTCTGCTTAGGTAAGGACTGGTGACAAGCAAAGTGTGTAAGAGCCCTGTGCTTAGTGTTTGATACATAGTGAATGCCATGTCATTGTTGGTCTTCCTCCTTTCTTGGCTTATTTTATCTATAAGGAATACAAGCAGGTCTTTAAAAAGAATCCGGCTTTCTACAGTAGAAAAAGAAAAGAGAATATTCTTACAAAGAACATAGAACTATGTTGTTCACTCCATGTCGTGGAGTGGCAGGGTAGGTGAGGGGTAAAGGCTTAGAACCAAAGGCAGGCAAGTGTTTAATAACAGGGTAAAAGCTAAGTAAATTATGGCACATCTACTCAACAGTACATTCTGTAGCCAGTAATGATCTTTATGAAGAATTCTATACCGTGACAAAATACAGTGTAATGTTATGTACAAAAAAAGCATCCAATATTCTGCGTTTAGACTATAGCTATATAAAAAGCATACATAAAAGAAATGACTGGAAATGAATTTTCAAAAACAAGGGTAGTATGATTTGGGTGATTTAAAAATTTCTGTATCTATAATTTAGACCTGCTACTGTCTAACTGGGTACTCACCAGGTACATGTGACTATTGATTACTTGAAATGTTAGTTCAAGTTGAGATGTGCTATAAATGCAAAATACTAACATTATAGTGAAATTATAATAAATGTACTAGGTTAAATAAACTATATTGTTAAAATTAATTTTACCTGTTTCTTTTTACTTTTAAAAATGTGGCTTCTAGAAAACATAAAATTATATACATGGTTTGTGTTATATTTCTATTGGAAATTATTAGTCTAGGTTTTCTGTAAAACCATTAAATTATGTCTGTAATGAGAAGGACTGTGAAAATAAGGGACTACAGCAGAGGTTTATAAGAGAGTTGAGAGATGGGCTGTTCAGGTGAGAGGAGAGAGATGGAAGGTAAAATTACGGCTCTTAGTGCTAGTTTTGAACACAGATGGAGAGAGGGAGGAATCTAGGAAAGCTTCTTGATTTCTAGTTTGAATATGTCAGTAAGGTGATTGGGCTGTTCAAAGGATAGGGCAAAATAAAACAGCCACCGTCAAGGAAGAAGGGTGGAGGCAGCCAGGGTAGTCTAGTGAGTGGCTCTGGGAACAGGAGGGACAAGAACCCTGGAAGCTGGCTTGCTTGCACATTTTGGTGAGACCTGGGTGGCTCCTGCCCTCTGCTTGCAAGCACTGATCTGATCTGATCTGGATGTAGGGCCTTTGAGCCACGAATTGGATTGAATGGGGAGGAGCTCAAACCTTTGGTTTCTTCTTTCTTTATAGTAGGCAGGGCTTATTAGCTTAAAAGAATAAGATTGAGAGGAAGTCCTAATGCAGTAGATTTCCGAAGTAAAACAAACACGTAAGCCTCAAATGACATGCCTGTCTTTTTGATCTCTTTGTTCGTTTCTCTCCTGATTTGTCTGTGTAGGCCTTGCAAGAAAAGCTTTGGAATGTGGCTGCCCCTTTGTATTTGAAGCAGAGTGATTTGGCTTCAGCAGCAGCAAAACAGGTAAACGTATTGTGATCTTCTTCTCAGATGGATCTCTATCCAGGAATTGTCTTGTCTAAGTTGGAGTCAGAGACTTTTACATGGCTTCTGTTGTGGCCTCTCCAGTTCCAGCCTGTGACAGAAGTCAGTGATATGAGAAGCAGTATAATTAGGGGACACAGCACTGGCTTGCTTGCTTGTTTCTTTCCTCCCTCCCTCCCTCCCTCGCTCCCTCCCTTCTTTCCTCCCTTCCTCTCTTTGTTCCGTCCCTCTGTCCCTGTCCCTCCATCCCTCCGTCCCTCCATCCCTCCATCCCTCCATCCCTCCCTCCAGCAGGGGAGAGAGAAAGGGAAACAGAAAATCCCAAGCAGGCTCCAGCACAGAGCCTGACTCAGGGTTTGGTCTCACAAACTGTGAGATCATGACCTGAGTCAAGATCAAGAACCGGATGCTTAACTGACTGAGCCACCCAGGTACCCTTTAACTAGATGATTTCTAAGATGCTGTAGTGTTCTAAAAATATATTATTATCAGTTTGTGTTTTAGATAGACTAAAGTGCAGTAAATACGGTCATGAATCTTTCATCTGAAAATGTAGCTGAACTCATTTTGGAGTTGTTTATATTTTTAGCCTGTACCATCTCTTGAATGTTAAAAGGTCCTTATGTTCTCCTCAGTTCATTAAGTAGCTTTTAATTATATTTGTCTTGAGTTTATTTCTTTGTAGCTTTGAGCAGTTTCCCTTCATTCACTGGGATTTAGTGAACTCTTCTGGGTCATGTCTTCCAGGTTGGGAGTCGGTATATGACCGGGTCATTATGACCCAGTAGCAAGCTAAAGATGGTGACTGTGATTGTTAAAGTACCGTTCACTAAGTGATTTCAAGTCTATTTTAATTAATTAACACTCACAGTAATCTCATTACATAAGAATAAATATTAAGTCCATTTTATGGATGAAATAGTTAAGGATCAGCAAGGTTAAGTTCACAGAGCTAGAGGTAGTAGAATTAGGGAATTGAGCCCATATCTCCTGGTACCACAGTGTTTTCTTTCCACAATTCTACTTGATGTCTCATCTGACATAGACTCTCTCTCAGCCCTGCTGTGTGGCTTATGGTAGGGGAGTAGAGCCTACTGACTCGACTCCAGAATGGCAAGGATGGGACCAGGGAGCAGCAATCTGGATGAAAGAGGAGAGAGGAATCCCCATTGCTAGGTGCCAGATACTGTACTAAGTGCTTTCCATGCTCCGTTTTATCCTTTAAATTTTATGACTTTGGTGCTACTTCTTCCCTATTTACAGATAGTGAAACTGAGGCGCTATGTAATTAACTTGTCTTACTGACAGTTATGGGAGAGTCTGGAGTCTTTTCTCTGACCCCAAAGCCCTCAAAAGAAGGCAAGCACAGATTCTGGAGAGACGTGTCATTGGACGGGAGTAGCTGATTTGGATAGAAGAGAGCAAGAGCTTAATGCAGTGGGCTTGAGCTGAGGTCACAGACATTGTTTTCTGTACTTGTTCTCTCTCCAGACTCCCTTCGGTAGACTGGGCCCATAGAACAGTCTGTTTGCATGACTAATGCGTGGCTAATGGTTCCTGATGCTAAATCCTTGAGGACTTTTTCTGGGGTTGGGTGTCCATACACAGTGTTTATTCACTTGTTCCCACAGTTTATGCATTTGTACCCACAGTTTAGGGGTACACAAACAGTGCTTTACAGTTACGTCAGTGATTAAATATCTTTACATCATCAACTAAGATGACTTTGTTACCAGATGAAAGTCTTTTTTTTTTTTTTAATTTTTTTAATGTTTGTTTATATTAGAGCGCGCACACGTATGAGTGAGCGCAGGGGCAGGGCAGAGAGAGAGGGAGACACAGAGTCTAAAGCAGGCTCTAGGCACTGAGGTGTTACCACAGAGCCCGACACAGAGCTCGGACTCACAAGCCATAGATCATGACCTGAGACGAAGTCAGACGCTTAACTGTCTGAGCTACCCAGGGCGCCCTGAAAGTCTTTTTTTAACTGACAAAACAACTTCCTCTCTTTTCATAAGACATATGATAGTAATTTCTTACAACACCTATTAATTTTTATCAAATTATCCTAATTTCTCTCACCGTAGGGACTTAAATATCTCAGTTCATATTAAAACTCAGTTCAGGGGTGCCTGGGTAGCTCAGTTGGTCAAGCATCTGACTCTTGATCTCAGGTCAGATCTCGATCTCAGGGTTGTGAGTTTGAGCCCTGCGTTGGTCTCCGTGTTAGGCATGGAGCCTACTTTAAAAAAAACAAAACAAAACCAAAAAAAACCCCAACTCAGTTCAGAATTTCACCTAGAATTCTGTGCTGCTCTCAAGACCGTTATGATACTTTTACTAATCGTTAATTACCTTTCCTTATAGATCATGGAAGAGACCTACAAAATGGAATTCATGTACAGTGGTGTGGAGAACAAACAGGTGGTGATTATCCATCACATGAGACTGCAGGCCAAAGCCTTGCAACTTATAGTAACAGCACGGACTACTCGAGGGTGAGATGTATGGCTGGTCAAAAGTGGGGTGCGGTCCTTTCGAAGACACTTCCAAATGCATTCAGAGATCTCACCAAGGTTAATGAGAAGTAAAAAGATATTTAGGAAAGATTAGCTAAGGGGTATGCAAACTCTTCATTTTCTCAGATATTCCAAGTTCTGTCTCTGGAAAACCCCTCCAGTTGCTCTCCGTTGCCTACAGCACAGTGTAAGACTCATCAGGCAACGAGGACATTCTTTATGGTCTTTGCTAGATTTCTTTAAGACTTTAGTGCCAGGAACCATTTTTTTCTCTTATGAAAGGAATAGTGTGCTCTCCTAGGCAGTAAAGACAAATTCAGAGAATGTGCAGTGCAGTGAGACTAACTTTTTCAAACCCGTATCTCTCCACTTCCTACCTGTTTGATTATGGATGTTTTTTTTTTTTAAGCCTCTATGTGGCTCGTTTCCCTGTCTGTAAAAAGAGAATGATGACAGCATCTGTCTCATGGGGTTTTTATGAAGAATAAATGGGATAATATATGTAGAAGCACTTTAACATAGTACTTGGTACAGAGTAAGAGCTCACTATCAGACTTTCTAATAGAATTGCCATATTTCATTGGTTCTAAAATGCACATTTAAAAATTTAACTTCGCTGAAGTTTTGATTTCATGTTTTTTTGATTTTGATTTTGCCCTATTTCGATTGAAAGCATTTTTTGTTGTTGTTCTTTTCTTGTTGTTTCATAAAATAAAGGTGCATCTTGAGAATGATGGCATTGTAGATTTGATACAGTGTAGTAGTTTGTTCCCAGGTGGAGGATACATGTGATGCTCAGTCAAGCGATTGTGTCCGTCTAAACATGGTGTAGAGAAGGAAATGGGAGTGTGGAAGTAAGCACTGAAAAATACCGGGTCAGAAAGAACATTCTGAACAGTATTTTGTTTCTTCACTTATTTCTATCTAGTGACCTGATAAAATCAGGTAGTGATTTAATCTTAGAGGTAGCCATACATCCATTTAACAAATGTTTAATCCCTCCTATTTGCCAGTCACAGCTGAGCAAAGACAGATGCTTGTGTTGGGATCTACACTTTTTTATTTAAGAAAACAGATATATTCTCCAGTTATGTATGATTACTAAAAAAATTTTTTTTAATTTAAATATTGCAAATTAAGTGAAGGTCCCTGGCAATCTGCCCCTTCTAAAACAACTGTCAACAGACTCTTCCCAAGCCAGATAAACACATCTACATTATAAATGTGTGCATATTAATATAAATGGAATCATAATATAGTTTGTGTTTTGATTCCTTTTAATTTCATTCAACAGTATTTCTTTTTTTTGTTTCTTTAATATATAATTTATTGTCGAGTTGGCTAACATACAGTGTGTACAGTGTGCTCATCCCAACAAGTGCCCTCCTCAGTGCCTATCACCCATTTTCCCCTCTCCCCACCATCAACCTTCAGTTTGTTTTCTGTACTTAAGAGTCTCCTATGGTTTGCCTTGCTCTCAGTTTGAAACTATGTTTTCCCCAACAGTATTTCATTTTTCCATGTCCTTATATAAAGACTCTAATATGTTTGATCTTTACTCGTGCTGTACTATTTTATATTTTCCATTTGTGTGCATTCCTGCTTCTTTTCTTCCTTTCTTTCTTTCTTGGCTTTTGCTGGATTGGTTGTTTTCTTTGTTTCTTTGTTTCTTCTAGGCGTTTGAAAATTCTGATCCTACTTCTAGTATATGTGCTGCTGATGTGAGCACGAGTTCTGATCCTACTTCTAACCTTTTTAAGTGAGAGGCAGTAGAAGATCGTGGTTAAGAGGGCTGTGGTTCCTTGTTGCTTAGACTCAGATCTTGACTCCCACCATTTATAAACCTAGTAACCTTGGACAAATTACTTAAGACTTCAGTGCCTCAGTTCGATACCTGTAAGTTAAACTAGGATAATAATAGTATCTGCCTTGCCCTCATAGGGTTATTGTAAGGATTATCGAATTATTATATATAAAGCTCTTAAAATACCGCCTGACTCAGACTAAACACTTGATAAAGGTTAGCTTATAGTAGTTGTATAAATAGTATTTTTACTTATATTTTTAATAAACGTATTCAACTTATCAGCACAAAAAATTAAATAGACTTTACAATCACTTTTATCAAAATCACCTCAGATCGAAATGAAAGTTCTAATGTATTTTTATTTGATTGTCTAATACTGTTAAATGGTTTGAAATTTAGTTTTGGCTTATGTTTTTATAATGTACCTCCTATTTTAAGAATCCTTTCTTAAAGTATGCATTAATCTTTTTTTTTAAACATTTATTTATTTTCGAGAGACAGAGAGAGATAGATCATGAGCAGAGGAGGGGCAGAGAGAGAGGGACACACAGAATCGGAAATAGGCTCTAGGCTCTGAGCTGTCAGCACAGAGCCTGACACGGGGCTTGAACCCATGAACTGTGAGATCATGACCTGAGCCGAACTTGGACGCTCAACCAGCTGAGCCACCCAGGCGCCCCTACATTAATCTTTATAAATACTTTTTCAAAATGAGTTAGCTCCAACTGGCTCTCCCATTTTTTGTGTGTGTGCCATAGCTGCTTTTTAAAATTCCTTGTTCTTTTTAAAAATTTTTTTCTAATGTTCATTAATTTTTGAGAGAGAGAAAAAAAGAACACGAGTGGGGAGGGGGCAGGGAGGGAGGGAGACACAGAATCCTAAGCAGGCTCCAGGCTCTGAGCTGGTCAGAACAGAACCCAAGGTGGGGCTCGAACTCATGAACCACGAGATCATGACCTGAGCTGGTCAGATGCTTAACTGACTGAGCCACCAGGTGCCCCTAAAATTCCTTGTTCTAATTCACTATTTGACAGGAGCACATTCTCTAGGAGTTGTTTTTCTGAATAAATACATAATTGGTACACTCACTGAGACCCTGCATGTCTGAAACTGCCTCTCTTTGCTCTTATGCATAACTGGAATTCTTTCAGAACTCTGTAAATACGGCTGAGTTACTGTTTAGTATTTAGTGTTACAGTTAGGATATCCAATGTCAGCCTGGTTCTCTTTCGTTTTCTTATTTTTCTTGGTTCTTTCTTCTCCTTTTTTTTTTTTTTTTTTTTTTTTTTGTCTCTTTAGAATTCAGAAATTCTACCAGGGTATGTGTAGATACCTGTTTTCTTTCAATGCTCTTACTGACCTTCAGTGGGACTTTGAAGTATAAACTCTGCTTTTAGCTCAGGGATCTTTCCCCTCCATTATTTCTTTAATTACTACTGCTTCCATTCACTCCAGTATGTCATACAGGATGTTGTGTCTTCTGGATCTATTTTCCCTGTATCATACTGTTTTTCTTGTAATTTTAGTTTCTTAGTTTTTCTACTCTATGAATAAATTCCTCAATATGCTCTTTAAAAAATTTTTTTTAAATCTTTATTTATTTTTGAGAGACAGAGACAGAGACAGAATGCGAGCAGGGGAGGAACAGAGAGAGAGGGAGACACAGAATCCGAAGCAGACTCCAGGCCCCGAGCTGTCAGCACAGAGTCCCACGCGGGGCTCGAACCCACGAACCACAAGATCATGACCTGAGCCGAAGTCAGATGCTTAACTGACTGAGCCACCCAGACGCCCCTCAGTATGCTCTTTTGACTTCAGTTTTCATCATTTTTCAATGTAGTATTCCTTACTTTTGAGTTCATTTCATTATTACTGTTCATTTGTAAGTAAGTTTTTTTCAGTGTGCCCTTTTCATCGCAGTTTCTCATGCTTTATCAGTGCAGTATCCTTTCAGATCTCCTCTCTAATCTCACTGAGGTTATTTATTAGAATTAAAAAAAATTTTTTTTCTGAGCTTTCTTGCCTTGACTTTCTCTCACTGAGGTCTGCTTTAGTATCCTTTACAGCCCTGATCATAGCATCTAATAATTTTCCATTGTCATTGCATCCTTATAAATGGAAGTCAGTTGTAGATCAGTGTTTGGTTTCCCAGTGGACTTTACTTTTCCTCTGCTTTGCTTCCTCACACCAAGAAAAAAGTGGAGGTTCTTAGTGATAAAGGCCTACTTCATATAACCTGTAGGTGAGGCTTCCTGCTCTGTTTAGGGGTTCGGAGAGAGTTCTGAAATATTTTTATGTTCTACTGTTGGGAAGTTCTACAAGATGACTCTATATAGGCAGGCCCCACATTGACACTGCTTCGTTGAATTGCTTCCCTTTCACCCCCTGCTTAGCTGGAGGTCTCCCTCCCAGCCCTCTCACTCCTGGAGATCTTTAGTGGGTGAACCACACTCTCAGATTTCAGTTCCATTTCTGGTAGTTTATCAGAGTTAAGACAGTTTTTCGAGTGCTACCTGTTTTTTAGGAAAAGGATTCAAATGCATGTTGCTTGTAGAGTAAGTTTCCATTTGACATTTCTCATTTATTTGTTCATTCAACAGACACTTATTGAATAGTTGCTTGTGCCAGAAAATATATATCAAAATGATTAATATAAAGTCCCTACTCTCATGGAGCTTACTTTTTAGTAGAAAGACTAAACTAGGTTATTAAGAACCTTGACACCATTTTCTGCATGTTTTTATATAAGGAAAGAGTATTTGTTTTTCTTCACTGGAATTTTACTCCTCTAATGAATATTATATTAATGAAAATAAATAGAAAGTTTCGTTCAGAAATTAAAAGAAATAAAAAGAAAATGCGTGGCTGTGAAGCCAGAGAACCCAAGTGAGGAAAGAACATAGTCTGTGTCTATGAGCAGAGTAGTAACAAAACTTTTCCCTTTCTGCATGAGAATTTGACCTTTGGTTAACTTTCTAGGTATATCCCCTGGAAACCGGGTAGTATCAACTGTATTTACTAGGTAACAGTGTGATCATAAAAATGATCACTGAGAAAATTGCATGTAGACCAGAAGGGACTGCCAGTGAACTGTAATTGCCTGATGCAGACACCAAGCTTTGGGTTCCACTGAGTGCAGTGATTCTTATAATTGGGCCTATACCTTGTGGGGACCCTGGAAGGTACACCTGTGGATTTGTGTCAGGAGATGTTAGCACATATGGAGCATGAGGCTTCTCATCCAGGCTGGTCTCCAAACTCACCTGGTGTAGATGTCATCTTGCACGTGAGCTGTCTGTCCACGGCAAGATCAGAACTCCCAGACAGCTCTGAGGACAGCTGAATGGAGCACGGTGAGGATTCCCGCCGAGGAGGAACTTGACGCTGCACTGCCTGCAGGCTGTGCTTCTGCCCTGTATCCTTCGTGAGTCTGATGTCAGGCACAGCCTATGATAGCCCTTGATTTTGAGTGCTCATTGAGCCCAATAGCCACTCCAGTGTTTTAATTGGGTCTTGGCATTCTGGCAGATATTTTCCCCCTAGGTCCATTAGAAATCTGCTTTTCCTTTTAGAGATAATTTTGGTAGTGTACTACTCTCATTTCCTTTCATGTAGGCTCACGTTTCTGGGAATTTGGTCCTCATTCCTCAGTTTGAAGATTACATAAGCAAAATATATGTATATGTGTTTGTTTTTCTCTTTTTCTGCAGAGTTGACCCCTTGTTTGGGATGTGTGAAAAGTTTTTACAGGAAGTGGACTTTTTTCAGAGGCAAGTATTTCATTACCATCTAGCTTATTAAATCTTGGTTATGCAGAGAATAGCACTTAGAGGGCAACAAGAGCAATCAGAAGCCAGAACCCTTGGTTCAACCCATCCAACCTGTTATCTGTGGCAGTGTGCCCTCGTTGTGCATTTTCTTTAGGGGTATGTGAACTTCTTTAAACTTAGCTAAATGTACAGCAATTGTACAATAAAAATATCAGGAATCATTTGGATTCAACATTCAGCTGGACCACAAAAAGACAAGTATCTAGATGGTAAAACAAATTTTTTTGTTGAAAAATCTCAACAAAAAATTTCTTTTCACCACTGTTCTTTATAGAGAAATATGGAAATTCCACAGCAGTAATCTACACAAAATTGTTCCATAATTCTATAGGTAGCCTTTATTTTGTAGTACAGCTATGTTTTCTCAGAGTTCTGTATGGAGTAAGTTGGTTAAAACAGATCTAGTAGATGAGTGGAAGGCTTAGCGAAGAAGTGGTAGTTGAATTGGTGATCAGACATGGGATGTACCGGCAATATAATACTAGGAGGAAGGAAGTTTGATGAACTTCATCAAACCTGAAGTTTACGTGACTATACTTTTGAGTCTTCATCTGGGTGAGATAGCTTCCTGTAGGGCTGAGTTGCACTACCACACTTCACCAGTGGGTGCTGCTCTCTAGCAAATGATACACTCTAGTTTGGCTCTTTAAGATCCTAGCTTCAAATCTCAACTGCGTTCCTGCCTTACTTTGGTTTTAGATTCTTTTTCCCTTTCTCTCTTTCTTTCTCTCTCTCTCTCTCTCTTTCTTTCTCTCTCTCTCTTCCTCCCTTCCTCCGTCTGTTTGTCTGTCTGTCTTTTCGAGAGAGAGTATACGGCAGGGGAGAGAGGGGCAGGGGGAGGGGGGAGAGAGAGAATGAGAGAAGGAGAATGAGAATCTTAAGCAGGCTCCATGCTTAGTGTGGAGCCCAATGTGGGGCTTGATCCCACAACCCTTGGATCACGACCTGAGCTAAAATCAGGAGGTGGATATTCAACCTACTGAGCCACCCAGATGCCCCTGGTTTAGATGGAGAGTCTATTTTTGCACAGTTGGGTTGAAAAGACTTTTAGGAAGGTGATAGCTCTGGTATGCCATAGTTCCTCATCTGTTGCATAGAGTTGTACATTCTTTCTTAATTCACCCCCTGAGTCCCTGCACTGCTATCACCTCAGTAAAATATTTTTTGACTGTCCCCTTCTGTAAGGCAGGAGCACTGTGGAATCAGAGCTGGGAATGAGTTTACTTAACTTTTTTAAGCCTCAGTGCAACATCATTTTCTCTGAATCTCCATGTTCCTGTCAACAAATGTAATCCCCATTAAGATAGGCATTTTCTTCTCCTTTGCTCACTGTTATGTCCCTGGTGCCTGTGATAGTTGGCACTTGCAAAGTCTTAAAGACATATTTGTTAAATTAATGAATCCAAAATATGAAAATAATAATTGTAACAATACACAGGATTGCTGGGAGGATTAAATAAGATCATGTCAAACACTTGAAGAGTATATCTGGCACATAGGGGTATTTAATAAACAAGGCTGTTAGGATGCTTATATCACCAGAACATAATTGTCTGGGTGCCTGGCTTTCTCATTCAGGGACCATGAGCTCCTTCAGTTCACCACTTCTCCTACCTTTGGATTTGGCGTATGTTTGGGGATCATCCTGTGGTAAATGAATGGTTAGTCACTTGGCTTCTGTTTGTTCCTGCAGGTGTTTTATCGCTGATTTGCCCCACCTACAGGACAGCTTTGTGGACAAACTTCTTGACCTGATGCCCCGACTCATGACTTCCAAACCTGTAGAAGTGGTCAAGATTGTACAGACCATGCTGCGTCAGAGTACCTTCCTACACCTCACCCTTCCAGAACAGGTCCTGTCAAGTCTGTTCACGTAGTCAGAACTGTTCCCCTTGGTGATCTTCTTTGACCAGTTGAATAGCTGGGCTAGAGTCTTTCCTCTGATTGGCTCTCCCATGTCCACCTGTTAATAAGGAGACAGAAAGATGCACGGATCAAGTTTTGTCGCCCGGGGATGGTCTGGCTTCAGAATCATTGTGTTTCCTTCTTGCTTGCAGATCCACAAAGCTTCAGCCACCATCATTGAACCAGCAGGCGAGTCAGACAACCCTTTGCGGTTTACATCTG
Organism: Cryptoprocta ferox; assembly: GCA_028646485.1. Classification (NCBI taxonomy): domain Eukaryota; kingdom Metazoa; phylum Chordata; class Mammalia; order Carnivora; family Eupleridae; genus Cryptoprocta; species Cryptoprocta ferox. The sequence goes on along the minus strand of CM053575.1, from coordinate 56,652,774 downwards.
GGTTGGTTGTGGCCCTGGATGTCGATGCAACCCTGGAGCACGTGCAGGATCCTCAGAACACCGTTAAGGTCCAGGTCTGTCAGATTTGGGTCCTCATGGGGCTTCTAGACCACGTGTTGAAGCATTTAACTTCAGCAGCCCTGTAATTTCTACCTGAGGGACAGAAAGTGGGGAGAGAGAAGAGATGATTCTTAATGGTAAAGAGTCTTGGTGTGAATCCCATCTCTTCTGTTGATTGTAGTTTAGAGCAAGTTACTTTAAACTCTGAATCTCAGATGGTACAACTAACAACTATGAACAATTGACACTGAAAGGAGATGAAGTATACAAAGCCCCTGGTACCCAGTAAGGGTTCACTGAATGACAAGGGTCTTTCTAGTGTTGTAATGTGAGGTTAAAACTTGGTATTTTCAGGGCTGCAAGCAAACTAATAAATCATTTTCAGGCTGTGGATGGGTCCAATTGGTGAGCAAAATTTATGGGTTGAAAAAATCACTAGGGAGAATTTTTTCCTAAGCTAGACACATTAGAGACACATGCCAGATGCATGTGAGATACATAGAGACACCAATCAGTTTGGACAATCTGCAGTTAAGCCCCACAGAGTACTCCCCACTTGCCCATCCACCCACTCTCCTACCCATCCACCTAGTAATGTTACTCTGTTGCACATGATGAGCACTCGGGTTGCAGAGGTGGATATGTTAAATTCCTCCCTCAGGTTGCTCAGTTTCAGTGAAAGACAAATGGACATGCAATTATAAAACAGAAGTTCAGTCATCATTCACACATGCACAGAAGAATACTGTGACCTCTTATTAAATACCTGATTGCTCGCATACTATAGACCTAACTTTGGGAACGTGTCTGCAACACTGCCTTCTGAAAAAAAGACCCAGCTATTTAAATGAGCTGACTTATTCTCAAGAATAAGAGACTGACTGGTTCAATGAAATGATGGAGTAATATACTGACTCAGCTTCTGACTGTGAAACTAGGAAGTTTCAAAGACAAGAACGGAGGGGACCACAATATTGCCCCTCTAAATATTCCTTTTTGGCATAAAGATCATTTGGGGATGATTGTTTTTGAGAGGCTGCAGATACTGGAGAATCTCTGAAAACAGAGAAGTTGCCCTTTTGTGTAGGAAATTTAAATTTGTAAGGGAAATCACCACTTGTAAAGTTGTCTCCTTTGTACCAGGAAGAGAAGGATTACTAAATTTCTAGAAACTCTTATCAGTCAAGCAGGCACCAATTTAAATTTGCACAACGGGGGCACCTGTCTGGCTTGGTTGGTAGGGCATGAACCCCAGGTTGGGCATAAAGATAACTTTAATTTTTTTTTTTTTTTTGTATAGCAATCTTACCTTTGTTTATTGGGCTTACCTAGTAACCTCCCATAACTGGCTCTCTCCCACCGCAATACCTTTCTTTGGTCTTTGGTGGAAGATGGTATTTAAGGTGATGGGTTGTGCCGTTTCAGGGAGTTAATCAGTTTTCCTGGGTATTTCCCAGGAATATAAGATATTTACATGTTATTAAACTTCCATTTTTCTCCTGTTTATCTGTTTTTTATTATAGATGTGGTCTTAGCCAAGAACCTAGGAGGGTAGAGGGAGAATTGTTTTTCCTCCCCTACAGGGTTATTTCCAATTTTTAGCTACTATAAAAAATGCTGTAATGTATTTACAATTACAATATACACACACGCACACACACACACACACACACACAAACCCACAGTGAGACAATTTAATTTGGACAGTGTGGTTGGAGGCTGAGGAAAAGAAAGGCTCTGTGGAGACACTGGTGCATGGGTGAGGTCTGAAAGAATGAGTAAGAGCAAAGGATACGGGCCGAAGGAGGTATTCTAGGCATAAGGGATATGGATAAAAGTAGGGATACAAGCACTGACTGTAGGTAAGTACAGCCTGAGGACAGAATAGCCTGGAGACGGCAGGGAAAGCTTCCTGGAAGAGGTAAGAATGATTCAGGCCCTGAAGATTTGCCTCTGGTGATGGTAGAGGGAAAAAAAGCCTCTGGCTTCCCAGCAGGAATCCTTTTTTTTTTTTTTTAAGGAATTCTTTATTATAACTACAGAGAACTAATTCTGAGTTGGTGCTGCACATTTTTGGTTGTCCCCCCCCCCCACATTAGCGGTTCTCTACCTTACCTCCACTTTAGAGTTACTCAGAAAGCATTAAAAGGTAATGATGCACAGGCCTCAGCCTACACCAGTTAAATCAGAATCCAGAAGGTAGGCCCCATGACTGTACCACTATTTTTTTTTTTTTTTTGAGAACTCATATGCTTCTAATGTGGAGCTAGAGTTGAGAACTACTATTTCACATTTACTCCTGAAAAAAGTTTAGTGATCAACTAAGCATAAATGAAATTGCGGGCAGATTATTTAAGGGTCATCTGCTAGACTTTATTGAAAAATGCCCACAGCCACCCCACCGCATGCATGGCCAAACAGTTCGGAAGCCTCTATAGGTGGGGAGCTCCCTGTCGACTTGCAGTACAGCTCTGATGTTAGGAACGTGCTGTCTAGACCAGCACTTTTTCTATTCTGGACAGATGAAAGGAGATTATTGCAAGAACACCTGTGGTTCGGGGGGGTCTCAGACAGACCAGGTTCAGTCACTCGATGCTGGCAAAATCCAAAGGCAGACAGGTGGTGGAGACAAGACAGGAATTTATTTCAATGACACCAACACCGGGAAGACAGCATGCTAACGTCTCAAAGACTGTCTCCAAAGTGCTGAAAATACTTCCAGGTTTATAGAAGGAAAATGTGGGACAAAGGTGGGTGGGTACATGCAGGTGAGCAGTGAAGGTCAAGTTGCTCATTGTCCTTGGGTCAATCCTGTGGGGTCTTGCTGGCTCAGTGTAATCATTACTGCTTGAGCGGGTAGTTTTGGTTCCTATCAGGAGATGCTTTGCCTTCTGGGTCATTTATCTGAGTTAAGAGATAAGTTGGAAAGAAGAACGTAATTGATTAGAAAGTTTGGGGTCAAAATGAAGGCTGAAGTCCTCTTTCATTATGGGGCAGGTGGGCTGAGATATGCCTCTCCAGAGTTTCACAGTTGAAAGGCCTGTGTAGTTCCCTACTTTGTCCTTATCAGTATATTTCCGTAGTCCAGGCCCTGTGGTTCTAGGATAAGCTGTATTTGTTCGTTTAGTTCATTTGTACACCGTGCCGTGTAAGGGGCCCGCAGATAGCTGTGAAGCTCCCCTGGGATGGTGAGGACAAGACTCTAGCCGTGTGTGAGATTTGAGAACTAGCCAGTGATTTGAGCTCTTAAAAAAGAAAAAAACCCAAATTGGAGTCATTTGCCCCCCACAACAGGAAACCAAGACTTAATTATAGTTTCAGTCCATTCCAGGAATGTGTCCTTTCCATTTTGTACGGCCCCTGAGAGCATTCCTCTACTTGCTAGATACTCGTTAAAGCCAATTAGATCTTCACATTTACGTGGTTGAATTGTGTTTTTTAACAGAGCAAGCCCTTTGTTGACAGAGCTATAGAAAGAGCTTCCTAGCTGCTTATAACCTAGTGGAGAGAATGCAGTTACAAAATTATTCTAAATTCTTGGTGGGTGGTGGTGGATGCTGGCCTATGACATGATTCACAGCTGGGGCGAGAGCAAGTCATCCTGATGAGGGTGCCTGGGAAGGCTTTTCACATTAGGATTAGCATTTTTGCTTAGTCCTGTGCTTAATAGAAGCACTTTATTCCTCTCAGTTCTTCACCATGAATTCAGGAAACATTTATCAAACACTGCTTTGTGCTGGGGCAGAGAATATAGGGGATCTCGACAGTGTTGCCTCCCACTCCTGGAACAGTTTTTAATGAAGGCCGGTGTCTTCTTTTCCTCCTGTTTTGGGGTTCACAACAGACACCGCAGTTTTGTTGAAAATTCATGGCTCTTCTGTCCCTTTTTCTCACTTCTCTCACCTCTTAGGTCTTATATCCAGATGGCCAGGCTCAGATGATTCATCCTAAGCCAGCAGACTTCCGGAATCCTGGCCCAGGGCGCCACCGGCTTATCACTCAGGTGTACCTCTCCCACACTGCCTGGACAGGTAAGGGGTCAGTGGGCCACGGCGGACAGGAAAATATGCTCCTGGGGATGACACTCACCTGGGGGCATTTGTTTTTTTGCACTTTGAAAAATACATGGTTCAGTCATGCCTCCTGAGGACTGTACTTGATTTCTTAAGGAGTTTGAAAGCTTAAACTGGCTGCATTTAGACTAATTTGCTGCATTGCTTTGATTGCTTGCAGCACAAGATTTTGTCAGAAAGTATATAGGAGATTACAATAGAATGGAATCTCACGGAAAGAGCCCTTGGCTGGATGCCAGCACTCTATTTTCTTGTCCTAACTCTGTCACTGACTCGCAACATAGCCTTAGACAAGCCACTCTCCCTTCTGAGTCCATTTCCTCACCTTCCAAACGAAAATGATAATTCTCAATCTAGGAATTACTTCTGAGGATTGCTCTGTTTGGAAATTAAACACTTTCATGTTTCTTACTCCAAATTAAAATCGTTCTCTCTTTGTATATGAACTAGTTTGTTCTTCCCAAACAAGTAAAATATTACTGCCCTCCCTTCCCACATGGGCTGGTTTAACGTAATAATTTAATAATTTGTGAAAAGACAGGGAGGTTACCTAAGTAGCTTTAAAAATTCTAAAGACGGGCGCCTGGGTGGCTCAGTCAGTTGAGCGTTCGACTTCGGCTCAGGTCATGATCTCACGGTTCGTGTGTTCGAGCCCCACGTCAGGCTCTGTCCTGACAGCTCAGAGCCTGGAGCCTGCTTCAGATTCTGTGTCTCATTCTCCCTCTGCCCCTCCCCCACTTGTGCTCTGTCTCTCTCTGTCTTTCAAAAATAAATAATTTTTAAAAAATAATGTAAAAAAAAAAAGAATAAAATGGGAGAATACAAGTGTGTGAAACATTACATTTCAAGCCTGTAAGGCTGCTTTAGAAACTTTAAAAAGAGACTCAATCTACAGAACGTAAAACGTGGGGGAGACTTGGCCTCACTGATATTTTCTCAATCATTGAAGATGATTCAGAAGTATGGTTGTTACTGGAAAAACTGTTTCATGACACCAAATTTGGTTTAGTTTATTTTATTTATTTTTATTTTTTTTTTAACATTTATTCATTTTTTGAGAGACAGAGACAGAGCTCGAGCAGGGGAGGAGCAGAGAGAGGAGGAGACACAGAATCCAAAGCAGGCTCCAGGCTCTGAGCTGCCAGCACAGAGCCTGATGCGGGGCTCGAACTCACTGACCGTGAGATCATGACCTGAGCTGAAGTCAGATGCTTAACGACTCAGCCACTCAGGCGCCCCCAAATTTGGTTTATTTTAGAAATAAGTGGATGCTTTCTAGAAATTTCTTTCACTATATTAGTTACGTGAATACTTAATGGCCTTATGAATCGTTTCCCTCTGTCAGTGATGTTAGGACAGTATAAATGACATAATACAGTTTTCACAAAGAGGAAGTAGTGCTCTTGAATATCAGGGCAGCCCCTTTTGGGGTCTAGTCAGTGACCCTGGGCCTGGCACAATTGAGGGAGCATCCAGCAATGCTTTACCCAGGATCTTCCTCCCTGAACGTCCCTCATTTCATATCCTTGCTGCCTAGAATGTTCTGGACTATGAGCCATCACAGGAAGGTAGAATTTCTTATTCTAATCTCTTCTGATAAAGGGATCCTAGACTTGATATGCTAGAAAGATAGGCTGTGGGACAGCATTGTTTTGGAAGGCCCACAGCTCAGAGAGGCAAATCACAGCATGCTAGACCTCAGAAGAGCCTTGAAGATCTTAGAAGGGCCTACCAACTTGCCCTGGTCACACAGCAAGTCATTGCCCAAACTAGGGCTACCATCCAGGCTCTCCTGAGCCTGAAGAGAGGCTGCTATTACAAATCTCTTTTTTAATTCTCAGCATAGCACTTATTAGTATCAGGAATTCTCTCATTTAATTTGTCACTGGCTCTCCCATTAGAATGGAGGCACCACAAGAGCAGGGGACTTGTTCATTGTCTCTACCTCTGTATCTCTGATGCCTCTGTGTCATGTGTCCTTCGAGCCTGAAAGGTAGTAAGTGCTCAACAAATAATGAAAATTGAATACAGGATTTTAATTGTGCCATTAAAATTCAGTTAATCCTTAGGTCAAGTTGGTGGTGGGGAATTTAGTGTTCTGTTCTTCCAAAATTTTATAGATGCATAAATGGAGGCCTACATAGCTGAACAGCGGTGGCACTGAGGCTGGCAGTCACATTTCCTAACTACCAAATCCCTGGTGTTTTCACTATAGCATGCTCCCTTCTGACCTGGGGCACTAAAGTGAATTATGTTCTCCTTGTGAGTGCATCGGTACCTTCTCTCTCCTAATCCAGGAGACGGGGCCTGGGGCTGGACGGTGTTCCTCCACGCGGTCCTTCAGCAGCTCTGTACCAGGGGCCTGTCCTCTGGGAGGCTGGAGGCTGCCATGTCAGAAGCTTCGAGTCACACCAACCAGGTTCCGGATTCTGCCTCCCTTGCTGTGTGATCCTGAGAAAGTTCTTTTGCCTCTCTGTCTTGTTTTATTCATCTCTAAGATGGAAGCAAGAATATATACCTCATAAGAGAGATCTTCTTCCAGGCATGATGGGTAGATTACATGGTTTGTCCCACATGATCTTTTGCTCCTTTCTCCCACTGTCTCCTCTTGTTGTCTCTCCCCTCTCCTTTCCTCTGATGGCAGTGGCTGAAATTGCCATTCTCACCACATGCAGGTGAGGGAAGGCATAACAAACAGGTGGGGTTTCTGCACCAGGATTTGGCAGAAAGCGCTGTGAGACTCAGGGCTGGGTTGTGGTTGGCAACAGCCATCTGGGACCAAAAGAGAGGAGCAAATGTAGCAAGAGAGCTCATGCTCGAGCCCGATGCTGGAGAGCAGCACTGGCTTCGTTGCAGCTACACCCAGGCTGCTGTCAGGCCCCTCATTCCATGATGGTGTCCATACTACGTGGCTGGTAAGTGGTGATGCCGAGGCTGCTCTCTGAGGCTGTCTAGGTTGCTCTGGCTGGAGAACTGCGAGTCCGTCTCTGCCCTCATCTCTAGAGAGAAGTCTGGAAGTGACCAGGAAGAGACCTGGGGAGGCATTGAGAAGTCCTGGGACCTCTGCCCTTGTTCACTTAGATCCGTCTAGCCCTCATTCTCATCCCCTATACATCTAGGCATTGGGCTCATCTTCAACACCTGCACGTTTTGCTCCCAAGCTTACTCTATTCCTGGCCCTTTGCAATTGTCCTTAGGTTTTTTCTGAAATTCTCTCACCCTCCTTTATAGAAGCCACATGGTTAACAGATTAATTGCTTCAGTTTATGAACTGGGCTCAAATTCTGTCATCGGTGTGGATTTGTGCAGTCACTGAGAACCTCTCAGAGCCTTGAGACTTTTTGGGTATTGTGACTGTCTTTCATGGTGTGGCAGGGTAAGAACTCTTCAGGTGATGTGCTTGGCACAAAGCAGGTATTCTATTTCAAAGCCTTCCTGGACTCCCTCCTCATTTTGCTTACACACTTGATTAGAGTGCTGTGCCCCATTGTGCCTGTCTCTGTCTCCAACAGTCAGCAACTTGAGGGAGGGATTATTCACTCTTACTAGGGCCTGACACATGCAGACACCAGATCAGTGTCATAATGTCATGTCATGTAAAGAACGAAAGGTTTCACGGCATGATTTTAGGTCCCTGAAACATGCGCTTGTTCATTGGTGAGAAGTTTGTACCAGAACTGTTTCCTACTCAGGGCCACTTCTCCCCTAAAACGGTAGTCTGTGGTACATGCAGCCCTCCTGCCCGAGCTCAACCACACAGGAAGAGACAGGTATCTGGGCACGAGAATCAGCCATATGAAGGCCCATTTGCCTCTCTGTTAAGGCTAGAAGACCTCTGTTTTTAGCTCCCTTCTGATCCGCCATGGATCTGAGCTGCAAGGAGCCCACTGAGATATGGGGGAGAAGCCACACATCTGCAGCCTCAGGCTCGGCCTCACAGGATTCAAGGTGGGAGTATCTTTGTTTGGTGGGGGGGAAGGGATGCAGGCAGATAAAGAAATGTTTAGAAACCCTAATTGCTTCCATGTTTGATGTTGCTTTTACTTGACATTTCATCCCAGTTCCTGGCAGTTGCCCTCATAGAGAATTTCTTTTGTCTTTTTTTCCAGAACCATGCCAGGTGGAAGTCAGGCTGCTGCTGGCCTACAACTCCAATTCCCGCCTTCCAAAGTCCCCCTGGATAGAGGGTGGTGAGGTGTCACCCCAGGTGGAGACCAGCATCGAGGGCACCATCCCCTTCAGCAAGTCTGTGAAAGTTTACATAATGCCCAAACCCGCAAGGCGCTGAGGCACAAGCAGTTTTTAGACCCGAGACTGGAAGGCCCTTCTTAGGTCTATCAGAATGAGCCAGAGGCCTAGAGCACTTCACCTGGAAATGGCGTAAAGGCATAAGGAGAACATGACCCTTTTAGTCTTGTCTGGTATCAAATACAAGATAAATTATTTTGCATTAAAAATCCAAAAACCTTCAGATCTATACCTACTCCTTCCTGTCCCCCCATTCCTCCAATAAAGTTGAGAAAACACCTAGGTGTTCCAGTTCCTGGTCCTTAAAAAAATTTTGTGTCTATAGGTTCAACATTTATATCACATGGCTACATTCCTCAAGTGTGAAACAAAGATCCAGTTTTCTAGCCACCTCCAAAGAATGGCTTATTCGGGCATAATCTTGTTTCTTACATCAACAGTCTGTTTGCCAGGGCCCACTCCTTTCACAGCTGTGCTTTTTCACCAACGACAGCTCCTGAATGGCTTTAGACATCACTAGCTTGCTGAGAAGCTCTTTTCCTAACTCAGGCAATAGCTGTGCCAAGGACTGACTGAATGAATGGCTAGAGAATGAATCATTTTCATCCCTGAGGGAGATTCTTGATCTTGCCCGTCATTACTCTAAGAACCAAAATAATACATAAGGGCCATATTTTAGGAGAAACAAGGATTATGGAAAAGAAGGATCCAGAATAAGAAATAAAGTCCTCTCCCACTATATCTTTGATGACTCCAGCTGGAGCTGCATGTGTTAAGGGTGGAACTGTGGTGTAAGAATAGTAAATGATCCAGAGATGTTAACTGTGTGAGGGCTGTGCTACTTTACCTGTCATTTAAGCCTTGCTACAGCCGACTTTTCCAGAGACTTCAGAGTGAGAAATCTGGAGGAAACCTGTACAGTGAGTAGTAAAGCCTATATTCATTCAAATCCAAGATGATTCCAAAGGCCTGGGCTGTACCAGCTCAGGGAAAGTATATGGAAAAAGCCTTCAAATCTTCAGCTCTCTATGCCTCTGTTTCCTCCTCTATAAAATAGAGATAATTATACCTTAAATGTTGTTGAATGGGGTCAATCAGTCTATTCTGAATCTATAGACAATCTTGATCATATTGGTACTTGGAAAACTTCTAAAAATAATAGGAAGATTATAGGATTACTCATGTGGAGCTGGAATTTGAATTCAAGCATGTTTGGCTTTTTAATTTTTTTTTTAATGTTTTATTGTTGAAAGAGAGAGACAGCGTGAGCAGGGGAGGGTCAGAAAGAGAGGGAGACACAGAATCCGAAGACAGGCTCCAGGCTCTGAGCTAGCTGTCAGCACAGAGCCTGAAGCAGGGCTCGAACCCGCAAACAGATCATGACTTGAGCTGAAGTCGGACGCTCAACCGACTGAGCCACCCAGGCACCCCTGGCTTTTGGTTAGATGCACTTGACTTGTGCCTACCAGTGTTGTAAGTAAGCGCTCTGCATGAATTAGCTCCTGTAATTCTCACAACCACCCTCTGAATAGTTACTGTTATCTTTGTTTTACAAGTAAGGCAGTTGGAGTTCAGAGAATTGAGTATCTTGGCCTGAGTCACACAACTAATAAATGATGGAGCTGGGGTTTGAACCCAGGCAGTCTGGCTCCAGAACATCTTACTTGCTAGAGTGCGGGGGGGACTAAGGGAAGAAAAATCTTCACAGATCTGGCTTACTTTTCTAGTGTGTTCGCTTGTTTTGTGTATCTCAAGGATGTGCCGTCAGTGGGCTCTCGTTTGTCAACAAGATACCCTGAAAAGAGTGCCTGCCTGGTGACAAAATGAAGTTGGGAGCCAGGCCGAATCATAATGCGGTCCTTACCCAGGCACCTTATGGTGATTGCTAGGTTGGAGCATAGATGAAAAGCCCCTCATGCTATAGCTATAGAAAGCCTTCTGGGGGAAGGCTGTGCTGCATCCTTTTCAGATATAGTAACCCAGCTATAAAAGCTTTCAGGTTATCTCCCATTTTATAGGTGTAGAAACCGAGGTTTTGAGGTAATGTTTTTTTCGTAAGGGGCAAAACTAGGACTTTATCCTAGGTCTTGATACCCAAAATATAGTACATTTTCCATCAAAGGTGGAGATACGCTAAGGGGCAGATTTTGGCTTAGGATCAAGATAAGTTTTTAAAAGCTGGGTAAGAATTAAATGGGCTATATTAGGAGATAAGAAATTTTCCATGTTGGATGTGTTCAAGCAGAGGCTGAACAAGCTCCTAACAAGTTTATTGCAAAGGAATTCAAGTATCCTATGAGAGATTGGGCCCAACCTTTTAAATTCCTTTTACCCTGAATTTATCAGGTTCTGTGGAGTATGAGAATCTTGATTTTTCTGCATGTTTCCACACTGAATGAAGTGAAAAAATGGCCTTAGATTACAAAGACCTGAAAGGGAGTATAAAGATCACTCTGGTATGGCACTTTCATTTTAGAAGTGAATGTACAAGCCTGGAGAGACTGAATTCATGGTGAAGCCAAGGCTGGAACCCAGGCCTCCTAATTTTTAGTGAATATGATTTCCATATTGGGTCTCTTGTGCTTTGTAAGTGGTCTCCCTTGCACTTAGCAGTCAAAGCCAGAAACCCGGGTGTCACACTGGACTTCCTCCTGACCCCTCATGTAAACATAGCCATCAAGTCCTTTAGATTCTGCTTAGATGTTTCGTGACTCAATGCTCTTCTCATACTCAGTTTCTATCCTAGTGCAGACCACCATCATCTCTCCTAAAATGGGGCATTAGCTTTCTAAAGATCTTGCTTCAAATCTTGCCCCTTTAGTCCATTCTTCACACAGCTACCAGAATAATCTTTCTAAAACCCAGATCTGCTCATGGCATTCCCCTGCTTAAGTCCCTCTGAAGTGGCCCACTTCTGGTCCCAGGATAAAGTCTAAAGTCCTATCCCTGAAGGCTCTTCATGCCCCTCCCCTCGTCTCCAGCCTCATACTGCCTGTACCACACATTCTTGTACTTCTCTGGCTACAGAGAATGCCTGTGGTTGTTGCCAATGTTAATCATGCTTTTGTCTCAGACCTTTGGACCTGCTGAGCCCCGGAATATATTCCTCAAATTGTCTCCCATAGTTCCTTCTCATTCTCCAGAACTGAGCCTCAGTCTGGGACCTATCTTATGTCTCCTGTGGGCTTGGCATGTTGCCTCTGTGTTCCGACAGCCTTCTATACGTTCTTTAAGCATGTTTATTTAAGTATTTATTGCAGGTTCACAAATGGAAACCTCTAAAGAAGGTAGGCAGGGAAAAAAAGGAGTCATGCAGCCTGGAGGAAGATAATAGACTTCAGTTCTCTTCAGTCAGAGAGCATAGCTTCTGTCAGAAGACAGTTGTCATCAGTTCTACTCAGTGTTTTATAAGTGTGGGTCTGGTGGTATAAAATCTTCCAGGTCTTCCAAAAAAGCCAGAAATCTGCATTTTCATGTTAAAAAAATACCCAATTAAAAAATAAATGATAAATGTTAAAATGACTCTGAGACAAAACAGGTGTCTAGGTAGATTTGTGCCAGTTTGCAATGCTGGTACCATCGTGTGTATTTACATGTCTGTTTCTTCCAACTACGTAGCAGCACAGTGAGAGCATCTGTTGTATCCCCAGCACAGCTACTGGCACATAGCAGGCAGGGCAAGAATGAATATGATTCCAGAGCAAACTTAGCAGTACCATGGCATGCCTGCAAAAGCCAGCCCTGGGATTCATGTTTCCGAAAGGACTTTATATTTGGCTTTGACATGATTGACTTCTGCAAACAGAATTATAGGGTACACAGAAAGCACTTGGCAGACTTCTCATCTTAGGAACCACTCAAGCTAGAAGAAATTAAGTGTGGGCAGAGGGAGGGCTGTGCTGCCTACAAATCAAACCCAAAGGGCTTAATGATTAAGACATGGGACCAAGTGTAGTGTCATGTGGAAAAACAGCTTCTCTCCAGGTTCTGCACATTTCCAGCAAGGACCATGGAGAACAGATTCAGAAATAGGAGCTATTTATTAGCAGGTTCTGTACAAAGTTTAATAATGGCACTGCCAGATACTTCTGTCTCCAAGAAATTTGTACTAAGTTCTCTCTAATGTGGAGATAGCTCAGGAACACCGATTACACCCACACCTAATTCAACACCCACTAGCGATGTCTCACTTTACATTCTACTTAAAAAAAAAAAAAGTCGATTGCATCAATAGAGAAACAGTCTGATTTTTATCAAACACCCTCTAGCTGTATAGGTGCCTGGCTTTTTGAGCTGAGTCAACTGAGACCTAGAAAGATCCTCTTATCTGTCAAATTGCTGGTTGCAGAAAGGGCACTAAACAGGATTTCCTCGGACCTTCAGGCGAGGTCAGGTCTGTAAGGATCTCACTCCCACGTGTCTCCCCCCCCCCCTTTTAACCCAGTGTGGGGCTTCAACTCATGACCCTGGGTTCAAGAGTTGCATGTTCTACCGACTGAGTCAGTGAGGCACTCCACTCCCATGGGCCTTTTAAGGGAGTATATAGTAGAGATCAAGACACAGAATTGGGTTCTAATCCTTGCTCTGCCACTTCCTTGCTGGGTAAACTTGGAGAGATCCCTTCACTCTCCATTCCAGTAGTCTTAGCTAACCTTTTCTTGCCAAGCCACATCTTAAGTTCATGGGTTCATAGGCTGTTCATGGGTTGGCTGCCCAGTCAAGATATCCAACTGGGCCAAGCAGGTGACAGGATCACATGGAGCAAAAACCAGCTTTCTGGGGTTGTGGCTTCAACATGGCCCGAGGTGGAGCGATTTTATTTAATTATGGCCATGATAGATGCTTGACCTAGTAAATGTTTAAAATTTGCCAAATGTTTGGGGAATAAACGAACACCTTCGTCTTTAAGACTCAGCTTGTGTCCTGTTTTTAGTGATGTCTTCCCTACTTTCCCTTCCATTCTGGTAGGATTAGGCCACCCTTTAGGCCATCACTAGACCTTGTAACTATTATAATGTTAACACACTGTATCATTATTGTCTGTAGATTTCTCTCTTCCACATAACTCCTGAGGTCAAGAATCAGAATTTATTCATTCCTCTATCCCCAGGGCCCAGCAATAACTGGTCATATGAAAATCAGTAAGAAACTCTTAGTAACTGGGCAGGAAAGAGAATAAATGAGAGAGTAGAAGTTCCTTTGGTGTTCAACATTCTACAGATCTATGAAATAAGCTGCTATATTATGAACCATAAAAAGAAACTAGCTGACTTTACACAGCAGACCTATTAGTCACAATGACAACAATAGCTTCAATTTATTTAGTCCTTACTACATGCCAAGAAGTATGCTAAGACATAGAATGAATCACCCCATTTAATATCTACAAAATCATCCCAGGTACGAATTATCATCCCTATGTGACAGATGAGAACAGTGAAACTCTAACAGATTAAATAAGTGCCCAACCAGTGAGTGGCAGAAAGGCACAGTTGAAAGTCAAGGCTATTTGACACCTAAGCCCATACTCCTAACTCTTTAAAGAGGGGGAGGAATGAAAACTAATGTGATGGTGATAATTTATAGTTCATCAGTCTCTTCTAAGGCTTCACAAAGGACACGTGGCATTTAACAGAACAAAGACTACCCACAGTGGTCTAGTCCAGCCCCATCATTTCATAGCAAAGGGAAGGTGAGGTTTAGCTAGTAGGACAGCTTGCCTAGATCCTAGTATCGGGACATTGCCCCTTTTACTGCTACTGTTACATAAATGTTCTGTCACTTCATTCAGGATTCTGCTCCTAAGTCATCTGCACAAAGAGACTTTTCCTGACCACATATCTGAAATAGCCTTCACTACTCTTCATCTTCTTACCCTGTTTTATTTTTCTTCATAACAGGTTCTACTTAACATTATGGCATTTATTGTTTATCTTCTCCACCCCCACCCCCCAGAATATAAGCTTTGTGAGGATAAGACTTTTATTGCTGTTTCTCTGGTGCCTATAGCAGTGCTTGGCATATAAAGTACTCAATAAAAAATTGGTTGAATTAATGGTTAAACATTCCAAAGCATCAATTGCAATGTAATTTTAATGCATTGAAACTTTTCTTTGGCCTCCAATCCAGAAGGCTTTATTTTTGCCTTTATTTTCTCATATTTCTGGCCTTATATTTACTGTATTATTGAACTTTGGTAAATACCTGTCTTCTTCCCTGATTTTCAGTTCCCCCCAGGATGTGACCTTGCCTTAGTCATGCATGCATCCCAAACCCTAGCCCAGCACCTGGCATGAGCAGCTGTTGAAAAATGCTTGGGGAGGTTGGTGAGAGTGGTAAGAGTGATAGTCACAGGCATCGTGGGTTAGTGATTTATTCTCCTTAAGTCTCCATCAGCACGTGGAATGGAAGACCCCTCCCACCCTGATTCCTCGGGCAGCCAAGGCATTATACTCCTTCACTGCCTGCTCTGTCTGGAGGACCCGCACATCAATGCCTTGTTTCTCAAGGTACTCCACAGTTGATGGAGGCACCTGGGAAGAGGGAAAAAGATGAGTAAGTCCAGGGAAAGGCCCTCCAGAGTTTCCTTTCCTGCCATGAGGCAACTACTCTCTACAGAATTGGGACAATGACAACTGTCACCCAGCATTTACCAGTCCAAAATTTGGCAGTGAGCCCCAAGGAGTCAGTAAGTCTTCTAAGAAGTTGACAGAAGTATCGTGCATGCACAAAGCTCAGGTGAAGTGGAAATGGAAAGAGAATGGATTTTGGAGTGAGACAGTCTTGGATTTAAGTGTTACTAGCAGTGTGACCTTCGGTAAGTGAATTCAGTTCTCTGACCCTTGGTTTCCATGTCTGTAAATAGGGATAATAATACCTAGTTCACAGGGCTGGTATGAAAACTAATTCAGCTAAGGTATGTAAAATGTCTAGCATGTAAATGTTGAATGTTTGAGTCAGTCCAGCCGGAGTCTAAAGTCTAACTTTGCCATGTACCAACCAACAGACTGTAGGCCAGCTATTTAAAGTTTCTCAACCTCAGTTCCCTCCCCTGTAAAAGGGGGATAATAATACATCACAGGGTGGTGTGAGAATGCAGTAAACTAGTGTATATACACTGCAGCTCAAATGTCTCCTCAGAAAGGCCTTTCTGACTCCTCCATTTAGAGCAGCCCCTCAGAAGTCACCATTTTCTTCACAACATTTCTTACGATCTGAAATTGTCGACTGTTTTATTTTTCAAGAGGGCTTATTTTTCTTGTTGTCTCCAGGGCCTAGAATATAGTGTCTGACCCATAGAGGGCACTGAATAAATATTTGTAAATTAAGTTATATAAAAGATTCTCAATAGTGGCAGCTGTTACTGGGTATTTTCTTAACTGGCTTGTGCTGAGTATTATGTTAAGTAGATTTTAATTAGATTCTGCCTCAGAAAGAGCTCTGAATTATTTTTTAAATGCCCTGTATTTTTTATATGTTTGAACAACTTTATAATAACAGTAGCCTTATAGAAAGGAATTATTTTAATGGGAAAAAAACTAGGTTAAACAAAAAAATATAAATAAAGGGCAGCTTTATCAGTAGGGAACTAGATTTTAGGACATCTGGATAAAGAATGAGGCAGATCTCTATATACTTCTGTGAAAGGCTATCCACAATGTAACAATATCAGTAGGAAGTTACAGAACAATATGCACAATGTGATCCTGTTTATGTAGAAATGGTTGTAAGTGTGTACATGTAGATCTGTAAGTGTAAGAGTATTTGCAGCTTCCAGAGAACTGGACAGTGTACATCACATGCACACGGGACTGGGGAGCTCTCACTTTTCTACTTCAATATTTCTGCATCTACTGTTTTGCAATAAGCATGTATTATTTCTGTAAGTACAATAAAAATAAATATTTTTTTCTGAAAGGGGAAAACGCATAACTTGATTGTGTTCAAGGAAAGAATAGAAAGTATTATAAAAATGTTATATAATAAAAATAAAGTGAAGCACTATGAGAATCTAAAGAACCAAATATTGATAGCTGTACGGCTTGAGGATTCCACGAGTGAAGAATTTCTGAAAAATAGTTGAAACAACACAGGCCTAGGCTTAGGTAGAAACTGGAGAGTCCAACCCTGATGAGGAAGAGTACTAACATCCATTATTTTATCCTGGGCCACCCCTGACTCAGCAAAATGAGGGTGCATGATATATTGAGATGAGCTCCCAAGAATGACATATTTCTTTCTCTTTAAAAAAATTTTTTTAACGTTTACTTTATTTTTGAGAGAGAAAGAACACAAGCGGGGCAGGGGCAGAGAGAGAGGGAGACACAGAATCCGAAGCAGGCTCCAGGCTCTAAGCTGTCAGCACAGAGCCCGATGCAGGGCTTGAACCTATGGACTGTGAGATCATGACCTGAGTCGAAGTGGGATGCTTAAACAACTGAGCCACCCAGGTGCCCCAAGAAGGATATATTTCTAAAGTAAAGGTCCAAGAGGTTACCAGCTGTCCTCAGGAATGCTGTGCTCACCAATACCTACCTTCAAGGCCTCACTCATCCCTCGGCCAATCACAAGAGTCTGCACACCCTTCTTGACAACTTCCTCCACATCTGCAGGCTGCACACCAGGAGAATGCTGGATATGGAAAGAGAAAGTATACCAGCTACCTGTTCTTTTAAGCTTTCTTTGCAACTGGCATTCTTGCGGGATTCATTCATTCAGCCATTAATTCACTGAGAAAATGTTTACTGAGATTTATTCTGTGCCAAGCATCGTTCAGGGCCCTGAGAATAACAGAAGATTCAATGCCTTAAGGAATGCTAAGTCTAGTGAAAAATATAGAAGACTACAAAGAAATGTCAATACTTTTACCAGTGCTAAAGGAAGTTAGTTCAGGGTGTTGTGAGAACAGAGAAATAGCACCTAATTCAGACTTGGGAGTCAGGACAAGTGGTCAGTGAAGGCATCCCAGCGAAGGCTTAACATGTAAGCTGAGACCTATAGGCACACAAGAATTAGCCAGGATAAAGAAAATCAGTGGAATAAAGCATTCCAAGTAGAGGCAATAGCATGTACATAGGCTCAGAGGAAAAAAAAACAAAACTTGGAGAGCACTAACGGTCATTCAGCACGACTGGAGTGTAACAGGTGAGAGAGTGGAAAGAGATGGGGTAGGAGAAGAAAGCACTTGCATGCTAAGCCAAATTTGGACTGTGGAAAGATTTCAAGAGAATATACCTTTTTCTGAGATCCTTTCCCACTTAAGGAAAACTTCTATTGATGCTTTAAAACCTACCACTGCATAAAGGCTTCCCAGATTTTCCCAAGGATATTTAAGGTAAGATGTTTAATGACATTAATCCAACATTAAAAGATGGTGGCTTTTGAACTGCTTCCACTACAGCAAGTGGGACAGTGGGAGTTTGATAAATACCAGAACAACTAATGGGCTTCACATATTCTGTATCTTCACAGGGATGATACCCTCAGCACTGAAGATCAGAGACAAAAGCTGTCCTTCCCTGAGGTGTCTGTCTCTGTCCTTTCATTCAGTCAACAGGTATTTACTGAGCACTTACTCTGCACCAGGCTCTATACACAACACTGGAAATACTGAGATGAACCAAATAGTCACTGGAGGAGTTTTAGTCAAGCAAAGTTAGTGAGTGTGTAGAAATAGTTACAATAGGATGAGATAAATAGAGTTGAGAGGATAACAGAAGAGAGTGAATAAATATGAGTGGGAAGTGGTCATAAATGACATGTTTAATTGGGTCTTGAAGTATGAGCAGAAAGAAGTATGCCTTGATTGCAGTGGTTGTAGAAGTGGTACCCAATCATAGTTAGAGATGGTATAAGGAAAGACAAAAATATAAAGACAACTAATATACCAAAGTAAGAAAGGTTTTTCAATTTAGAAAGATGATAGAGGAGATAGGATTGAAATTGATTTATATTCGTTAAAGGTATAAAGAGAGCAAATCAGTGCTTTCATTAAATCCTGAAATAATATCCTATATGTTTATAGTTATGGTTGTCATAATACATCTATAGAAATTATTTCACGTGATCTATGTAGTCATCCTATAAAGTAGCACTAAAACATCCATTCTCATTTTATAGATAAGGAAACTGATGCTCACAAAATATATAGGCATTGGCCAAGATGACACAAGTGTGAGGTGTTGGAGCTGGGATTTGAAATGAAACATGTTTAACTTTCAGTTTAATGCAATTCATTAGAATACCATAACCCAGGGAGCAACTTTCTTGAA
Organism: Cryptoprocta ferox; assembly: GCA_028646485.1. NCBI lineage: Eukaryota > Metazoa > Chordata > Mammalia > Carnivora > Eupleridae > Cryptoprocta > Cryptoprocta ferox. The sequence goes on along the minus strand of CM053575.1, from coordinate 56,634,122 downwards.
GTCTGAAAGAAAGAAACCTAATGACCTCATAGTGTTGTGTTTAGCCCAGTGCCTGGCTCATTGCAAGTAGAATATTTATTAGTTTAAGTGTGAACCTGAATCTTCCTTAAAGCAATCTCTCTCTTTCTGTTAATCTCTCTCTCTCTCTCTCTCTCTCACACACACACACACACACACACACACACAAGCTAAAAAAAAACACAGAAGAGGGGCACCTGGGTGGCTCAGTCCGTTAAGCAGCCGACTTCAGCTCAGGTCATGATCTCACGGTTCGTGGGTTTGAGTCCCATGTTGGGCTCTGTGCTGACAGCTCAGAGCCTGGAGCCTGCTTTGGATTCTGTGTCTCCCTCTCTCTGTGCCCCTCTGAGCTGTCAGCACAGAGCCCAATGTGGGACTCGAACCCACAAACCGTGAGATCATGACCTGAGCTGAAGTTGGCCGCTTAACCGACTGTGCCACCACCCAGGTGTCCCAAGATTCAAATTTTTAAAAGGCAAAATAAAAAAGGGGATATTTTTTTCACTTGATTACAATAATTAGTTCTTAAAGAAATGTAAGAGGATTAGATTAGATGTCTTTTTAGTTCATGGCTCTAGAACCACCCTGCACTGGAGTTATGCTACACAGGACTTAAAATAATTTTCTGGGGCTATAACCAAGGTAAATATTTAGTAGAATTACAAATCAGGGTTGGAGAGCTTCACCTTCCTTAAGTAAATGCAGTTAACTGAAATTTAAAAGACTGCTTCATCTCACAAAGAATTGCATCTACTTTGAGGAGCATCATGATCCCCAGACTCTTAAGAACTCACTTTCTAGTAAAAGGAAACAAGGCCCCTGCTCAAAATCAAGTGAAAGGTCAGTAAGAGTGCAAAACCATAATCCTTGGGAGATTCAGGGACTGAAGACAGCCGCAACCCATCAGAGTTGCTGGATCAATGGAACTTAAGTGACAAATGTGGCTGCTGTGTGTGATACTGCAGGCCCAGGGTGTCACAGATAGAGCAGTGAAAGATAACTCTGCAACAGCCTGTGGGTCCTGGCATTGGTGGGTGATTACTCACAGCCTTGTGCGGAAGCTTGTGATTGGAGCATCAGTCTGTTCTTGAGGTGTCCTCAACCTGCCACCAGCGGCTCCTCTGCTTCTTCCAATCCCTTGGGGCAAACCGCAAGGCACTCTTCCCTGCACAAGTGTCTGATTCTGTTCCTCTTCTTTAAGAGGCTTTCCATCACACCATGTGAGGCTGTAAAAGCTTATTGTTTTTTCTTGAGGGAAAGCTATTAATTGTGGGAAAATGACCAGCTAATAATAATATCCATTATACCGTCTAAACAACAGAGTGGCATCTTATATGGCTGGGACATTTCCTCTTATTTTATGTTAAATTTAAAAGAAAACATTCCTAAATTACGCTTTCAAGAAGCATTTCCTTCTGCCGAAATAAATGGTTAGTAGCTATGCTGTTTTCTGGCTGTGTTGCTGATAAAAGCAGATTCTGCGAGGGAGGGTTAAAGGATCCCTGCAATCTGTCCCCTGTGGACGCTGCCTGAGTCACATCTCATTATCATTTGCCTGAATTAAAAGCCTCTTAAATGGTCTTACTGTCGTGACCAGGGCAGAGGCATATTTGTGTTTTGTTTTTGTTTTTGGTGACACAGCGTGCTCTGGCAATATGGCAAAGTCTCCAGCCCATCCTCAAAATAAAAGTTTTAAATGCACAATATAAAATACATGCAATTGCAAAGGTAACCAATTTTATACAAATAAAACTATCAGAATATTAAAAACAGATAGGTGGTCTAGTATTCTTTATTAATTTAGAAGAGTGGAAATATTTTCCAAAAGCCCCTTAGCAGACTTGCACCTCTCATCTCCTACTGGCAGATGCGGGTTCTTTCAGAATCCATTCTACCTCTTTCCTGGGACACAGGGCTGGAGACTCCATTTCCTGTTTTCCCTTGCAGCTAGGTACAGCGATGTGACTATGCTGTCACCAATATAAAATTCAATGGAATATGAGCAGAAGAAATGATACTGATAGAACAGCATTGCTACTAACATCTAGGTTTGGACCTTAAAATATTAGATGTGAGCTTTTCTTCTCTTTCACCTTCCTTTCAAATTAGAACTCCAACATTCAAATGCCCTAGAAGATGGTAGAGCATCACAGAGAAAAAAAACATGGACCCTTGGCAGTACCCCCCAGAGCTGTCCTCCCTGCCCCCCAGCTTAGGTGGGCCACACTAGTATGAGAGAGAGAAATACATCTCTATCTTCTTTAAGCCACTAGAGTTTGGGGTTTCTACTATACACAACAGCTTCGTCTTTAACCTAACTAATCCACAGATCCATTCCCAAACTAAACCATGACTAGTTAGATGAAATCATTTGGGTAGAGTAGATACTAGACTCCAAGGGACTATGTCTTACATGTAGAATATACACAAAAAGAGACATTTACCTTATGGGAATTCAACTATAGTTTTTGTTTGTTTGATTTTTAGATGTTTGTTTATGGAGAGAGAGAGAGAGAGAGAGAGAGAGAGAGAGAGAGAGAGAGAGAAAGAGCATGAGCAGGGGAGGGGCAGAGAAAGGGAGAGAAAGAATCCCAAGCAGGCTTCACACTTTCAGTGCAGAGCCTAGCAAGGGGCTTGAGCTCACGAACCAGGAAGTCATGACCTGAACCGAAATCAAGAGTCAGACACTTAACTGAATGAGCCACCCCAGGCGCCCCTCAACTATATGTTTTTAGAAAAAGAGAGAAAGAACTATTTAAATAGTAATGGTAATTCAGCCATTATACTGAAAGAGCACAGCACATGCCATGGATTTAACATGAGATAACCATCACGCATCTCTTACTCCTTCCATCTCAGTTTCACAGTTGCTGCTTCCCGTGTGAACCTTTGGTCTCACCAAGTGTGTTTCTAGGGTTTAAATCTACAATATGCATTTTTCATCCAACACAGACCCTAAATGCAAAGGAACTACTTCATCTGGTCCTGTAGGGAAGATAACATGTATGTTCTAACATGAAGAGGATCTTCTAGGAGGGATTTGACTCTAAGCAATTTTCATCTTAAGTGCTGACTTCAAAATTTAATCCATGAATAAAATTCAGGTCTACCATATTAGTCTCAAAGTGATAGAATCTGCAGCATGGCGGGGCCTTACATGTCCATCTAGCCCCAACTACCCATATGATTGAGTCTCCTATGAAAATAAATGTTTGTTGATACTCGTGACCAATTGAGGAGCTCTTCCCATGATTTATTTATTTTTTAATGTTGAGAGAGAGACAGAGCATGAGCAGGGGAGGGGCAGAGAGAGAGAGGGAGACACAGAATCCAAAGCAGGCTTGAAGACCCAAGCTGTCAGCACAGAGCCCAATGAAGGGCTTGAACCCACGAACCATGAGATCATGACCTGAACCGAAGTCGGTCTCTCAACCAACTGAGCCACCCAGGCAGCCCCCACCCATTATTCTATGCTAGCATTTCCCCCACCCTTCTATGCCTGTGCACACACATTCCCTGGTAGTTCCCTTGTTTACCTAGGAAACATCCCCTTCAAGATTAAGGTCAAAGATCACACCTTCTGTGAATACTCAGGCAGTTTTATATGCCCCTTCCTTTCTGCTCCCATTGTAACTCTTTTGGTTCATATACTATAGCACTTATTACAATGTTCTCTTTGCCTAATCTCCGCATCTCCTTGAAGGAGGAGACAGGTGATTTATCTTTAAGTCAGGCTTTGAGACAATACATAACCCTGTAAGCAATCCCTAAATATTTTAAAATGTTAATTATGACAGTACATGTTAAATTCATTTTTGGATGCGAGATTAATTTGTTTGAGCTTCAAAAGAGGGTTCTGAAAGACTCCAGAAAATCGCCAGAGTCCTTTCTTTCATTCTTGGTAAGTTCTATCTTCTGTTTTTTAACTTTGACTTGAATAAAGAAAGCAATAGGACATGCTTTTCATTTTTACTAACAATTTTAATCATTTCAAAAGTGGCCTTCCTATAAATGGTTGATAATATATAGTATAAACTCTATAAAGGGGAATTTGGCAATATCTAACAAGCCTACATTTACATTTATACTTTAACCAGGAACCCTAGTTCCAAGCTTTTACCCTGAAGATACACCTCCAATGATACAAAAAACCATATACACATACAAGATTATTCAGTGTAGCACTATATATAATAGCAAAATATTGAAAGCAATCTAAGTGCCCATCCGTAGGATAAATTGAATAAACAATATCACATTCACATAGTGGATTACTCTATAGCTATATAAAAGAAAAAAGAATATCTCTATGAACTGATATCCTGATTTTCAGTATATATTGTGAAAAGAAAAGAAAAAAGAGCAAAGTATGCTACCTTTTGTGTAAGAAGAGAGTTATAAGAAAAAATATATATGTATGTATGTGGGTGGATGTTTGTGTATATTTGCTTATTTAAAATACAGAAAAGATGAACTATAAACTAATAAAAATAGTCACTGGAGTGACTCACCTACTGGAGTGAAGTAGGTATGGGATGGAAGAGATAGGGAAAGGAGTGAGACTTTTCCAAGTGTAACTTATTAAATTGTTTTGACTTCTAAACCATGTAAATGTTTTATATATTCAAGAAAACTAAATCAGCAAAGACAGAAAGTAGGGAGACACTTAAAACAGTATGGCAACAGAAACAAATGAACTCAATTGTATGAAATTGATGATACAACAAAAAAGAAAAGATAAATGAAGTTTTTAAAAGTGTTCTGATTGTACACCTAAATGGGATGTGTTCCAAGTACAAAAATACCTATAAAGATCTTGAGGAGCACCTGGGTAGCTCAGTCGGTTGAGCGTCTGACTTCGGCTCAGATCATCTCACGGTTCATGGGTTCAAGCCCCACGTCGGGCTCTGTGCTGACAGCTCAGAGCCTGGAGCCTGCTTCAGAGTCTGTGTCCTCTCTCTCTCTGCCTCTTCCCAGCTCTCTCTGTCTCTGTCTCTCTCTCTCAAAAAAAATTTAAAAATATTAAAAAAAATAAAGATCTTGAATTTTATTTTGTGATTTTGATTTTGGCTGTAGTATTGGTGTAGTTTTTTAAAAACTGTTTTTTGTGTGTAGAAAAATACAGCAAATATGTAACTATATTGATGGCTTGGGGAATTAGGAGAAGGAAGGCATAGATATGGAATGGGGGAATAAGAGAAAGAATCTTGAGGTATTGGGTTAAATTGGAGGTATTATTATGAATTCACTACACACACACACACACACACACATACACACATGCGCGTACATTTTCTGGCTCTGTATACTGAGAGGAATAGATGTAGTGACATCTCAGTATACTGAGGGTTAGATTTCCAGCTCTTGATTTCTAGATCCCATTCTTCACTAAAAGGAACCATGGCTCTTTGAAGAAATGGCTGAATCAAGGGATAATATATCTTGCTATGCCAGAAAACAAGGCAATGGTAAAAAACTGATGGGAACATGTCAAAAGAACACTGGCCAAATTTGGGACAATTTTAACCTCAAAAATATTACTAATGGCAGTGGATTAAAACATTACTTTATTCCGTTCAAGCTGCTGTAACAAAAAGCCACAAAGTGGGTAGCTTATAAATAATAGGAATTTATTTCTCACAGTTCTGGAGCTAGAAATCCAAGATCAAGGCACCAGAGCAGTTGAGTTTTGGTGAAGGCCTTCTTCCTGGTTTGTGGTTAATGCCTTCTTTGTTCTCATGTGGTGGAAGGGATATTTCTGTAGCCTCTTTTCTCAGGCACTAATTCCATTCATGAGGGCTACACCTTCAAGCACCCAAAGACCACCAACTCCTAATACCATCATCATTAGGTATTAGGATTTCGACATTAGAATTTTTGGGGAGCACACACATTAAGAACATAGCACACAATAAATAAAAAAAGAAAACATGAGCCCATAGTGATACCAAAAATGGTGGGAGTGGCAGAAGAAAAGTTACATTACAGAAGAATCCAGCTAATGAATGTAGAAGGAATGACACAAACATCATCATTTTGCAACCACTAATTTAGTAATAAATTGAGGCAAGGATCAGCAGTTAATGCTAAAACCACTAGATGAAAAGGTGCTTTTCAAACCACTAATATCTTGGTGTTTGAACAAGATATTACAAAGTTTCAAATTATTACTCTACAGATTACTTATTGAGTACAAATGGAAAAACGTACCTTTACCACCATCTTTTTTAAACCTTTTTCTTTCTTGAGAGAGAGAGGGCGCAAGTGAGGGGCAGAGAAAGAATCCAAGGAGGGGCAGAAAGAAAAAGAGAGAAAAAAAAAAAAAAAAGAAGAGGACAGAGAGAGAAGTGGGGCTTGCCCAAAGCAGGGCTCAAGCTCGCCCGATGTGGGACCTGAACTCATGAACCGTGGAGATCATGACCTTAGCCAAAGTCAGATGCTTAACAAGTGAGTCACCCAGGCACCCTACATTTACCACCATCTTAAACACAGATCAAACATAACCTCATCAGTAACTGAGCAAACTAACTTCATGTGCCTCTTAAAACATAACCACCTATGGGAAGCATTCATACCAAAAATGATGAACTTGCATCTAATCATGATAGAAAAAATAAGATAAATCTAAATTGTAGACTATTCTACAAAACAGCTGGCCTGGACACTTCAAAAATATCTGTGTGATAAAAGTGAAAAAATGGGGAGGCACTGATTTTCGATGAATAGACTAAAGAAACAAGACAACAACAACAACAAAAAAGAAGTAGGACAACACAATGTAATGCATGACTGACCCTTGATTGGATCTTGGACTGGCAAGGAAAGCCAACTATAAAAGACATTATGTAATTGGAACAATTGTTACAGTTTGACTATGGAGTTGATATTATTAAATATTATATCAATGCTGAGTTTTTTTAGTATAATACTGTGATTATGTATGGCAGAATGGCTTTGTTTTAGTAAATACATTCTGCAGTATTCAGGGCTCGTGTGAACTATGGAGTGTCACAATGTCAGTAACTTACTTTCAAATAATTCAGCAAAAATAATTATTGAACGGGGGGGGATGCCTGGGTGACTCAGTCAGTTACATGTCCACTCTTGATTTTGGCTCAGGTCAGGATTTCACAGTCGTGAAATCAAGTACTGCGTTGGCTCAGCATGGAGTGTGGAGCCTGCTTGGGATTCTCTCTCTGTCCCTCCCCTGTTCGTGCTCTCTCTCTCTCTCAAAATAAATAAATAAACTTAAAAAATTAGTGAAAGAAGAAGAGAGAAAGGGAGAGGGGTAATATGTATGCCATATAAAGACAAAGTCAATGTGGCGGCGTGTTAACAACCGGTGAATGTAGGCTGATGATACACAAGTGCTTATTCTTTTCTTCCCAATTTGTTTTGTAGGTTTGAAATTTTTCAAAATTTAAAAAAACACAAGAAGAGGTTCAACATAGAAGAAGCTCAACATAGGCTTTGTGTTGTCAACCAGGTTTGGAAGGCGAATGGGAAAACAAAAGCAAAAACAAACAAACACAAAAGCAGAAAGAGTGAGGAGAGCTCAGCTCATCTACCTCGCCTTAGGCAGCACTGTCCTGAGTGTGAGAACCTCCAGTCTGGTCAGTTCTCCGAGAACTATGTTCTACTTTATACCTATTGCCTGTATCATATATAAAAATAAAACCACAAAACCAACAAAAGTTATAAAGGATATTTTTGGGACTTTAGGGAAATTTGAAGATAGAACGTATATTAGATAAGATTACTGTACCAAAGATAATAATCGTATTCGTGATAATGATATTGTAGCTATGTAGGAGAATGTTCATGTTCTTAGGAAGGAAATGCTGAAATACAACATCTGACATTTACTCTCAAGTGATTCAGGGGTACAGGGAAGGGAAGTGTGTGTGTGTGTGTGTGTGTGTGTGTTTAGAGAGAAAAAAATACATAGTAAATGTTAATAACTTGAGGATTCAGATTAAGGGTGTAGGGGAATTTACTGTGCCATTCATAGAACTGTTATGTAGATTAAACATTTTTCAAAATTAAAATTGGAGTAAAGTTTCCCCATTTACTTTCGTTCTCCCTGGGTGGCTGCTAATTGGTTTGGCTTTCTTTTTTCAGTTTATTTATTTTGAAAGAGACAGAGAAAGAACGTGCGGGGAGGGGCAGAGAGGGACAATCCCAAGCAGGCTCCATGCTTGAACATGTGGGGCTTGAACACACGATGACCTGAGCTGAAGTCAGGTGCTTAACTGACTGAGCCACCTAGGTGCCCCCCCAAATGCTTAATGATATCCATAATGACAAATTCAATGCAGCAAACATTTATTGGGATCCCACTTTACAAGCACTATGCTAAAATGCACAGTTCTTGGCATTTGGGAGTTCACCATTTAATGAGGAAACAGATAAATACACACTCATTATAATACAGGTGGACTGCACTAAGTGCTATAATAGAGGCACAAAGTATTACAGAAATACTGAGAAGAGAGTTAGCAGCTTATTCTCACAAGGATTATCAGGAAGTGATTCATAGAGGAGATAATACAAAGGCTAAGCATTAAAGGATATATAAGATTTCAACAGGTATAAAGGGAAGCAGATCATTCCCAGTAAAGGAAATGGTTTTAGCAAAAGTACTGAGGAATGAAAGATCATGGTAAGTTTGTAAGGGGATAAGCATTTGGTATGGAATAACTAGGTCTTCAGATGTGTGTTATGAAATATAGGAGATGCAACTGAGAGGAAATTTTGGAACTGTAACGTTAAAAAAAATCAAGTATCTACCATGTGAAAGTCGCTGTGGTGGAGGCTTTACAAAGATGCATATATTTGTATTCAAAGCAACCCCATTAAGTATATTATTTTCCAGGTCCCATCCCATAAGAGATTCTCATTCAGTAGGTAGGGAGCATGAAGGAGATAAAGAACATGCATTTTATTTTATTTTATTTTATTTTTTCATTTATTTTATTAAAAAATTTTTTTTACATTTTATTTATTTTTGAGAGACAGAGAGAGACAGAGTGTGAGCAGGGGAGGGGCAGAGAGAGAAGGAGACACAGAATCCAAAGCAGGCTCCAGGCTCTGAGCTAGCAGTCAGCACAGAGCCCAACGCGGGACTCGAACCCACGAACCGTGAGATCGTGACCTGAGCCAAAGTCGGACGCTCAACTGACTGAGCCACCCAGGCGCCCCAAGAACATGCATTTTAAACAAGCACTCTAGGTGACTGTGATGTAAGAGATCCATGAATGACACTGAGAAATACTGATTGAGAGAAAAGAATGAATTTGCATGAAGGCAAGTTGACACATTTTAAAAATTTATTCTTCCCGGCCCGTGCCATACTCTTAAATCAACCTATGACAAACAGACATTATTCTCCTTTTCTAGGTGATTAAATTGAGGCACAAAGAGGCTAAATAACTTGTTTAAGTTTACTTAGCTAAAATGTGACAGTGCCTGGACCTATGAATCTAAATGTCTACTACATATCTCTATCTAGATGCCCTAAACAAAAGTTCAAGTTCACGGGCGCCTGCGTGGTTAAGTGTCCGACTTCAGCTTAGGTCATGATGTTGCGGTTCATGGGTTTGAGCCCCACGTCAGGCTCTGTGCTCACGGCCTGGAGCCTGCTTCAGATTCTGTGTCTCCCTCCCTCTCTCTCTCTCTGCCCCTCCCCTACTTGCACTCTTTCTCTCTCTCAAAAAAAAAAAAAAAAAATTAAAAAAAAAAAAGACTTGTGAACTTGAACCATGCAGAAGTTGTTTTTTTAAAAAAAAGTGGGGTGCCTGGGTGGCTCAGTGGGTTAAGTGACTGACTTCAGCTCAGGTCATGATCTCGCTGTTCTGGAGTTCGAGCCCTGCATCAGGCTCTGTGCTGACAGCTAGGAGCCAGGAGCCTGTTTCGGATTCTGTGTCTCCCTCTCTCTCTGGCCCCTCCCCACTCGTAGTCTGTCTCTCTGTCAAAATAAACATTAAAAATTTTTAAAAAATTAAATAAAAAATAAAAAAATTTTTAAAAAGTTCAGGTTCAACATACTCCAAAAGAGTTAATCATTTTCTCTACGTGGCCTTTGCCCCAAACACAAACATATCTGTTCCTACTCTGATATACCCAATCTCAAGGAACAGCACCACTGTGTACCCATATATCCATGCTAGAATTCTTCCTCACCTGCTAAATCTAATAAATTTCTTTATCCTGTCAATTTCATTTTCTTAATAGTTTTCGATAGTCTCTTTCCACCCACACTACTACTGATTTAACAGTAACAGCTTCATTTACTGAGTGCCCACACCACATCTAGCACAGGACATTAATCCTTAGGCCAACTCTGTGAGGTAGGTAATGTTACTGTCCTATTATATTGATGAGGACTCCATTGCTTTGATTCTGACCTTTTACCTCTATACAGATGAGCTCTAGAAGAACGCCTCAGCTTTTCCTCTTACCTTTCCCAGTTCTTATGCCTACAACTAGTTCTAGAACACCTCCTCTTGCTTATCCTGACAAATGAAACTTAAAAGATAAAAACTAAACTTATGACAGCCTTTTTCTATTTTCTGATTATCATCAATGGTACCTCCTCAGTTTTTCAGTTTTTTCAGTTTTGTAGTTTTTAATTTTGAAGTTTAAGAGGAATCATGATGTATTTTAGGAAGGAATGGGAAATAATGTTAGAATGTGACCTGGGTGTACTTCATTTGATGTCACTTTTTTTTTTTTTTTGCTCTGTGTCTATGCAAGTTATGTAATTTCCCTATCCTTAAGTTTCCTTAAACAAAGGATGACATTCCTAGGAATGTTAATTCATATAGTCTTATATGAGCAAGGTACAATATATGTGTTAAATCCATTTTTGAGGGGGGACAACCCCTCCAGTGTGGCACACTCATAAATTAGAACTCCGATATATCTTAGGCCCATAATCTGGATAATCTTTGCCAGACACATCCATCTCCTACATAAATATCTCAAGTGGCTATGCCTTGTCCACTAACTGAAAGGTAAACCCAGCTCTGCAGACATTATGTCAACCATTCCACTGCCTACTCTTACACCTTTCCAGCTTCACTCCATTAAATAATCCAGTGGAGCCATTTGGTTCACAAGTATTATGTCTTCATACTCCTTAGCCTTCTCTCATTCTGCCCCTTCTATATCTCAGTGCCCTCCCATTCCTTTAACCAATCCAGATATATTCCTTTCTTTAAGACCAAGGTTGGTAGCAAATAAGCAACTAGGTGTCTGGATAAAAAAAAAAAAAAAATGAGTGAATGTGGTTCAAAACCAAGGCATGAACAGAGAGCATGTGTTGGGGCTCTTTTTTTCTGTGGAGCCCAATTATGGAGGTGTGACTATTCACTATACAGATTATGTAGGTGTGATTGTTTACAATGTGACAAACTATAAAACTGAAAACTTTCCTTAAATGCCTACAAATGCTGGATAAAAATAAACATCCCTTGAAATGCTTAGCAGAGCTTGCGGACAAAAGGGAAATTCCCATAGGGCAAAAGTGAAGAAACAGTTGAAAATCAGAATGGTAAGCTGATAAATGAAGTCACGCTGGGGCATTTGCCATTCTTATAGTCTTTTATGAGATACTTTGTGACTAGAAGATAAGACTTGAGCAAGGTAGGACATTGTAACTGTGACACCCCTCATAAATATGCTGAGTGCCCTTCTTAAACTCATCTTCAGTAAAAGGATTGACCAAACAAATCTACCCACTGGAAGAGGGAAAAGCAAGGGCTCTGTGTGTGGGAAAAATGTGTCCCTTGAGAATTTATAATCACACACTTACCTACACATCACTTTGGGGTTCAAATGTACAATAGCAGCCTGATCTGGGAGGACCTCAGTCAGGAAATGGACTAAAAGTAGTCCCAGATTGAGAGTAATGTAGGATGCCAAGAAGAAACAGATATAAATCTTTGACAGAGCAAATGTCAAGAAGGACATAGACCATTCAGGATTCCCACAGATAAAAAGTTACTGTCAACCTAGAACACTAAGAAAAATTAGGATTAATAAATGAGGACCTTTTCAGACAAAGAAAAACTGAGAGAGTTTATCAATAGATCCCCACTAAAGAAACTTGCCAAGGAAGGAAGGAAGGAAGGAAAGGGAGGAAGGGAGGAAGGAAGGAAAATGAATTGATCCACAAAGATCCAAACTGCAAGAAGGGAATGATTGGCAAGGAAACCGGTATACATGTGGGTAAATATAAGCAAACATTGTAATGATTAAAAAACAAAATATCTTAATACAATAAATAATATAAGAAAATACCTACTTTTAAAGGAACTAAATTATTGGATAACAATAATGTATAAGATGGAAGGGAAGTGATGAAGCAAAGATACTTTACTGAAGTAAAGATAGAAATTAATTTTAGACTTGTTTAGATTTTATTAGGATGAACTACATGAGATTCCTAATATCCAACTCTTTATCTATAAAATATTATCAATCTCATATGGTTCAACCTAATATATTACAATTTTAAAGATAACCTTAGTGGTTATGTGCTTAGTGCACATAGAAATAAAATGTACAGCTACCAAAAAAGGGAGAGACAAAAGCAGAATAAAACCTCAATACAAAAAAAAGTGGACAATAGATGATACCATTAATATAAAAAGTTGAACATGAAGAGCAATATAAAACATGGGTTGTGGATACAGATAGATACTTGAAAAGTATAAAGGAAATTCAGGAGACTGATAAGGGTGGAGGGAAAGGGATCAAACTGTATTTCTAAGTTTTTTAAAAAAAATGGAATATGGGTAATATGCATAATAATTTGCAATGAATTAAACTTATGTTTAATAATACAGCTTTTAAAGCCATAAATTTTTTTAATTTTTAAGTTTATTTTGAGAGAGAGAGAGGGAGAGAGAGTGAGAATGAGCACGAGCAGGGGAGGAGCAGAGAGGGGGAGAGAGAATCCCATGCAAACTCTCCATCATCAGCACAGAACCCGACACGGGGCTCAATCTCACAAGTTGTGAGATCATGACCTGAGTTGAAACCAAGAGTCAGATGCTTAACTGACTGAACCACCCAGGTGCCCCCATAAAAATTCTTTAAAAGCCATAAAGTTCAAAAGACAAAAAAAAAAGCCCTAATATGTATTGTTTTCCAATTCCCACCATGTTTGATTTTAGAATACCAATGTGTGACATCACTGAATGCAGAAGTAATAAGAGTTATACAGTAGCTCATCTAACATAGTATTTTCACCATACAGATAACAATAGATGTAGCTAACTTCAAGAGCATAGAATGTAGTAAAATAATTAGGAATTAATTTTAAATATATATTACCTCTGTTTTAAATTTATTTAAGTTTATATAATTTAGTTTTTAATAATGGCTATGTCTAAAAACTGGCTTGGATGGGCACCTGGTGGCTCATTTGGTTAAGGCCCCAACTCTTGGTTTCCGCTCAGGTCATGATCTCACAGTTTGTGAGATGGAGCCCCACGTTGGGCTCTGTGCAGACAGTGTGGAACCTGCTTGGGATTCTCTCTCCCTCTCTCTCATTCTGCCCCTCCTGTTCTCTCTCAAAATAAATAAATAAACTTTAAAAAAACCTGGCTTACAAAATTCCTGAAAATTTAACAATCAATTCTCACAAGCCAGTGAAAGCCACATCCAGCATACCACCGCACAAGTATGCATCCAAAGTAGTTACTTCTGAGTGACATCAGTGAAAATGTTGTGAAGAACGTCTGAAAATCCTCTTCTTCATAAAAGCAATGAGACTATTGGCAAAAGTGTAAAAATAAACTTACTCTGTTCTCTGGAAGTTAACAAAGGTCTACAACAATTTAGGATGTATTTATTTTAAAAAAAAACAACAGAGTTGAAAAGTGTGCTTTGTGCAATTTTAACTTGCCCTATTCCATACAATCTACTCCTTCCCTAGTTCTGGGGTAGCCTTGATAAGCAACAACCCACAATCACAGTGAAAACTACCAGCCTGGAAGTCATGCAAGATGGAATAATCTAATAAAACTCCTTCAAATCTCCTCTCCTAAAGAGCTGTCATTCTTTGACCTGTCTGATGGTTCTCTGGAAAATCCAACTCATAGGCTGTCTTTATTTGATCTGACTTGGAGTTTGCCAGTATAAACCTCTTTTTCCCCCAAAGAAGTTTGTCCAAAACTACCAGAGACAAATGTTTAACAATGCAGCTGCCTGATGCATTAGATAGAAAGGCAAACAAGAGGTTAACCAAAAACCTCAAAAGGGAAAACTGGGAAATCAGATCTCCATAGAGGGCTTTGAAAAGCTCTGATAGGAACCTTGGTATTGAAATGATGATACACATGTCCAGAATTGTGAAAATGCTCAGGAATGACATGGGAAGGCCCTAAGCTCACCACTCTGGCTAACCTTGAGACTCAGCATAAGCAAGAAATAGGCAGAATTTTAAACTGCCTGGCTGAATGTTGACTAGACACCGCAAACTGCAAACAGAGCCCCTCAGCAAACCTCTGTCCAATCATTATCTCAGGAAACTATATTCAAAGAACTAAAGGAAAGTATAAGGACAATACCTTAAAAAATAGAGAATATCAATAAAGAGATAGAAATGATTAGAGAATATCAATAAAGAGATAGAAATGATTAGAGAATATCAATAAAGAGATAGAAATGATTTTTTAAGGACAAAATAGAAATGCTGGAGTTGAAAAAGTATAATACCTGAAGTGAAAATTTCACTAAAAAGGCCCAACAGGAGGTAAGAATCAGCAAAAGTAAAAAATACATTAATTGAGATTATTCAGTATGAGAAAAAAGGGAAAAAGAGTGAAGAAAATGAACAAAGCCTCAGACACCTGAGAGACTACCATCTAAAATACCAATATACTCATAACGGGCATCAAAGGAGAGGAGACGGAATGGGCAGAAAGGATATTTGAAGAATGACTGAAAATCCCAATTTTATAAAAACAACAATGCACATATCCAAAAAGCTCAATATATTCCAAGTAAGATAAATTCAAAGTAATCCACATGTAGACACATCATAGTGAAACTGTCAAAAACAAAAGACAAAGAATTTTGAAAGCAGCAAGAGAGAAATGACCTGTCAAGTCCAAGGAAAAACTTTAACAGTTGGGTTTCCCATGAAGCCAAAAAGCGGGATGACATAGTCAAAGGGCTAAAAGAAAATGACTTAAAATTTTCTTTAATGTTATTTATTTTTGAGAGAGACAGAGCATGAGCAGGAGAGGGCCAGAGCGGGGTGAGGGGGCACAGAATCTGAGCAGGCTCAAGGCTCTGAGCTGTCAGCATAGAGCCTGATGTGGGGCTCAAACCCCTGAAATGTGAGATCATGAACTGAGCCCAAGTCAGACACCTAACTGACTGAGCCACCCAGGCATCCCAAGGAAAAGACTTTTAATGGAGCAAAATTATCCTTCAAAACTGAAGGATCAACTCCGTCATTACAGCATGAGCAGCTCCATAACCTGCTCCAAAATGAAAATTATTAAAGCTAACAAAAACTAAAAACAAACAAAACACACACATAAACAAAAAATTTTAACTCCTCCCCCACCAAACTGGAAAAAAGTAAACCACTCAAAACATTTGGAAATGATTCTAAGAGCAAACAGCAAATTAAGAAACATCTCCTGAGGTGCCTGAGTGGCTCAGTCAGTTAAGCATCTGACTTTGGCTCAGGTCATGATCTCGCAGTTTGTGGGTGCAAGTCCCACATTGGGCTCTTTACTGTCAGCACGGAGCTTGCTTGGGATCCTGTCTCCCTTTCTCTCTCTGCTCCTCCCCCACTTGCACTCTCTCTAAATAAATAAACTAAAAAAAAAAGGGAAACATCTCTTCAGGAAATTCTATAATTTTTTGGTAGGCAAGGTGAGTATCTGTGGTTTTTCAGGAAGACTGCTGCCTGTTTCCCTACCCGCAGCCAGTGAGGTGGTGACTCCACTGGATGGCTGCAGCCAAGAACACAGAGCTGTTTACCCTTTCAGCTACTAGCTGGAAGGCTTTGTTCCAGGGAGAAACAGGACCCAAGTGTTGCTCATCCTGCTCCCAGCTGTCTGTTGCTGAGACTAAGTCCTAAGTGAATGTAGTTGAGAGGTAGGGGTTCCCTTCTTTCCCCCCGACCTCTACCTTGGGAGACTCTACCTGGGTATAGCACAATGAGAATCCTGGAGGAAGTACAATACAAGGAAAATTCAAGTTCAAACCACAATGAGATAATGTTTCACATCCACCCAGATGACACAATAAAAACAAAACAAAACAAAAAACAATACTATGTGTCAATGAGGAAAGATTTAGAAAAATTGGAATCTTCGTGATTCCTAAAATCTTTGTAAAACAATTTGGCAGTTCCTCAAAAGATTAAACATAAAGTTGTCACATGACCCAGCATTTCCAATCCTGGTGTATATCTGAGAGAACTGAATGGTTCTGTTCACACGAAAAGGCTAGAATAAGCACATCTATAGCAACAGAAAGTAGATTAGGGGCTCCTGGCTGGCTTAGTCGGTAGAGCATGTGACTCGTGATCTTGGGGTTGTGAGTCTGAGCCCCAGGTTGAGTGTAGAGATTACTTAAAAAAATAAAACCTTAAAAAAAAAGATTAGTAGTGGTAGGAGTTGGGGCAGGGAGGGAAGAAAGGAGTGACTGCTAATGGTTATGAGGTTTCCTTTTGGGGTGGTAAGTATAGTAGTGGTAAAGTACTGCACAAGTTTATGAGAATAAAAAGTCCATTGAACTGCATAATTCAAAAGGGTGAGTTAATGGTACCTTCATCATATCTCCTGGTGGGGAAGTGAGAGGAGGAGGGAGAAGGCAAGGGAGAGGGAGAGGGGGAAGCGGGGGTAGAGGGAGGAATAGTTACTTTTCACTTGGACATTATGGCTTAGGAAGTTGGAAATCACTTGGTCAGCCTCATGCAGTGTCAACCATACACTAATAGCTTACCTCAGTTCCCGTTTCTCTCCAATCCCAAGCCCGACTTCCCCCTGGCCACACTTTGCAGTCCTTATAGGTTTTAGTAGAGCCTTGTACTTTCATTTGCCCCCATGATAGGGAAGCAATTTCAGGGGAGGACATAAGGAACTTAACCGAACTCTGAAATTAAAAGAAAAATATGTTAAATAAGTTATGAAGTAAGGCTGAAACAACTCCAAAATACAGGACCTATTCTATATACAAAAATGTATTTTAAAATATAATACTATATACAAAATACAGTAAACCCTGGTCCCCTGTGAGTTAACTTTCTCATTTATGTGATTGTCACTTCTTCTCTATAGAGGTCTAAAAAGTAGAATGTTATTCTTGGGATCCTGAATCATTTATCTAACCATGGAAACTAGATACATTACTTCTCCGACTTTGGGTGGAATTCTTGATATTTTTTGAGAGATAAAATTAAAAGGAGATTTTCTTCAGCATGATGGAGTAAGGAGGTTGACACATCCTTTCCCCAAAAAGTAAGTATAAAGTTGTACAAATCTTTCAAAATAATAACTTGGCACTCTGGAAATAATAATAAAGGCATACTACAAGCTTATTTATGAAAGCCACTGAATTTCGGAGATCAGTAACATGGCTTGTTCCTGCCTGAGATCACTGTCATGTCCCCACATCAGTTCTGTTGGCACAGAGGTTCCACGTGGTTGAGGCAGAACATGAAAACCAACAACAGTCTTGCTGCTTTGGCCAGAGGAAACTTGACTGACTTAGAGCATTAGAAGTTAAACTGGTGATCTTGGTGGCAAGCAGGCAAATATGGATGGCAGGTGGCTCTGCTTCCTTGCTGTTGTGAGTGTTTGGGGCAAGCAATGGATGTGCAGAATAGGCAGGGATTGAAAAGGAATTTCTCAGGCTGACAGCTATAGGGGGCTTGATGAGCTGTCCACATATCTGGCGTGGACCAACTGCTGTGAGTATGCATATCAAAGACACAAACTGAGTAGGCCTAAATCATGCAAACATTCTGGGCCAGTGGAACCAACAGCACATGCAATATAGAGAAGCAAGAAAGCTCAAGAGGACTTAGAATAATGTAAAAGCCAGGCAAGACACAAAAACAACATGAACATTGAATGTACGCCCTAGTGCACACACTGACCCACCAGCAGAGTTAAAGTCTTACTGGCTTGAGGTGTTTGAACACAGTCTTTCTTTGACTGAATACTAAGCTATGCAGAAACAGAGGAGACCCCTAGGAAGCCAATCTTAAAAGCAAGAAGAGAAATTAAAAGAGTGCCTGGCTAGTTCAACTGGAAAAGCATGCGATTCTTGATCTTGAGATCATGAGTTCAAGCCCCACGTTGGGTGTGGAGGTTACTAAAAAAAGAAATAAACTTTTAAAAAAATGAAAAGGGCGTCTGGGTGACTCAGTCAGTTAAGTGTCCGACACTTGGTTTCTACTCAGGTCATGATCTCATGGTTCATAAGTTCAAGCCCTGCATCAGGCTCTGCACTGGCAGCATGGAGCCTGCATGGGATCCTCTCTCTCACTCCCTCTCTCTCAAAATAAATAAATCAACTAAAAAATAATAAATGAATAAAAATTAAAAACAGATTTCAGTTTCCACACATTGCATGAGAGACAGAATTTACAGATTTAGTCTAAGCAAGTGACTAAATACAAACAAAGAACAATAACGGGCAGGGGGAACACCAGAATCTGGGCTTCCTGCAATATATTATCTAAAATATTCAGTTTTGGAGCTCCTGGGTGGCAGTCGGTTGGGCGTCTGACTTCGGTTCAGGTCAGGATCTTGTGGTTTATGGGTTTGAGCCCTGTGTCGAGCTCTGTGCTGATGGCTCAGAGCCTAGAGCCTGCTTAGGATTCTGTGTCTCCCTCTCTCTCTACCCCTCACCCACTCACACTGTCTCTCTCCCTCTATCTCAAAAATAAACATTAAAAATTTTAAAAAAATTCAGTTTTGCACAAAAAATTACAAGACATGCAAAGAAACAAAAAATATGACTCCCCCTCATTAATTGAAACTGTATCTGAGTGTTACCATATTTGATTTAGCAAAGATTTCAAAGAAATTATTATTATAAATAAATTCAAAGAACTAAAGAAACCATACTACAGAATTAAACAAAATTATGACAATAACTCCAATCAATACAGAATCACAATAAAGACATTAAAAAAAAGAATCAAACAGAAATTCTAGTATTTATAAGTAAAATAACTTAAAAAATGATTGTAACAGGGTTCTACAGAGAAACAGAACCAGCAGATTATGCATATTATGAGATTTATTTCAAGGTAGTGTCTCATGCAGTTGTCGGGGATGGCCAGCCCAAAATGTGTAGGCAGGTTGGCAGGCTGCTAACTCTTGGGCAGAAGTTGTCATTACAGTAACAATGTATTATTTCTTCTTCCTCAAGGAAACCTCAGTTTTGCTTTTAAGGCCTTTTAACTGATTGGATGAGACCTACAAATATAGAGGACAATTTCCTTTATTTAAAAGTCAACTGACTGTAGATATTAACTGCATCTATAAAACACCATCATAGCAACACTTAGATTAGCATTTGATTGAATAACTGGGTACTATAGTCTAGCCAAGTGGACATATAAAACTAACCATCACAGTCCACCCCTTGTCAATCTGGCACCTATACAGATGTCCTTAAATCATATTTAATCTCCAAATAAACACAGTAACAAAGTGATACTTATGCCTAAAATTAGTAACTACTAATTCACTTTTGCAGCTTCAAATACTGAATATCCATTTTAAAAATATATAGCAAAGTACATAAACATACTGTTTTAGATGCTGTGGGAGAAGGATACATATTTATAAGACGTAATTCCTGTTCTTAGGAACTAATATTACTCTAGAGAGAATACATATACAAATAACTATAATTTTTAAGGTAATTTTTTAAAGAATATGAAGTAACTTTTGAAAATTGGTATAAGGGAAGTATAATGGATTGTTATGAGTGTTGAGAAAGACTTCTGTGTTAGTTGGCTAGAGCTTCCATAACAAAGTACCACAGACTGAGTGGCTTAAAAAACATAAATTTTTTTTTCTCAGTCTGGAGGCTGGAAGTCCAAGATCAAGGTGCCAACAGAGTTGATTTCTGGAGATACCTCTCTTCTGGCTTGCAGATGGATTTCTCCTTACTTTGTCTTTACATGGCTTATTTCTTTGTGCATTAGAACTCCTGGTGTCTTGGGGTGCCTGGGTGACTCAGTTGGTAAAGCAGCTGACTTTGGCTCAGGTCATGATCTCACGATTTGTGGGCTTGAGCCCCGCTTCAGGTTCTGTGATGACAGCTCAGAGCCTGGAGCCTGTTTTGGATTCTGTGTCTCCCTCTCTCTCTGCCCCTCCCCTATTCGTGCTCTGTCTCAAAAATAAATAAAACAATAACAAAAAAAGAACTCTTGGTGTCTTTCTTGGTCTTTTTTTGAGGGGGGGTTGGGGTTCAAATTCCTAATTCAATCTTTTTACTAGTTATAATTCCATTCATATTTTCTACTGTTTTTTGAAATTCAATAGTTTGTGTTGTTCTATTCATTTCACTTAGATTATCTAATTTGCCGGCAAACAGTTATTTATAATATTCCTTTATGATCCTTTTTTATTTTTATTTTTTTATGATCCTTTTTTAAAATTACTGTAGTTATGTTCCCTTGTTCATTTCAGATTTTAGTTACTTGACTTTTCTGTTTTCATCTTTGCCAGTCTAGCTAACGATTTGTCAATTTTGTTGTTATTTTCAAAGAATCAATTTTTGGATTTGTTACTTTTCTCTATTTTTCTATTCTCTATTTCATTAAGATCTATGCTAAACTTTATTATTTCCTTCCTATTTATTTTGTGTTTAGTTTGCTGTTTTGCAGTTTTATAAAGATGGAAAGCTAGGTTATTGATTTGGAATAATCTTTAAAATTTTTTTTAATGTTTTTTTTTTTTTTTGAGAGAAAGAGAGAGCATGAGCAGGGGAGGTGCAGAGAGAGACACACACACAGAATCCGAAGCAGGTTCCAGGCTCTGAGCTGTCAGCACAGAGCCTGATGCAGGGCTCGAATGCAAGAACCTCATGATCATGACCTGAACTGAAGTCGGAGGCTTAACTGAGCCACCTAGGTGCCCCTGAAAACATCTTTTTAAATATAGGCATTTACATACAGCATATTTCTCTTTAAGTAGTGGTTTAGGTGTATCCCCTAAGTTTTGGTTTTTTGTTTTCATTTTTATTTATCTCAAAGAGTTTTCTAATTTTATGATTCTTCTTTGAACAA
The DNA here is from genome assembly GCA_028646485.1 of Cryptoprocta ferox. Taxonomy (NCBI): domain Eukaryota; kingdom Metazoa; phylum Chordata; class Mammalia; order Carnivora; family Eupleridae; genus Cryptoprocta; species Cryptoprocta ferox. The sequence continues at coordinate 56,612,818 of CM053575.1, read as the reverse complement.
TTGGTTATTTGGGTGTATGTTAACATCCATATATAAATTAATTTTCCAAATTTTTTTGTTTTTGATTCTGGCTAAATTCCATGTTTGGAAAACATGTTTGGCACAATTTCAACATGTTTAAATTTGTTGAGTCTTTTTATGCCCTAGCACATGGTTTATCTTGGAGAATTTTCCATGTGTACTTGAGAAAAATGTGTGTTCAGCTATTGTGCAGTGTCCATAGATGTTTGATAAGTCTAGTTATTTTGTTGTGTTTTTCAAGCATATTTCTTTGTTGACATTCTTTTTAGTTGTCCTAGATGACCAGTATTGAAAGTGGAGAATTGGGGCACCTGTGTGGCTCAGTGGGTTAAGTGTCTGACTTTGGCTCTGGTCATGATCTCGCCGTTCGTTTGTTCGAACCCCATGTTGGGCTCTGTGGTGACAGCTCGGAGCCTGGATTTATCTCCCCCTCTCTCTTCCCCTCTCCAACTCATGTTCTGTCTATCTCTCTCTCATCATAAACTTTTAAAGATTAATTTTAAAAAAAGTGGAATATTGAAGTTTCCAAGTAGTATTGTTGAATTCTCTACTTCTCCTTTCAATTCTGCGTCTTGTGTATTAGGGCTCTTGATGTATTGACTCCTTTTGATTTTGATAAACCTCTAGCTTTAGGAATGAAGCATTGACCTTTGTATATCTTGCTGTAGGAATGAAGCATTGACCTAGGCTAATGCATTCAGTACATTCTACTTTCACTTTCCACACTGGCTCATGATTGAATACGAGATCTGAGATGGACCAATCAGTGTCAGTCTGGGGACTTTTTTGGGGAGATTCTGAGATATTGAGCCTGGGATGTATAGAATATAGAAAAGTACCTTGGAACTGCTAATACTGTGAGGGAAATCAGTCTGAAAATTCAGCCCATGAATAGGAAGACAACACAGAGAGAAGTACTGAGAAACAGAGTTACCACCTGATTAGACCATACCTCAAGCATGAACTACCACTGGTCTTTTAAATTATGTAAGGTAATAAATTTCCTTTATGTTTAAGCCTGTTTGTCTTTTACTTGCATATGAAAGCATTCTGACACAATTTATTTTAATGATTGACCAGATATCCAAATATCATCTTAATAGTACTAAAGAAACACTTTCGCAACCTAGTTGTGCTTGGTACTTGGAAAATTGATGTGCCTTCCATATCATACAATTTTAATGAATGAAAGATATACAGTAGCTACTTTACTCATGCTTAGATGTCATCTAGGAGTGTGATATTAAAGCAGAAATTTTACCAAATAGTATCTATTTCCTTTGTCATAATCAAGTGATAGATTCCATTTGTTCATTCATCCAGACATTCATTCATTCATTTAAAGCTAAGGGAATATGTTTCAACCTCTTCGTCTAAACCACAGCAACAAATACATTTTATGTCATAACACACACATTTTCATAAATACTTCTTGCAATATACTTATCATACTTATGCTTACTATAAGTGATATACTATTTTCTCTTCTACTTTTATTAGCACTGTTCTATTTTTATTCTTTTTCATTTTTAATGTAATTCTGGTCTTGATCCACCACACTGATTTTGAAACCAACTAATGGGTCATGACCCATAGTTTAAAAAATAGTGCTATAGGCTAGGGCTATATTCAAAATAAATAATGAGGGCAGCATGTGCACTGCCTACATCAAGATGGGAGTGGAGTGCTGGAATAGGGCTTGCTATGTCTGTACTGAATGTACAGTTGCTGGTAGTTGTTGGAAAGAAAATGGGGTAGTCAGTGTGCAGGGGTGGCTTAGAAGGCTCAGGGAAGGGGCTCTTCTGCAGTTAGCATGTAAGTACAGTATCTTAGTATCTTAACAGCCAATACAACCTTACTAGTCAATACCAGTGAATATTAGTCTTTGCTGTACAAGATACCAAACCGCACAATGTGATCCTGCCTCGATTGTCTAATAGTAAAGTTAAAATATGTAGACACATGGCAACAACATGAGGTATAATACATTGGGAATCAACAGTTCTACACAGATTTTTTTAAAGTAAAAATCTTTATTATATCAGAGAAACTAGACTCAGCCATGCTTTTAAGAGAAAAGATTAATGAATAACTACCTCTTAAGGAAACAATGGTAAGGGGCGACTTGGTGGCTTAGTCAGTTGAGCATCTGACTCTTGCTTTCGACTCAGGTCATAATCCCAGGCTCCTGGGACTGAGCCCCAAGACGGGCTCCATACTGAGTTTAGGATTCTCTCTCCCACCCCACCTCTCCTTCTCTCTCTCAATCTCTCCCTCTGCGACCCTGCCCAACTCCTGCTCGCTTGTTCTCTCTCTCTAAAGAAAAAAAGATCAGAAGACATTTCTAAATGTGCTTTCTTCAATGAGTAGAATTCTGCTACAACATAGAATTCAATTATTATTAGGAAAAGAACAAAAATGGCTGGTTTAAATCTTGTTTATGTTACAACTTCTCTCTCTTTTTGTACATTTTCTAATTAAACTATCTTATAGAACATAGATTCCTATTTGTTGACACTCAATAGCTTTTTCTCTACATATAACATATATATACAAATCTTATAGGTGTATTCACTCTTTAAAAAGGAAACTTTTTAAAAAAGTTTTTAAAAAATTTTTAATGTTTTTTATTTATTTTTGAGACAGAGAGCATGAGAAGGAGAGGGACAGAGAGACAGGGAGATACAGAATCCGAAGCAGGCTCCAGGCTCCGAGCTGTCAGCACAGAGCCCGACGTGGGGCTCGAACCCACGAACGTGAGATCATGACCTGAGCCGAAGTCAGAGGCTTAACTGACTGAGCCACCCAGGCACCCCTTAAAATTTTTTTAAATATTTATTTATTTTTGAGACAGACACAGGTGCAAGCACGGGAAGGGCAGAGAGTGAAAGAGACACAGAATCTGAAGCAGGCTCCAGGCTCTGAGCTGTCAGCATAGAGTCTGACATGGGGCTTGAACCTATGAACTGTAAGATCATGACCTGAGCTGAAGTCAGATGCTTAACCAACTGAGCCACCCAGGTGCCCCTAAAAAGTAAACTTTAAATAAACCTAAGTAAATTTGCTCATGACTGATTAGGAATTCCCCAAATTGACTCTCCAACTAAACCCAATTCACCTCAATATACACTTAACAGGCTTACAATATCTGTCTAAAAATATGTGTAACAAATGCAAAGATAATATGTTGTGAAGACAGAAATATGTATTAATTATTCTGTTATAAGGCAGACTTATAATGCAATTTGGGATAATTGAGGGGAAAGCCATTAAATTTTAAAATGGAGGGGCGACTGGGTGGCTCAGTCGGTTAAGCGTCTGACTTCGGCTCAGGTCATGATCTCATGGTTCGTGGGTTCGAGCCCCGCGTCGGGCTCTGTGCTGACAGCTAGCTCAGAGCCTGGAGCCTGCTTCTGATTCTGTGTGTCCCTCTCTCTCTGACCCTCCCCTGCTCACACTGTCTCTCTCTCTCTCAAAAATAAAAACATTAAAAAAAGTAAAATGGAAGCATAATTACATTCAGTTACATGCACAGATACTGTTTAGAATTCAAGGAGTTTTGACAATATATAAACTTGCCAATCAAGATACAGAAATCCAGAGGTGCCTTGTATATCTTTCTAGCCAATCCCTTTTGAAGCTCAAAAGAAACCAGTATTTTGATTTCTGTTCCCCTAGATTAGTTAGACCATCATATTGCTGGATTTGTACAGTACCTATTCTTTTGTGTCTGTTTCCTTTCACTCAATAGGCTTTGAGAGTCACTCATGTTGTAGTATCAAGTATATATTAGCGCAAATAATAGTCTGTTGCAAAAATCTATCACAATTGATTCATCCATTCTTCTGTTAATGAACATTTGATTTGTTTCTGGCTTTTTGGTATTTTGAATAAACTAGCCATCAATTCTGAATGAAAAAAAAATTTTCCCCCTAACAGGATGCGAATTATGAAACATCTTAAGAAATTTCTTATTCATAAACAAAGTTAGACTGAGTCTAGGTAATTTAAACCTTGTTTGAAGGCTTCTTCACGGCACTGGCAATAAATTAATTACAGATTAAAAAAAAAAGAAACCTACTCTATCTTTATATTCCAGTCTACTGTATATAACTTAGTTACTTAACTACATACGTTGGGATAAGACACTTGTAACCCACAATTTCTCTTGGTACAGAAAGGCAAGAGGAGATGGTGGTATTATGGGTGTTTGTTATTTATTTTCTTTTCAAGAGCAGACTTAGTGAATGTATGATCTAAATCTTGTAGTAAAACATTTCTTATCTTTCGGGTGGATATAACTCTCTGATGCTCAAGGACTTTGTTCCCATGCTAATCTGGATTAGAAAAGGCAGAAACTCTAACCTTATTTATCAGTCCCCCTTTGAGTAACAGTGTAATAAGCACTGAGAAAAGAAAACTAGTACAAGGCTTTCTTTTAGCATGTCATTTTACAACCCATGGAAGAATAAGAAGTGAGGTGCTGGAAAACCTGAAAGTGAAGACATAGAAAGGAAGGGGTGGGGTTAAGGGTTACAAAACAACATAATTAAAACTTTATTTGGTTTGAAAGTTCTTTCATCAGAGTTCCTTTCTCTGCTTCACAAAGATATAATTTTATTTAATATTGTGTATCTGCCTTTTATTTAAGGTCAATTAAGTATTGACCTTATCAAAATTTTTGTCTCTTTCTGCAAAACTGTTCTTAAAAATGTGTTCTAGGTCAGATTTTTCTTAAAATGGGGTCTTTAGATCCCCAGTCTAGAGATACATACTTGGCAGTTTGAAAGTTTTACCAATACATTGTAATTTCGATTTGTGTTTAAGCAGTATTACTTAAAAAAATATATACAATGGAATATTACTCGGCAATCAAAAAGAATGAAATCTTGCCATTTGCAACTACGTGGATGGAACTGGAGGGTATTATGCTAAGTGAAATTAGTCAGAGAAAGACAAATATCATATGACTTCACTCATATGAGGACTTTCAGACAGAGAACAGATGAACATAAGGGAAGGGAAGCAAAAATAATATAAAAACAGGGAGGGGGACAGAACATAAGAGACTCTTAAATATGGAGAACAAACAGAGGGTTGCTGGAGGGGTTGTGGGAGGGGGGACGGGCTAAATGGGGAAGGGGCATTAAGGACTCTACTCCTGAAATCATTGTTGCACTATAACTTAACTTGGATGGAAATTTAAAAAATAAATTAAATTAAAATTTTTTAAAAAGTTAGATTAAAGAAAATGACCTAAAAGTGAGCCATTTTCTCAGATAAACCGAAACACTATTATCTTATTCTCAATTCATTTCTGAGGCTAGAAAGTTATTGGACATTCAAAAGATAAGACTAATGATATTCCACTCTGTCTTCATGGCTATAAAGTAATTCCAAAATTGGCTGTGTATTATTGTCTCAAAAACTAAAATAAAATATACTTATAGTAGACCTGGCGCACTGTATGTGTGCGCATGAAAGAGCGAGAGAGACAGAGAAAGAGAGAGGCATGCAACATCTCTATCTTTGGGAAAATACCCCTCATTCACATCATTTGTTGAGATAGGGTTGACTTCCATTAGAGATGTCTAATCAGAGTTCTCTTGGGTATTTCCCCAGAGCCTTGGGAAAAATATTTACTTTCTCCAGAGTCTGAAGCTTTGAGGATCCTGTGAGGCCAAAGCTTCTGCTGGCCATTTTCCAGCCTCACAGAGAGTCTTTATGAAAATGAAGCCAATACAGAGACAGAGAGACAGAGATAGAATTCAACTCTGTCAGTAATGTTTAAGTACTTGTAATGAGGTCATACATGAAATTCTAAATTTTTTTTGTACACTATTAGTGTCAATAAATTCTTTAGAGAAAAAAAAAAGAGTCAGCTGACGTAGGTGCCAGTAGTTCAGTAGGTTTAGCCTCTGGCTTTTTATTTTGGCTCAGGCCATGATCTCATGGTTCATGAGCTCTAGCCCTGTGTCTAGCTCCGGGCTCTCAGCATGGAACCTTCCTGGGATTCTCTCTCCCTCTCTCTCTGCCCCTCCCCCACAAACGCTCTTCTCCCTGCTCCCCCCATAAATAAATAAAATTTTAAAAAGTTTAAAAAGGGGAGCCTGGGTGGCTCAGTCGGTTGGACAACTGACTCTTGGTTTCAGCTCAGGTCATGATCCCATGGTTGGTGAATTTGAGCCCTGCATTAGGCTCCACACTGACAGTATGAGCCTGCTTGGAATTTTCTCTCTCCCCCTCTCCCGTTTGCAGGTGCTGGCACTCAATCTCTCTCTCTCTCTCTCTCTCTCTCTCAAAATAAATAAATAAGCTTTAAAAAATCTTTACATTAAAAGAATGAAAAAGAGTCAGCTGAGATCAAGTCGGATGTTCAATAGACTGAGCTATTACCCAGGCACCCCCCATTTTCAACCATTTTTAAGTGTATACTTCAGTGGCAAGAGTATAGTCACACTGTTGTGTTGACTTTAATTTTTCACAGCAGTATTTCTTAAAATGTAATTTTCAAGAGTATTTGAGAAATTTCAAAAAACATTTTCCCTTAAAAAAAAGTTTGTGTATTAGTCAGGACTAGGAGTCAGTATTCTAGGTTATAAATTCCACTTACAATCTAGATTTTTTTCTCCCTCAATAAAAATGAATATTTTTCTTTAGATAATGAGAATGATATAGACCATTGTGCTTTTTTTCCCCTAGAAACACAGAAATTCAATAATTGTAAGCATTTTCTGTTCCCAATATAATTATGTACCTATACTGTATACTTATCTTCTTTTCATCATAAATTTTCCTATTTTACATGGTTTATACCTTGTTTCAAATTCTTTTTAAGAAGATACTATGTAAGTTTAAAATGCACGCTGATAATTCTGGCTCAGAGAAGTAGACTATATAATTATGGCCGAATTCAATAGAAATTTTAGAAATTCCTTTGTTCAATAATAGCAACTAACGTTTTAAAAATAGTAACAATGAATGTGCCAGGGATTGTGCTAATCAATTTATTGTGAATACCTCGTAAAATTCTGCGATGTAAGTACTATTATTACCCCCACTTGCCAGAGGTTCAAAGAAATGAAGACTCTTCTGTAATGCCCTGAAGCAGTTCTGTTAGGACCCAAGTCTGGCTGACTTCCAAACCTCAGGCCCCTAACCATAATGCACGTTGCATTCCAAGCTGCACATTCTACTTTGCAAGATTGATGGTTTTCTGAGATTCTTTGTGGGAGAATGATCACTGCTGCTCCCAATGAAGCGGAACTCTGTCTTCTAACAAATGTTTTGCCCTTGCACCAAGTCGCTATCCTGTCCGTTCTCTTAGTGGAGTCCTGGCCCACCCTCTGACCCTGGTCCCCTGTAAAGATCCTCGTGCCTCAAGAGCCCCTTCCCCTCACACCCTGGCAACCACAGCAGGGCCCTATCCCCTCACACCTTGGTCGGCCTTAAGAGCCTGGTCCCTTCAGCCCCAGATCTCCTAGCAGGGAGGGCCCCAATTCCTCAGCTAGGTGATCCCCGCAGAGCCCTGTTCCCTCAGGCCCTCGTCCCCCAGAGCCCTCAGACCCTGTTTTCCAGTATAGCTAGGATTCTTCTACCCCAGCAGACAGCAATAGCCCACAGCAACGCTTCGCAGGCACTTCTCACAAAGGTCCCATCCCAATCCCTAATTAAGAGCACTTCTCCGCCTTTCCCCATTCCAACCTTCTCCCAGAATCGCGCTTTTCGATTCTCCTCTTTTTCTGTTTCTTATTCACATTCCTCGACTCCTCCACCATCTGATGGCCAGGATCCAGATCCTGGAGACCCCACAAAACTCACCCAACGTCCTCTCTTCACGAGAGTTGCGATCCCAAACGGCTCCGCGCTTTACCTCTCACCTTGGTTGGTTCAGGGCTTCTCCGCTAAGAGCTCCCCCCACTCGCCCCGCCCCGAAAAAGCCTTTCAGCCAGTCGTCGTCAGAAGCCCCGCCCCCTCCAAGCCTATTGGCCACCGCTTCTAAAAAGTCCCGCCTCTTCAAGCTTCCAGTCCCCCTCCCTGCCCCGCTTCCCTTGTTTTCATTCCCCCTGTCACACGAGGCTGTGGCAAACCCAAAGTGGGAGGGGCGAAGTAGAGGGAGGGAAGGGGGGAGGAAGGGGGAGGAAGGGGGGGGAGGAAGGGGGGAGGAAAGAGGGCGGAAAGTGAAAGGCATAGAGCGCCTCTCTTTCCCTCGTCTGGTTAGGTTCTCGACTGCTCCGAGCAGCCGTTGTATTGTGGGATCGCGGCGCCGTGCCTGAGACGCTCGGATCCGCAGGGGAGCCCACTCACTAGCGCCTCCTGTTGTCCGGAAAGCTGCCCTGCCATTCCTCGGCACCTAACTCCCTCCACCCCCCCATCGCCTCCTCCTCCATCCTCCAGTTCAAAATGGCGGCGGCGGCAGCAGCGGCGGCCGCGATGGCTCCTCCGGGCTGCCCGGGTTCGTGCCCCAACTTCGCCGTAGTCTGCTCCTTCTTGGAGCGCTACGGGCCGCTGCTCGACCTGCCTGAGTTGCCGTTCCCTGAGCTGGAGCGGGTGCTGCAGGCGCCGCCGCCAGACGTCGGCAGTGGAGAAGGTAAGCGAGGGGCCCGAACGCCCGGCGGGAAGCGGCCCTGGAACGCTCCTTCTCTCCGCTGTTCACGGATATCCCGGGCCTCCGCGGCTCTGTACTTCCCTGGGGCGTCGTTCCGCCCGGCCTGGCCTCTCCGCCCAGCCCCCAGGGTCTTGGGCAGTGGGGAGGCGGGGCAGAGACCCCCTAGGGCCAGTGGGCCTGGCGCCGAGCGGAGGTGGGGGCGTAGCGGGCTAGGTGTGGGCTGGGGGCGTGGAGGGGTCATTGTGCTGGTCGGCGGCCCCTCGGACTGCTCCCCGGCGGCTGGGGCCGGTCCTCCACCCCTTCTCCCCCTGGGTGGCGGGGGAAGGGGAGCGCAGGTTCCGGCCAGCTTTGCGCTTTTCTCCTCCTCCCTTGCCTTGCTCCTTCCCCTCCTCCCACCATCCTTCCGACCATCTCGGGGGAGGCTGGGCTCATCTTCTGGGGGCTCCCCTTTCTCCCTCCACCTGGGTGGGCGGGGGCCAGCGGACACTTCAGCTCTCCCTCCCTCTAGTGGGAACTCCCCCGAGAGAGTCGGCTCGCGTCTCTCTTCCTTTCCCCTCGAGGGCCGGTTTAACCCCCAAAACTCCTTCCTCAGAGTAGGGAGGTTTGCTCCTCCCCCATGGGAGAGGGTCCTTCTCTATTCTCGCTTTGGGGGTGGAAGTCGTTCAGCTTCTCTCCACTTTGGAGGGTAGAGGGTTAATTTTTCCTCCCCCATAGTTTTCCTCCTCCTTCTCCCCACCTCCCCCCCAAATAATAGAAAAGCATCTCCCCACTTTTCTAATCCCTTCCCCCTTCATTTTGGCAGCAGGGCTTAGGGGAAGAAGTCGCCCTCCCATTTGCAGGGTGGGGTGGGGTGGTTAGTATGTAGGCTGGAGGAGGGGCTCAGACGGAGGGGGAAACAGTTGAAGAAGGTGCTTGTTGCTCATGTTTCTCTCTCTGGTGCTGCTGGTCTATTATTGGTGTTCGCAAGTGGTGCTCCTTCCACATAAGGCCACCGCGCGGGTGCAGGGCGCATGCTCTGCCCGGCCCCATTGAAACTTCCTGCTGCTGCTGCTGCTGCTGCTGCTGCTGGTTCTTTCGCTGGAGCATCTCAGCTCTGTGCTGCTGCCTCTGGCCCTTACATGAGCGCGTACACTCTCACCCCTTATTTACTCCTGATCCATGTCTCCTTTCCTGGCATATTTCTATTCTCAAAGAAGGTTGTTTTTTTGTTTTTGTTTTTGTTTTTCCTTCTCAGCATTCTAAGCATTGCCTTTATCTGGGAACAGCCCTTGGCTGGAGAAGAGACGTTTTCCAGATAGATCTTTTTTTGGATCTGTATTAGGTAGCTAAAGTGGACGGGGTATTGTATAAGACGGATAGCTGTTTCCTTTCTAAAAAAGCAAGGTTTCTCTTCAATGCTCCCTGGAAATGAAGAAGTTTCTGTTAACAGAATGTATTAACATTGCCAGGAAGGGCCCGGGTGTGAAGTTTTTCAAAATATTAGCTATGGAGAAAATGATGTTATGACTACCAAAGACTCACATTTATACAGCATTTATGGTACAGGCACCTGTCTCTTCTTACCTGCCCAAATTTACCCTTAAACTCTGGCATATAAAAAGGTAGTTTTTTTATGTAGCATAAAAAAAGAGTGTGATAAGTTACATTGTATAAAGACTTCGTGCAGAATTTCTTTAGAAGTTAAGCTCCCCAATATAGGTATTTTATTATGAAATTGTATTTGCATTCAAGTTTTAGAGAAATAGTCACTGTGAAATAGAATGCCTTAGTAAGTCGCTTTTAGGATACCTTTGGAAACGATAGTAATGTAGGTATCTGGGAGAAATTGGGAATTTGGGGAAAGAATTGCTGGCAAATTGTTTTTGGAATTTGCTTGGACCAAGTTGAAAGGCAGGCATAGACCTGTGATAGCATTGCATTCTGGGTGGCATACAAAGTTTGCTTCCCTTCCATTCCTTGTAAGTGTTTTGGCCACTGCATTTGGCTTGTTAGTTATCGAAGAAAATATATCAGGGTCAGTTTACTAGTTCATGTTACCTTTCTATCTAGAATTGAATGATGGGCCACGAACTAAATGAAAAATGAGAAATATTCTGGGCTGAGAGATTTTACCAGTGGGCTCAGCCACTGCATTACCATTGGTATAGTTACATCTATAATAATAGATCTTGTCATAATGCAATCTAAGAATAATTATTAATTAATGTTACACAGTTCAAGATACGTGGCAAATGCCATTACTGTTCAGGGAAGAGATTTTCAGGGCTTTGATGATGGTTAACCTACTTAAAACAGTTGGATAAAACAATACTGGCCAAACTAACAAGATTTGAACTGAGTCTTTTTAGGAAGGAGTTGTGGTGTACTAGAAAGAGTTAAAAGACATGGGTTTTAGTACTGAACAGTAATATATAAGTTGTAGGCAAAAGACTTAATTTTGATGGACCTTGTCTCTTCAGTAAATAGAGATGGTTATCTGAAGATCAAATGAAATGTTTCCAAAAATCCTTTCATAAACTAAGTGCTTAAAGTATTCTTGTATTATAAATTTTATTAAAGATGCTTGTGAGAGAGAAGATCTACAAGTGTGTTGAGAATTAAAATGTTAAATTTTAGCATGTTGTAAGAACAGGGGTGTGAGCACAGGTATAATATTGAGCTATTATGATCTTGGGGAAAAGTCTTTGTTATAATCAAATGAGTTTTGCTCTATGTAAATTTAACTGTTTTTAAAAGGTTGTTCTTAGTGCTACATTAAGAATCTTAGTTCATAGGGTCACCTGGGTGGCTCAGTTGGTTAAGCGTCCGACTTTGGCTCAGGTCATGATCTCACGGTTCGTGGGTTCTGGCCCCGCGTCAGGCTCTGTGCTGATGGCTCAGAAGCCTGGAGCCTGCTTCAGATTCTGTGTCTCTGTCTCTCTCTGCCCCTACCCCGTTCGTGCTCTGTTTCTCTCTGTCTCTCAATAATAAATAAATTAAAAAAAATTTTTTTTTAAGAATCTTAGTTTATAAAACTCTTTGTTTTTTCTAGTGTGCTTATCCTTTGAAAGGTGCTTTTGAAAGTATATTCTTTAGAGTTACCAGTTTAAGACTTTTCACCTTGCCACGTGATGACATCCTTTGGAGGAGTTTGTAGTTCTTTACATTGTCCTTGTTTGAGCACTTTATGGTCTTTTCCCTGAAAATTTGTTCATAAGTTTTTATTTGACACAATTTGTGGCGTTAGTTTAGAATGCTCCCTTTATCCTCCAGAGAGTTACTGATTAAATTTGGTTTATGTTTGAATGATATAATAATAAGTAGCATTTATTGAGCATTTATTATGTGCAGACGTCATCTCATGCCTCACAACTATTCTCTGAGGTTGGTATTATTACTTACAAGGTTCAGGAGTTTGATTCAGCTGCCCAGTGCCCAAGATTATATAGTTATTGGTAGAGTCTGATTTCTAACCTAGGTCTATCTGAGGCCAAAGCCAGAAAATTATATAATATCTTGCCATAGGGCCATGTTTCCCAGACTGCACTAAAATGCTCCACGTATTGCCACCAACTTACAGAGGCACCATATGGTAGTTTAAATTTTCAAGGAAGATATAGCAATACTTGACGTTTGTTGGTTGCCAGGTAAACTACTACTTGACATAACTGCTGATTTGAACATTTGGATTGTGCTGTGTTCCTTTGGATGATGTATGTTTGTGAAGTTGGGTTTTGGGGGGTTGCTGTGACAGAACGTAAATACTGCATAAAAATCAGTGAGGAATAGGAAATCAGGGTAGCAGTGTCCCATTTGATTCCAAGGTTTAAGAAGTTGTTCATTGCCCAACCATATTATGCATTCTGTAAGTAACTGTGATTATTTAAGAATGAAGTAAAAACATTTTTTTTTCAACTAAAGTACATTAGTTTCTCAAATTGCTACTAATAACTTGGTAAGTGGAACTGTTAGTATTTCTTGGTCTAGTGCTGCTGGGAAAAAAATTAGTGAAACACTGAGGATGTCATGAACCTAGAAAGCTTGGGAACCTATGCTCTAGAGACTTTCATTGAGTTTGGGGGCTAGAAAGGAGTACTATGTCCATTTTGACTTTATTTTGCAGGGAAGAAAACCAAGGAGCAGAGATTGATTTCAGGTGTGTATAGCCAACCATTGGTGCTCTTCAGACTATTCTTTTAAAAATCCACCTGTATGTTAAAACTATGGGGAGAAAAGTTTAGATTTCTTGTTGATGTTAGTTAGACTAGGAAAAGGGTGTGCTAACCGAAGGGGTGTGTGTGTGTGTGTGTGTGTGTGTGTGTGTGTGTGTGTGTGTGTGTTTGTTTAAATGTTTATTTTATTTTTGAGAGAGAGAGAGAGCGCATGCACATGCAAGCGGGGCAGGGTCAGAGAGGGAGACAGAGAATCAGAAGCAGGCCCCAGGCTTCTGGCTGTCAGCCCAGAGCCGGACGTGAGGCTCAAACTCATGAACCATGAGTTCATGACCTGAGCTGAAGTCAGAGGCTTATCAACTGAGCCATCCAGGTACTGTGTGTGTGTGTGTGTGTGTGTGTGTGTGTGTGTGTGTGTGTTTAATATTTATTTGAGGGAGAGCGCAAGCTTAGGAGGGGCAGAGAGAGGGGGACAGAGGATCCAAAGTGGGCTCTGTGCTGACAGGCTGACGGCAGTGAGCCAGATGTGGGGCTTGAACTCATGAACTTTGAGATCATGACCTGAGCTGAAGTTGGATGCTCAACTGTATGAGCCACCCAAGTGCCCCACCCATGTGTGTTTTTAAAGTTTATTTATTTTTGAGAGAGAAGGAGAGAGTGCAAGTGAGGTAGGGGCAGAGAGAGGGAGAGAGAGAGAATCCCAAGCAGACTCTGTGCTGTGTGTTAGCCCAATGCAGGGCTCAAGCTCAACGAAATGTAAGATCATGACCTGAGCCAAAGTCAGACACTTAACCAACTGAGCACCACCCAGGTGCCCCTGTTTTGTTTTGTTTTGTTTTTTTTAGTTTAATTAAAAAATGTTTAAAGTAATCTCTTTACTTTAATCACATGTGGGGCCTGACCTCATAACCCCAAGACCAAGCATTGCTTGCTCCACCGACTGACTCAGCCAGCCAGACATCCCTGAAGTTGTTGTTTTATCCCCAGACCCTCACAATCTACTTTGGCCCTCCTAATTCTGTGCTCTGTATGAACATCCCTAGCTTCCTCCTGGCTGAAAGTGGATGATCAGGAGGTATGGATACAAGTAACAGTGGACATTGACTTTGTGGGATTACCTACACCCAAGGCTCCTAAGTGTCTTTCCTCTCCTTCAGAGGACATTCTTTTTCAAGAGGAAAATGTACTTTTCATTCTTTAAAGATGGTTTTTATATATGTATTGGTTGAAGAGTTACATATATCTAATAACAATCTATTAAGGTATATGTGGATAATGTGTTATGATTCCTATAGTTCTGTGGTTGAATAAGTTATTTGTATGTTATTAAGTTGGATCATTTGTTTTTGGTTTGATTTTTTTTAAATTGAGATTCTATGTTACAAGAGCCATTTTATTTTATTTTTAATGTTTATTTTTGAGGGGGCAGAGGGGCAGAGAGAGAGAGAGGGAGACAGAAGATTTGAAGCAGACTGCACTGACACCAGAGAGCCCCATGTGTGGCTTGAACTCATGAACTGTGAGATCATGACCTGAGCCAAAGTCAGACGCTTAACTGACTGAGCCACACAGCTGCCCCACTAGGGCAATTTTAGATACAATTCATTTTTTACATTTTTGAATGAGTGAACATACACCTTTTACAGTCAGATGTCAAGTACAAAAGAATATACCTTTTATATACAACTGGAGTTGTGATTGTAACTCTTAATAGTGCTAATTGCATTGTGCGGCAATTGTCTTTAGGTGAATTTTGCAAAGTAGAAAGATGACTTTACCATAACTGGAGCCACCATCTATTGCTTTACGCAAAAGATCTTATCAGATGCATGTGCCCAATGTTGCATGGTTCAGCAGTGGTAGACCATCGGTGTAGCATTGCTGGAATCAGAGCCTGTTTTGGTCGAAAATGGCTCTGGTTTGGCTCTTCCATTTTGAATAAAGAAATATTCTTTAGACATTTATTAGAAGGAAAGAGAGAAGTATATTCACCATCATTTTTGGTATGTTACAGAGATGAGGTATCCAAAAGTTGTGGAGGTTTGTGGGGAGGTTGCGGGCTTGTCCCAGGACTGAAGATGATAGGGCTAGAGGATTTTTCTGGCCAAGTTGGCCTTGTTAGTACAGACTGACTTGCTTGTTTTTTAATTGCTAAGAAATTTCTTTTGAAATTTGTCTGTGTTTTAAAAATCAGTTTGAAAGGTAAGCATTTAGCTACTTCACTTAATATATGTATTGAATATCTGCTATATGCTAAGTACAGTAAACATGGTGTGGATTATTTTTAAAAAACACTAATTAAACATGGGCTTTCTTGAAAGATTTTCTAATCTAGTAAGAAGTAGCTGATTGAGTTGGACTTAAAATTACCAGTCAAAGGCTAAATTTTTTCTCTTGTTTTTAGCAAGTGGAGTAATAGTCTATGAATTCGAGGCTGTAAATTAATAGACTAAAAATATCTCTATGACAATTTTATGCAGTGTGGAAAAGAACAATTCAGACCCAAAGTACATTTTAACCTGAGTCATATTTAATAAGGGAGATACTTATGTGTGTTCCTGGATTTAAGAAAATTTTCTTTGGCTCTCTTCTGATGGATATAGTCTTAAAATAATTATGCCTTGGTACTTTTTGTTTTGTTTTTCTATATGGTAGATTGCATTATAAAGGGTATTGGGGTGTTTTCTATTTTTTTTGTGTGTTAGAATTTTTACAGTATTAAATATTGCTTGAGAGAGTAATCTGGGGCTTTATTTTAAAAAGGATTTGTTCTTTCAACAAATGTTAATTGATTACCTACTATGTGCCAGGCAAACTTATATTCTGGGGATACATTAATGAAAAAGATAGATAAGATCCTTGCTTTTATGGAGGTTATAGTTTACCAGCAAAGGTAGACAATGAAACAGTAAGTTGGTGTTTTAAATATTCTTTTTTCAAGTTTATTTATTTATTTTGAGAGAGAGGGAGACAGTGCGCATACCCACGCTTGTGAGTGGGGGAGGAGCAGAGAGAGAGAGAGAAATTTCATGAACTGTGAGATCATGACCTGAACCAAAATCCAGAGTCAGAGGCTTAACTGACTGAGCCACCCAGGTGCCCCAATAAGTTGTTTTTTTAAAACTATATGGACAAGTAATATGTGCACTTGGTAATGATGCATATTTTAGTGAACTTTGTTTTATAATTTGTGTAGCTCTCTGCCTTTTTTCCTATATTTGTATATGTTTATTTTAATCATTTTCTAAATAAAAGGATTATAGGTTTTTATTTTTTCTTTGTTTTCTTTTCACATTTCATATACTGATTTTGTACTTCTTTGGTAATTACAAAAACATTCAAAAGTAGTCTTTTATCAAGAAGTGAAATGGGGGGTACCTGGGTGGCTCTGTCGGTTGGGCGTCCTACTTCGGCTCAGGTCATGATCTTGTGGTTGGTGGGTTCGAGCCCCGCATCAGGTTCTGTGCTGACAGCTCAGAGCCTGGAGCCTGTTTCAGATTCTGTGTCTCCCTGTCTCTCTCTCTGCCCCATCCCCACTCGTGCTGTCTCTCTCTGTCTCAAAAATAAACTATAAAAACAAAAAATTAAAAAAAAAAGTGAAATGGGTGAAGGTGGTCAAAAGGTACAACTTCCAGTTATAGAATAAATAAGTCATGGGGTTGTAATGTACAGTATGGTGACTATATTTAATAATACTGTATGATATATTAGAAAGTTGCTAAGAGAGTAGATCATAAAATTTCTCATCAGAAGAAAAAAAATTGTAACCGTGTGTGGTGATGAATATTAACTAGGTTTGTTGTAATGATCATTTTGCAGTATATACAAATATTGAATCATATTGTACACCTGAAACTAATATAATGTTATATGTCAATTATGTCTTTTTAAAAAAGTTTTTAAAAAGTCTTCTATGTGAGTTGAATATTGTCTCCCTATCTTCACTTGCCTGCTCACTGTACTCCTACCAATCATTAATCACCAGGTGCTGGTTGAAATTTTTCCTGGTTCCTCTCTCTCTCAAGTTAAATTAACCACTTCCATCTCCTCACCCCAAGTGAGCTCTTTGTAGATTTTATATAACAATACTTGTAAAATTTCTATGCACTTACAGTTTTGCCTACAAGACTGCAAGCTCCTTGAGGGCAGGAATAAATATTTATGAAATGAATAATTATTTCCCAATTCATTATAGGACCATGTTCTGTTCTAAAACTTTTTAAGAATTAACTATTATATAAACTCTTAAATAAACATTTGCCCAACATATGAGAATGAGATTTTTTCCATTGCTAGTCGGAAGTAATTGACATATTGGTTAGCACTAGCACTGAAAGTAACCAGATTTCATGTCCTGTTTCATTAGATGAAATATCGTATTTAAAATGAATGCATAGAGGTGCCTGGGTGGCTCAGTCGGTTAAGTGTACAACACTTTATTTCAGCTCAGGTCATGATCTCATGGTTTGGTTTGGGAGTTTGAGCCCTACATCGGGCTCTAGACTGACAGTGCAGAGCCTGCTTTGGATTCTCTCTATCCCCCTCTCTCTCTCTCTGCGCGCCCCCCCCCCCCACCGTGCTCTCTGAGTCTCTCTCTCATAATAAATAAATAAACCTAAAAAAAAATCTATATGGGGTGCCTGGGTGTTACAATCGGTTGAACATCCAACCTCAGCTCAGGTCATGATCTCACGGTTCACAAGTTCGAGCCCTGTGTCAGACTCTGTGCTGACAGCTCCGAGCCTGGAGCCTGCTTCGGATTCTGTGTCTCCTCTCTCTGCCCCTCCCCCACGCGTGCTCTGTCTCTGTCGCAAAAATAAACAAACATTAAAAAAAATTAAAAAGTAAAAAAATCTAAATATATTTTAAAAAAATAAAATGAGTGCATGTAATTGGAAGTCAAAACCTAGTCAACCTAATCTGTGATAGTCTAATGCAAGAGTGAGCAAAGTATAGCTTGTAGGCCAAATCTGACCCATTGGCTGTTTTTGTAAATAAAGTTTTATTGGGGCACAGCCATGCTTATTTGTTTACATAATTGTCTGTGGCTGCTCTGGCGAAAGTGTTATCTGGCCCTTCACAGAAAAGAACAAAATTGTTGATCCCTATTCTAGTGAAGAAAGATAGATGATTGTGGGTTTGAAGGACTCTTTTAGAACCAAAATAATACAGATTTAGAACCTAGAGTGTCCTGTGAATGAAAATAATAGAGCACTAGTTTCCTCATTATTTATCTAATTTTACACACCTCTTTATTATTCTTTTTAGGTTAGGTGAATCTTTTTTAATCTTTTCTGTTAACAGAGTGATGATAGTACGTTGAACTAATTTTTTCCAAGGATAGCCATGATTTCCTCTGTCTAATTGTCATATGGCAAGGCTGGGATGGGGGCCAAGAGACATAGTAATTGGCAATGATGGTAAGAATTGTAATATTGCTGTTAGACTGGCCTTAAAATCTTATCCAGGTGGACTGGTTTCAGATCTCATTTGGAGGTAGAATTCCCAGGTCTTGGTGAGGATAAGGTTGGGAAAATGGTGATGCCATCTACTTAGATGAGAAAGGATATATTTATTGAAGGTAGAACTTAAAAATATTTACTTAGGTTACTCAGGGGACAGAGGATTGGGGAGAACATACTAGAGAATACCCTACTTACTCGTGGGTGGAATTACATGCTTGAGCATCAGTCAGTTTCACAGGGAAAGTGCAGAATGTTGGTTTATAAAGCTTTAGCACTTAGAATGCTGAATATGTCGGGAATTTATTTTGATACTTCTCCTGGTCCTTTTGTCCTGAGCATCCTCACAGTTGACTGCAAATAAGTATAATTGCTATTTCTTCAATGTTTACACGTTAAAAATCTTTCAAGGAAAAACAATGAGTTATTCTATATTGTAGCTTGCTTTTGGTGTTTGGAGTTTTGGGGTATAGCAAGATTGTAACACATTTGAGAACTTTGCCTTATAAGAAATACAGTGGTTTAATTTATATTCCCATTAAAATCCTGTCAAGCTTTACTTTATTAGAACCATGAAGGAGCCATCTCTAGTACTGCTAACGTGGGCCAGCGTCTGAACACAGACATTTCATAACATTCCTTATTTTAGAGATTTTTTTTGTCCTTTAAATTTTGACTGTGATTTACTGTTTTGTCCTCGTCTTTCTTTTTGCTTTCATGGCCTTATCATTTTATAGCCCTCTATCTTCTATGCCTATCTGGTTTGGTTCATCATGATAACTATGTCTCATCCTTTTTCTTTGCTATTTTCCTGTATTTTTGACTTCTCTTTTCAACCTAAATTATCTTCTCCATTTCCATCTTTTATAAAACAAAAATAAATTGAAAAGTGAGGGGCTTTGGAGTATACATGCCCTACCATAATTTTCTAGGTTAAATAAATGCCTTAAGTAATAATTTTGCAGTTATTAGCGTTTACTGTTGAGCCAGGCTCTATAGTGAAGTCTTCTGCCAAGATTATTTAATTCACACAACCACTCTGTTGTACAGTTCGTATTTACTCTTTACAGGTAACCTAACTGAGTATTAGAGAGGTAAAGTAACTTGCCTGAAGTCACACATCATTAAAATGGAGGAACGTTTGATACTAAGGTAGTTCATAGTGTTGTAGGAATTTAAAACTGGGTAAATCTGGCTTCAGAGCCCTAGTTTTTAACCACTATACTGTCTGTCCCCTCAGGTACAATCTTAGAATTGGAATGTGGTCTTCAGTACCATGGTCTTGGTCTGAACACTGAGTAGTGATTTGAAGTTAGGCTTTTGAGTTGTAGCATGCTTGTCTTCTCATCTATGCTTTTTTACTTTTAAAGGTACCAATTTTATTAGTATAGGGATTATTGTAAAAGGTATGATATTTTAATGGGATGCTGAGATATATTGAAAGTAAATACAGATTCATAGGTACCATTGAATGCCTCAAACAAAACACCTGTTTGTCATTGCTGAGGACAACTCTAGTCTTTCTCTGATTTGGAAAGAATTCTCTTCTTGAATCTTGAATTAAGACTCCATCTCCTGTAGCTGTAACGTTTTGTGCAGTGTATCATCAAAAGACTCCAGGGTTTGTTCTCCTACTGTTATGACTTCCATTTACCCTAATTAAAGAAGCAGTCTTATTTTTTTCCTTTTAGCTCAGTGGTTTTCAAACTTTATTATAATCAGGTGATTTAATTAACTATTTCTGGCTGCACATTAGAGTCATTTGGGGAATCCTTTTGAAAAATACTGATGCCTGGGCCTTAACCACACTCCAGTAAATTCAGGGTCCTTGGGGATTGGGGCCCTGTCCTCAATGATTCTAATGTGTAGCTCGGAGTGTCTGTTTTCATTTATTTATCCTTGTACTTTTCTTCAAATTCTGTCTATAAGTCTGGTTTGTCTGGTATTAGTAGAGCCACTTGGGCTGTCTTTTGGTTACTGCTTTGCATGATCTATCGTCTTCATCCTTTTTTTTTTTTTTAAGTTTCTAAGAACTTCTCTCTCTCTCTTTTTTTTTTTTTAACTTTTTTTTTTTGAGAGAGAGAGAAACCGTGGAAGCAGGGGAGGAGCAGAGAGAGGGAGACACAGAATCCAAAGTAGGCTTGAGGCTCTGAGCTGTCAGCACAGAGCCCGAAGCAGGACTTGAACCCACGAACTGTGAGATCATGACCTAGACGAAGTCAGATGCTTAACTGACTGAGCCACCCAGGTGCACCCCTTTTTTTAAAAAAAATAAAATGTTTACTTATTTTTAAGGTGGGGTGAGGAGCAGAGAGAGAATAAGACAGAGGATCTGAAGCATGCTTTCTGCGCTGGGAGCAGAGACCGATGCTAGGCTCAAACTCATGAACCATGAGACCATGACCTGAGCCAAAGTCAGATGCTTAACTGACTGAGCCACCTAGGTGCCCCTCTTTTTCATCCTTTTAACCTCTTGGGTGTTTGATTCCAAAGTATGTGTCTTGTATACAGCATATGTTTGTGTCATGTTTGCATGGTTATGTTTGTATTAATCTATTTATGCAAACAATTATATAGGAGTATAACTGCTATAATAGAGTAGGTACTTTGGGAATATAAATGAGCGAGTACCTACCTTTGCCCAGCAGCTATCATAGCATCACTGCAGTCATTATGGAAATTTAAATGGTTGAATAGGAGATGGATAAGCATTCCAGGTAGAAAAGAGCATGAGAAAAGCCATAGAATTCTGAAATAATGTGTGTAGAGGAAGTTGCAACTTAACTTCAGGCCTCAGGTTTCTAAAAGATTTGTGGTTCATGAACTTCAGACCATGTGAGAAAATCAGATTTGGACACTGAATTATAAATGCTTTAGCAATATTTTTCTTTTTCTTTAAAAAAAATATTTTTTTTACATTTATTTATTTTTGAGAGAGAGAGACAGAGCGTGAACAGGGGAGGGGCAGAGAGAGAAAGAAACACAGAATCCAGAGCAGCCTCCAGGCTCTGAGCTAGCGGTCAGCACAGAGCCTGATGCGGGGCTGGAACCCACGAACCGTGAGATCATAACCTGAGCCAAAGTCGGATGCTCAACCGACTGAGCCACCCAGGCGCCCCGGCAATATTTTTCTTTGTTTAAAGGAAAAAAAACATTAAATAAAGGCAGCCTGTCATTGATTGACTATAAATTCAGTCATTTTGCCCTATATACTTTGTATCATGGAACTTAGCATATAGGAGATGCTCAAATGTTAATTAAATGAATAAGTGTCACATATTTCAAATTAGTAACAATGGGTATTTTGATATAGTTTTATGTTCTTTTCATCCTTTGCTTACTAGAGATTTGTCAGTGTGTAACTCTTTCCTTTTGGGGATTGCTTATAAAGATAGATACTACTGAATCCCCCTTCGTACCTATTCCTTCCTTCCTTTTCTTTCTTTTTTCTTCCTTTCCTCCCTTACTTCCTCTGTTGTTTCCTCTCAGACCCTCTTCATCTTGATTGATAACAGTACCTTTGAAGCCTAATGTGGCAAATCTGTGTAATCTCTCAGTTTCTTTCTTGGATTATATGGTTGTACCTTATCTTTACTGCAGGCCAAAACGTATGTGTTAACCTCTGTCTTCTAAGCTTATTACATATTATAGGAATCTCAGAATATAGTTTTAAAATCCAGTTTTTCTTTTATCTTTCCCAAGATAGCGCAGGGAAAAGTCATTATTACTTTTTTGCTATTTACCTTTTCAAATTAAGGGGCACCTGGGTGGCTTAGTTGGTTAAGTGTCCAGCTTCGGCTCAGGTCATGCTCTCGCAGTCCATGAGTTCGAGCCCTGCATCAGGCTCTGTGCTGAGCTCAGCACACATTCTGCTTCTGATTCTGTGTCTCCTTCTCTCTCTGCCCCTCCCCCACACTCTCTCCCTCTCAAAAATAAATAAACATTAAAAAAAAATCCCCAGCCCAATTTTTCTGAATTGTTTCATATTTTCACCAAAGGTGACCTGAAATTCTTATTTCTGAAACTAAAACTTTGTGATTTGTTGAAAAGGCAGTAGGCAGCTTGAGGGTGGAGAATTCAGCTATAGATCGTTATATCATTGGTGAGATTTGAACTGGGGCAGTGGCTGTAGGGAGTGAGAAGAGAAGTGAGAAGTTTCCAGGTTTCTGGTGTAGAGAGTAGGTAGTTAATAGTTCCATTTATTGAAGAAAGAAATAGCCCAAAAGCTCCAGGACTTATGGGGGAAAAGTGTGATTCCCTATTTTAAAAAAAATTCAGGGCCACCTGGGTGGCTCAGTTAAGCATCTGACTCTTGGTTTTGGCTCAGGTCATGATCTTACGGTTCATGAGATTGAGCCCCACACCCAACTCTGTGCTGACAGTGTGGAGTTTGCTTGGGATTCTCTCTCTCTACCCCTTCGCCACTCTCTCTGTCTCCCTGTCACTCTCAGAATGAATGGATAAACTTAAAAAAAAAAAGTTTAAAAAATCAGAATTCTAATAACCTATATGAGCACTATTTGAAAAACTAGCCATGTTATTATCATAGCTTACTAAAAGCTAATTCTGAATAAACATATTATGGCAGTCTATCTTATTTTACAGCTCTTTTGGTTTTTGTGAATCATTTAAGTTGTTATAAGTGTATATGCTATACGTAGGTTAAATATACACCTTACATTTTGTTAAGATGGTTTTTTTTAGAGTGTGTTATTTATGATTTAAGATAATTAAACTTAGCTTTATTAAACTATCTTGGCATTGGTGTCCAGTTGTATTCCCTTATAGGTAAAGCTTCCTATAACTGAGTAACACTGTCATTTGCATTTATTAAAAAAACACAAGACAACACTTGTTGTAATTGTAGAGATTGCTGTGTTCTGCTGGGTAAAGATTTGATAGTTGTTGGACATGTTTTCTGTTCCCTCTTACCCACAAAGAAACAAACGGAACCTCATATAAACTGAAATCGCATTCTAAATAGAGAAAAAGAAATGTCATATAGTGTGGATTGAATCTATTATTTAGATGAGAAATACATAAGTAAATGTGTGTTGTTTGTGTGGGTTGATAGTTGATGAGTAACTCTTCATTAATCTTGAATGATTATATAAGCAGAAATGTTTGAGTTGAATTCTGTTTTCAGACTGACTCCACTTACACATGCTCTTAGACACCAGGTGGTAACTCAGACTTAATGTTTCTTGAGTTATAATTAAATTCTGATCTTATGCCATTTAATTAGTGAGGGATATCTCCACCATTTTGAAAGACAAAATGTTATCACTTAAATAAATTGCATATACTTCTAAGCTAGAATCATCAAAAATGTAAACAATCTGTATCTACAAGAAAGTTAATATTGGGAGATTTTCTCCATTTCCTCTAAAGGTTGATACTAGAGCACAGTAAGTTGCTTTACTAACTATAGTATTGTCAAACAATATAAGAATCTTAGCAGGCTCCCGCCCTGACCCTAAGTCCCACACTCAAACTGCCATATTTTAATTACCTGGGAGTTAGTTCCATATTATGAATCATTTATTTTTATGCTTCTCTGCAATTATTATTTTTCATTTTAGAGAGAGGGGGAGAGGAGGGAGGAGAAGAGGGAGAGAGAAAATCTTAAGCAAGATTCATGCCTGTTCCATGCTTCACTACTAAGATGCAGGACTCCATCCCACAACCCTAGGATCATGACCTGAGGTAAAATCAAGAGTTGGTCGCTCAACCCACTGAGCCACCCAGGCACCCCTCTCAGCAATTATTTAAACCAAACTATATGTTTCAGTAAGTTTATTTGCTCACCACTTTTTTTGGTTCCCAAATTTTTCTTTTTAGTCATTCTTTTGCTATAGTACATTCTTTTTCCAACAGGGTTTCTAAGAGTGAACTTTGAGTTCTTGCATGTCTGAAAATATACTTATTTTGCCCCCTGTTCTGACTACTCATTTAAAGTACAGTATTCTGGTGCACCTGGGTGGCACAGTCAGTTAAGCATCTGACTTTGGCTCAAGTCATGATTTCAGGATTGGTGAGTTTGAGTCCTGCATTGGGTTCTCTGCTGTCAGTGCAGAGCCCACTCTGGATCCTCTGTCTGTTTGTCTTTCTCTCTCTCTCTGCCCCTCCCCCACTTGTGTGTGCATGCGCTCTCCCTCTCACAAATATTTTTTTATTTTATTAAAAAAATTTTTTAAATGTTTTATTTATTTTTGAGAGAGAGAGAGAGAGCATGAGCAGGGGAGGGGACAGAGACAGAGAAGGAGACACAGAATCCGAAGCAGGCTCCAGGCTCTGAGCTGTCAGCACAGAGCCCAACGCGGGGCTCGAACTCATTGACTGAGCGGATTGCGAGATCATGACCTGAGCCGAAGTCAGATGCTCAACCGACTGAGCCACCCAGGTGCCCCCAAAAATATTTTTTAAAAAGGGGCACCTGGGTGGCTCAGTCAGTTGGGTGCCCGACTTCGGCTCAGGTCCTGATCTCGTGGTTTGTGAGTCTGAGCCCCGCGTCGGGCTCTGTGCTGGCAGCTCGGAGCCTGAAGCCACCTTCAGAGTCTGTGTCTCCCTCTCTCTCTGCTCCTTCCCCACTCACACTCTCTCTCTCTCTCTCTCTCAAAAATAAATAAATGTTAAAAAATATTAAAATATTTTAAAAAATACAGTATTCCTGTGTTCAGATAATTCTCCTGCCCCAAACTTTGACGATATCGTTCTTTTATTTTCTAGCACCCACTGTTGGTAATGAGAAATCTGTCATTCTGATTCTGTGTCCTTTGCAAGTGAGCTTCTTTTCTTTCTTGAAAGATTTTATAATTTTATTTTAAATCCCTGGAGTTCTGACATTTTCTAGGATGTGACTTTTACTTTCAGTTGCTTTGCTTTTGCTTTTACTTTTTAAGACACTCAAATTACAGATTTATTTGGAGCCCTCTGTGTATTACTCCTATTCTCATTCTCTTTCCTCTGTTCCCTAGGCAACCCTGTACTGAAATTTGAAGTTTATTATTCTCATGACCACTTTTATACAGAGAGTATATATCTGTGTATCCATAAACAATACATAGTATGGATTTACATGCTTTGAAACTTTACATTGAGCAGTATAGTATTGAACTCATCCCTCTGCAGCTTCCTTTTTCCCCCTCTTTAAACACTATTTTTGAATATATCCATGTTGATACATGTTGTTTTTATTTACTTTAACTGTTGTATAATATCCTATTACATAAAAGTACTGTGTGTGTGTGTGTGTGTGTGTGTGTGTGTGTGTGTGTTTAATTGGTGGATATTTAGGTTTACTTTATGCTGTTAAGAGTCATGCTGTAATAAACATTCCAGTGGCTTTGCCTAAAGTTGGAATTGCTGGGCCTAGGGTATATAAATTGTTATTTTAGCTGTAGTATAGCCTGATTGTTTTCCGAAGTGGCTTTATTAACTTACATACTGCCGTCTGTATGAGGGTTCTCCTTTATCCAGATATTCAATACTTGGTATTGTTAAAGTTTGATGTTTTTGATAATGTGATCGTGAATTTGTTTCTTATTGTTGCTATGATAAGGTTGAGCATTTTTCATATTTTTTGGCCATTCAGTTTTCACTTTAGTGAATTGCCTTCTTATACTCTTTCCCTGTTGTCTTTGTGATTGTTTTTACTGATTTGTCACAATTATATTTCAGATGTCAGTCCTTTGTCATTTATATTTGCAATGTAAACAGCTTGTCAATACTACTTATTTCTTATACTATTTTTATACTTTCTCTTGTTAATCTAAACTTTAAAATTTCAGTGTAGTATCATTGTCAATCTTTTTTTAGTGTTTATACTTTTATATTTTGTTTAAGAAACCTTTCCTTTTATGATTCTGAGGCCATAAGATACTCATCTATCTGTATTTCCTTCTAAAAATTTTCTAATTGTAATCTTAATTAAGCCTCTTAGAAGTTTCTTTTGTATAATATGGTAGGGTTTTCCCCCCTTACTAATTTTTTTTTAATTTTATTTTTTATTAAAAATGTTTTTATAAGTTTATTTTTGAGAGCAAGTGTGCATACACACACACACACACACACACACACACGAGCGGGGGGGGGGGCAGAGAGAGAGTGGGGGAGAGAATCCCAAGCAGGCTCTGGTGCTGTCAGCGCAGAGCCCCATGTAGGGGTCAATCTCAGAAACTGTGAGATCATTACCCGAGTCAATATCAGGAGTCCTAACACTTAACCAACTGAGCCACCCAGGCGCCCATCTTGTGCTTTCTTTGTCAGGTTTTGGTATAAGGGTGATACTGGCCTCGTAGAATGAGTTGGAAAGTATTCCTCCTTTTCTGGGTTTTGGAGGAGTTTGAGAAGGATGGGTGTTAATTCTGTAAATGTTTGTAAAACTCACCAGTGAAGTCATCTGAAGCTGGACTTTTCTTTGTGGAAGTCTTTTATTATTATCTCTTTACTTGAATACCCTGTAAGTATTCAGATCTTCTATTCTTGAGTAACTTTTGGTAGTTTTTTTTTCTAGGAATTGTCCATTTTGTCTAGGTTGTTTAATGTATTGACATTCTGTGGTCAATAGTCATATCCCTGCCTTCATTCCTGACTTTAGTTATGTGAATCTTCTATTTGTCTTCATCAGCTAAGCTAAAGGTCTGTCAGTTTTGTTCATCTTTTTTAAACAAGCAACTTTGGGTTTCATTGAGTATGATTCCATTTATATTAAATTTCCAAATTAGGCTGATCTATGTAGATAGAAAATAAATTAGTACTTGGTGGGAGTTGATGGTGGG
Source organism: Cryptoprocta ferox (assembly GCA_028646485.1). NCBI lineage: Eukaryota > Metazoa > Chordata > Mammalia > Carnivora > Eupleridae > Cryptoprocta > Cryptoprocta ferox. The sequence continues at coordinate 56,585,796 of CM053575.1, read as the reverse complement.
GGGAACTGGGAGATGAGGTTCCTATCAGGGTTGATAGAAATATTCTATAATTAGGTAGTGGTGATGATTGTACAATATTGCAAATACACTAAAAACCACGGGATTCTATAGTTTAAAATCGTGGATTTTATGCTACGTAAATTTTATTTCAATAAAAATTTTTTTTCACGAGTTAATTGACTGCACATGTATGGGTCTATTTCCCTACCCTATATTTTGTTTTCAGTGATCTATTTGTCTGTCTTTTTTTTTTAATGCTTATTTTTGAGAGAGAAAGAGAGAACATATACGTGAGTGGGGGAGGAACAGAGAGAAGAAGACACAGGGTCCGAAGCAAGCTCCAGACAGAGCTGTCCGCACAGAGCACGACGTGGGGCTTGAACTCATGAATTTTCTTTTTCTTGTTAGAACTACACACAGAGTGGCAAATATAAATGATAAGCATAGATATTCTTGCCTTCCTATTCTTAGGGGGAAAGCATTTAATTTTTCACCATTAAGTCTGGTGATAACAAGATTTTTCACTATGACCTTTCACTATGACCTATTCCTGGTTTGCTGAGAAATTTTATCAGGAATGCATATTGGATTTTGTCAAAAATTTTGAAATATATTGAACACCATTGAATTATTTTTTCATTTTAAGTGTGCTAATGTGGTGAATCATATTGATGGATTTTTTAAAAACCAATCTTGCATTTCTGGGAGGATAAACCCCACTTAAGTCATTGCTGTGGACTGAAATGTATATATATCCACCTTTACATTTTGAAGCCCTAACACCCAGTGTGACTCTATCTGGAGGTAGGGTCTGGTTAAGTGAAGTCATAAGACTAGGGTCCTAACATGATAGGACTGTGATCTCTTATAATAACAGGAGGAGAGATCTCCTTCTCTTTCTCTGCCATGTGAGAACACAGTGAGAAGGTGGTTGTCTGCAAGCCAGAAGAGAGCTCTCACCAGGACTTGACCATGCTGGTACCCTCGTCTTGGACTTCCAGCCTCAAGAACTGTGAGAATATAAATTTCTGTTGTTTAAGCCACCCAGTCTATGGTATTTTGTTATGGCAGCCTGAGCAGACTAAGACAGTGTTTATGAATTATCTTTTTTATGTATCTGCTAAAATTATGTTATGAAATTTCGCATCTGTGTTCACAAGGGGTATTCTGTAGTTTTCTTGGTTTTGATGTGTTTATCTGATATTGTTATCAGGGTATAATGTTGACCTAATGGAAGGAATTGCAAAGCATTTCCTCCTTTTCATTTTTCTGGAATAATTTGTATAGAATTGATATTCTTTAAATCTTTGGCTTAATTCACCATTGAAGCCACCTGGGTCTGCAGTTTTCTTTATGGGGGGTTGGTATTGAAGATTCAATTTCTTTAATAGGTATAAGACTATTTACTTGATTAGGTATAAGACTATTTATTTTATCTGTTTCTTTTTGGATGAGCTTTGGTAATATGTTTCTTTCAAAGAATTATCCCAGTTCATTCAAGTTATAGACTTTATCAGGAAAAAAAAATAAAACTAAAAAAGAGAGAATATATCATCATATATTGCTTATAGTGTTCTGATTATCTTTTTCATGTCTATAGTATCTAATCCATTTTATTTCTGACATTGTTAATTCATATCTCCCCAACCTGCTTAGTCTGGCTAGAGGCTTATCAATTTTTGTCTTCCTCAAAGAACCAGCTTTTGGTCTCATTGATTTCTGCTACTTATTATTTCCTTTCTTCTGTTTATGTTGTGTTTCATTTGCTCTTATGTAGTTTATTAAGGTAAAAGTTGTGGTCATTCATCTGAGACCTTTTTAAATATAGAGTGTTAATTCTATAAATTTCTCTATGTACTTTTAGCTGCATGCCACAAAGCTTATTATACATATTATGTTTTTATCTTATTTGATAAGTTTTTCACTGTCATTTCTTTAAATAATTTTACTCCTCCTTTTTTTTCCTTTTGAGGCTCAAAATTAGCCGTATATTTGACTACTTAAAGTTGTCCCACAGTTTATTGATCTGTGCACTTTCAATCTTTTCTTTGTCATTTTGTTTAGTTTTTATTGTTATGTTTATAAGTTCACTAATTTTTTTTTTTTTTTTTTTTTTTGGCAGTGCTTAATCTAGCTTATATCCTATTCAGGGTTTTTTAATATCAGAAATTGGTTTTCCTCTGAAGAATTTTTATTAGGTCTTTTTTATATAATCCATGTCTTCATTATACATATTCAGTCTTTCCTCTACTTTCTTGACCATATAGATTATAGTCATTTATAATCCTTTAACTTTTCATGTCCCTTAATTTTATTATTATAGAATTAATATAACCTTATAAGTCACTTAATGGTTAGATTTATTTTTTTTCTTCATACTGTGGGTTGAATTTTTCTGCTTTCTTTGCTTGTCTGGTAATTTTTGATTAGATAGTAGACATTATAATTTTACTATATTAGATGATGGATTTTTAAAAAAATTAAGTATAGTTGCTATATAATGTTATTTTAGTTTCAGGTGTACAACATAGTGATTCAACAATTCTGTAGGTTAATCAGTGCTCACTAAGGTAAGTTTAGTCACCATATGTAATTGTAATGTTATGAACTGTATTCCCTATGCTGTACTTTTTATCTCCAGGACTTAGTTATTTTATAACTGGAAGTTTGTACTACTTAATCCCCTTCACTTATTTTGCCCATCCCTGACTCACATGTTCTTTATCTGTTCATCAGATAAAGATGAGCTGTTTCCATCCATATGTTGGCTCTTGTAAATAATACTATAAATACATGATGATATTTTTTGTACACTTATATTCTTGAGCTCTGGGACATGGTTCATTTACTTGGAAACTGAGCCAAAGTCGGACACTTAACTGACTGAGCCACCCAGGTGCCCTTTAGTATCTTTCTTTTAAGCTTTGTTAGGTGAGGCTGGATGTGTGTTTATTCTAGGGTTAATATTTTTCCTACTGACACAAAATTCATATTTCTGTTAAGAGTCAGATACTAAATATTTTAGGCCTTGTAGACTACAGAGTCTCTGTATCACTACCTATCCTTTCTGTTGCAGTGTGGAAGCAACCATAGAGAGTATTTAAATGAATGAGGATGGTTGTGAACTTATTCTTGGATACTGTGATGTGACTTTCATTTAGTTTTCAATTACCAAATACTACCTTTTGACCTTTTTTTGGCTGTTTAATAATACAGGAACTTATTTTATTTTATTTTATTTTATTTTATTTATTTTGTTTTATTTTATAGAGAGTGGGAGCTAGTGAGCATGAGTGGGGGAGGGACAGAGGGAGAGAGAGAGAGAACCTCAAGCAGGTACCATGCTCAGCATGGAGCTCGACGTGGGGCCTTATCCCATGATCAGGATCAGGATCTGAGCTGAAATCAGCAGTTGAACACTCAACTGAGCCACCCAGGTGCCCCAGTGTAGAAACTGTTCTTAGTTCTTGGGGTATACAGGAACAGATGTGGGATGTAATTTGTCTGCTCTAACCAATGCTATTTGATATATGAACTTTTCCATTCTGGCTCTTAGAGACAGGACTTGCTCATAGACTTCTGTGGGCAATGGGTATTGTTCTCTCTATTCCTTTTGGGTGATTCTTCCTGTGACCTTGGGTAATTTCCTCACATATATGCACTGATCAGTACGTTGATATAAAGATGCAGAGGGCACTGTTTTCAGATTTCCAGAGTGCCCTCTATAGCTTTCTCCTCTGTGTCACTGTACTCAGTGAACTCTAGTTCATGTCTCTAGTTTGCCTTCTTGACTCCCAGCGTCACTGACATAGAAAAATTGCCGTTTTGACTGGTCCTCCTTCTTTGCCTCTTTACCCAGGTAGTACACTGGGGCAATTATAGGGCTTATCTCCTTTATTTCTCATCTCTAATGTTCCCTTTCTTTTATTGCTTCTCATATAATGTCTTTAAGTGCCATTGTTTCGTATATTCTGTTTCATTGCTTAGTTGTTTCAGGGAGTAAGATCAATACAGTTCCTATTACTTCATATTTATTGCAAATACAAGGCACATTACTTTTTTTTTCTTTTCCTTTTCCATTTTCTTTTTCTACTTCTTTTTTTCCTTTTTCTTTTAAAACTGTCTTTTAAAGGGATTCGAGCAGGAGGGTCTGCCCACCATCTTGATGTAATGTAACCTTCATCATTGTACTTTTAGAGAATTAAAATGGGGATCTTTTATTCACCAAATATGCATTGAGTACCTCTTGTATGCTAAACTCTTTTCTAGGTATTGTGAATAAAATTTCAGTGGAACTTACATTTTAGTGGTCTCTAATGTTAGATAGTGAACATAATGTCTGTTCAAATGAAATAGGAAATACATACATTTTTAGGGATTTACTTGATTGCGTGAATCATAACCAAGGGTCCATGGATCATTTAAAGCACTTTAAGATGCCAATTTTAAATTTAAATATGTATGTATATTTGTTAAAAGTTCACACAGGCTAATAATGACATTGTATTGTTGCATTTATATGAGATACTCTTTTTAAAATTTATTTTATAATATTTATTTTTGAGAGAGAAAGACAGGGCGTGAGTGGGGGAGGGGCAGAGAAAGGGGGGGACATAGAATTGAAGCAGGCTCCAGGCTTCTTGCTGTCAGCACAGAGCCAGATGCGGGGCTGGAACCCATGAACCGTGAGATCATGACCAGAGCCAAAGTCGGACGTTTAACCAACTGAGCCACACTGGTGTCCCTGTATGATATACTCTTAACTCACTCACCATGGTGATATGTTTTCCCCTTGCAGTTCAGATATTTTGATTGATAGTTAATAATAACCTTGCTAAGTAAAATACAGATTTTTAATAAATTCAGTTTGGTAAACCAAATCTTTTAAAATGTAGTATCTGTGGTGAGACATAATGTGAAGCGGTGTGGTATAGAGTGAAAAACATGGCCTTCACTCTTAACTGGGCTAGAATCTCAGTTTTGCCACTTGATATTTGTATGATTTTGGCACGTTATTAAATTCTGAGTCTCTTCATAATGGAGACAATAATACCTCTAAAGTTGTTTTAAGGATCTATTATCAATTCCTTTTGCCTTTTTTGGAAATGTTAAAAGCCAATATATGATATACCTATTGCTTCATTTTAGGTAGTTCACATATAAAAACATAGATCTATTTATAATTCATTATTCTCTTAATTCGCATGGTCTGCTCAAATACCTAAGTTTTTAATATTGTTTATAGTATTTATAAGAAGTAGGAATTCCATATCTGGCCATGTTAGAGTAATAAGTCTCTATCCCCTTGTCATAAACAGTTAGTAAACTGGACCAAAATATATGAATTTTCTTGTTTTTGATATTATACAATAGGCAGAGTAGCATTGTGATCTCTGAGAGAGAGGAAATAAAGGAGGTGAAGTCTACCACTACTTTGGCTTGCTGCTTGGAGCCACAGAAGCAGGACGAGGGAGCCTAATGAGAACCTGGAAGCCTCACCCAGTTGAAAAGGCAACAGTTGGATGTTGGAGAGTCTTAAGCAACTAGAGGTTGCATAGCTGGGTTCTGAAAAGAAAGGAGCTATGCAGACAAAAGAACTCCAGGAATCTGTACAGGGGCCACCTTGAGTCTGCTGCTGAATGCTAGGATCATAAATGCATAAAGTGAAACCTCCATAAGGCCAAGCAGTGAACATCTAGAGGCTTATTAGCAGAACATTTCCTGAGGTTACGCAAGAGATGTTTAACTCTGACCAGGCATAGCAAATGATCCTTTGAAGCACTTCATTGGAGAGTCCAATGGGTATATCATATAGGAAAGACAAAAAAGTCCTCAGATGGATCAAATAGATCTATAGATAACTGCTTGCCAAAACAAAGCCCAACTCTCTTCACAGAATGATCACAAATACTCAACAATGGTAGCATAACATTGGTATTTTCCAGCATCCAAGCAGAAATTGGTGGACATGCCAAGAAGTAGGTCCTTTTGTAACCCATGACCAGGAGAAAAATCAGCCCAAAGAAACAGACTTAGAAATGACAGAAGTGTTGGAACCAGCAGACAAGAATGTTAAAAAAGCTGTTGTAACTAATGAATGTATTTAAAGGAAAATGAGAATGTAACAAGTAGAGAAATGGAAGATATATAAAAAAAGAACCAAATGGGATGTGTAGGGATGAAAACTAATACTATCCGAAATAAAAAATTAACAGCAGATTGGACAGTGCAGAACAGAACAGCAAACTTGAAGATCTAACAATAGACTTAAAGTGAAGCAGAGAAACAGAACTGAAAATAATCAAATAACTCTTTTATATGTGGGACAATACCAAGCAGGATTCAACAAAATGTATTTGACATCCTAGAAGGAGGGTAGAGCCAAAAAATATTATAAAAATTAATGGCTCAAAAGTTCCCAAATTTGATGAAAATTGTCAATTCACAGATCCATGAGTCTTAAGAAATCAAAAACAGGACAGACACGTACTCAGATACCAAGACATAGCAAATTCCTAAAAACCATCGATAAAGAATTTTGAAGGTAGCCAAAGAAAACATGTGCAGAGAAACAGTGAAGCCTTTTATCAGAAACTATGCAAACCAGGAGATACTGAAATATTTTTAAAGCACTCAGTGAAAAAAATTATCAACATTTACATAGCCAGGAAAATATCCTTTGAAAATGGGAGTATAACAAAAACGTTTTCAGACAAAGAATTTGTTACTAGCTACCTGACATACACTTCAGAAATACCTGTAGATGGAAAGAAAACAGATCGAATGAGAGGTTGGATCTAGATAAAAGAAAGAGATGATGACTGCAAGAAGTGATAAATATGTGAGTAAATAAAACATACATTTTCCTGGGGTGCCTGGGTGGCTCACTTGGTTGAGCATCCCACTCTTGATCTCACTTCAAGTCTTGGTCTCAGAGTTTTGAGTTCAAGCCCCATGTTGGGCTCTGTGCTGGGTATAAAGCCTACTTAAAAAACAAAACAAAAAAACCATTTTCCTTAATTTTAAGTCTTTCAAAAAGATAATTGCTTAAAACAAAAATCTTAATGTAAGTTTTGCAACATATGTAGAAGGAAAACGTAGGGAAATTGAAGTGTGGTGTTGGAAGGATAAAAAGTGTTCATATTTTACATAAAGTGAGAGAACATCGTTTGATATTACACTGTGTTGAGTTAAAGATGCATATGATAAAACCTAGAGCAAACATCAAATATTAAAATGAAGTATGCCTAATTAGCCAATAATGTATATTAAATAAAATGCTAAATTATGTTCACTTTAATTTTTTTTAAGGTATGTTTACACAAAAGAAGACAGTAAAAGATGGAAGGAGTAAAGAAATGTTAAGATATATAGTAAACAAATGGCAAGATTGTAGATTTAAATCCAGTTGTATCAGGGGCGCCTGGGTGGCCCAGTTGGTTAGGCATCTGACTTCGGCTCAGGTCATGATCTCACGGTTCGTGGGTTCGAGCCCCGCGTCGGGCTCTGTGCTGACAGCTCAGAGCCTGGAGCCTGTCTTCAGATTCTGTGTCTCCCTCTCTCTCTCTGACCCTCCCCTGCTCATGCTGTCTCTCTCTCTCTCTCTCAAAAATAAATAAAACGTTAAAAAAATCCAGGTCTATCAGTAATTGTATTAATATAAGTGGTTTTAATCAGTCTTTGGCAAACTTTTTCTGTAAAGAGCCAGATATTAAAAAATATTAGGCTTTGTGGTCAATATAGTATCTATTGAAGCTGTTCATTTCTGCCAATATAGCCTGAAACTAGTTATAGACATTACATAAATGAATGTGTGGCTATGTTTCAGTAAAACAGTGGATACTGAAATTTGAATTTCATATAATATTCATGTGTTTAAAATGCTATTTTTTTAAAAAAGATTTTTTGATGTGTATTTATATTAGAGAGAGAGAGAACGCAAGTGGCAGAGGCGCAGAGAGAGAGGGAGACAGGATCTGAAGCAGGTTCCAGGCTCTGAGCTGTTAGCACAGAGCCCAGCATGGAGCTTCAACTCATGAGCCATGAGATCATGACCTGAGCCGAAGTCAGATGCTTAACCAACTGAGCCATCCAGGCACCCCTAAAAAAGACTTGAAGTAATCTCTCCACCCAACCTGGGGCTCAACTCCCAACCCCGAGATTAAGAGTTGTGTGCTCTACTAACTGAGCCAGCCAGGTGCCCCATAAAATACTTCGTTTTTCCCATCTACTCTTTAAAAAGTTAAAATCATTCTTAGTTTGTGTGCTGTACAAAAACAGGTGACAAGGTGCATTTGCCTTGTGAGCCTTAGTTTGCTAGACCTTGGTCTAAACCTTCTGTCTCTGATCTGGTCACCACTAGCCACCTGTGGTAGTTGAGTTAACATTGATTAAAATTAAATAAAAGACAGAGATTGTCTGAGTGGATAAGAAAGCAAGCCCAACTATATGCTATGAAAATCCACTTTAAATGTATAGTTTGAAATGAAAGGATAAAAAAATGATATATTGTGCAGAGCTAATCATAAGAAAACTAGAATAACTATACTAATATCAGAAAATGGAGACATCAGAAGAAGGAACTTAAGCAGTAATAGAAAGGTATATTTTGTAACACTGACAGGGCTAATTTTTCAGGAAGATACAATAATTCTGACCGTGTTTTCACCCAGTAACAGAGCTGAAAAAAAATATAATCTAAAAGTAAAATTGAAATTTTCAGCACTTCTTTTAGTAATCAATAGTAAAACTAGACAAAGTAACTCAATATATAAGCCATGAGTGATGTTATCACAAGCTGGATGTTACAGACATTTCTAGAACACCATATCCAACAAAGTAGAAAACATATTCTATTAAAATGACTGACAGTGCCTCAGATGTTGGTGAGGATATGAATCAACTGGAACTCTTATATGGTAATTGTGGGAAGATTAAATAGTGCAACCACTTTAGCAAAATGTTTGGGAGCTTCTTAGTAAGTTAAACCTATATCTACCATACAACCCATCAGTTTCCATTACTGTCTGCCCAAGAGAAATAAAAATGTATGCCCACACAAAGACTTGTACAAATGTTCATAGCAGCTCTACTTAAACTAGCTAGAAATAACCACAACATTCATCAGATTATTGGATGAATAGATATATTTATACAGTGGGATACTGCTCACATTAAAAAAGGAGAGTCGACTGCTAATACATGGAAAACATGGCTGAATCTCAAAAACATTATGCTGAGCAAAAGGAGCCAGATAAATTAAGTGCATACAGTATAATTCCATTTGTATGCAACGCTAGGAAAGACAAAGGTATAGTGACAGAAGGCACACCAAAGTTCCTGTGTCTGGGAATGGGGTCACACTCTGGAATGGGGTCACAAGGGAACCATTTAGTCATTCTCTTCTGTTATATATTTTGTTTATCTTAGTCTCTTCTCTTGTCACTTTAGAAGGCTTACTCATTCATAAAAACCAGTTCATAGTTGGCCACTTGTAAACAGGTAGCATGGGTAAAGTTGATTGGGTGGCCCGAATGCACATAGCCAAAAGGTATATTCTATTTTACACATGTCCCTTGGCAGTTTTAGAAATTTTTGTTTTCTGTTTATATCTGGTTCATTAAGAACATGTATTATTATTTATTTATTCATTTGCTAGTCAATCGGTACTAGGGTTAGGAGTGCTTCATGTTTATGAAAAAGTTTTTATTTATTTTAATTTATTTTTTTAAATTTACATCCAAGTTAATTAGCATATAGTGCAACAACAATTTCAGGAGTAGAGTCCTTAATGCCCCTTATCCATTTAGCCCATCCCCCCTCCCAAAATCCCTCCAGCAACCCTCTGTTTGTTCTCCATATTTAAGAGTCTCTTATGTTTTGTCTCTCTCCCTGTTTTTATATTATTTGTGCTTCTCTTTCCTTATGTTCGTCTGTTCTGTGTCTTCAAGTCCTCAGGTGAGTGAAGTCATATGATATTTGTCTTTCGCTGACTGATTTACGTAGGATAATACCCTCTAGTTCCATCCACATAGTTGCAAATGGCAAGATTCATTTTTTTTAATGGCCGAGTAATACTCCATTGTATATATATAAACCACATCTTTATCCATTCATCCATTGATGGACATTTGGACTCTTTCCATACTTTGGCTATTGTTGATATTGCTGCTGTACACATAGGGGTGCATGTGGCCCTTTGTAACAGCATACCTTTATGCCTTGGATAAATACCTACTAGCGCAATTGCCAGGTTGTAAGGTAGTTCTATTTCTAAATTTTTGAGGATCCTCCATATTATTTTCCAGAGTGGCTGCAACAGTTTGCATTCCCACCAGTAGTGCAAAAGAGATCCTCTTTCTCCGCATCCTCGCCAACCTCTCTTGTTGCCTGAGTTGTTAGTGTTAGCCATTCTGACAGGCGTGAGGTGGTATCTCATTGTGGTTTTGCTTTGTATTTCCCTGATGATGAGTGATGTTGAGCATTTTTTCATGTGTTGGTTGGCCATCTGGATATCTTCTTTGAATTTTTTTAATGTTTATTTATTTTTGAGAGAGAGAGATAGAGACCAAGCCCAAGCATAGAAGAGGCAGAGAGGGAGGGAGACAGAATCTGAAGCAGGCTCCAGACTCCTTGCTGTCTGTACAGAGCCTGATGCGGTGCCCGAACTCATGAACCTGCGAGATCATGACCTGAGCTGAATTAGGACACTTAACCGACTGAGCTATCCAGGCACCCTAAGTTTTTTTGGTTTTGTTTTGTTTTGTTTTTTTTTTTTTGAGTCCAAATCAATTCATTTAACAAGTCTTTATTCAATGTGTGGTATGTGGTAGGCACTGTCCCAGGTGCTGAAGATTCAGTCTTGTTTAATATGGGATAGAGTTGATCAAATAGGCATTTATGATACAACGTGAGGCATAAGTAGAATCATTTTGGAATACCCATCAGGTGCACTTAATCCTGATAAGGTAAAAGAGTGATTTCCTGAGGGAGCAACTACCAGACAACTCTGAGGATTAATAGAGGTGGGTTTGAAGATAGAGGGAACTGTACGTGTTAAGATCTGGAGTCTAGAAACAGTATGGAATCTTTGGGAATTCTGAGAAGTTCAGGTGGTGTTGTTGAGTCATTAAACCAAAACTAGCAGCTCATTGTTCTGGACTTTTTGTTATATGGGAAAAAGTAACTCCCTGAAGCCACAGTGTTAGGTTTTTTGTTACTTGAACATACCCATAACCAACACAGTGAGACAGCATATTTAAACTGAAGTGAAAGGGATGGATGAGATGACTTAGGGACAAAAGAAATAAGTCCTAAAACAGAATCAAATTTCAAGGAGAGGGCAGAAGTGTAGGGTCTGCAAAGGAATTTAAAAGGAGGCAAAGAAATAAGAGGAGAAATCAGAAAAGTAGTGTCACAGGATGCCCAGGTTTCAAGAAGGAAGATTTGGTCACCAGTGTCACATGTTGCCAAATTAAGACAAAAACCAAAGCAACCATTTAGTTTAAAATCGAAGTCAGATTATGCTGGGTTTGGAGCAAATGGGACAGGTAAGAAATGAGACTGAGTTCATAGAACGTTTTTTTCAGAATGGTAGGAGGAGTGTGTTAGCCAAAAGAGACTTTTTCAAAAGAAATCTCCACAAGTTCCTTACTCTTAATCTTGTTCTTTGAGGCCAGCAGTAGTTTAAAAAAATCCATTGAAATTCATATGTAAACGAATATACTTGTAAATTTAACTTTTCGTGGCTTTTTTCAAGGGACCCAGTTTTAGTAAACCACTCCTTCTATGAACATTTGTTTTTCTTTAAAGTGTGTAGAACCTTAAGCCAACAGTTGTTTTATTTTCACTTAGATTAGATTTTCTGTACATAAGAACTAAATATTGAGATAATGATGCTTCTTTGCCAACAGTATAGAATAAGGGCTTTTTCAGCATAATTGTACAATCTCCATTTAACACTTGCAAAAACATAATTAAGATCTCAGCTATCCTGAACCTATAGGAGGAAAGGTTCTTTAAACTGGTATATGTTTATGCCTTTTGGGTTGTCTGTGAACTTGTTGAATGTGTTTGCAGAAATTTTTAGGTTTACATTTTTCTTAGGATGTCCATGGCTTTCACTCAAAAGCTCTTTTTCATAAGAGGTTGTCTTATGTTGGATTTCCCAACAAACAAACTCTGAGACAAAAATGTGGGTGCACATAGTTTATTTGGAAAGCAATACCAGGATTCAGGTAGTGTAGATCATATGCCAGGTTTATCCCAGCCATGGTTCAGGGCCACTCTCAGGAAGGGTTAACTCCCTTGCCCTGTAGTCAGAAAAGACTTGCACATGGTTGGAGATTAGCCTGCACTGTCTAATAAGTGCTGTGAGGGTAAAGGTGAGGTGCCGCCAGCATCTGCTACAAGAGGTAACAGTACAGTGTAATTTCATTTCTTGGTTAATTTGAAATATTTAAAAATTGGGATTTTTAAAGATTTTTTTTTTAAAGTAATCTCTACACCCAACTTGGAGCTTGAACTCATGACTCTGAGATCAAGAGTCACATGCCTCTACCAACTGAGCTGGCCAGGCACCCAAAATATTTAAAAATTGTTTGGCAGAAATTCTATGACATTAAGGAACTGTATTAATATTTAGGTAGTAATGATGGTATTATGGTTATTTTTAAAGAGTTTTTATCCCTTAGAAATACATAGTGAAATATTTATGGATAAAATGATACCTGGAATTTGGTTTAAAATGATCTGTTAGAGAGGGGAAAGTCTGGTTGCTGAAGTTGTGTGATGAATTTATGGGTTTTATTATACTAGTTACTATTTTGGGATTTGTTTCAACATTTCTTGATACAGGGTTTTGTGTGTGTGTGTGTGTGTGTGTGTGTGTGTGTGTGTATGCTTTTTCCTTTTTTTAAATTTAAGTGTAATTAACATACAGTATTATATTAGTTTCAGATACACAATATAGTGATTCAACAATTATTTATGTTACTTGGTACTCATCACAATAAACATGCCCTTGATTCTCTTCACCTATTTGACCCATCCCCCCCACCTCCCCTCTGGCAACAACCAGTTTGTTCTCTATATTAAGGAGTCTGGTTCCTATTTGTCTTTTTTTCTGTTTTCTTAAATTCCACATATGAATGAGATCATATGGTATTTGTCTTTGATGGACTTATTTTATTTGGTATAATACCCTCTAGGTCCATCCATGTTCTTGCAAATGGCAAGATTTCATCTTTTTATGGCTAATATTCCATTGTGTAGGTACCACATCTTTATCCACTTATCTGTGGATGGACACTTGGGCTGCTCCCACTTCTGACTATTGTAAATAATGCTGCAGTAAACATAAGGGTACATATATCTTTTCAAATTAGTGTTTTTGTTTTCTTTGTGTAAATACCCAGTAGTGGAATTATTGGATCATACAGTAATTTTTAATTTTTTGAAGCACATCCATCCTGTTTTCCACAGTGGCTACACTAGTTTGCGTTCCCACCAACAGTGTATGAGAAGGGTTCCTTTTTCTCCACATCCTCACCAATACTTGTTATTTTTTGTGTTTTTGATTTTGGTCAGTCTGACAGGTGTGAGGTGATATCTCATTGTGGTTTAAATTTCCATTTCCCTGGCAATTAGTGATGTTGAACACCTTGGTTTGGTTTTGTTTTCTTCTAAAATGTTCAGTGGTACCATTTTGCTAAATAGAAATATCTCTGTCTGAAGTTAAAAAAGTTCCAGGTCATATGAATAGTTAAATAACTAGTATAAGACAACAAGAAACACATGCACTGTATTTTTTCCCTTAAATTATAGAGTTATCAAATGTACACATGAACAAATCAGTTCCTTTAGAAGTCTTCAGGCAGAATCTAATTTTTTCTTACTCTTGTTTTGCTGATGTTTCAGTTGCATTTATTTAAAAATCACCAACATTTTATTCAGATACCCTGGTTTACTTATTAATCATTTTTAGCAGTCAGCTGGCTGGCCCCCAAATTAGGTGTCAGTGTTTTGCTTTTAGTAAGACATGATCACCATCTGGTGGTGAATAACAGTAACTTTGGTTTGTATTGCTTTAGGGTTTATAATAGTGTTTTGATATGCATTTTCTTGTTCATTGAATAACTATAGAAATCACAGTGAACACATTTCTGCCAAGATTTCAAGAAACACTAAGATGATAGTATGTTACTCATCTAGTTATCTCTGTTTGTCAAATGAGTGTTGATTGAAGGAAAAGTATAAACTGGTCACTTGTTAGGGAGTAAAGACTATACATTTCACAAACAAATGGAGTTCTGTTCTGTTCTTTTTTTTTTTTTTTTAAAGTAATTTTTGCACCTAATGTGGTGCTCGAACTCACAACTCCAGGGATCAATCTACCGATTGAGCCAGTCAGGTGCCCTTATATAGGTATTTATTTAAACACACAGACTTCATTATTTGCTCCTGTATACAGATTCCCATGAGAGCATTTACCTCCTCCATTTCTCCCCTCAAAAGGGAAAAACATAAACTGCAAATAAATCTTGAATTGGTGATATCACCTGATGGCTCACAGTGAACTGAAACCCAAAGCCACTTTTGCCATCATTTGTATCTCCTTTTCCTCATCACTTTCCTGCATACTGTTAGTTCACATGATTTCTCTTTGACACCTGTAGCAACTCTCTTTTTCTCTAGCAGCTGCAGAACTGTTTTACTTTCTTCCTTCTCTTCCTGTTGTTTTCCTTCTCTGTTTTCTTGTCTCTTGTTCCAGTTTATCAAATCGTTGAGTGAATCATGAACTGTGCTTGATACTGAGAGTACAGTAATGAAAAAGGCAGTGATATGGCCCTTGTCTTCATGGAGCTTATATTTGAGGATGGGAGAGAGGAGGAAGAAGAGATAGATGGTAGATAATTACAAAGTGAGACTTAAAGATAATTAAAACTATATGATGTTAATATTACCCTTACTGAGAATATATACTATTGTGGATTTTGTTTTTATAGATATCAGTTTTCCAGAAAGAGTTTGGAAGTGGAGTGACTATTTTAAAATTTTAACTGTAAGAATAGATTGGAAAATAGTGGTGATGGCTGCACTGTGTTGTGAGTCTAATTAATGCCACTGAGATGTACACTTAAAAATGGTTAAAACATTAATTTTATGTTACTTGTATTGTACCACAATTTAAAAATTTAATTATGTAATAAAAGAAAACCCATTGATTTGTATACTTTAAATGGATGGATTTAAATGAAGCTGTGTGTGCAGTAAGAGTGGCTTGATTCATAGGTTAGGTCTTCTGAACTGTTCCTCTATTCATTTGATGCTTTAAGAAACATTAGAAAGAGCCCTGGGCTTGGAAGGTTTGAGCTCTTGCTTGGCCTCTGCTTGGTCGTAGGCAATTCACATCACATCTTAGTTAACTAAATTTTGTAGTCTGTTAGAGAGTGTGAATTAGATTGCTTTCAGTTCAAAAATTCTAAGATCCTGTGATTGACTGTTGTTATTGTTAGGCAAGTAAATACCTGTCTCAATACCTAGACATAGACATTAAACAATAGAGCTGGAGGACTTTAGATCAACTCTGTTTATGGACAAGAAAATTGAAGTTTGTACCTCTTTCTCCTGATCATGTCTAATGCTTTTTTTAATACATATATAATAGAGCTTCTAAGTATTAATTGAAATATTAAGTACGTGCTTTTAAGTGAAATGTGAACATTTGAAATGATGAAAAATAGCAAAAGTAAGACATGATCAAATAAATTTATTTGACTTTATAATGTCTGTATGTATATGGTCCCTTTCTGACTTAGTATGATTAAATAAAAAGTGGTTTCTGCTTTTAAAAATGAACAAATAAAGTGGGATCACATTGAAGACAAGTATATAGTAGGCACTTCCTGAGGTCAAGATTTGTTAAGGTGCTTGTTGGAAACTTTCTACATTTTGCACTTTTCCTTGAGGGCACTTCTCTGCATCTCCACTGCTGCAGCCTTAGCCTGGGCCATCATTTTCTCTTGCTGAAGTTTGGCAGTAACCTCCTAATTAGTAATATTTGCTTCCCTCTCATTCATTCCTCACAGAGCAACCAAAGTGAACTCCACATCTCCTTTACCTTTTTAAATTATGGAAAATGTGAAGGACATAAAAGTAGAAAGTTGTATAATGAACTTCCATATACCCATCACTGCCCCCCCTTCAATACAATTTTATGATTTTGTTTCATCTGTAACTCCATCTACTGCCCCCACCCCTACCCCCAGCTGCCTAGATTATTTTGAAGCAGATCCTAGACACAGAATGATCTTTTAAAAACTTGGGTCATGAGGGGCGCCTGGGTGGCTCAGTTGGTTGAGCGTCCAACTTCAGCTCAGGTCATGATCTCACGGTTTGTGGGTTCAGGCCCGGCATCCAGCTCTGTGCTGACCACTAGCTAGGAGCCTGGAACCTGCTTCGGATTCTGTGTCTCTTTCTCTGCCCCCACCTGTTCACGCTCTGTCTCTCTCAGTCTCTCAAAAATAAATAAATGTAAAAAAAAATATTTAATAAAAAAACTTGGGTCTTGAAACTTTCCTAAATTTCTCTCTCAAGTTCTCATTACACTTAAAATAAAATCTCAACTCTTTACATGGCCCCCAAGGCTTTATAGGATTTGATTCTTGCTTACTTCACCAGCCACACTGAAGCTTTCGGCTGCCTCAGGACTTCTGTACAGGCATTTCCTTGTGGCTAGCATGCTAGCATGGCTAGCATGAGACCTTCTTTAAGGTCTCATCTTTATTAACATTTTTACCCTTTGTAAAATGTTTCCATAAAATATTAGCAATTGATGCATCTAGGTGAAACGGGTACTAGTCTTCCAACTTCCACGGTTTGAGTTTCTTGGGGGAAAATACTGTCACATTATTATTTCTTTTCAAATTTGTTTTAGGTCTTTCTCTCTCTCCTCTTCTCTCCACCCCTCAAGTCCTCTTGATTATTCAATTGAGTAGAGAGAAAAGAGAGAAGGGAAATAAAATCATCTGATTAGAGTTGAAGGCATATGGTACTGGAAGCCACTGTCTCCAGTATCTCAGATTCCCTCTGCCAGGATGTTGTTCCTTACGTATAAGAAAAAAGGAACCCCTTAAAGACTCACGAAAGTGAGTGTGGCTCATATCATCTTACCCAGAGAGAGACCTTTCCTCTCCATAAGAAATATCTACCTTCTCCTTTGTGAAGGAGTGCTGAATTGCTGGTTATCACAGTTTCCAACCATGCTGATATTTGCAGCACGCTGATTACTTTCTTTGTAGTGGAGACATTTTCATAGTTTTGGTTCTTAAATAATTTGAACCATGTTTGGTTTCTCTACCTGTAAGGGAACAGCAGTATGATTCTAAATGAAACTTACAAACCTAAAGTGGAGCAGCAGATACCTACCCCTTGGTTTATTTGCCTGCATAACAGGTCTTGGATTTATTTTTTTCCGCTGTAGTAATAAGCTGAGTTCAGTGATTTATATTAAATTTACTTGGCATCTCTGAACTTTGGCTTTTCAGAGAGTGGCCTCAATTATAGTTCATTGTCTCAACTATTCCTCTGCTTTTCAGAAAATTTTAGGGTGATTGAGTAAATGAATTATTTGAAAATAAGGTATATAAATACATAACAGTTATTTCAAGGATCAAGTGGTCTGTGGGAATAGTCTCATTGCTAATCTGTGCTCCCTCAACAGAGTTTGGGAACAACTGGGCAAGAAGTAAAAGTTTGTTGTAAGGTTATCTTTTAATCATTATATCTTAAATCAATGTTCTTTGATCACTGACCTATATGAAATCAACTATTTTTGCGACTCTAAGCGTATCTTTGCTTACAAGCATAGAGGAAGTTTAGGTGCGTCTGGGGGGCTCAGTCAGTGGCCAACTCTTGATTTCTGCTCAGGTCATGATCTCACGGTTCATGGGATCAAATTCTGTGTTAGGCTTTATGCTCACAGTGTGGAGCCTGCTTGGGATTCTCTCTCTGCCCCTTCCCTGCTCGTGCATGCACACGTGCGCTCTCTCTCAGAATAAACATTAAAAAAAAAAAGCATAGAAGAAGTTTAAGTAAAACTTTATTGAGAAATGAGAAGAATTCTGTCATGTGCTTATTATGAGTTGCTGTGAATTTTGACCATTTAGAAAGCAGAATTATAAGTAGTAAGACTAGAATTGCGGAAGCAGTAGCATTCTTAAGGCTTGGTGCTGGAAAGATGCTTAGAAAAATGTCCAAATATAGAACATCTTTGTGTGATTGGATCAGTAATGCAGTCCGGGATTCTGCCACTTTCTCCTGCTTCATGCCTACATCATCTTGGCAGGGCCTTCATGAATTCACACAGCCCTGACCTTTTCTTCTGCTTCACAGTCTTTCACCTCCTGAGGCCTTGTTAAAGAAATGGGTCAGTTAAAGGTTATATATCATATCTGTCTAGTGAAAGGTTCAGCTGTGACAAAACATATTTTTCAGAATGACGTGAAGTTGGTTAAAAGATACATTTATAGAAGGAAATTAACAATCACCTAATACTTGGGAAATGAGACTATCTAGAAAATGTTCCAGGTGATGAATAAGTGAATTTACAGATTGTCACTGTGCATTTTAGAAAATGATCATGTGTTTTAAAAATACGATTGATAATTTATAGCTGCACTGTCCAAAATTACAGACATTTGCTACATGTGGACATTTAAATTTAATTTAGAAAATTAAAAAGTTTAGTACCTCAGTTTTATTAGCCACATATCAAGTGTGCAGTAGTCACATATAGATGACTCTGTATTGGAAAGGACAGATATAGACTATTTCCGTCATCATGGAATGGTCTGTTGAACAGACAGCATGTTTAGAGAACACAGAGTATGGGAATTTTAATATTTTCAATTTAATCATGATGTCGATTATAATTTTTCTTTTGAAATCTTTGCCTGTTTCTTATCAATTGACAAAATATTAAGAGCCACTAATGTCCATAAAGGTCACCAGCCTGTCAGTTCTATTTGAAACAAAAAAATATAAGCGAATCAGTTGTTAACTGGACTTAACTGTGGTGATCATTTTGTAATATATACAAATACTGAATTATTAAGTTGTGTATCTGAAATTAATGTCAATTACATCTCAAAAATAAAAATAAGTTATTAGTAAATTGTGGGTTATACATTTTAGTTTTAAATATGCTGGCTCTGTATGATCCACGGTAGCCACTAGACGTGAGGGGCTCTTGGGCACTTGAATATGGCTAATGTGAACTGAGATGTGCTGTGAGTATAAAATGAACAATATGTTTTTAATACTTAGTACAAAAAATAAGATATAAATTGAGTGAAGGGGGTATAAAGGTACAGACTTCCAGCTGTATATATAAATAAGTCATGGGAATATAATGTAGAACATGGTGACATTACAGTATTGGTACTACAGTTAGTAATATTGTATTGTATGTTTGAAAGTTGCTAAGATAGTAAATCTTAAACAGTCTCATCAGAAAAATTTTGTGATGAGAATCACATCACAGAAATGTTTGAAAGTTGCTAGGAGTAAATCTTAAGCATTCTCCTCACAAAAATTTTTTGCAGCCATGCAAGGTGATAGATGTTAACTAAACTTATTGCGATCATTTTACAAGGTATACAAATACTGAACCACTGTGTTGTACAAGTGAAACTAATATGGGGCACCTCCGTGGCTCAGTCGGTTGAGTGTCCAACTTCAGCTCAGGTCATGATTTCATGGTTCATGGGTTCAAGCCCCGGGTTGGGCACTGCGCTGACAGCTCAGAGCCTGGAGCCTGTTTCAGATTCTGTGTCTCCCTTTCTCTCTCTGCCCCTCCCCCACTCATGCTCTATCTTTCTCTTAAAAATAAATAAAATTTAAAAAAATTAAAAAACTGGGGAAGGGGGAAAATAGTTGGGGAGAGGGAGGGAGGCAAACCATGAGAGATTCTTGGATACTGAGAACAAACTGAGGGTTTTTGGGGGAGGGAGAGAGGAGAAGGGGAGTGATGGGCACGGTGGAGGGCACTTGTGAGGATGAGCACTGGCTGTTACATGGAAATGAACTTGACAATATTTTTAAGGTTTCTAGTTGGGAAGGCTTGTCAGTCACCAATTAGAATGCTTAAATAAAAAATCCTGTATATAAAAAAA
>CM053575.1:56547551-56565122 GCA_028646485.1 Cryptoprocta ferox | reverse complement strand
TTTGTAGATTTTGGATACTAGCCCTTTATCCGATATGTCATTTGCAACTATCTTTTCCCATTCTGTCGGTTGCCTATTAGTTTTTTTGATTGTTTCCTTTGCAGTGCAGAAGCTTTTTATCTTGATGAGGTCCCAATAGTTTATTTTGGTTCTTGATTCCCTTGCCTTTGGGGATGTGTTGCGTAGGAAATTGCTGCGGTTGAGGTCATAGAGGTTGTTTCCTGCTTTCTCCTCTAGGGTTTTGATGGTTTCCTGTCTCACGTTCAGGTCCTTCATCCATTTTGAGTTTATATATTTATTTTAATATTTATTTACTTTTGAGAATGAGAAAGCATGAGCAGGGGAGGGACAGAGAGAGAGGGGGATGGAGGATTTGAAGTGGGCTTTGCATTAGAGCAGCAAGCCAGATGTGGGGCTCGAACTCATAAACCATGAGAACATGACCTGAGCCAAAGCCAGACGCTCAACCGACTGAGCCACCTAGGTACCCCTTCAAAATTAAAAAAAAATAAAAATATCAATTGAAAAAAAATATAAGATATCTGGTATTTTAAATCCTGAGTATGTATTGAAATAACATTGGGATATGTAGTGTTAAATAAAATATATTATTAAAATTAATTTTGACTTTATTTTTATGAATGAACTACTAGAAAATTTGAAATTATGTGACTCATCTTATATTTCTGTTGGACAGTGCTGTGCAAGAGCCAATGCCCTAATAAGCAAATCAAGTAATATATGATTTATTTCTGTATGTCTAAATCAATAATGACTACAGTTGCCAAGTGGGACGAAATCCTTTTTTTTTTCATATATTTATTTCTATCCTTTTAGATTTTTAGAAATGCAGTAGTACCAAGTGTATCAATATTTTATGTGTGATTTCATATATCTTTATGTATGATGGTGGAAGACATGTATAAAACACTGATGCAAAACTTTTAGCCAGTTGCTAAGGGAGTGATAGAGGCAGAATGAATACTTTGGGCATTCCAAGGATAAACATGTTGCTAGAATCATTAAAAGGCTATCACAGAGACTGGGCCTTTTATTGATAAGACATAGAAAGAGAAATACAATTCAAGTGGGAGAAAACAGTAAACTAGAGGGCTTGAATAGAACCCAGATAGGTAGTGGACTAGATAGTGAACAGGCCAGAATGATTTGAATCAGGGATTTCAGTGTAAAAGTGAGAGAGAATGATTGGAGAGTTAGGTTGAGACTGACTTTAAGACTCTGAGGCTAGAGTAAGAAATCTGGATGAGTTTAATATAGGTATTTAGGAGCCAGAAAAGGTGTTGATGAATGGGAAGTATTATGAAAACAGTATTTTTGGAAGATTGGTTTGATTATGAGATTTATCGTAGTTATTTTTCTGAAGTGAGAAGGTACAGTAATATCCTAGAGAAATTGGGGGAAATGGGGTGCACGGTTGAGATATCTGAGGGCTGAATCATCAAGACTATTGTGTTTGGGAAAGCGGAAAAGGAGAAATTGAAAGAGACTTTGGTTCCACAAGTGTCATAACCGAAATAAAAATAAAGATGTTTTAGGTTTATGTCTTTTAAAGCTTTAAAACTCTAAAATAGCTAATGTAGCCCTTTACAGATGAGGAATTTGAGATTCAGTGTTAAAAGAACTTCACCAGAAAAATCGTGATCATCTTGTATCAAGTGGAGGAGCTGACAGTTGAGCCCTGGTCTTTTTCTTCCTACTGTGTTGTCATTGGAGTCTACTCACTTGCCCAAGCCAGCGCCTCAGGTTTTCTTGACTCTCTCTATTTCTTTGCACAGCTAGTCAATCACTAAGCTGTATTCTGTAATAATACAAACAAATAATATAAACAAAAAGTTCACATTACCCCCATCATTCTGGGTTGATATTTTCCGAAATTTACATCTAATCTTTGTCTTGCATCCACCTCCGAAACCGAGAGTTGGATGCTTAACTGACTGAGCCACCTAGGCACCCCAATCCAGTATTTTTCTAATGTATTTGATTATGGAAACTTTTCAGAGAATATACCTCCTATTTCTCTTAGGTTACTAGTGGTATTTGGAAAATGCTAAATTTAATAGCCATGTATGTGTGTCCTTTATTTCCCTCAAGTCTAACTGATATAATTAAACAACATAATCACATCATGCCCAAGGGATATATGGAGGAATTCTGATTGTTTACAGTTAGAAAAGAAAACCTGAGGGAAGGTAAAACAATCTTCAAATATTTGAAGATTCTAGCAGAAGAGGAATTGAAAGTATTGTCTTTGAAACTAGAGAATAAGAGTAAGAACCAGGGAAAGAAGGTGCAGGAAGGCAGATTTTGACTTTGTATAAGGCTATCTTTCTAATAACTAGAACTTTGGAAGATAGGTCAGTTTTCTGTCCCTGAAGGTTGTCAAGTGAAGATCCATAGGGATGCGATAGAGGACTTTAGCACATAGAGAAGGTATGGATCGAAAAAATAGTTTTGTGAAATAGTTTGAAAACCATTGGACTCTTTCTAAGATATCCATATCCAACTTGGAATTTGTATTCCTTGATTCTTTTCTAATTCTATGAATCTATGTCTTGGTCTATAATCTAGTAAATTATCCAAATACATGTTATGAGAAACAAACACTAGTAGAAATTTTAGTTGTATGATTAAAGGCTTTTACTTCATGATATTTTTTTATGGGCTTTATTTTTTAGAGCAGTTTTAGACTCACAGAAAAATAGAGCACAGAGTACAGAGAGTTCACATATACCCTCTTTCCCAACACAGAACCTCCCCACTCTCCATATCCTGGTACCACATAAGTACGTTTGTTACAATTAATGGAACTACATTGTGGATTTTTGAGTGATAATGATATGTCAGTTTACATTAGAGTTCATTCGTACTTGATAATGCTTTGAAAGAAAATGTGAATATTCCTGCTCATCTTTAAGAGAATGGTTTTCAGTTATTTCTTGCCCTAGTTTAGTCTTTTCTGATTCAGAGGTCTAAAAGATAGTTAAAGTCAACATCCTCTATTTTAAAAAAGTAATTCACGGATGGGGAAAGTTCTTTCTTAAATGTTTATAAATGTTTTATTTTGTGGGCTAACAGTATTTTTTCTTTCTTTTAAGTACCAAAAGAATTGGTGGAGCTCCATTTGAAGTTGATGAGGAAGATTGGCAAATCTGTTACAGCAGACAGATGGGAAAAATATTTGATCAAGGTAAATATTAAAAATTACCTTTTCTGGGGCTCCTGGGTGGCTCAGTCGGTTAAGTGTCCGACTCTTGATTGCAGTTCAGGTCATGATCTCATTGGCATGCTGGCACGGAGCTACCTAAGGTTCTCTCCTTTCCTCTCTGCTCCTCTCTCCCTCCTCTCAAAAAAATTACCTTCTCTGTCACTGAAATATTACTCTATCTAGCATAAATTAATGTGTTTAATAATATGCCGAATTTTTTAAATGGTCTACTAAAAGTTGCAAAATATGACTTAGAAATCTATACAATTACTGTCAGTATGTGATTCTTTTCTGCAACTACTAAGCCATAGTGTTTAGTCCTAAAATTAGGTTTTCAGAGGTATTATGTCCCTTTTGTTCCTAACACTGTGCCTAGGACTTTTCATGTCTTCTTTCATTTACTCCTTAAAACCATCCTGATAAATCAAGTAAGACATAGATAAGGCAGAGAAAGTTGTCATTTTCCCTTGACATCACACAGTATACATAGACAGAGCCAGAATTTGTCTGTTACTTAAATGGTAAAATGTCATAACACCTTTAAGTCAGTATAGGCGACTACCAAGTTAGCAGTAAGGCCAAACCTATCCTTAGTGAAAACAACCTGGGAAATCAGAAGCTTTACGATAAACCATTCAGGAAAAATGGTCTGAAATTGTATCCTGACTTTGAGACCCACACAATTTTTGGAAGCCCAAGCTGATGAATGTACTTATCTCCATGATATCTTTTGGGAGTATTTTGAATTCTATAACATTCCAGAATATTAGGTTATATTTTTTGGTAATTTGAAAACTATATGATTTTCTTTTCTTTTAAAAAAAATACATGTTTTTATACATGTATTTTCATACCTGCCTTCTTTTTGGGGGAGGTATATACATGACTTTACAGTACTATGAAAAGAGGAATTGTCAGGGAACAAGAGTTGCTTGTTACATTATTATAAAAATCACATGTGCTTTTCCAGTTATCGTTGCTGTATAACACATCATTCCAAATTACGTGACGTAAAATAATAATTTTAATCAGTTCACTGATTGTCTGGGTCAAGAATTTAAAAAGGTCTCTTTCACCATTTTCTGTTGGTTGAAAGCAGCCACAATGTGGCCACATTTCAAGAGAGGAGATATAGACCCCAAACTAATGTTGAATGAAATCTCCAAAATATATTAAACTGTGAGTGATATCTGAGCAAATTTTTAACTATTCAAAGTGCTTTAGGGGTGCCTGGGTGGCTCAGTCAGTTAAAGTTCCAACTTCAGCTCAGGTCATAGTCTCACAGTTCATGGGTTCAAGTCCCACCGCTGACAGCTCAGAGTCCAGAGCCTGCTTCGTTCTGTCTCCCTCTCTCTCTGCCCCTTCCCACCTCGACTCAGTCTTTCTCTGTCTCTCAAAAATAAATAGACATGTAAGAAAATTAAAACAGTGGTTTAGAAAATACCTGTGAAATTGCTGTTTTGCCTTTAATAAAATATTTATTAATGATTAAGATTCAAGTTTTGGAGCTTAAAAAGAGATGCTAGAATTTCAGGACATTGATTTTTACATAACGTCCTAAAGGGGGTAGTCCCTTGTAAATAAATGTAGGTTTGTTATTAAAATGGGTTTGTTTGTTTACATGTTTTGAGAATTTAGGTAGAAATATCTTGTATACTATTCCCATCTCTTGTTAAACTTTAGAACCATGGATAATCTACTTTGCTCCTTTGTGTCTGTTTCTTCATAAAATGTGAGAACTGAGATGATTTTATAAACCCCTTTAGTTCTCTGGTCAAACCTACAGGTTCTAGCTCATTTTTTAAAAAATTGAGATATTCATATAACATAAAATTTGGCCTTTGAAAGTATGCAATTCAGTGTTTTTTAGTATATTCACAAGGTTGTGCAATCAGAATATTTTTATCACCTCAAAAAGGAACCTCATACTCATTAGCAATTACTCCCCTCTCCCCTTGTCCTTACAAACTACTAATCTGTTTTCTGATTCTGTGAATTTGCCTTTTCTGAACATTTCGTATAAATAGAATCATACAATATGTGGCCTTTTGTGTCTGGCTTCTTTCACTTAGCATAATGTTTTCAAGTTTCATCCCTGTTAAAGTATGAATCAACGCTTTGCTCCTTTCTATGCCTCAATAATGTTCCATCGTATGGATATACCACTTGTTATTTATCTACTTAACCCGTTTATGATATTTGGCTTGTTTCCATCTTTTAGCTATATGAAAAGTGCTGCTATGAGTAGACGTGATTTCATTTCTTATATCTAGAGTGGAATTGCTGGGTTGTTTAGTAATTCTGTGTTTAACTGTTTTGACTACTTACCTGCCAGACTGTTTTCCAAAGCTGCACCATTTTACATTTTCCCTAGCAATTTTTGAGGGTTCCAATTTTCCAGATCCTTCCTCACTAACACTTATGATTGATTGATTGATTGATTTTTTTTTAACCCTCCTAGTGGGGGTTCTCATCATGGTTTTGATTTGCATTTTCCTTATGACTAAATAATGCTGAGTGTTCATTTGATAAACTTCTTGGCCATTGTATATCTTCGAGAGAATGTGGGAAAATGCCTACTCCTATCCTTCTCCTTTGTTTAGTTGGTTGTGTTTTTGAGTTTTAAGAGATCTTTATATATTCTGCTTATTAGACTCTGACCAGATATATAATTTGCATACATTTTTTCCCATTTGGTGTTTTGTCTTTTTACTTTCTGTGTAATGTTCTTCGATGCATGAAAGGTTTTAATTTTGATGAAGTCCAATACAGTTTTTTCTTTTGTTGCTAATGCTTTGGTGTCATATCTAAGAAACTATTGCCCAAACTAAAATCATAAAGATGAAATCCTCTAATTTGTTCTAACAGTTCTGTACTTTTAGTTTTTATTTTCAGATCTATGATCTCTTTTAAGTTAATTTTTGTATATAAGATAGGGTCCAACTATATCCTTTTACATGTGGATATCCAGTTAGTTGTTTCACGACCATTTGTTGAAAAGACCATTCTTTCTTTCCCATATTGTGATTACCTTGACATCCTTGTAGAAAGTCAATTCAACATAAATATGAGTCTTATTTCTGAAGTTGCTATTCTGTTGACTTCTATGTCATCATTTATGCTAATACCATACTATCTTGATTATTATAGCTTTGTGATAAGTTTTGAGATGGTTCTTTTTCAAGATTGTTTTGACTCTTCTGCTTTCCTTGCATTTTCTTAATGAGTTTGAAGATTATCTTGTTAATTTCTGCAAAAATGCCCGCTGGTATTTAGATAGGGTTAGATATAATCTGTAGCTAACTTTGGGGAGTATTAGGTTCTTCACAAAAATAAGTTTTCCGATCCATGGATCAGGATGTCTTTCACAATATTTAGGTCTTTAATTCCTTTCAAAAACATTTCATAGTTTTCTGAGTCCAGTTTTATACTCATTTGTTCAGTTCCTTAGTATTTTCTTGGTTTTGATGTTGTTGTAAATGTAATTGTTTTCTTAATTTCATTTTCAGGTCATTCATTGCTAATGTGTGGAAATACACTAGTTTTTGTATATTAATCTTGTGTGTTGCATCTTTGCCAAACTTGATTATTAGCTCAAATAGTTTTATTATTTATTTATTTATTTATTTCTATAGTTTATTTATTTTTGAGACAGAGAGACAGGATGAGTGGGGGAGGGCAGAGAGAGGGAGACACAGAATCTGAAACAGGCTCCAGGCTCTGAGCTGTCAGCACGGAACGTGACGTGGGGCTCAAACCCACAAACCGCAAAATCATGACCTGAGCCAAAGTTGGACACTCAACTAACTGAGCCACCCAGGCCCCCCCCCAAATAGTTTTATTGTGGATTTTTAAGACTTTCTGTATATGAGATGATGTCATCTCCAAATCCAGATAGTTTTACTTCCTCTCTTCCAATCTGGAGATCCTTTATTTCTTGTTTTTGCATAATTGCTCTCCCCAGAACCCCCTGGTACACTGTTGTATAGAATTGGTGAGAGCAGACATCCTTGTCATGTTCCTGATCCTGGGAGGAAAGTGTTCAGTCTTTTAAGATTTAATATGACATTAGATAGGTGTTTTTCTTTTTTTTTAATTAATATAATTTTTTTAAGTTTATTTATTTTCGAGAGAGACCGAGAAAATCCCAAGCAGGCTCCGCACTCTCAGTGCAGAGCCCAGTGCAAGGCTTGAACTCATGAACTGTGAAATCATGACCTGAGCCAAAACCAAGAGTCGGGCACTTAACCGACTGAGCCACCCAGGCAACCCAGAAATGTGTTTTTCATAGATGTTCTTTATTAGGTTGAGAAGGATCTCTTCCTAGTATGTTGAGTATTTTTTATCATGAAAGGTGTTAGATTTTTTTCAATTATTTTTTCTGCATCTACTGAGATAACCATGTGATTTTTCCCTTTATTAACATGATGTATTACATTGATTAATTTTCATATGTTGGGACTGTGCAATCCTACAATCAGTCCCACTGGTCATGGTTCATAATCCTTTTTATATGTTGCTAGATACTGTTTGTTAATTTATTGTTGAGGATTTTTGTTTCTGTATTCATGAGGGATGATGATGTGTTTTCTTGAGACATCTCTGGCTTCAAAGAATTAGTTGAAAAGCTACTTCTCTCTTATTTTTTTGTAAGTGTTCATGAAGTATAAATGTTAATTCTTAAAGTTTTTTTTTTTAGCATTTATTTATTTTTGAGAGACAAAGTGCAAGCGGGGAAGGGCAGAAAGAGGGAGACACAGAATCTAAAACAGGCTACAGGCTCTGAGCTGTTCAGTGCACAGCCTGATTCAGGGCTCAAACTCATCAACCGTGAGATCATGACCTGAGCCGAAGTTGGAAGCTCAACTGACTGAGCCACCCAGGTGCCCCATAATTCTTTAAACATTTATTTGAACTTAGCAGTGAAGTCATCTGGGCTTGGGCTTTTCTTCGTTGGAGGTTTTGTTTTTGTTTGTTGACTCAGTCTCTTTGCTTATATAACTCAGTTTAGATTTGTAAATTTTTTTTTCCTTTAAGTAGGCTTCATGCTAAATGTAGGACTTGAACTCACTACTGTGAGCTCGAGACCTGAACTGAGATCAAGAGTTGTTCACTTAACCGACTGAACCACCCAGGCACCCCATAGGTATTCTTGAGTCAGCTTCAGTAGTTTGTGCCTCTAGGAAATTGATCATTTTACCTAGCTTATTGGCATTAGATTGTTCATAGTATCCACTTGGGATCTTTTTTGTTTATGTAGAGTTGGTAGTAATATCCCCTCTTTCCTTAATTTACTGATTTTGAGTGAGTTTTTTTTTTTTTCTCCCCTTTGGTCAGTGTAGCTATAGGTTTATCAGTTTTGTTGATCTTTTAAGAATCAACTTATGGTTTTGTAGAATTTCCCTAATTTTCTCTCTTATTCTTTCCTTTTATTTGCATTGGATTTAGTTTGGATTCTTTTCTAGTAATAAGGTGGAAATTTAGGTTATTGATTTGAGATCTTCCTCTTTTTTAACATAGGCATTTTCAGCTATCATATTCCATCTTTTTGCTTTAGCTTCATTCCATAAATTGGTATGTTATATTTAGTTTTCTTTCATCTCAAAGTATCTTCTCATTTCTCTTGTGATTTCTTCTTTGACCTATTGGTTATTTAATTGTATGTTGCTTAATTTCCACATACTTGTAAATTTCACCAATTTTTTTTCTATTACTGGTTTCTAATTTCATAGCATTATGTAGAACATACTTTGTATGATTTTGATCCAATTAATTTTGTTGAGACTTGTTTTATGGCCTCACATAATATATATGTGTGTACGTGGATGTGTGTGTGTGTCAAAGTTGTCAAAGTCCTTCAAATTAAATAATTTTTCTACTTAAATATTTAGTGAGATTTGCTAAATTTCATATTCATATTTACTGTCCTTTTTTTTGATATTTTTTCCTTTTTTCTGATTTTTAAGCCTTTTGCTGCCCTATAAATAAAGTTAATGCACAACACACACAGGCACACACCTTAAGTACAGGTATATGGGTTTTTTTCACTTATCCATTTTGAAAGCTACAGTCTCTACAATTTTCTTTACAATAAACTCTTCCTTAATTCTTCGTTCCCCTTTAGTTTTTACCCATCCTCGCTTTCCCCCCTTTCTATTAGTAATCTATTGTTTTCATGACAAATAACCTCAAAACGTAGCTGGTGAAAACAGTGAATATCAAGTCTGCCATTCTCTGAGCTGCGCCTATGCTGAGCACATCCCAGGGTATATTCTCCCTGATGTCTCTTGGTTTGCAACCTTGAGTTTTCCAGGTGAAGTCTGCAACTGACCCTGGTACATGGAGAATAAGGAGACACCAAAGAAAGAAGAGTACTACTTCCAATTGTTACTGTGAATGGTCACCAATATGAAGGAAGTTCTATGATTGTTTGGATTTGTATGTCTACTCTTTGAGGCCTTCCTTAGAATACTTTCCAAATAAACTGTTTAAGCTCATCTCACCATAATATCCAATTAAAATATTAAAATGTGCTCAACATTATTAGTTATCAAAATTATATCAGTTAGTAAGCAATACACATAAAATATACCCCTGAAGTGCCAGGTTCTGATGAATAGGAAACACTGCACCGCTAGGTACTCTGGAACCTCCTCTTCATGAAGTAAGTTCTTTCAAGATCAGAAGACATAGCTGATTTCTTAGCACCGAAACAGACACAGAGAGGCAAACAAAATGAGGACACAGAGACATTTATCTCAAATGAAAGAACAGGACAAGGCTTTGGCCAGAGATCTAAGCAAAACAGGTATAAGTAGCATGCTTATTTAATTTATAGCAGTGATCAAAAAGATCACTCACTGTATTTGAGAAGAGTGAGAACCTTAACAAAGAGAGAAAGGATAACAGCTGAAATAAGTTTTCAGTAAATGAAATCAGAAACATGTTTGATGGAATGAATAGGAGGAAAGAAGAAGCAGCAGAAAGAATTAGTGACCTGAAGGACAAAGTAATGAAACTGAAAATTAGAGAAAAGAACTACACAAAATGATAATAGACTTAGGGAACTCAGTGACTCCATCAAATGTAATAAAAATCATTATGGGAGTCCCAAAAGAAGAAGAGGAAGAAAAGAGGGCAGAAAATTTGTTTGAAGAAACAATAGCTGGGTCTGATTTCTGTAAAAAATCAGTCAAGAACTCACAAAAACAGAATATAAAATATAATAACATATATATAAAATCTAGGGAGGTGAGGAGAAAAGAATGGGTTCAAACTTAAATGACCATAAACTCAGTATAGACTGCTATATGCACAAGAGGTTATTTAGAATCTGAATATCAAAAGCTACTAATAAACCTGCAAACAAAAAAAATTTTTTTATGTTATTTATTTTAGAGAGAGAGGGAGGGCAGGCGAGAACGTGTGAGCTGGGGAGGGGCATAGAGAGAGGGAGACACAGAGTCTGAAGTAGGCTCCAGTCTCTGAGCTCTCAGCACAGAGCCATGATGCGGGACTTGAACTCACAGACTGTGAGATCATGACCTGAGCTTGAGTCGGATGCTTAACTGACTGAACCACCCAGGTGCCCAAAACCTGCAAAGAAAAAAGAGAAAGAAAACCAAATATATCACTAAAGAAACTTAGCAAAATCTGAATAAAAGACGAGAGAGTATCAGAGAAAATCTTTAGAAACACACACAAAATAAATAAAATGGCAGTAAATACATATCTATCAATAATTACTTTGAATGTAAATGAACTAAATGCTGCAATAAAAAGATGTAGGTTGACAGGATGGGTAAAAAAGAAAGAAAAGACCCACATATTTGCTGCCTACAAGAGACTCAGTTTACACCAGAAGACACGTACAGATTGAAAGTGTGGGAATGGAGAAACATCTATCGTGCAAATGGTTGTCAAAAGAAAGCCAGAGTAGGAGTTCTTATATCAGACAGAGCAGACTTCATTTTTTTATGTTTATTTATTTATTTTGAGAGAGACAGAGGGTGTGAGCATGTGAGCAGGGAAGGGGCCGAGAGAGTAAGTGGGAGAATCCCAAGCAGGCTCCGCGCAGTCAGCGCAGAGTCTGACCTGGGCTCAATCTCACGAACTAAACCATGAGATCATGACCTGAGACAAAATCAAGAATCAGATGCTTAACTGACTGAGCCACCCATGTGCTCCAAGACAAAACAAAGACTATAATAAGACATACAGAAGGACAATATATAATAATAAAGGGACAATCCAACAAGAAGATCTAATAGTTGTAAATATTCATGCACCCGACATAGCAGCACCTAGATATATAAAAATGTTAATAACAGATACAAATCAATTACTAATCGATAATAATACAGTGATACTTTAACACCCTGCTTACATCAATCGACAGATCATCCAAACAGAACATCAACAAGGAAAGAATGGCTTTGAGTGACACACTGGAGCAGATGGATTTAACAGAAATATTGAGAACATTCTATCCTGAAACATTCTTTTCAAGTGTGCCTGGAGCATTCTTCAGAATAGATCACGTATTAGCTCACAAAACCACTCTCAACAAATAGAAGAAGATGGAAGTCATACCAGGCATCTTTTCTGACCACAATACTATGTAAATAGAAATCAACCACTGGAAAGAACACAAATACAATGGAGGTTAAATAACATACTAATAAACAATGAATAGAACAACCAGAAGATAATAGAAGTAAAAACATGCATGAAACAAATGAAAACGAACACATAAAACTCCAAGAAAACCTTTAGAATACAGCAAAAGCAGTTCTAAGAGGGAAAGTTATAGCACTACAGGCCTATGTCAAGAAATAAGGAAAATCTCAAACAACCTAAACTTACACCAAAAGGAGCTAGAAAAAGAACTAACATAACCTAAAAACAGCAGAAGGAAGGAAATAATAAAGATTAGAGCAGAAATAAATGATACAGAAGCTAAAAAAAAAAAAACCAATAAGACAGATTAATGAAACCAGGAGATGGTTCTTTGAAAAAATTAATGATTGATCACCTCTAGCCAGATTTATCAAGAAAAGAGGAGAAATAACAATACCACAGAAATACAAACGATTATAAAAGAACATATGAAAAACTATATGCCAGCCAACTGGACAACCTAGAAGAAATGGATATGTTCCTAGAAACTTATAAACTACCAAAACTGAAATAGGAAGAAACAGAATATTTGAGCAGACTGATTACCAGCAATGAAGTTGATTCAGTAATCAAAAACGTCCCCAACAAGGGGCACCTGGGTGGCTCATTTGGTCAAGTGTCCAACGTCAGCTCAGGTCATGATCTCACAGTTCATGAGTTCAAGCCCCGCACATCAAGCTCACTGCTGTTGGACTGAAGCACGCTTCGGATCCTTTGTGCCTTCCTCTCTCCCTGCCTCTCCCCCTCCCATGCTCTCAAAAATAAATAAAAACATGAGAAAAAAAAAAGAAAAACTCCCAGCAAACAAAATGTAACACTAGATGGCTTCACAGAGAAATTCTACCAAACATTTAAAGAAGAGTTAATACCTATTCTTCTCAAACTATTCTAAAAAACAGAAAAGGAAAGAAAACTTCCAAATTCATTCTATATGGTCGGCACTATCCTGATACCAAAACTAGCTAAAGACACCACTGAAGAAAGAAAACTACAGGGGCACCTGGGTGGTTCAGTCGATTGAGTGTCCAACTCCTTGTTTCAGCTCAGGTCATGATCCCAGGGTCATGGAATGAAGCCCTGCATCTAAGCTAAATGTACATTTAAGCACCAAGCCTGCTTAAGATTCTCTCTCTCCCCTCTCTCCCTTTCTACCCCACTCGTGCTCGCTTTCTTTTTTTCTTTTTTCAAATGTTGATTTATTTTGAGAGAGAGAGAGAGAGAGAGAGAGAAAGAGTGCACATGTGCAGGGAAGGAGCAGAGAGAGGGAGAGAGAATCCGAAGAAGGCTCCAGGCTCTGAGCTGTCTGCATAGAGCCGGATGCAGGGCTTGACTTCGTGAACCGCGAGACCATGACTCGAGCTGAAGTTGGATGCTTAACCAACTGAGTCACCCAGGTGCCCCTACACTTGCTCTCTCTCTTAAGGGAAATACATACGTGTGTGTGTGTATGTGTGTGTGTGTGTGTGTATGTGTAGAGAGAGAGAGAGAGAGAGATGAGAACTATAGGCCAGTATCCCTGATCAACATAGATGCAAAAGTCCTCAATAAAATATTAGTAAACTGAATTCAACAATACATTATAAAAATCATTCACAATGATCTTGTGGGATTTATTCCTGAGTTGCCAGAGTGGTTCACTATTTGCAAATCAATCAACATGATACATTATATCAATAAGAAATGGTAAGAACCGTATAATCATTTCAATAGAAGCAGAAAACGTATTTGAGAAATACAGTATCCATTTATGATAAAAACCCTCAACAAAGTAGGGATGGAGGGAACGTCTAAAGGCCATATGAAAAACTCACTGCTAACATCATCTTCAATGGGGAAAAACTGAGAGCTTTCCCCCTAAAGTCAGGAACAAGGCAAAGATGTACACTCTCACCACTTTTATCCAACATAGTACTAGAAGTCCAGCCATAGCAATCAGACAACAAAAATAAATAAAATTTGGCAAGGAAGAAGTCAGTCTTTAAAGTATTTGCAGCTGACATGATACTATATATACAAAACCTAAAAGACTTCACCAGAAACCTACTAGAACTGATCGGTGAATTCCATAAAGTCGCAGGTTACAAAACTAATATGTAGAAATCTGTTGCATTTCTATATACCTATAATGAAGCAGCAGAAAGAGAAAGTAAGAAAACAATCTCATTTACAACTGCACCCAAAATAGTAAGATATCTAGGAATAAATGTAACCAAAGAGGTTAAAGACCTATACTCTAAAAATTATAAAATACTGATGAAAGAAATTGAAAGGGACACAAAGAAATAGACAGACATTGCATGCTTATGGATTAGAAGAACAGATATTGTTAAAATGTCTGTAGTACCCAACCTACACCTTTTGTTTTGTTTTTAGAGAGAGAGAGAGAAAGGGTGTGAGTGAGAGAGAGGGGTAGAGGGAGAAAGAATCTTAAGCATTCTCCAGTTTAAGAGCTGGAGCCCTTAGGAGCTGGGCTCTCAGCATGGAGCCCAACATAGGGCTTGATCCTAGAACTCTGGGATCATGACCTGAGCTGAAATTGTGTTGGACATTCAACCGACTGAGCCACCCATGGGCCCCAGCAGTCTACATCTTTAATGTAATCCCTATCAAAACACCAACACCATTTTTCACAGAACAAGAATAAACAAGTCTGAAATTTGTATGAAACCACAGAAGATTCCAGATAGCCAAACAACCTTGAAAAGAAAAGCAAAGCTGGAGGAATCATAATTCTGGACTTAAAATTGTATTACATAGCTGTAGTAATTAACACAGTATAGTACTAGCACAAATTAGATCAGTGAAATAGAATAGAAAATCCAGAAATGAACCCACAACGGTATGGTCAGTTAATCTTTGACAAAGCAAGAAAGACTATCCAATGGGAAAAAGACTCTTCAGCAAATGGTGTTGGGTAAACTGGACAGCACCATGCAAGAAAATGAAACTGGCCCACATTCTTACACCATACACAAAAGTAAATTCAAAAGGGATTAAATACCTAAAGGTGAGACCTGAAACCATAAAGATCCTAGAAGAGAATACAGTAACCTCTTTGACATGGGCCACAGCAACTTTTTTTCAAGATATGTCTCAAAAAATAAAGCAAAAATAAACTATGGGACTGTATTAAAAATACAGTGAAGGACACAACCAACAAAACTAAAAGGCATCCTATGGAATTGGTGAAGATGTTTGTATATGACATATCTGATAAAGTGTCAGTGTCCAAAATATATAAAGAACTTCTATAATTCAACACCTAAAAAACAAGTAATCCAATTAAAAAATGGACAATAGGGGCGCCTGGGTGGCTCAGTTGGTTAAGCGTCAGACTTCTGCTCAGGTCATGATCTCACAGTCCGTGGGTTCGATCCCCGCGTCAGGCTCTTCTGCTGACAACTCGGAGCCTGGAGCCTGCTTCAGATTCTGTGTCTCCCTCTCTCTCTGCCCCTCCCCCACTCTCTCTGTGTCTCTCAAAATAAAAGACAAAAAAATTTTAAAAAAATGGACAATAGACATGATTAGAAATTTCTCCAAAGAACACATGCAGATGGCCAAGAGACACATGAAAAGATGTTCATCATCACTTACCATCAGAGAAATGCAGGTCAAAGCTACAATGAGCTATCACCTCATACCTGTTAGAATGGCTAAAATCAACAACATGAGAAACAACAGGTGTTGGGTGAAGATGTAAAGAAAATAACCCGCTTGTAAACTGGTGCAGTGGCTGTGGAAAGCAGTATGTAGGTTCCTCAGAAAGTTAAAAATAGAACTACCCTATGATTCAGTAACCACTCCCCTGGGTATTTACGCAGAGAATACAAAAACACTAATTGAAAGGGTTGCATGCACCCCTATGTTTATAGTACCATATTTACAATAGGCAAGAAATGGAAGCAGCCCAAGTGTTCATCGATAGATGAATGAATGGAGATACACACACACATATGCACGGGTGCGCACACACACATACACATATCATGGAATGTTATTCAGCCATAAAAAAGAATGAAATCTTGCCATTTGCAGTGACACAGTTGGAGCTAGAGACTATAAATGCTAAGTGAAATAAATCAGAGAAAGACAAATACCATATGATTTCAAGAAACAAAGGAGCAAAGGGAAGGAGAGAGAGAGAGAAAACCAAGTAACAGACTCTTCAGTATAGAGAACAAACTGATGGTTACCAGAGGGGAGGGTGGTGGAGGGTTGGATTAAATAGATGGTGGATATTAAGGAGTGCACTTTAGGTGATGAGCACCAGGTATGTATGGAATTGCTGAATCTCTGTATTGTACACCTGAAACTAATATAACACTGTATGTTTAACTGGAATTAAAATTAAATTAAAAATGAACCTCATACATTTATTCTCTTGTAATTTTTGTGTGTTAGGAATCTGAATGTGACCTAGAGCTGGATGACTCTGGCTCAGAGTTTTCTCATTAGGCTGTTATCATGCTGTTATCCTGGCATGTAGTCTCATCTGAAGGCTCAACTGGAGGAGAATCCACTTCTAATCTCAGTAACATGGCTATTGACAGGATTCAGTTCTTTGTCATAGGTTGTCCACAGGGCGCCTCACAACATTGCACTTCCATGGGGCATTGCTTCTCCATATAACTGCCTCCCACATTGCAACAGAGCCAGTGAATGAGAGAGAAGGGCTCAGACAAATAAAATTATGATATTTTTGTAACCAAATCTTAGACATGACCTACTTTCACTTTTGCTGTATTTTAGCATAATGTCACTGGATTTGGCTTACATCCAACTCTGTGGGGGGAGGAGAGCACCAAGGGGAAGTGAATTCATTCTGGCAGTGAATACCAGGAGATGATGATCATTATGGACCACCCAGAAGTTGTCTATCTCAGCTTTATAGACAGACTTTTTGAAATATTTTTTTAAATTTATATCCAAGTTAGCATATAGCATAACAGTGATATCAGGAGTAGGAGATTCCTTAATGCCCTTTACCCATTTAGCTCATCCCTCCTCCCACAACCCCTCTAGCAACCCTCTGTTTGTTCTCCTTATTTAAGAGTCTCTTATGTTTTGTCCCCCTCCCTGTTTTTATATTATTTGTGCTTTCCTTTCCTTATGTTCATCTGTTTTGTGTCTTCAAGTCCTCATGTGAGTGAAGTCATATGATATTTGTCTTTCTCTGACTAGTTCTTTTTGATTGCCAAGTAATATTCCATTGTCTATATATACCACATCTTCTTTATCCATTCATTCATTCATTGATAGACATTTGGGCTCTTTCCATACATTGGCAATTGTTGATAGTGCTGCTATAAACATTGGGGTGCATGTCGTCCCTTTGAAACAGCATTATCTTTATCCTTTAGATAAATAACTAGTAGCGCAATTGCCGGGTTATAAGGTAGTTCTATTTTTAATTTTTTGAGGAACCTCCTATTGTTTTCCAGAGTGGCCGCATCAGTTTGCATTCCCACCAGCTGTGCAAAAGAGATCCCCTTTCTCCACATCCATGCCAACATCTGTTGTTGCCTGAGTTGTTAATGTTAGCCATTCTGACAGGTGTGAAGTGGTATCTCATTGTGGTTTTGCTTTGTATTTCCCTGATGATGAGTGATGTTGAGCATTTTTTCATGTGTTTCTTGGCCATCTGGATGTCTTTTTTGAAGAAGTGT
>CM053575.1:56528099-56547451 GCA_028646485.1 Cryptoprocta ferox | reverse complement strand
TTGCTGTGTAGAAGCTTTTTATTTTGATGAGGTCCCAATAGTTCAGTTTTGCTTTTGTTTCCCTTACCTCTGGAGCTGTGTTGAGTAAGAAGTTGCTGTGGCCAAGGTCAAAGAGGTTTTTGCCTGCTTTTTCCTCTAGGATTTTGATAGCTTCCTGTCACATATTTAGGTCTTTCATCCATTTTGAGTTTCTTTTTGTGTATGGTGTAAGAAAGTGGTCCAGGTTCATTTTTCTGCATGTCGCTGTTCAGTTTTCCCAGTACCACTTGCTGAAGCGACTGTCTTTATTCCATTGGATATTCTTTCCTGCTTTGTCAAAGATGAGTTGACCATACATTTGTGGTTCCATTTCTGGGTTCTTTCTTCTATTCCATTGACCTGAGTGTCTGTTTTTGTGCCAGAAATAATTTTCTTTATTTGCTATTGTTTGCTTCCCATTCACTCCTCAGCACTTTGAAATTTTTCTTCTTTCTGTACCATTCCATTCCAATAAAAATTCTTTACAGTGCAAAGCTTGAATGGTGTTCTTTTTTTTTTAAATTTCTTTTTACATTTATTTATTTTTGAGAGACAGAGAGAGACAGAGCACAAATTGGGGAGGGGCAGAGAGAGAAGGAGACAAGGAATCCAAAGCAGACTTCAGGCTCCGAGCGGTCAGCACAGACCCTGACGCGGAGCTCGAACTCACAAACTGTGAGATCATGACTTCAGCCCAAGTCGGACACTTAACCGACTGAGCCACTCAGGCGCCTGGCCCCAGCTTGAATGATGTTCTAATTGCTAAGTTGAAGTGCTACTTTTTATTCCACATCTTTTTAATTTCTCTGATTGTTCTTTCCTTGAAACACTGTTTTCTTTTAGCTTTTTTCCTACATTACTTTCTGTTTTTTCCTTTTACTCCTAGTGGTCTCCTTTCCCAGATTTTTCTTTTTGTCTAAGCTCTTAAAAGTTTTTTATACTACAATAGTTTTTTCTAGACCTTCTTCTAGTCTCATTTTATGTATTCTCCTCAGGCATTCTTGTTTCTACCCATGATTTTAAAATCTTATATGTTAATGACTTATATTTTCATCCTGAATCTTAGTTTGAAGGCCAGTATACCAACTACATATAGAACCTCTTCATTGAAAAAATGCTGATGAGTCAACATTAGCTAGAGACTAAACTGCTGTAAGAAAGAAACTTAATATAATTGTTTAAATAAGCAGTTAATTTATTTGTCTCTATTATAACAATCTGACTTGTCTACCCTGGGACAACTATATTCCATGAGGTTATTCAGGGGTCCAGGTTTTTAACATTTTTTTTAAAGTTTTTTTTTTTTTTTTTTAATGCTTGCTTATTCCATTTGAGAGAGAGAGAGAGAGAGCATGAATGGGTTAGGGGCAGAGAGCAAGAGAATTCCAGTCTGTCAGCTCAGAGCCTGATGTGGGTCTTGAACTTAAAAACTGTGAGATTATGACCTGAGCTAAAATCAAGAGTCGGATGATTAACCCACTGAGCCACCCAGGCGCCCCCAGGTTCTTAACATTTTATTGCTCCACCCTATTTTGTTTTTCTTTGTTGTAGAATGTGCTTCAGCTGCTGGAAAGGGAAAGAAATTATAGGGCAAACAATTTTCTTTCAAGAAGTGAGGCAGAATTTGCATACTTCACTTCTGTTGTTGTATTAGTAAGAGCACAGTCCCATGATCATACCTATTTGTAGACGACGTTAAAGAATACCAACTATTCCTTAGTGGCATAAACTCAGGAAAATGGGGCAGAAGGAGCAGATTTTTGTGTGGCAAGTAAAAAAGATTTGGTTTCCTTCCCTTTGGGAGACGTATACATCCCCCTGCTAGTGAATTCAGGCATGGCCATGTGACTTGTTTTGGGCAGTGAAATGCAAGGAAACATGATAAGTTACACTTTTGAGCAGAATTTTTAAGAGCAGTGGATTTTCTCCATGTTCTCTATTCCCTTTGCTATGATAACTTATATTTTTCTAAGACACTGCTGCTCGTTTTGGGGTGAAGATGATAGGTTACAGAGCCACTGCTAACCTGTCATCAACGTATAATGTAGAACAGAAATAAACTTTTGTGCTGTAACTGAGTGATTTACACACCATTTCTTAAAGGGTCAGATACTAGATATTGTAGAATTTTGTTCCTTATAGTCTGTCTCACAACTACAGACAATTCCTAAACGAATGGGGTTGGCTTTGTTCTAATAAAACTTATTTTATAATAAAAACAAGCACTCAGTTTGTGGGCCATAGTTTGCCAACCACTGTTGTAAACGGTTGAGATTTAGGTTTTATTTGTTACTACAGTATAACCTGGACTACCCTGACTGATACCTTTAGTTCAGTAGCACAATGCCCCCACCTTTTTACCCAAATCAGAAATTTTAAGTGTCATGCTTGACTCATTTCCCAAACTAAATCCTGACCTGTTTCTCTCAGGGCTCTTGACTTAACAGATGAAGACTACCCGCCCTCTCTCCCAAGTTTTAAGTAGACTTTATTATCAAAAGGAGCTCCCTCTTGAGGAGGGCCTTATAAACCAATGTATTTGGTCCCAGGATGTCACCATGGGGAAATCCAGGAGTCATGATTGCACAAGAGGCAGCTGTAATATGATCCTGGAAAGGCTGACCAGGGATGTAGCAGACATGATCAGGACATGCCTGGGAGGCGGGTGGTCAGGTCGCAAGATGAGCAATAGGACTTCACTACTGGTTCGAGTAACTCAATGTGGTAGGACCTAGCCTGATGGCAGGAGGAAACACAGGACGCCGGAGATGAACCCAGTGGCAACATCCATGGTCTCGAGCTGCTTCCACGGCAGCTTGGAATGCAGCAGGGCATACAGAACCTAACCAGGTTAGGCCTGTCAGTCCCACCAGCAGCAGCAGCAGCAGCACAGACATGACCGTATGGAGTGACTGCAGAGAGAGGCCATCAATAGCCCAAGGTTGGGAAGTCAAAATGGCAACAGATGAAGATACTAATACCCAAAGAGAAATCCTTCTTCTTGGCCGTACATTCAAGTTAGTAATAGGGAACTAGAACTTGGGTAGATATGCTGTTAAATTTGTAATACAATAGCCAAATCATGGAAGGAGCTTAAATGTCCATCAACTGATGAATAGATCAAGAAGGTGTGGTTTATATATACAGTGGAATACTACATGGCAATGAGAAAGAATGAAATCTGGCCATTCGTAGCAACGTGGATGGAACTCTAGGGTGTCATGCTAAGTGAAGTAAGTTAGGCAGAGAAGGACAGATACCATATGTTTTCACTCATAAGTCTAACAGAAACTTAGCAGAGGACCATGGGGGAGGGGGAGGGGGAAAATAGTTGGGGAGAGGGAGGGAGGTAAACCATGAGAGACTCTTGAATACTGAGCACAAATTGAGGGCTGATGGGGGAGGGGGAGAGGGGAATGGGGGGTGAGGGGCATGGAGGAGGGCACTAGTGGGGATGAACACTGGGTGTTAACAT
Source organism: Cryptoprocta ferox (assembly GCA_028646485.1). Classification (NCBI taxonomy): domain Eukaryota; kingdom Metazoa; phylum Chordata; class Mammalia; order Carnivora; family Eupleridae; genus Cryptoprocta; species Cryptoprocta ferox. The sequence continues at coordinate 56,543,958 of CM053575.1, read as the reverse complement.
GGGAACCAACTTGACAACAAACTATAAAAGAAAAAAAATTTGTAGTACAGTTGACTCTTTAAAAACATAGGTTTGTAGATCTGTCTGGTTACATGCCGAATTTTTTCAGTAAATACAGTATAATACTGTGAGTGTATTTTCTGTTTTTTATGATTTTCTTAACATTTTCTTTATGTAAGAATATCGTCAGGGCGCCTGGGTGACTCAGTCAGTTGGGTATCCTACTCTTTCTTTTGGCTCAGGTCATGATCATGTGGTCTTGAGTTTGAGCCCCAGGTCAGGCTCTGCACTGGCAACATGGAGCCTGCTTGGGATTTTCTCTCTCTGCTTCTGCCCTGCTTGCTATCTCTTTCAAAATAAATAAATTAATTTAAAAAACAAAAGAATATGGTATATAATACATGTAATATAAATATGTGTTAATTGAGTTTTCATGTTATAGGTAAAGCTTCTGGTCAGTAGTGGGCTTTTTAAGATTTGGGGGAGTCAAAAGTTATAGGCAGATTTTTAACTCTGTACAGGGTTGGCATCTCTAACGCCTGCATTGTTCAATGGTCACCTGTGGTTTTTTGCAACCTAGTGTTTATTGTTCCTTGGTTGGTAAATGGTACCACTGTCATTTAATTCATTAAAACATACCTGATGGTTTTTCTGGACTTTTTTTTTTTTGTCCTTCACATTTATTAAATTACCAAATCATGATTGATTTAGCCTTCTGAATCTCTCTCAGTTCAGTCCATGCAATCCTTACGGTCTCTCACCGTTGAGGCCATTGTCTCTCACTTGGATTTCTGTAGGAATATCCAGTCTGGTTTCCTTGTGTCTAGTCCAGTTATCACAATTACAATGATAAGGTAAAAATCAGAGTTATCTTTCTCCTTTGCTGTAATTCCTTAATGTAGGAGTCCTTGTTGTCTTCTGAGTAGAAAATAAATTTCTTAATGGCAACAGAGTTGTTCATGTGATGACCCCTGGTTTCTCCTCTGGGTTCTTTTGCTATTCTCTATTAATCTCATCAGGATGTACTATAGTCTACCATACAGAACTTTTTTTTTTTAAGTTTATCTTTTTGAGAGTGCACGTAAGCGGGACAGGCAGAGAGAGAAGGAGAGAGAATCCCAAGTCAGATGCTTAATTGACTGAGCCACCCAGGTGCCCTGGAACTGCTTTTGGTTTCTATAATGGTCATGCTATTTCTGGCTCTTTGGTCCTTTGTATATGGTTGTTTTTTTATTTTTATTTTTTATTTTTGAGAGACAGAGAGAGACAGCGCAAGCAGGGGAGGGTCAGAGAGAGAGGGAGACACAGAATCCGAAGCAGGCTCCAGGCTCTGAGCTAGCTGTCAGCACAGAGCCCGACGCAGGGCTCGAACCCACGAACTGTGAGATCGTGACCTGAGCCGAAGCCGGACGCTTAACCGACTGAGCCACCCAGGCACCCCTGTATATGATTGTTTAAAGTAGGCCTTTCCCTTGAGTGTTCTACTGCTTTCTTAATATATCACAGTGCTTTATTTCCTTCCTAGTAGTTATCACTGTCTAAAATCATCAGTTTTACTTTTTTACTTTTTAAGTCTGTCTTCTCCAGAGGATTCAAAGCTCTATGAGGGCAAAGATTTTTGTCATTATCTATTACATTTTTAATATCTGGGCAGTGCCTCACTCTTAGCTGTTGCTCAGTATTTGTTGAGTCAGTAAATGAATGAATGAATGAATGAGCACTTACTTTACAGAAAGCCCTGTGTGTGTATGTGTCTGTCTCAGGGTCTCACTTAGTGTGCCTGAGAGTCCGTGTTTTCTTAGTATTTTGTAGTTACCCTCTGTAAGTTATTTCTTTGTGGGCATGGCTAGAGTATGTGAAATAGTATATACTGTTTCTTTTGTAGAAGTCCAGTTATTTTCTTGTATGTACCCCTTTTGCTGCCATTCCACTCACATGGTACGTGGTTAGAGAGGTATGGATATTTTTCTGTGTTTTGCCATTGAACACTAATGGTAGGTGCTCAATCATATTAAAAAATGCATACTTTTATCAGATATCAATTTTCAGTGACTATTATTTTAGATTCTCCTCAGAGTAGTTTCATAGATAGTTTTAGCTTTCTTTGATCCCAGCAGAATTTTAAAATATTTGTTCTAATGAGTCTTATTGACCCTAATTTAGGTGGCCCCAAGGTCTAGGTTAGAAAAGCTAAGGTTGACTGATACTACACTGCTTATAATTATGTTTCACATGCCTACTTGGACTAAGTTGTAGTCACTTGAGAATCAGACACAGCTCTGGGATTTCCTCAGTTTGGAGGACCTTGTGGTATTTCTAAGGAAATGAGGTTGAGAAAAAGGTTTCCCACAGCCTCTTTTTATTTTTAGTATTAAAAATGTAAAGTGCATAGATAAAAACCAAGAATATTGTAATGTCTGTATTCCTATCATTCAGAATTAATGCTTTTCTGGTTCATTAGATCCTTTCATATATTTGCTAATAACTTCAGTTGGGTAGAACTTTTCTTGAAATTTAAAATCTGTTCCCATATTATCATTATTTTTTTGGCAAATATTCCAAATTTTAATTATAAAAGTGAACATGTAGATTGTCTCTTAATTTGTAAAGCACTTTTGTACATGTTGCCTAAAAGCCAATTAGTTTTACTTTGCACCCCTGAGCAATTAGCTTTTATAGATCATAGGATGAACATCTGTGCCTTACTGATCACCAATTACACTGATCTATTTTAACTATTGATATGCATTTGTTGATTTGGATTTTTATCATAGTTGCAATGACTTAACATTTAAAATTTAGTTTCAATGTATAAGTCATGCTATGTAATTATGGAATAAATATGCAGATGCTTTTAACCTTAGTTTACTTTGGGAGTTATGTGTTCAATGCATATAAAACATTAGTTAGATTGTGATTATTTGCCGTATAAGAAATTCCTTTAGCACAGCAGTTTTCAAATTGTTTTTCATGAAGCCCTACAGTTTCCCCAGAAATGTTTCTTTTTTTTAAAATTTTTTTATTATTTTTTTAATGTTCATTTTCACAAGAGAGATAGAACACGAGTCGGGGAGGAGCAGAGACAGACAGGGAAACACAGAATCTGAAACATGCTCCAGGATCTGAGCTGTCAGCAAAGAGCCTGACGAGGGGCTTGAACTCTGGAACAGTGAGATCATGACCTGAGCCGAAGTCAGACAGTTGGACATTTAACCGACTGAGCCACCCAGGCGTCCCTCCCCAGAAATGTTTCTGAACCCACATATTAGTCTGCTGGAACTTCCATAGCAAAATACCACAGTCTATATGGCCTAAACAACAGAAATGTATTTTCTCACAGTTCTTTAGGCTAGAATGCCAAGATCAAGGTGTTGGCAAATTTGATGAGCATTCTTTATGCTAGTCCATGTCATCACCCTGCCCTCACTGTCCTTTCCTCTGTGTGTTTGCTGCGGGGAGGGGGCTTGGGGCTTCTGGTCTCAAAGACACCAGTCTTACAGAGCCCCACTCTTATAACCTCATTTTACCTTAATTATCTCCCTGAAGGCCTTATCTCCAGATGAGACACATTTGGGGCCTAGCGCTTCAACATACGAATTTTGAGGGGACATAGTTCATTTTATAACATCCTGTGAACTATTTTCTTGGAATTGATTATGCTAATAAAAATGGAAGGGGAGTTGAAAACTACCGTTGTCGTAAATTTTGTCGTTCCTTCAGCATAATTTATTAAAATTGCATTCATATGTAACTTTTCCAGGAGCACATTTATTTTGTGAAATGAGAATCATCCTTACAAACTATCTTTCCTTGGGTTCTAGATCTCTCTGAATTTGTTAATAATATTGATACGTAGAATCTTAACTGATGCAAGCACATTTAGGTATTACCATTTGCGTGAGGTTTGCTGGGGTCATTAAAGCTTTGGTTATTATGTGTCTGTAAATTATTGTGGACTCTAATTATAGCAACTTCTTGACCAAGGCTAAAAAGTGTTGGATTTAGAATCAAGAGTTTCAGCGCTGCTGTTAATTCTGATCCTGGGTAAATTAATTTTGTATTTTTGTGACTAATTTCCAATTAGAGCATAAAAGAATATTGAGAAAAAAGAATGCCCCAAACCCCAATTTTGGGAATCATCAGATAGTAATGATAGTTGTAAAAGTACTTTGAAAAGCACAATTTATGGAAATGCCAATTACCAGTTTTATGGGTAATTTGCAAATAAAATGTTTATTTTATTTTGAATGTATGTTTAAATTCCTTTAGTAGGAAAAACAACCCTGTTTACTCATGTTATTGTCTAGTTTTTGGTATCTCCAAAATAAATATGTTAGAAGGAAAACCTGTGGTATAATTTTCCCCTTACTATTCCAATTCAGGGGATAACTTAGATTTTAACATAATGTGAAATTCCACTGCATCATGATTGTTGTGATAACATCTGCCTCCATATTGTTCTTTGAAATCCATTAAAACTTAGAGAAGGTCCATTTGAAAGCTTTTGACTAACATTTTGTTTGAAAATAGGAATACCTAACTAAAAACATAACTTCATTTTATTATAATCAAGCTTTTCCATGATTGCCCACTTATACTGTATTCACTTTTTTACTTCCTGCTGTATCTTCTCCAGCAGGTTTCTGCCCCCACTGTTCCACTAAAAACTAGCCTTGTCAAAAAGAAGCCTTGCCATGTTGTAAAATCCAGTGGACATTCTTCATTTCTTGTTTACTAAACCTTTTTCTTTTTTTATCATTCTTTCACAAGAGTTGAATCTTTTTAAATCTCTCTCAGCTTTGTTTGCTTTTTTTCTACTTCCAGTTGTGCTTTCTTACTCACTTTTGCTCACTCTTTTCTCTGACCCCTGAAACACTACATGACTAGCAGATGGGGCAGAATAATCTAATAGAAAAGCTGGAAGATGGCTTAAAATAATTCATTTAAATACAATATAATCATAAATGTTGTTAGCTAAGAACCCACAGCTGCTAACACTAACCCATTTTCATCTGTCTGTTCAGTAAAGATTTTGTGATGCCTGCTCTGTCAGGGACCTAGTAAGGGCACTGGAGGGGAGGTTTAAGACCTGATGTTCCTGAGTCTGGAGTTCAGTAAAGGAAGAAAAGTGAAGTAAATACATAGAAATGTCAGGTAGAATGTAAATGCTTTAAGTGCAGGGGGATACCAGGAATAAAGTAGTTTTGGTGTATGCAAATATATTTAAAAGTTTCTCATCTTTCCAGTGTCTGTAAAGATAATGACTGATAGAAAAGCATTGATCTCTTTCCTTCTAACCGATAATGCTTAGAAAAATAATGTCAAAGATACACGTAGACCAAAATCATAAGGTGGGAAGTGTTCAGCATGAAAGCATAGAGATAAGATCACTCAGTAATTTTTATAAAAGGCAGTTAGAACAGCTGATACAAGTTGTGTAGTATGCAAAAGTTTGACCCCTGTGCCTTCACTCTTTGGTTTTACATTAATGAATATGTTACATGGCAAAAGAGGCTTTATGGATGTAAGTAAATTTATTAATTAGTTGACCTTAAATTAGAGTGATTATCCTGGATTATCCAAAAGGGTCCAGCGTAAATAACATGAGCCTTTAAAAACAGAAGAGGCAGGCAGAATGCAGAAATATTCAAAGCATGAGGACTCAGCACATTTAACTTCCTTGAAGGAAGTGGTGAGTTGCATGGAAATCATGAGAAGGAAATGAATTCTGCTAGTAATCTGAGTGAGCTTAGAAGTAGGCTTTTGCTCAAAGCTACCAAAAAGGAGCTTGATACCAGCTTTATGAGACCATAAACAGAGGATCCAGCCAACTGGGCTGTACAGAACTTTTGACCCACAGAAACTAGGAGATAATAAATGAGTGTTTGTTTTTTTTTAAGATGCTGAATTTGTGGTGTTTAGTTATACAGTTAATAGAAAACCAGTACAGATTTATTACATTGAGGGATTTATAATATGAGAAAACAATGATTAGATGTTTCCAGAATTTCCTTGCAAAAGTATTTTGCCTCTTTCATTTTTATCAAAAAAAGTGCTCTTTTCCTTTAAAAACCATAAATAGAATCATTACATTCTCATATTAGTGCATTTAATTATTTACTCTAAACCTAACCTGATGCTAAACATTAAACAAATACACTTAAAACATAAAAATTGAACAAATTTACTTACTGATACTAAATCAAAAAGGTTAGGAGGAAAGAGAGTTTTGGTGTTAGAAAATTTGAGCTCCATTCTTAGTACTGTTGATCTCAGGAAACTTTATGTCACTTGTCTGAACCCAAGTTGATTCATCTGTAAGACTGAGAAAATGCAATCTTAGAGAACTGAGAAACTACCATTTATCTTGCAGAATTGCGAGAACTTAGTGAAATAATGTATGAAATGCACTCCTCATACGGTCTGACATATTAGCTTCAAGTGTAAAGTATTACTGAAGATAATGTATCTAAGATACTGTTGAAGCTTACATTTGTTACCTAATTTTTAAGGCTTATAAAAGATAATTGTTAATAGTAATTTAGTTAATACAAGCTACCATGCCACAAAAACTGTAAAAGTATTTCCTGGGATGGTAGATTATTAAATTCTGAAGGTAAAAACAGATGACTTTATGTGACAAAGGAAGAGAAATCAAGATATGCTCAGCCTGGAGGCCTCTTTTCCCTAATGATTGTAGGGACTCAAAGCTGTATTTTGTTGGTGGGCTGCCTAGAGCTTGAAGCTTAAAAGCCACTTTAGACTTTACATTGTTATTCTCCTAAGTACTGTCCTTTATAATTAAGGGGAAGAGGAAGCACCTTTGCGCATATGTGAATTCTCAAATAACCTTACAGAGTAGATTCATATATTGATATCCCCGTTTTGCAGATGAGGAAATTATATTTGCCTCTCTCAAAGTCTCTGCCCCTCATCAGAATTCATGAGAGCTAGACCCTTCCTGCCTTGTATACTGTTACGTATATCAGAAGTCCTCAGATTATGTCTTGCTGCCTATTTTACAAAAAAATTGAACTAAATTATTACTATATATTATGTGTAGCATATAACATGAGATATGACATAGTGTCATATTTAATATGGCATATTGCTATTATATTTAAATTTTTATCAGTAAAAATTGTAGAAATGTTTTATCTGTTGATACATAAGTACCTTTGTAATATCCTTGATTTAGCCTGTTGGCTCAAAAAACCTAAATATTTATTATCTAGCTGTTTTCAGAAAAAATTTGCTGACCTTTGATATACATCATAACTAGCACAGTCTTGGCACATAGGGGTTTAATAATCATTTGTTGAATGAATAAATGAATTGAGGTTAAATAACCTTGTAAAGGATGCAAAGCCAAGTTACCAACCCAGGCCTATCTCACTTTATATCATGAAAAACAATGAAGTTCTCTTTATGGCAATGAAAAAGAAATCCTTAAGTTATTTTAAAAGAAACATTATAAATATTTTTTTTTATCTTAAGTCACCAGGAGTGGACATTTTATATGATACCAGATATAGTATGGACATTGGGTATAATCGATAATAGTTTTATTAAATTTATTTATATAAAGTTATTAGTTATACTGTACCTTTTCTACAGCTTTTCTTCTTAGATTTAAAAATAGAATTTAAAAATCTTAAGTACAAATTCTACTGTGGCCGAAAGCTGTGTTAGGGATTTTTTCTTTAGCCATTCTTCTGTCTGCATCATTAAGAGTGCTGTTGATAGTCCAGAGGAGGAACTGGCAGACCACAGCTCACTGCCTGTTTCTGTGGATAAAGCTGTGTTGGGACACGGCCGCAGCTCTTCGTTTACATATGATCTGTGACTGCTTTCATGCCACAGTGCCAGATTCAGTGAGTAGTTCACTTAATAGAGAATGTATGGTCTGCAAAGCCTAAAATATTTACCGTTGGTCCTTCGCAGAACAAGTTTTATATCTAGTCTGGAAGGCACATCAACCATCTATTTCTCTGTTTCTCTTAGATCTGTCCTTTATGAAATTAGAATACCAGAAAGTTACATGGTGTTTAGCAGCTGGGTGGATAAAAAGGACGTGAATGAGCAAGAAATAGATCTGTACCTACGCAGAACTACTTTTGTCTCTTTTTTATTATTTCTCTTATTAGTTGTCTGCTGGTTCATAAGCAGATAAAGAACTCTCTCCACCTTTTTGACTGCCATTTACCTAGCACACTGAATGACTGAACGAATATATTTGAGTGATATCTCATCAGTAAGTTTCCTCTGCAGTTTATTACTAGAAAAGTGAATAAATTTGGCAGTAAATGGCCTTAATCTAAATGACAATTTCAGAAAGACCCATGGTTTTCACTCCTTGGGATGATTGTTGTCTATTGTTAGCAAGTTATCTGTCACATGTTAATTTGGTCATATTTCGACAAGTATTAGATATTTCTCTACTGCTCTTTTTATTTTTCAAAACTAAGGTTGTTATCTTTAATTTTTATTTGTCTTGTTAAAATGTTAATTGGTGTTTTCTTTTTTATTGAGCTACAATTCTTGTAACATAAAATATGCCATATTAAAGTATATTCCTTGATGGGGTGCCTGGGTGGCTCAGTTGCCTAAGCGCCTGACTTCAGCTCAGATCATGATCTCACAGCCCGGGAGTTTAAGTTCCACGTAGGGCTCTGTGCCGTCAGCTCAGAGCCTGGAGCCTGCTTCTGTTTCTGTCTCTGTCTCTGTTTCTCTCTCTCTCTCTCTCTCTCTCTCTCTCTCTCTCTCAAATATGAATAAATATTAAAAAAATAAAGTATATTCCTTGGTTTTTAGTATATTGTTGTGCAACTATGACTGCTCTCTAGTTCCAGAACTATTCCGTTAACCCAAAAATAAACAACAGTCCCAATCACAACCCCCCCTCTCCCAGTCCTCTGGCAACCACTAATGTACCTCTGTCTCTGTGGATTTGCCTATTCTGGGCATTTCTTATAAATGAGGATCATAAAAATATGTGGTCTTTTGTGTTTGACTTCTTTCATTTAGCATAATGATTTCAGGGTTTACCCATATTGGAGCTTGCATCAGTATTTTCATTTCTTTTTATTGCCAAATAGTATACCATTGTATAGATAATACCACATTTTATTTATCCATCATCAGTTAATGATCATTTGGAATGTTTTCCCTTTTTGGCTATTAAGAATAATTCTGTGAACATTAAGTAATGTACAAGTTTTTGTATGACTGTATTTTCATTTCTCCTCTGTATATACCTAAGAGTGTAATTGCTTGGTCATATGATAATTTTATGTTTCTTTTTTTGAGGAAATGCCAGACTTTTTTATAGCTGCTATACCATTTTACCTTCCCACCAGCAATTTAGAATACTTCAATTTCTCCGAAACTTAGAGCTTACTATATACTGGGTCTTATGCTGTTTTACATACATTATAATGTCATTTGAAACAGACCCCAGATCCTGGTAAATTAAACTACTTACTCCCAAGGTCACGTAGATAGTAGATGCTGAAGCAAGGATTGAACACAAGTTTGTCTCATGCCACAGCATGAATACTTAATGGAAAGTATTTTACATATTGGAAAGTATTTTCACATACTTTTAACTTTGTAAAATGTTACCTAAGGAGTACCGTTTACTCTGTGGTAAGGTGTGAGCAGCTGTAATTTATGCTCATAACTGAGTTGCATATGGTGATGTAGAAAGAGTTGGATACGTAATGGGGAAAAATAAGAACTCTGCTAATTATTACATGTGCAAGTTCAGTTAAGTTACTTAATTCTTTGATCCTTCTGTTTTCTCATGCAAGTAAATGTGAATATTCTCAGCTAGTGCCTTGTCAAATAGTTGGAGACTAGTAAATGTTTTTTAAATAATAATAATAAATTAGGGAAACAACATAGTTTTCAACATTTTAGGGAACTTCTTTCCTTTCCTGTAGCTGACATCCTTTTGGAAATTAACAGTAACTTGGGCCAAATTATCTATACTTGTGGATGTAGAAATATTGGATTTTATTTTCTTTAGTTTTCTGCAGAACCCCTGTGTGACTTCAGGTGGTCCAGTGAATGTTTTGTGATAGTAATATACCTGAAGGCCTTTCAGTACAGAAACAAGGTGAATTACCTTAATTCTGGCTGGGGAACCTGTTTTGATAATTCTGCCCTTGAGTAGACTTCAGGAGCCTGCTTCTCTTCTCCAGATATCTTTTTTTCAAGTGTAAACACTTGTATTGCTCTTGTCCTTTCAGTTATATACTCAGAAGTACTGCTGCTTCCTAGCACAGGTCTTAGTAAACATTCCTATAACTTGAATATCAGTGTGTTTTCAAAGAAATTATATGAAAACCATAATTTAGAGCTATTTCTCATTGCTTTAGTTCAGCAGATAAAACCTAGGAAGTAAAAATAAAATCTCTTAAAGTTTCCTAAGTATAAAATGTTCCTACCATTAAAAATTGTTGTGTTACTGATACCTAGTTGTCGTTATTCTTGTCTGAGCTGAAAATGAGAGGACAGAGTATAAAAGATTTATGTAGTATTTTAAAAACTTCTTTGTCACCTATAGAATGATATATGTATTTTTTTTTTGAAATTTACTGGCATATACAAAAATTAAATTGTATCAACAAGCTAAATAAAAGAGGTGAAGCTATAGACTGCTTAGAATAAAACACAGGGATAAATCTTTGTGACCTTAGATTTGGCATAAATTTTTAAATATGAAACCAAAATCATGTGAATAACAAGAGAAAGATGAATTGGACTTAATCAAAATTAAGAACTTGACATCAAAGGACATGATAAACTACAAAGACAACCTACAGAATGGGGGCAAATATTTGCAAATTATATGACTGATTAGAATTTAATATCCAGACTATATAAGAAACTCCTGAAATTCAACAACAAAAAGATAATTCAATTTAAAAGTGAGTATAATATTTGAATAGACATTTCTCAAAAGATATACCAAGATTAATAAATTAGCGCATGAAAAAGTATTCAACAGCATTAGCTATTGTTCAGGAAATGCAAATCAAAACCACAGAGAGTTGTCACTTTATACCTAAAAGAATGGCTATTTTTTAAAACAAAGAAAAATAAATGTTGGTGACGGTTGTGGAGATATTGAAACCTTTATATGCTCCTGATGGGAATGCAAAATGGGGCAGCTGCTGTGGAAAACAGTTTGGCAGTTCCTCAAAAAGCTAAACATAGAATTGCTGTATGACCCAGCAATTCCATTCCTAGCTATATACTCAAAAGAATTGAAAACAGAGACTCACATCCTTGTATGCCAGTGTTTATTGTAGAATAACTTCTAATAGCCAAAAGATTAAAAATACCCAATTATCAGTCAAGAGATAAATGCATAAACAAAATGTAGTATATCCATACAAAGGAATATCTTTCATTCCTAAAAAGGAACGGAGTTCTTATACTTGCTACAACATGTATAAACGTTGAAAATACAAGGTTACATGGAAGAAGCCAGGCAAAAAAGGACAAATATTGGATAATTCTACTTATAGAACTATGTAGAACAAGCAAATTCATAGAGACAGAAAGTATATAGGTTACCAAGCGCTGCAGGGTGGGAGGAGAGTGGGGAGTTACTGCTTTGGGTTAAAGAGTTTCTGTTTGGGTGATGAAGTTTTAGAAGTAAAAAGGAGTAATGGTTATACAACATTGTGAATGTAATTAATGCCACTGAGTTGTACACTTAATGGTTAAAATGGCAAATTTTATTTTTAAATTGTATTTTATATAATATACAATTTATATAAATACTCCCCAAACTAAAATTTTAAAGATTGCAACCATCAGGGAATTTTCTTTATATCTCACAGTAACCTTGGCTTCAACACATTCATGAATACTGTCATGTTGGATACAGAGCATAAAAAGGGAAGGCATTCAGTGTAATAGAGGGTTTATTAACCTTAAAAATAAAACTGTCAGTTATTTTACCAGCAAAAATGGGTTTGTTAGGGAATAGCAGACAATTGCAATTAAGGACAAGCAAACTGAGCAAGTCCAGGAAGACAAAGGACAGGACCCTCTTTTATATAGGGAAGGAGGTATTGGGAGGGACTATTTATTATAAACTTTTGGGAGGCCTAAACTGACAGTTTGTAGCGTAGTGGCTTTTCATTGGTTGAGTTGTGACAGTCTTTCCTTCGTGAGGCTGTTTCCTGGCAAGAAGAAAACCTTTCTTCTTTCTGCTGGGATAGTAAAATTGTATATGTTCAGTCCTCGGTTGACTGACTAGTGCTAGAACGTGAGGGCTTCCCCTTCTGGCCTCCTGACTCCATTTTAAATGAGGTTAATTACCCAGAAAGTAGAAGTAAGAAAACATGTCTTAGAGACCTTTTTTTTATTTATATGAAACAAAAACGTCAAGAAACAATGTTTATGTACAGTTGGAAGAATATTGATCTTTCTATTTTTTTTTACTTTTATTAATATTTTTTTATTAGAGAGGCTGTGTGAGCAGGAGAGGGTGCAGAGGGAGAGTTGGATGCTTAGCCGACTGAACCACCCAGGCACCCCAACACTGATCTCCTTTCTTACCGACTCTTAGTTCCTTCTGTTTCTACTTATGTTCCAATTGGTTCTTGTGGTCATTCACTAGAACCATTTTTAGGTTTGCATTTATATAAGGAAGCTATAGCACAATGAGTATCTGATAGCATCTTTCTTACCTCTTTTTCTAGCAGCAACACCTCCATTTTATAGGTGAAGATCCTGAGATTCAAAGAAGTAATTGACTCAACAAAATCACACTGCTGATAGGGAGAGCCAGAGTTTGAATCTCAGCCATATGACATGAAAGCCTTATTTCCCTTTTTACCTAGATTACTGGTATAAAGCAGATTACTTGGAAAGAAGCACTTAACAATCACATTCTTTCCAGTTTAATGACATTTTAGGTGTATGGTTAATCTTACCTATGAATATGAAATAGCTATGATAGAGATTTTATTTTTCCTGCTGGATTTATTTCACATATTTTCAGTGTACCTTTTCCTTGACCAAGACTTCAGAATAGGCTACTTTTGAAAGTAGCCTTCAGGTTTTTGCCATGTGTGAATGTGCTCAATTTATAAGTTAACTGAGATTGCAGCTGCCTGTCCCTCCAATCCTGAGCTCCTTTAGCAGGAATTATAGTATCTTATTTATCCTGGTGTTAAGCACATTGTCTGGGACAGAGTACATTGCTGATAAAATGTGGAATGAACTAAATAATTAGTGTATGCCTGTGCTTTTTCAGTTGGGGCTTTGGTTTTCTTTTGATTTTTAAAACCATGTTCCTTAAGAAATCTTGCCATCGAAATATTTCCTGTATGTTTTTTTAAGGAATTAAACATCCATCCGATACCACACTTAATACATTCTTGCAGGCGGTATTCCCAGATATCCCATAAGAATAGCAAATTCTCAGTAGTTAGAGTAGAGAACATTGACAGTAAATATTTATTGAGTGTCCACTATCACAAGGCCCTGTACCTAGCAGGTACTATACAAAATAGAGGAGGGGCGCCTGGGTGGCTCAGTGGGTTAAGCGTCTGACTTCGGCTCAGGTCATGATCTCGCAGTTTGTGGGTTCAAGCCCCGCGTCAGCTCTGCTGACAGCTCAGAGTCTGGAGCCTGCTTTGGATTCTGTGTCTCCCTCTCTCTCTGCCCCTCCCCTGCTCATGCTCTGTCGCTCTCTGTCTCAAAAATAAATAAACATTAAAAAAATTTTTTAAAGAAAAAAGAAGAATCACACTTTGTAATTGCTGTCAAAAATCTTGTAGTTTTACAGGATACCCACCTCAAATGAAATTATGTGAAAGTTATATTGTAAATAGTAAAACCACATATTAAACATGAAACTTATTGCTTATCTAAGATACCTGTACTAACAACCCGAATCTACCTGTCTAAGTAGCTTAGCTCAAGCTGATAACCCTTTTGCTTGAACTGTTACAAAACAGGCTTTAGTGGGTCTCCTTGACCTCGGACTCTATCATCCTGTCTTTTGCACAGCGCAACAGAACTATTTTTTAAGTGGTGCTTCCAAATGCTTGTTGAACCCCCTATTTATGAGCCATGACCTACCTTCACAACCTTGCTCACTCCCTTCACCTTGTCTGTGCCCAATCCCATCCCCAAGCACTCATGGTCTAGGTCTCTAGGGCTCAGCAGAAAGAACTCCTCTCTTCACCTTCACATTGACAGGACATACCAGCATCACTCACATCCCCTTGGCTTTGCATATTGGTTTTTTTTCTTCTTGAAATTCTCTTTTTACCTCCATGACTTGTAAAACCTATTCATCCTTCAGGTCCTAGCATAAAAGTCACCACTTAAATAAAACCTTACCCTTGAGTTGTTGCAGTTGATCTCCTTTTATCCATTTGCTGAATTAGGGTTTCTTGCCTCTATATTTTTGTAGTAGTTGGTAGATATATTAGTTACTCAGCTTGTAGATAGCTCACAGACTACTTTTCCACCTGTAATTGTTGACATCTCTCTCTCTTTCTGAATTCTGCACTTCTTAAAGCAGAAACTTTGGCCTCCCAGTACTTACTGTGTTCAGTAATGTTTGGTTTAGCCCTCCAAAAATAATATTTAAAACCATTGGACACATTTCAATATTAGGTCAGGGAGACTTGGTGCGATGTAATTTGAGTATAAAGAATGAAACTATGGGTGCCTGGAGGTTCAATGGTTGAGCTTCTGACTCTTGATTTTGGCTCATGCCATGATCCCAGGGTCATGGGATTGAGCCCCACGTTGGGCTCCACGCTCAGTGTGGAACCTGCTTAAGATTTTCTCTCTTTGTCCACTCTCTCTCCCTCCCAAAAAAAAAAAAAAGACCTACGTAGTTTATAATTCTCAGTCTAGCCTTTGTTCACAGCTCTGTTGGTGACACCTGACCTAATTGATATCCTAAATATATACTGATTTCACCATAAATGATTATAGATAGTAATTACTATTTTTTTCTTTCCTTGGGAAAAGCACATAACTTCCCAAGGGTAGGAGTACACATATCTAAGTCTTGTGAGAATTGACTGCATTAATATTTTTAGCAATAACAACAGTACTTGGCACATAGTAAACATGCAATAAATGTTAGCTGTTACCAGGCGCCTAGGTGGCACAGTCAGTTGAGTGTCCAACTTTTGATTTTGGCTGAGGTCATGATCCCAGGGTCGCTCCAGCATGGAGCTTAAGATGCTGTCTCTCCCTCTGCCCCTCTCCCCCACTCGTGTTCTCTCTCTCAAATAAAGTAAAATAAAAATGTGTTACTATTATTCTAGTAAGAATTTTCAATGTTCTTAAAGATGTGTAGTGTTGGCTGGTAGTTAGTGTTGGTTAGCCTAAAAGAATTTTTAAATTAAAGGAAAAGTATAATTTTTTGTGTCTTTCATTTATTTATCAGATGTTTGTTTTGTATTTGCTGTGTGTCTCATACTTCGTCACAAACTAGGGGTATGAAGATTAGTTGACTTCTCAGAGATTAGCTGTAAAATTCTTTTTGACTCAGATTTCAAAAGGTTTGAGTAAAGACTGGATGATCCACTGGAAAGAACTCTGAACCGGGAGTCATAAGCTCAAGTCACAGCTTAGTCACTAACTTTATTTATTTTTTTATTTATGTATATATATTTTTAACTTTTTAGTTTATTGTCAGGTTGGTTTCCATATAACACCCAGTGCCCTTCCCCACAAGTGACCTCCACCATGACCATCACCCACCTTCCCCTTTCCCCCTCCCCCTTCCTCCCTCAGTTTGTTTTTTCAGTATTCAAGAGTCTCTTGTGCTTTGTCTCCCCCCCCCCCTTTTCCCTCCTTCCCCTCC
>CM053575.1:56400511-56527599 GCA_028646485.1 Cryptoprocta ferox | reverse complement strand
CCTGTCGTGTTCCTGATCTCAGGGGGAAAGCTCTCAGTTTTTCCCCATTGAGGATGATATTTATTAGCTGTGGGCTTTTCATAAATTGCTTTTATAATATTTAAGTAAGTTCCTTCTATCCTGACTTTCTCAAGGGTTTTTATTAAGAAAGGATGCTGTATTTTGTCAAATGCTTTTTCTGCATCTGTTGACAGATCATATGATTTTTATCTTTTCATAGTAATCTCTGATGATTGCTTGTGTTTCTATGGGATTGGTTGTAATAGATCCATTTTCATTCATGATTTTGTCTATTTGGGTGTTCTCTCTTTTATTCCTGAGGAACCTGGCTAGAGGTTTATCAATTTTGTTTATTTTTTCAGAAAACCAACTCTTGATTTCATTGATCTGTTCGACTGTTTTTTTGGATTCTGTATTGCTTATTTCTGCCCTGATCTTTATTATTTCTCTTTTTCTGCTGGGGTTGGGGTGTTCTTGCTGCTCCCCTTCTAGTTTCCTTAGGTGCTCTGTTAGATTTTGAAGTTGCGCTTTTTCTAGTTTGTTGAAATAGGCCTGAATTGCAATATACTTTCCTCTTAGGCCTGCCTTTGCTGCGTCCCAGAGAGTTTGGATAGTTGTATTTTCGTTTTCATTTGTTTCCATATATTTTTTAATTTCTTCTCTGATTGCCTGATTGGCCCAATCATTCTTTAGTATGGTGGTTTTTAACCTTCACATTTTTGGAGGTTTTGCAGACTTTTTCCTGGGATTGATTTCAAGTTTTATAGCATTGTGATCTGAAAGTGTGCATGGTATAATCTCGATTCGTTTATATATATGGAGGGCTGCTTTATGCCCCAGTATGTGATCTATCTTGGAGAATGTGCCGTGTGCACTCGAGAAGAAGGTGAGTTTCCTAGCTTCAGGATGCAGAGTTCTAAATATATCTGTCAGTTCCATCTGTTCCAATGTGTCGTTCAGGTCCATTGTTTCCTTAGTGATTTTCTTTCTGGTTGATTTATCCATTACTGTAAATGGAGTGTTAAAGTCCCCTGCAATTAACACATTCTTGTCAATAAGATTGTTTTTCTGTTTGTGATTAATTGTTTCATGTATTTGGGTGCTCCCAAATTCGGCACATAGATGTTTATAATTGTTAGCTCTTCCTGATGAAGAGACCCTGTAATTATTATATAATTCTTCATCTTCTTCATCTTTTGTTATTGCCTTTACTTTAAAGTCCAGTTTGTCTGATATAGGTATGGCTACTCTGGCTTTCTTTTGACTACCGGTCGCATGCTAGATATTTCCCATCCCCTTACTTTCAATCTGAAGGTGTCTTCAGGTCTCAAATGAGTCTCTTGTAGACAACAAATAGATGGATTTTGTTTTTTTATCCATTCTGCTACCCTGTGTCACTTGATTGGAGCATTCAGTCCATTTACATTCAGTGTTATTATTGAAAAATGTTATTATTGAAAAATGTAGGTTTGGGTTCATTGTATTCTCTATAGAGTTCAGGTTTGTAGTGGTGTCTCTGGTACCTTGTATTCCTTGCTACATTTCCCTCATAGAGTCCGTCTTAGGATTTCTTGTAGGGCCGGTTTGGTGGTCATGAATTCTCTCAATTTTTGTTTATTTGGTAACACCTTTATATCTCCTTCTATTTTGAATGACAGGCTCGCTGGATAAAGGATTCTTGGCAGCCAAGAATCCTTTATCTGTCTCAGTCTTAAATCAAGATTATGTGACAAAAGTTAGCTTATCTTTAGAATTCTGAGGGGTTTTTTACGCTATAAGTCAGCTTTCTTTTTTTTTTTTTAAGTGTATTTTTATTTTGAGAGAGAGAGAAAGAGTTAATGAGGGCACATGCAAGTCAGGGAGGGGGAGGGGAAGGGCAGGGAGAGAATCCCAAGTGGACTCTGTGCTGATAGCACAGAGCCCGACACAGGACTTGATTTTAAGAACTGTGAGATCACAACCTGAACTGAAAACAAGAGTCAGACGCTTAACTGAGCCATCTAAGCACCCCTGTAAGTCAGTCCCTGAAAAATTTTAAAACTTAACTTTGCCATTTAAAAATCAAATGGAGTATTTTTTTCTCAAAATTAGGGATCCATAAAAAAAGAATTTTCTGTATTTGATCTTCTGAAAATTTAATACCTAGGCAATAAATAATGTCTGCTTTCAGACCACAAAATGGAATTGAACTAGAAGTCAGTAATAGAGCTTTAAAATATCCATATATTTAGATGTTAAATAATACACTTCTAGGGGCGCCTGGGTGGCTCAGTCAGTTAAGCATCCGGCTTCGACTCAGGTCATGATCTCACATTCATGGGTTTGAGCCCCGCATCAGGCTCTGTGCTGACAGCTAGCTCAGAGCCTGGAGCCTGTCTTCAGATTCTGTGTCTCCCTCTCTCTCTGACCCTCCGCTGCTCACGCTGTCTCTCTCTCTCTCTCAAAAATAAATAAAATATTTTAAAAAATATATTTAAAAAAAAACACTTCTACATAACATGTGGGTCAAAGAAGAAATCTTAAGACAAATTTTTAAATATTTTGAATTAAGTGAAAATGCAGATACAACTTATCAAACTTTGCGGTTGAAAATTTGCAGTGAAAGCAGTATTTTGAAAAACTTTGCATGTAAAGTCAAGTCTGTTTTTTGAAAAGATCAACAAGATTGATAGCTCTTAGCCAGGCTTACTAAGAAAAATAAGTGGACACAAATTAGTTATATCAGAAATGAAAGAAGGGACATCCCATGAACATTAAAAGAATAATAAAGAAATACCATGAACAACTCTATATTCACAAATTGATAACTTAGATGAAATGGACCAATTCCTTGAAAGACATGATCTGCCAAAATTCTCACAAGAAGAAATAGACAATATCAACAGGCCTCTGTCTATTAAATAAATTGGACCAATGATTAATAACCTTTTGAAACAGAAAGCAACAAGCCCAGATGGGTTCACTAGTGAATTAAAGAAGGAATTATAGTCTCTTCAGTCTCTTTCAGAACATAGGTGAGGGAATAATTCCTAACTCGTTTTATAAGGCTAGCATTACCCTAATAACAAAACCAAAGACATTACAGGAAAGGGAAACTGTAGACCAATATCTCCCATGAACTTAGATGCAAAAATCCTCAAAAGTTTATTTTCAACATCATACTCAAAGTCGTAGCAATGCTGTAAGGTAAGAAAAGAAGTAAGAGATACAGAGATTGGGAAGGAAAAAAGAAAACCACCTTTTGCACAAATGATCATCTGTGTAGGAAATCTGAAAGGGTTAACAGAAAACTCTCCTGGAATTTATAAGTGATTATAGCAGGGTGGCAAGATACAATATTAATACCCAAAATGTCAGTTGCTTTCCTTTACACACTCAGTGAATATGTGAAATATGAAATTAAAAACACAATACCATTTACATTATCTCCTCCCAAATTGTAATACTTAGGTATAGATCTAACAAAATATGAGCAAATCTATCTGAGGAAAACTGTAAAACTCTAATGAAAGAACTAAAGAAGAACTAAATAAACGGAGAGATACTCCATATTTGTGCATATGAGCACTTAATTGTCAAAATGTCAGATTTTCCCCACCCTGAAATCTATAGATTTAATGCAATCCTAATCACAATCTCTGCAGGTTATTTGATGAATATTGGCTAACTTACTTTAAAATTTATATGGGGAGGAGCAACTTGGTGGCTCCGTCGGTTGAGCGTCTGACTCTTGATTTCAGCTCAGGTCATGATCCTAGGGTTGTGGGATTGAGCCCCACGTTGGGTTCTACACTGAACGTGGAACCTGCTTAAGATTCTCTCTCTCTGTTTCTAAAATAAGATAAAGTTTATATGGAGAGGCAAGAAACCCAGAATAGGCAACACAATATTGAAGAAAAACAAAATTAGAAGACTGACACTACCCTACTTCATGACTTACTATAAACTTACAGTAATTAAGACAATGTGGTATTGGTGAAAGAACAGATAGATATAGGGATGACTGGCTGGCTCAGTTGGTGGAGTATGTGACTCTTCATCTCGGGGTCATGAGTTCGAACCCTACATTGTCCGTAGAGATTACTTACAAAAAAAAAAAAAAAGACTTAAGACAAGTATATAGTGGAACAGAATAGGGATCTCTGAAGTAAACCTGTATAAATATAGTCAATTGATTTTTGATAAAGGAGCAAAGGCAATACAGTGGAGAAAAGATAATGATGCTGAAAAAAATGGACATCCACATGTAAAACATTGAATCTAGACACAGACCTTACACCCTCAAGAAAAATTAACTCAAAATGAATTACAGATCTCCATATAAAATGCAAAACTATGAATGTGCAAGAAGATAACACAGAAGCACATCTAGACAGTTTTGGGTTTGGTGATAACTTTTTTGGTACAAGACCAAAGGTATAATCTGTGAAAGAAAGAATTGGTAAGAGCTGGACTTCATTATAATGAAAATTTTCCGTTCTGAGAAGGCATTGTCAATATAATAAAGAGCTAAGCCACAGACTGGGAGAAAATATTTACCAAAGATGTATTTGATAAAGGCCTGTCATCCAAAATATATAAAGAACTCTTAAAACTCAACAATAAGAAAACAACCTGCTTTAAAAATGGACCAGAGACGGGGCGCCTGTGTGGCTCAGTCGGTTAAGCATCCGACTTCAGCTCAGCTCATGATCTCATGGTCTGTGAGTTTTAGCCCCGTGTCAGGCTCTGTGCTGACAGCTCAGAGCCTGGAGCCTGCTTCATATTCTGTGTCTCTCTCTCTCTATGACCCTCCCCTGCTTGTGTACTCTCTCTGTCTCTGTCTCTGTCTCTCTCTCTGAAATAAAAACATTAAAAAAAATTTTTTTAATGGACCAAAGACCTTAACAGACACCTTTGCAACAAAGATATACAGATGGCAAATACACACATATCATGTACAGATAATACACATGAAAAGTGGTCCACATCATATGTCATCAGCGAAATGTAAATTAAATGAGATACTACTATAGGCCTGTTAGAATGGCCAAAATCCAGAACACTGACAACACCAAATGCTGACAAGGATGTGGAGCAACAGGAACTCAGCTGTTGCTGGTGGAAATGCAAAATGGCATAGCCACTTTGGAAGATAGTTGATGGTTTCTTACAAAATTAAACACCATATGATCAAGCAGCCATACTCCTTTGTATTTGCCCAAAGGAGTTAAAGAGTTATGTCTGCATAAAAACCTGCACACAAATGTTTATAGCAGCTTTATTCATACTTGCCAAAACTTGAAAGCAATCAAAATGTCAAAACTGATTAACTGAACATGTAAGATCTTTTCATTTCAAAGTATGTAAATTATACAATAAAAATGCTTTAAGAATTCTAAGGGTTTGACAATCATTTTCAAAAACCTGAATTCTAAACAGGGTATTGAGTTTTCTTGTATCCAAAATACAGACTCTGTCAAAGACATTTGTAAACCGTATGTTGCTAGTATAGCACAGTGATTGAGAAGATGGTCTCTGAAGTCAGACTATAATTCATTCCTGCCTTTAATCTGTACTAACTGCGACCTCGGGTGGATAACTGTACCTCTCTGCAATGTCCTCACTTTCTTCATCTATAAAATGGGGGTAATAACAACAGTACCTATATAATCAGGTTATATTGAAATTATATGAACTAGTTTGTGTAAAGTGCTTGGAGTAGTGCCTGGAACGCAGTAATCACTCACTAATGTTGAGTTCTGTTATTCATACTACTGCTGTTGATAGTACTCATTAATGCCTTCCTTCAGTTTCTTGGTCCCCCATAAGAAATATTGTCACACTCCATTATCTTCCCTATTTTGTTACCTTGTTAATTTGCAATCAAATGAAAAAAAGATGGAATATTATTGGTGAACCCTGTTAATCATATATTATATATATTTACAGAGTTGCTATATTCACACAGTGCAGTGCCCTGGAAATGCCAAGACATGATACAGTTTCTTAAGGAGTTTCAAATTGTGGGAGAAAGATACAGGGAAATAGTAAATGATAATATAGGGTCATAAACATGATCTGTAACGGAGATCATTCTGGTGTGCTCTTTAGGAACCAGGTACCTAACCCATACTTGGCAGAAGATGATGCTTATGCTTGGCTTTGTTTTTGTTTTGTCTTTTGTTTTTGATTTTGTTTGTTTTTTTTTATTTTTATTGTACTGTACTTCTTACAGTTGCTTCTTAATTGCTCAGTTGTTTCTTAAAGGCTTAATCCCTACCACTAATTCCAACTCTGAGCAAACCTTAGACTTAGACTACTAGGAAAAATCTTTCACAGTACAGTTAGGCTGATGCGCTCCATTTCACCGAAGTCTTAATTAACTTAAGGTACATGTAGTAAAACACAAGAGTTTAAATCTGTTAAGTCAAAATCAGTCAATCTGCCTGTTAATCTGAGCTTCTAACCTTTCCCTCTCAACATTTTTGTACTGTCTCAGTTAATAGCAGCCACATCCTTTCAGCTGCTTGGAGCTAAAACTTTGGGGTACAATCTTGACTTTTTCTCTCACTTCACATCCACTCTGTCAGCAGATCTTAACAGCTATCTGTGCAGAATGTATCCACTGTTTGAACATTCCTCATTCCCTTCTTCTCTATGTTCTTGTCCAAGCCACCATCTTTTTTGTTTTTAATATAGTTCCAGTGGTTTTTAGTATGTTCACAAAGTTGTGCGGCCATCACTGCTTTCAAACACCAGGATATTTTCCCCCACCCTGCCAAGCAACCCTGTACTGCATACCCGGAATATTAACAGTTTTATTCACCATTTTCCCTTTACCCAGCCCATGGGAGCTGCCAGTCCACTTTCAGTTTCTATAATTTGCCTATTCCAGACATTTCCCAGACATAGAATCATACAATATGTGGCCATTGTGTCTGGCTTCTTTCAGAGAGCATAATGGTTTCAGGGTTCGTTTATATAGTTAGAATCATTACTGTATTCCTTTTTATGGCTAAATAGTATTGCCTTGCCTGGATATACCACATTTGTTTATTCATCATATGTTTGTCATTGAAAGAATAGTTGGGGTTAACTCTGGGGAGTACATTCCAGGCTAAAAGAACAGAAATGCAAACGTGACATCCTAAGAGAGCACGGTATTTTGGAGGGATATATCTTTTTTTTTTTAATCTCGTGTTTTATTTATTTTTGAGAGAGAGAAGAAGAGAGCGAGCTCTCGCAGGGGAGGGGTAGAATCATATGGGGACAGAGGATCAGAAGCAGATTCTCTCCTGACAACAGCAAGCTCGATGCAGGGCTCGAACTCCCAAACCGTGAGAGCGTGACCTGAGCCAAACTCAGACACTCAGCCAGCTGAGCTACCCAGGCACCCCTGTAGGTTTATATCTAATACACCTGAGTGAAGACATGTTTAAGAGAAAAGTAATGGAGGGCAGAAAATAGAACCACTGAATTATTGTTAACACCCATGGTCTATTCTACAATTCCCTGGAGATAGTGGTAAGGATTTGGCGTATAATTTGAATATATGAATATTTATAAAAATCCCCTCTGACTACCTCAAACTTTGGGATTTTCTTTATTTTTTATTTTTTTAAATGTTTATTTATTTTGAGAGAGAGAGAGAGAGGCACACATGTGAGCCAGGGAGGGGCCAAGAGAGGGAGAGAGACAATCCCAAGCAGGCTTCAAGCTCAGCAAGGAGCCTGACGGTGGGACTCCCATCCCACCACCGTAAGATCATGACCTGAGCCAAAATCAAGAGTTGGGATGTTCATCATTTTTACATCAAAATAGGAGAGCTCCAAAGATGGATAGTTGTCTGTTTTCATATAATTATGACTACATTAGGTTTACATTTTAACACAGTAGTTAGGTTAAAAGCTTTTTATGGAGTTCTTTAATGAATTTTTCTGCTAATTTATTTTGTTGTTTAGTCAGATAATTGACATGGATTTTGTGGTAGCATTGTGGTAGTATTGGTTCTTTTCTTATGTTTGGAAGCTTTTTAAAATGGATACAGTGAATAACTTAATATATTCCGTTCCCAGCATGACTTCAAAAAATAACAAGAAGGTTAAGGCACTTTTTACATATGGAATTCTCCATGTGCTAAGAGAAGTAATAACATTAAGTGGATAGAGTCTTAGGTTAGAAGCAGGTTGGTGTAATAAAGTTAGGAAATGTGAACTTTGCCAAAAATAAATTATTTAATATCTCTAATTTTTATCTCTAACTCATCTCTGAGTTACTTTTTATAATGTGGAGGCATTGCCAGCAGCCTGAAAGAGCATCTTATTCTGACCTCCTACTGTTAGATAATTTATAATTCTAGAACTCCATTTTATTTGTAATGTGGTAACCTGTGAATTCATTCCCATATATGATAATATGTATAAACTTGTGTGTTCATTACCATGTACAATGACGAAAGCTTAATATGCCCATCAGTTGCAATTTTATCACTTTCCTTGGGAGGCTATTTTAATAATACATGAGTGAATCCTGTCTTATTCTATAGATAAGGAAGTTAAGGCCTAGTGAAGTTCTATGACTTGTCCAGGGGCACAGTAGACATCTAGGTTAGGAACAGGGATTCTATTCATTCACTAAATATTTCCTGAAGAGCCTGCTTCATAAGTCAATGTCCCTGCTATCAGAGTTAAGCTGGGATGGAGATGGAAGGGGACAGGAGGATAGAGGGACATGTATGGCATAACAGATAAGAACAGAAATAATTTCATCTGAATACGAACCATATAGAATTAGAGATGTATAAACGTTGCTTTGACAACACCGATCGGAAGATCATGGTATTGATTAACTCAGTGACAGATCTAGAACTGACTTTTCCAGCTCTTAGTCCAGGATTTCATTGTTCTCTTCACTTTTACACATTGCTTATATGAGGAGGAGAAATACCCAAGTGAATTTTCTTGTTTATAAATGGAATTTAAATCAATCATCTATCACATTGTTCTGGTCTGGGTAGTAAAAATAGAGAATTGATAGGGTAAATCTTATTTATTTGGGGTTTTCTTGTATTTTTTTAAAAAATGTTTATTTTCGAGAGAGCGCAAGTGGGGGAGGGCCAGAGAGGGAGACAGAGGATCTGATGTGGGCTCTTCACTGACAGCAGCGAGCCAGATGTGGGTCTTGAACTCACGAACTGTGAGGTTATGACCTGAGCCAAAGTCATGCTCAACCGACTGTGCCATATAGGTGCTCCAGGGTTTTTTTTGTATTTTTTTATTGAAATTGAATTCTCTTCTTGTAGTCACAAACTATAATTGACAGAACAACATTCAGTTTCCTAAATTCTTAGGTTTTTGAACTGTGTTGTAAGAGCTGACTTTGCTATAATTATTCAGAAAGACCTAGATTGTAATGTTATAATAGTATCAAATATTATTCTCTGTGTAGAGAGAAAAGGGTTCTTATTTACAAATGAATCAAGAACATAAATCATTTTGTTTTTAAAAAAATGCCTCTTCAGGGTAATTTGACATTGCTTTTGTACACTTTAGAGATTGCATAGTACTTTTAAAAATTACCAGTTTTGGTTTTTAATTTTGTTCCTAATGTTCTTTTCAGCCAAAGAGATTTGCATTGCCAATTTAATCAATAGAGAGTATAGATTCCTTCCTTTTTGCAGAATAGTATATTTTAATATGCATTCATTCCTAGTACTTAAATTCAAGGTTAATTAAGATGAGGTGTACCAGTGTTTTGGATGTTCTTGATTGTGTTCTTTTTTTTTTTAATTTTAATTTATAATAGGTATTATTCTGAAAGCTCTTTAGAACAGAATTAAGATTTTTGTGCTGTTCTGTTTTTTCCCTTATTTAGAAATCGAAACGAGTTGGCTGAGACTCTTGCCCTCCTGAAAGCACAGATTGATCCTGTGCTACTGAAAAACTCTAGCCAACAGGACAACTCTTCCCGGGACAGTCCCAGCTTAGAGGATGAGGAGACTAAAAAGGAGGAAGAAGCACCTAAACAAGGTTTTTTTTTGTGTGTTTTGTTTTGCTTTGTTTTGTAATTTCTTCTCTCTTCTTCTACTCCTATTTCTAACTATTAATTAGAATACTGTCAATTTGAAAAGTTCAAATCTTCCTTGTAGAAGGAGTTGATTTTTCTTTCCTTTAATGAAAAATAAGAAGCAAAAATCCACTGAGTACTATCCTCCTTTATATTGAACGTTTAAAATTTTAAATACAAAGTGTTCAGATCATCAGAACATTTTTACTAACTTAAGAATGAATGCAAAGATACTTAGTGAACTCTTTTTTATCATTGGAGTAAAATGAGCATAACATAGAATTTATCATTTTAACCACTTATTTTAAATATAAACTTCTGTGGCATTAAGTACATTCACCTTGTTGGGCATCTATCACTCCCATCTGAAACTGTACCTGTCAACCCCTCTCCCTAGCCCCTGGCATGCACCATTCTACTTTCTGAGTTTGTCTAACTCTAGGAATCTTCTGTTCAAGACATCATAGAATATTTATTTATTTGTGACTGGCTAATTTCACTGAGCATAATGACAGACAGGCTGAATGATGATCCACTGTGTATGTGTGTCACGTTTTGTTTATTCATCTGTCAGTGGACAGTTGGGTTTCTTCCACCTTTCGACTGTTGTGAATAGTGCTACTACAAACATGGGTGTACAAATATCTGTTTGAGTCCCTGCTTTCACTTTTCTTGGGTATATACCTAGAAGTGGAATTGCTGGATCATATGGTAGCTTGAGGATCTGCCATACCGTTTTTTACAGGTGTTGCACCATTTTACGTTCCCACTAGTCACGTTATAGTGCAGCCCACAAAATGCTGTGTGTGCATTTTCATTTTATCATCATAGCAGCTCCTTGACATACCACTACTATTATTTCAATTTTTGAGTTGAGGGAGTTAGGAAGTTTATAAACTTGCCCTCAATTCTATAGATAATAAAGTGTCAGGGTCTAGATTTGAACCCTGATCTTTGTATCACCTATACTCTTTAACTAGAGTGATCTAGCGCTGTACTTCTCAAATATTAATAGACATGCTGTTTACCTGCTGATCTTTTTATAGTGCAGACGCTAATTGAGTTGATCTTACGTGAGGCTGCTCATTTGCCATATTAATTAACAAGGACCTAGGTGACAATGATGATGCTGGTCAAAGGACCACATTTGGAATACCAAAGTTATAGAGGTAGTTTCCTCCTAACCTTGTATTTGTCTAAATACAACAGTTCTTTCAAAAAGCTGTTTCTGAAGATACTCCTTAGTGAATGCTGATATTATAACACTCAACAATTAAGAGAAAGCAGAATGAGGGGCGCCTGGGTGGCTCAGTTCATTAAGCATCTGACTTCGGCTCAGGTCATGATCTTGCAGTTTGGGAGTTCTAGCTCTATCAGGCTCTGTGCTGACAGCTTGGAACCTGGAGCCTGCTTTGGATTCTGTGTCTCCCTCTCTCTGTGCCCCTCCCTAGCTTGTACTCTGTCCTCTCTCTCTCAAAAGTAAATAACCATTAAAAAACAGAGAAAGCACAATGATAACACTCAACTCAGTGAAAGAGAGAGTCTGTGGGGGAGGACATCTCTTAAAAAAGCATAGGAGGAGGGGTGCCTGGGTGGCTCAGTTGGTTAAGTGTCCGACTTTGGCTCAAGTCATGATCTCGCAGTTCATGGTTTCAAGCCCTGCATTGGGCTCTGTGCTGACATCTCAGAGTCTGGAGCCTGCTTTGGATTCTGTGTCTCCTCCCTCTCTCTTTGCCCCTCCCCCAGTCACACTCTGTCTCTCAAAAAATAAATAACTTAAAAAAAAAATAAAGAGGAGGAGCCAAGATATTTAACCCTCTTTGTTGTTCTCCTTTCTCTTTTAGTCTCTTCTGTTTATCTTACTCTAACAGCAAAATGTTTCTACTCATTTAAGAATACTTACTGTATACCTGTGTTCCAAACACCATTTTAGTAGACAAAGACTGAAATCCTTGTCTTTGTGAAGCTTACACTAAAGTGGATAAAATAGCCGACTCATACCATTGCCCATGTACCAAGTACTGTTCTCAGTGCTCTATATATGATAAGTCATTTAATATAATCTATCGTTGTCTCCTACCATTTCCTTACAGGATCACTGGTTCCAGATTATCTAGACTCCTTTATTTTCTCCTGGTGTCTTGGGCATTCCTTCTGTGTCTTATCATGCTTTGATCTCCCTGAGGTACTGTTCCTCCATTGTGGAAATTCTAGTTATTCTTCAGGGCCATCTGGAATCTCCTAATCTTGATCCTTTTTCTGAGTTCTGCTGGCACTTATTTAAATACTGGTTTGTTTTTTTACCACTCACATTAGGATCGTCATACTACTGTAAGAGCTTGAAGCTCTTCAGTACTTGTTGACTGTTATTCTCAGACTATGGTAGATTGCAAAGCGAGTGTTAGGTGTAACTTAAGTCCTTCTCTGTTTAACACCCAGGATATTTTGTTAGGTGGTATACTACCTAGATGTTACTTACAGGATGCCATGAAGTTGAATCTATATTTTCACACCATGTTAGATACTGTATTCTAATTTAGAAGGGATGGAAAAATTAAAAAGGAACTTTTATGGGGAAAAACAAAGTTGACGGAAATCCTAACCTTTATTTTAGTTTTTTTCTGCTAATTGGAAAAAGTCTTTCCTTTTGTTAAATTTTGCAGTCATACACTTCTGCCTATATGTAGGATGGGTAAAGAATGTCATTTGAGAATCTTTTAAGAGTATAGAAATTGTAGTCTGGCAGCACGCAAGTCTGAATGATCTGAAAACGTGTTTATTTTGGTTTGTCCAGTGCTGCATTTTTTTTTAAATTAATGTAAAAGTCACCATTGTAAATGTACCATTCATTGGTTTCTAGTATATTCACAATGTTTTGCAACCATAACTACCATCTAATTATAGAACATTTCCATCGCCTCATAAAGAAACCCTGTAACCTTAAATAAGCAGTCACTTGCCATTTTTTATCTTCCCCTAACCCCTGAAAGCCACTAATCTACTTTCTGTCTCTGTGGATTTGCCTATTTTGAACATTTCATATAAATGGAATCCTGTCATGTAGGACCTTTTGTGTCTGGCTTCTTTTGCATGGCAAAGCTGCTACTGCTTTCACTTCCAAGGTTTACCCTTGTTGTAACATGTTATTACATGTTAACATGAAAGCACTTCGTTCTTTATTATGAATACTATTTCCTTGAATAGATATACCACATTTGTTAATTTATTCATTAGTTGATGCGCATTTGACTTGTTTACACTTTTTGGCCATTATAAATAATGCTACTCTGAACATTCATGTACAGATTTTTGTGGGAACATATTTTCACGTGTGTCCTTTTTTTTTTAATTTGAATTCGCTGTGAATATTTAAAATTAGAAACTAGAAGAGTTGGTAACTATGGAGCATTATTTTTACCTATCAACAATGGGCTGTACCTAAATAATGGTTGACCGTCCTTAGAATTCTCATTCTCTGATTACCTTAGTCCGTTCTTCTGTCCCCTAAAATTGGGCTTAGTCTCAGTAGCTTAGTCTAGTACTTATATTTTGTCTTTCTTATGATACAACGTGAAAAAAATAATTATATTCATGTGTCTATCAAATAATGCAAAAGAAAAAAAGAGAGGAAGGAAATGGGAGAAGCTCTTTGTTTGCGGCAATGAAGAATATTCCTACAGTTATAATAGGTAAAGTAAGCTACAGATGATTGTCTTATAGCCATAACTAACATGGTATCTGATATGAAGCTTAAATTCAACATGGAAAAATAATATAACTTAGTGTAGTATATTAGTCTGTCCTGTCTGCCATAACCAGATATCAGGCTTGGTGGCTTACACAGGAGACATTTATTTTCTCACAGTTTTGGAGGCTAGAAGTCCCACATTGAGGTGCCATCTGACTCAGTTTCTGGTGAGGGGCTTCCTTCCTGGCTTACAAATGGCTGCCTCCTTTCTATGTCCTCACATGGCCTCTTCTCTTTGTAGGTGTGCTGAGAGAGTGATCTAGTGTTTCCTGTTTCTTACAAGGGCATGAGCCCTCTTGGATTAGGAATCCACCTTTGTGATATCATTTATTTATTTAAAAAATGTTTTTAACGTTTATTTATTTTTGAGAGACAGAGAACATGAGCAGGGGAAAGGCAGAGAGATAGGGAGACCCAGAATCCGAAGCAGGCTCCAGGCTCCAAGCTGTCAGCACAGAGCCTGACACGGTGCTTGAACTCACGAACCGTGAGATCATGACCTCAGCCGAAGTCAGATGCTTAACCGACTGAGCCACCCAGTTGCCCCTTTATCATTTAACACTAATTACTTCACTAAGGGCCCTGTCTCAGAATACAGCCACATAGGGGATTGGAGCTTTAACATATGAATTTAGGGAGGGACATACTTCAGTCCATACATGTAGTATTGTGACACCGTCCACAGTAATATGATGGGTAATGGAAGATACCTGGTAGAGAAATTGGGAGGGACAAGGGGAGAACTGAAATTTTAAGATTTTCTTCATGATAGGATGAGCAGTTACATAGGGAGATTTTTTTTCTTTTAATTCCAGTGTAGTTAACCATATACTGTTAATATTAGTTCCAGGTGTACAATGTAATGATGCAGCAATTCCATCTGAATTGGTTGATGAGCAGTTATATATTTTTTTAAGGAAAAATATTACATGTGTATCAAACCTTTTTTTTAATGTTGAGTGTGGATCCAGCAAAAAATGTGTCCAACTAGACTAAGTATTTGCATATGTAAGTACAATTGCGAATACTCCTATTCATAGTGAATAGACTACTAGGAACAAATGGGACAAGAAGTTAAGTCATGTTATATTTTGTATTGTAGATGATGAAAGCACAAATATTAATATTACACATAGTGACTTATTTGTAGCATAGATGAATCTTTTTAAATGACAAGAGTTAATTTGGATATGAGTCCAGATTTAGGAGATGGCTTTTTTGTGTATTGAGAGAAAAGTTTTATTTATTAAATTTTTTTTTTTTTAAGTTTTAAATCTAAATGTAGGGGCACCTAGCTGGCTCAGTTGGAGGGGCATATGACTCTTAACCTCATGTTACTTGTAAAGATTACTTAAAAATAAAATCTGGGGTACCTGGGTAGCTCATTCTATTAAGTGCCCAACTCTTGATTTTGACTCCGGTCATGAGCTTACAGTTGGTGGGTTCCAGCCCTGCGTCAGGCTCTCGCTGCTGTCATTGTGGAGCCTGCTTGGGATTCTCTTTCTCCCTTTCTCTCTGTCCCGCTCATGCCCACCTGCTCACTTGCTCGCTCGCTCTTTCTCTCTCTCTCTCTCTCTCAAAGTAAATAAACTTAAAAAAAATATATAGGGGCACCTGAGTAGCTCAGTCAGTTAAATATCCCACTCTTGATCTCTGCTTAGGTCTTGATCTCAGGGTCATGAGTCCAATACATGAGGCTGTATTGGAGCCTCAGCATGGAACCTACTTAAAAAATAAATAAACAAATAAGTAAATATAGAAAAAGTTACCTAGGGGCGCCTGGGTGGCTCAGTCGGTTGAGCGTCCAGCTGCAGCTCAGGTCATGATCTCAGTTAGTGGGTTCGGGCCCCACATCAGGCTCTGTGCTGACGGCTAGCTCAGAGTCTGGAGCCTGTCTTCAGAGTCTGTGTCTCCCTTTCCCTCTGACTCTCCCCTGCTCACGCTGTCTCTCTCTCTAGAGCTCTCAAAAATAAATAAAACATTTAAAAAAATTTTTTTAATATTTGGAAAAAAAAAGTTACCTAGATGTGATCCTCCTTCGGCCTTTGTGATCATGTCTGACACAATGCTTAAATTGGAGGTAATGACATATTGTAAAAACATAACATTTTTAAAGACAAAAGAATGGAACTTAACTGTGTTATTATTTGAGTGTTTCCTTGTATAAAAAATTTTAAGTGAAACATGTCACAGTCATGGTAATTAACCATTTGAACTGAATAAGCTCTTAACGCCTGACTTCTAGCTGAATCAATTTTTTGCTTGATGAATATACGCAATGCAATAGTTTTCTGTACTATGAGGTTTGATAATCTGCAGTGCCCACCACGAGTCTTCTTCAGTTCAAGTAAGCATTTGGACCCACAAGACTACTACAGATCACACTTGGCTTTAGCCTACTAAGATCAATGTAAGACAGAGGTTGCCAACAGGTTTAGGCTTTGCTGCAGTCTATGTTGCAGTTTACATGGCCATCAAAGAATCCAAGAATGATCTTCCAGCTGACAACTTCAGGACCAAGTGTATGGGCTTTACATTGAATAGGTATGGGAACTGCTTTGTCTTAAAAGCCTCATGTTCCATAGAGGACAGTATCTGTTATAATAAACTCTATAGGCTATATTCTGTGGTCCTTGTGCCCAGATAGATAAGAGTCACTACATTCAGGAGTGTCCCAAGTATGCCATCCCCATCATGTGTTTATCTTTTTTTCTTAGTTTAGATGTATTTTATCAGTTAGAGGTCATTGATAACATGCACTGTTGCCTAGCGATGGTCTGGCTGACATTCCAGTTTTTTTAGTCAACGAAGGGAGCAGAACTTAACCAACAGTCAAATTCTCGGGACAAGAAGAAAAGCTTTTCTTAACCTGTGGCCCCATAGATGGCTTAGCCATGTTGTGGTGCTAAGAAAACTTTTTGGGGAGTGGGCAGGAATCATAACTTTTTAATATCATTTAGGTTTTAAAAAATCCATACCTTATCAACTAATATCTTCTCAAAGATTCGGTTTGGCAGTACAGTTGAAACACTTGGGATACAACTAATAAGTTGATTCAGGTGTTTTTCATTAATTTGGTTCAATAGGAAATGTAGTAGATAAGGAATAATCTGGCCCACTTTCCTATACTGCAGTTGGTATCCAGAGATTAGATATGATGGCCTGAATTCTGAAATAGGTTCTCCAACTTCAAACTTAAAGAAAATTAATACTGTTTAGTTTACCTTTCTAAAGTAGTATCGATAGAGTACAATGAGGAGCTACAGGATAAACCAGTGTACTAGTTTGGTACTGAAAACTAAATAATGACGGCATTCAATTACAAAAATTATGTGACCGTCCTGAGAGTAGATGCCCTATATACAAAATTGTATTAGTGTTGCCAGGGCTTGGCATTCATCAACAGCTGTTTACTGGCATAAAGTATATAGTAGTAAATTCCCTATTAAATGATTCCAGGCTAAATTCTGTTTTGTATATAACAGTGCTAAGTGCTAGATCCCTACATTGTCATAATGACCAGCCCCCTCCTGAAAAAAAATGATCCAGTTTCTGATTCCAAGTCAAGGGAATAATGAATTATGAAACAAAATATAAAAATTCAGTAGATTTTTAAAATTTGAAACATAATCACCTTGCTGGCATAAAGTATATAGTAGTAAATTCTCTATTAAATGATTCCAGGCTAAATTCTGTTTTGCATATAACAGTACTAAGTGCTAGATCCCTACATTGTCATAATGACCAGCCCCCTCCTGAAAAAAAATGATCCAGTTTCTGATTCCAAATCAAAGGAATAATGAATTATGAAACAAAATATAAAAATTAAGTAGATTTTTAAAATTTAAAACATAATCACCAGCATTATACATATTTTTATTTTGTTCAGTAAAAACAGAATTTATTTCTGTTTCTAACATTCTGTTTTTCTTACCTTCAGTCCAGTTTATTCATTTATGTTATCTGTCTGGCCCCTGTGGCCATTAGAGTTTGTAACCCCTTCCATAGAAGGAGTGGGTACTAATTGTTACAGCTACAAATAAATATTTTGGTGTGATATAGGTGTTTAATCTAGAGATTTATGGATGGGTGTCCTTGTACAGAGCACAAAATAATCCACTATTTATATTACCATGTTAAATATTGTTTCACTCCAGAAAAGTACACAGAGACCAGATAAATAAAAGTGTTATTGTCACCTTGTTTCAATAGTTGAAATAGTTCCCTTTGTAAAAGAACATGTACTATTTTTATCATCACCATCATTCATTCTTTACATCAGGCCTGACTTAAATTGTCAAGATAAAGGACAAAATACATTGAAGTTCACATTTCTTTTATTTTTATGCCAGGAACAATAGGCCACAGACCACATTGCTTCTTATGTGAGCAATTTGTGCTTATTGAAGTGGGAAGGAGAGAGGGAGGAAAGGAAGGAGAAAAGCATAAGAAATCTCATGATTAGATTAGCTGACTATTGAAATTATTCTATGTTTGGTGTGACTTGAATTAGAAAGGAAAAATTGAAGTTATTCTTGATTTTAGGGAAATGGCAGTGGTACGGTTTTTGAGTCTTTATAGATTCCTTCATTAAGGAAATATATCTATGGCAAAAATTAAAAATAATAGTATCTGAAACTAAGCTCTTAAAAGAGCTGGGGTCCTGGTGGGCCTCAGGAAATCTCAAACTTTTCCAGCCAAAGCTCCCTCCAGAATAAACTCCACACTGGGCTTTGTCCAAACTGCTCGGAATAGAATCGAAATTAAGTAGGACAGGGACAATATAGACATGCAAAAAAGAAGATTCAAATAAAAGTATGAGAGAGGAATAGAGTATGGTGATCTCATTAAGTAAATCCCTTTAGTTTTGAATATCTCACAAAAATAACAGATGGGGAGCACTAGAGCTATGAAATTAGAACTATCTATTTGACATAAAAATAAGCAACTAAAAAGGATCAAAGTAAATCCCATAGGATTATGAGAACAAAAGGGAATAAGAAGTAGAATACCCTCACTGCAGAGAATGAAAGCTTATCCTAAAGACTTCCCCACAAAATGTGAAAACTATAACATCATAGGTGGTAGAACTCAGAAGAGTCAAGATTTTTCAAAAATTTTGAAGAAGTATTAGAGTGAACAAACACAAGATATTAGTGCCTTTACAAAATAGCAAATGGAAAGCTATATATATATTATATATATATATATATATAATATATATATATATATATATATTTTTTTAAATCAAAAAGAAGAAGGGCGTCTGGGTGGCTCAATCAGTTAAGCATCCAACTTTGGCTCAGGTCATGATCTCATGGTTCATGAATTCGACCTCGCATCAGGCTCTGTGCTGACAGCCTAGAGCCTGGAGCCTGCTTTGGATTCTGTGTCTCTCTGTCTTTCTGCCTCTTCCCTGCTCCCACTCCGTCTCTCAAAAATAAACATTAAAAAAATATAAAAAGAAATGAAGAAAGAGATAAAGATTCGACAGAAAGAAATAACGATTTGAAGATAGGAAAGAAAATCAACAAACATCCACAAGAAGACCCCAGAGCAAGGGAACAGACAAAAATATTAAAGTCTATGCTTCACAAAACCTCCTGAAACAAAGTTGTTAGGCTGTATATTGAAATGACACTGCATACCTTGGAAAATCCACCCAGAACACCCAACTTCAAGACATATTCCAGTAAAATTATTGGGATTTGAAGAAAGAAAGTCTTTGGTTATCCAGGAAAAAGACCACATGACTTATAGGGGAAAGAAAATCAGACTGCCATCACTCTTGTTTGAAAGCAATGCTTTATGGTAGAAGAAAATGCCATAATGTGTGTGAGGCAACAAAAATATGCCCCAGGGACTTCACATCCAGCCAAAGTAGCTTTCAGATAAAGACTGCAAAATCTAAGGTCTTTTTTCCCATGAATCTTTTTATAGAAATCTTCAAATGAGCATCAGATAGCCAGAATGGCTATCAAAATATCAGTGCTGTATGCTGTCAGAATACATATAAATGTGTTCATTTGTATGGCTTAATATTCGTGTGACTGTTTTCCTACCTCTGTTTATAAGAGAAATCCAAGAACATTGATGCCCCAGTAGCAGTGAGCACTTTTAGCCTCTAGATTTTTATTTCAAAATATCATTCTCTCAGACTGATTCTGGTGATGGGCAGAGAAAATACAAGATGAGCTTGGGATATCTTAGAATGCCAGAAACTAAGGATGTGCTCAAAAAAGAACTTGGGCATATCAGTAGGACACAGGTGCCAACCAGAAAGAGCGCCCAATGGTGAAAGCAGAAACTGTTTTAGCTACAAATTTATGTACTGATTGATAGATTTAAACCATAGACTTAAATAAATGCTCATAGGTTTCTACTTATATAAATATATAATTGCATAAATAAGTAAATAGAGGTGAAGGGACAGCTTTTCCCTGAAGAATAATATTAGTTAATTAATGTAGGAGAAATGAGGGAAATAAAAAATGACCAGTATGGAAACACTACAGTGATCATTGTTGTAGACAAGATCTCTGACAGGTGCTAAAATCAGTGGTTTATATTTTGTGGAGAAACAGAGTATTAGCATAATTTCAAAGTATCTTCCCAAGGTTTTTTCCTGTTAGAAAAAGCAAAATGGGGGGTGCCTGGGTGACTCAGTCAGTTGGGCCTCTGACTTCAGCTCAGGTCATGATCTCACGTTCGTGGGTTCGAGCCCCGCGTCGGGCTCTGTGCTGACAGCTCAGAGCCTGGAGCCTGCTTCCGATTCTGTGTCTCTCTCCCTCTCCCTCCCCCTCTCATGCTCTGTCTCTCTCTGTATCAGAAATAAATAAAACATTAAAAAAAATTTTTTTAAAAAGAAAAAGCAAAATGGTAACTTTACACTAGTATAACCAGCCAACAGAACCCTAACCAAATGGTCAAAGTATTAACATCATGTATTCTCTGGTGTACAGCATCTCTTGTGGAATTTTTGTCAAAAGCATATAATTTCAATATAATCTTGAGCAAACATTTAAAAGCCCAAATTGGGGCTTCTGGGTGGCTCAGTCGATTGAGCATCCGACTTCTGCTCAGGTCATGATCTCAGGGCTCGTGGGTTCAAGCCACACATCAGGCCCTGTGCTGACAACTCAGAGCCTGGAGCCTGCTTCAGATTCTGTCTCCATCTCTCTCTGCCCCTTCCCCACTCGTACACTGTCTCTCTCTCTCTCAAAAATAAACATTAAAAGAATTTTTAATTAAAAATTAAAAACACAAAGTAAGAGGTACTCTATAAAATAACTGTGTCAAAGTTAGAAGAAACAGGGAAAGAATGAGGAACGGTCACAGATTGAAGGAGGTAAGAACACAAGAACAAAATGAGACCTGGAACCTTAAACAGAAAAGATACTGGGAGGAAAACTGGCAAAATTTAAACAAGACCTGTTTAATTAATATTATTTTACTGATGGTAATTTCCTGGTTTTGATAATTATACTATGGAATATGTAAGTTCTTAACTTTAGGAAAAACAGGGTGAAAGTGTACTTGAACTATTTTGGTGACATATCTGTAGGTCTAAAATGATTTCAAAATAAAGATTTTAAAAAAATTTTTGGGTGAGCATTAAATGTGTAGTTAATGTAACTAAATCTAAATGGCAGAAACGAGAAAGAATATGTAGTCTGTAATGGCTACGTGTTTTGACAGTGGACCTATAACATGACAACAAATGGAGAAAGAATGGGAAGAGTACAAACACTTCTTAACTTTTTAATAAATCACTTTGATGATGATGTTGATATTTTTCTGGGACTGTTTTGTATATAACATGAGAAAAAATAAGTATTAGTTTAATTAAATTATCCATGGTATCCTTTAAAACTGATTCTCTGGGGGTGGGCATGGGGCAGGAGAAATAGGTTGTAAGATAGAAGAGATTAAGGAAACACTGAAATAGCATTATGAATTCATGAGGTGTTTTTCCCCCCAAATATTTGTTTGTTTGTTTGTTTACTTTGAGAGAGGGTGAGAGGGAATCCCCAGCTGACTCCACACTGTTATTGCAGAGCCCGATTTGAGGCTCTGTCTCACGACCATGGGATCATGACCTGAGCCAGTACCAACAGTCGGACGCCTAACCGGCTGAGCCACCCAGGTGCCCCTTAAATTTTTATTTAAATTCTAGTTCATTAACTCATGACTTATTTTTATTAAAAAATATATGCATGTCTTTTGTAGTTCTAGCCACAGAAAAGACTTAGAAACAGTAGCCAACCCAACAGTAGTGAGCAACCTTAACACCCGGATTGTGGTTGTAAAAAATTAATTTCCCACCAATTCTGAGCCAAGAAATCTCTTGTCATTCCGGATGTTATCAAAGTCCTGTCAAAAAGACTCAGGAGCTAACTTCAAGAGGTTTTCACTGCCAAAGACAGGATACTTTAAGCATCAACAAGAATAATACCTATAATGGATTAAAGTATAACTGAATATGTCTTAAACCCATGTTTTCATTAGGACACTAAAAGAAAAA
This sequence comes from Cryptoprocta ferox, assembly GCA_028646485.1. Lineage (NCBI taxonomy): Eukaryota > Metazoa > Chordata > Mammalia > Carnivora > Eupleridae > Cryptoprocta > Cryptoprocta ferox. The sequence goes on along the minus strand of CM053575.1, from coordinate 56,505,280 downwards.
TTGGTTACCTTTGGAGAATGTCAGTGGGGACCAAGTTATTACTTTGAAAATTGTTAAATAAGTGGAAAGAATCATTCATCCTGCCTTTTCTATGTGAACTGTATCACTGTATAGCACAATAGTGAATTAGTAAAGTTTATAGAATTTATTCCAACAAGTCATTGACAGAGGAATGAGAGAATGGGAATATCCTCATTTTGCAATTGCTGATAAAGATTTTAGGGAACATCAGTATCTATTAACCCCACAAAAAGAAAAAATCAGACATTAATGCCTTTTGATAAAGAATACATCATCAGTGAAGTAGTTTTGCCACAGAAATTGAACTTGAATCTGATGAAGGCTATAGATCAGAATGGCAATTTAAGGGACAAAAGGGACCGAGGAGCATGGGAGTGCAGTCAGCATAATCCAGAAATTATAGGATACATGATTCAGTGACTTCAACAAATAAATTGCAAGAAAAATAAAGGAGAGGACAAGAGGAGATTAAAGAGACATGAAAAAGAAAATAATACACAGGTAAAACTAAAATAAAGAAATGATTAATATAAAAGTCAGATTAATGGTTATTCTTGGTATGGAGAGGGAATTTTGGGGGAAAGGCATGTATAGGACTTGGAGAGTAGTTGGCAAGGGTCTGTTTCCTGTTTGCCTTCTAATAATTTAATCTGTGCTTTTGTGTGACTTTCTTTATTTTGTTATACTTAATCATAAAAAAGCATTTGTCAGATATCTCCCGTGTGTAATTTTTAAAGAATAAAAGAATTGGCACCAATTCATATCCCGTTAGCATGTAGTAAAATGGTACTACAGATATTTTAGTGCAGGCAGCTCCTGTTATTTGTCCATTAGGTACATATTGATGATATCAAATGATAATTGCATTATTTTGAGCCCCTTTTGCAAACTGTAAAGTCTTAACACATCTTAAAAATGGTGAAAACTTTCTTTGCCAAACAAGATACTTAAGTTGCAAAAATATATTCCTCTTATAGGCATGGTTGATATTTTACTTGTAATACTTCATTCATTCATTCCAATAACATATATTTATTGAGTACATGGTGTGTATCATGCATTATTCTTGGTACTGGGAATAAACCTGTCAACAAAATCAATTGACTTTTAGCCTTCTTGACACTTACATAGTATGGGGAGGTAGACAATAAGATTAATAAAATACATAGTGTGTTAGATGATATTGATAAGGAGCTATGGAAGGAAAATAATTTAGGGAAAGAGGAAGGGTGTAGCTTTATATTGGGAGCCTAGAAAAGGACTCACTGAAAATGTGACACTTGAGTAAAAACTAAAGGGTCTGGAAGAGTAAGCCATGCAGATACCCAAGGAGAAGGTTTTTTAAGCAGACAGAAACAACACACTGAAGTGGGTCTAACATACATAATATGTTACAGCAGGGATTGGCAGACTAGGGACTACAGGCCAAATATGACCTGCTAATCTTTTTTAATTAGAATGTACTTATTCTTTTAGTATCTTACGGTCCGTAGTAGCTTCATACTACAAAGGTAGAGTTGGGTAGTTGCTACACAGACTAAAATATTTACTATCTGACCCTTTACAGAATAAATTTGCTGGCTCCTGTTTTATAGCAAGGTGAGTAATACAGCTGAAGCAGAATGAGTGAGGGGTATTGTAATACAGGAGGAAGTGAGGTTAGGGAGGTCAGGCTATGGGAGTTGGGGGAGAGGGGTGTGGAGGTAGTATAGGGCCTTGCGGTTTATTGAGAATGTTGGTTTTAGTCTGAATAAAATGAGATGTCCTTGAAGAGCTATTATCATGAATTCTCTTGAAATAATCCCCAAACTATTCTTGTTTCTGTCTTTGGTCTTCTTTCATCTATTTGGCATAAGACAGCCACTGATTAAAATAAGTGTAATGATGACATTGTTTAAAACCCTTCCTGAGTAGACTGGAAGAGATGATATCCAAAACATAGGTGGAAGGATTGGCCTTAGCTTAAAATACCATCTCTGTTTTAACAGGACTCGGTTTACAAGTCTGGTGATGAGAAAGAGCTTCTGCCTCATGGCTTATATTTTCTCTGTGAAATGAAGGACAGAATCATCTGAAAATATAGATATAGCAGAGAGATTGCAAGTTTGAGGATAGTGAAGAACATTGAAATAGTTATTGCTAGAGAAGTAGGAAGGTTACTGGGTAGTGTCAGTGTCTCAGGGATAGCTGGTGACCATGAATTTATTGTAATGCCCATCTTAATCCTTTCTATAACCCCAGTAGCTGCTCATGAACCATGAAATCATGACCTGAGCTGAAGTTGGATGGTTAACCTACTGAGCCACCCAGGCGCCCCTCATATCTTCTTAATTCTTAATGAAATAGTTTAAATAAACAGAACGTAGTATAAAACTTAGATATTGCTCAAATTTGTTTTGATTTAAAATGTTATAGAAACTATATCTCCCTTCATATTCCATTTCATCTCCCTCCTTTTCTAGGCATGGCCACAGTCCTATAAATCATTCATATATACATTTATTATTTTTGGTACATATGTATGTAGCATATCAATATATAGCATCATTTTATGCATTTTATAACTTCCGTGAATGGTATCATATTACCTGTCCTTTTGCAGCTTGCTATTTTCACTCATCATTCTATTTCTTTTTTTTTTTTTTTTAATTTCTTTATTGTGAGAGAGAGAGAGAGAGAAAGAGAGAATCCCACACAGGTTCCACACTATTACAAACCACAAGATTGTGACCTGAGCTGAAGTGGGACGCTTAACCATCTGTGCCATCCAGGTGTCCCTGTTTCTTTTCTGTTATTTGCCAAATAGTGGTCATTCACTCTCCTATTTGAAGGATTTTCAGGCTATTTCAAGTTTTGCAGTATTATAGCAGTGCTGCAACAAATACTCATGTTTATTTTTCTGTATAGTGTATGTAAGTATACTTTCTGTAAGCAGAATTATTCTATTATAGAGTATATTTCTTGAAGCTTTAGAGCGGATATTTCCAGCTTGCTCTTTAAAGTGTTTGTGTTAATTTACCATAGGTATAAAAGATTTGAGCAGACTCTGAAACTACTATGCTATTTAAACATTTCTCAAGTCTTGGCTTAGAAGAGGAGGATTATAAAGAAATTAAGCCTCATCAGGGATTAGTTACCCCTTTATCACCCAACAGATGACAAGCCCAATATATATTAGGTGGATATGGATAATTTTTGGTAAGTATGGAAAAGGAAAGGTAATAGAAAGCAAAAGTGAAAGGAAAATGTATCAGACATGATTATATTGGCTACATGTTTGTTCAAACAGAGTTGGGGTTTTCTTCTTATAATAAAAAGTCAGGTAGTCAGTAGTCCAGGTCTTGTTAAGCCCAAATACCCTTCCTAGTCTGCCATGCTTAGCATGTGGCTTTGACTGTTCCCTCTTCAGGATTCTGGATAGAAAGGAGAAAGGGCAGAAGGCATAGTTCAGCTGAACCTTGTAAGTCTCACCCAGTAGACTTCCTTATGCATCTCTTTGGTCAGAACTAGATCATATATCCCCTGACTCTAAGGTATCTGAAGAGGCAAGTACCTTACTGAATGAAAACACAGTTTTGTTAGTAAGAAAGAAGAGGAAACACATAAAGCATACCTTGATGATATTGCAGGTTTGAGTTTACCACTGCATATAAAAGTTATGTTTACACTATACTGTAGTCTGTTAAGTGTTCAATAGCATTATATCAATAAAAATAATGTACATACGTTCATTCAAAAATACTTTATTGCTAAGAAATGCTAACCACCATCTGAGCTTTCAGTGAGTTGTAATCTTTGTGCTGGTGAAGGGTCTTGCCTTGACTGATCAGGGTGGTGGTTGCTGAAGGTGACAGTTTCTTAGATACAACAAGAATAAAGTTTGTCAAATCAATTGACTCTTCCTTTCATGAACAATTTCTCTATAGCATATGCTGCTGTTTGATAGCATTTTACCCACAGTAAAATTTTTTTCAAAATTGGAGTCAGTCTTCCAAAGCCATGCTACTGCTTTATCAGCTTTGTTTATATAATATTCTGAGTCCTTTGTTTCATTTCAACAATCTTCACAGCATCTTCACCAGGAGAAGATTCCATCTCAAGAAACCACTTTTTTTGCTCATCCATGAGAAGCCACTCCTCATCTGTTCAAGTTTTAGCATGAGATTGTAGCAGTTCAGTCCCGTCTTCAGGCTCCACTTGTCATTCTAGTTCCTCTTACTCTTTCTACCATGTATGCAGTTACTTCTTCCACAGAAATCTTAGACCCCTCAAAGTCACTCATGAGGGCTGGAATCAACTTCTTCCACACACTCCTGTTTATGTTGGTATTTTGACTTATTCCCATGAGTCACAAATGGCTTTCGTGGCATTTAGAATGGTGAATCCTTTCCAGAGGGTTTTCAGTTTTCTTTAATCAGTATCTATGGCCACTATAGCCTTATGAAATGTATTTCTTAAATGATAAGACTTGAAAGTGGAAATGACTGCTTGATCCTGGGCTACAGAATGGATGTTGTGTTAGCAAGCACGAAAACAATACCCATCTTGTTGTACATCTCTATCAGCGCTCTTGGGTGACCAGGTGTATTGTCATTGAGAAGTAATATTTTGAAAGGAATCTTTTTTTCCTGAGCAGTGGTCTCAATATTAGTCTTAAAGTATTCAGGAAACCATGTTGCAAAGCCATATGCTCTCATCCAGGCTTTGTTTTTCCATTCATGGAGCACAGGCAGAGTAGATTTAGCGTAATTCTTAAGGGCCCTATGATTCTCAGAATGGTAAATGAGCAACTTAAAGTCACCAATTGTATTAGCCCCTAACAAGAGAGTCTTCCTGTCCTTTGAAGCTTTGAAGCCCAGCATTGACTTCTCTCTAGCTATTAAAGTCCTACATGGCACCTTCTTCCATTAAGGCTTATTTTATCTGCATCGAAAGTCTTGTTTGGTGTAACCACCTTCATGAATTGTCTTAGCTATGTCTTCTGGATAACTTGCTATAGCTTCTGCATCAGCACTTGCTGCTTCACCTTGCATCTTTATGTTCTGTCTCCACAAGCTTGTTTCCTTAATTCTCATAAACCAGCCTCTGCAAGATCTTCTGCAACTTCTTGACCTCTCTCAACCTTCATAGAATTGAGGAGAGGTAGGGCCTTGCTGTGGTTAGACTTTGGATTAAGGGAATATTGTGGCTTGTTTGATGTTCTGTCCAGACCATTAAAACTTTCTCCATATCAGCAGTCTGTTTTCATTTTTTATCATTTATGTGTTCTCTGGAGTGGCACTTTTAATTTCTTTCAAGGACTTTTCCTTTGTATTCACAAGTTGACCCACTGTTTGGTGTAAGAGGCCTCATTGTTGACCTGTCTTGGCTTTTGACATGCCTTACTCGCTAAGCTTAATCATTTCTAGCTTTTGATTTAACTTGAGAGATGTGTGACTCTTCCTTTCACTGGAACACTTTAAGATTATTGTAATGTTATTAGCTGGCCTAATTTCAGCATTGGTATGTCTCAGGAAATGGGATGGCCCAAAGAGAAGGAGAGAGGAGAGGGAATGGCCGTTTGGTAGAGTAGTCAGAACACACACACCAGTTAAGTTTGCCATCTTAAATGGGTGTGATTCATGGAACCCCAAAGAAATTACAGTAGTAACATCAAATGATCATTGATCATAGATCACTATAAAAAATATAATAATAATGAAATATTGTGAGAATTACCAAAATGTGACAGAGACATGAAGTGAGCAAATTCTTTTGGAAAAATGGCACCAATAGACTTGCTCAGTGCAAGGTTGCTACAAACCTTCAATTTGAACAAAATGCAGTATCTGCAAAAGCACAATTAAGTAAAGCCCAATAGAAGAGGTATGTCTGTACTGGGTAAATATGTAGTCATGTCTTTTATAGTTAACTTTTATAGAACATCCAATGTTCTATTCCATAGTGTTTGTGGTTGGGATGGTTGGTAAAGCACACAATAGCTGATCAGTAAATATTTGTTGAGTAAATGAATGAATCACTTTACAAACCTGCAATAGATAAAACTTCTCTTGAATTACCTCATTTGCCAAGCAGTGTCGCCTGCTGCATTGTGATTTTTAAAGTGAGTTTTTCCCTAAGTTTTGTTTCTTTAAATTTTTTGTCTCTGACATTCATTTGCATCTCTTTTATAGTTTCTTTTTGAGAAAACTTTGGGAAAATGCTTATATAACTTAATGACCTTTTTACCAGTTATGATTGTGCTTGAAGGTTCATTTTCTGTCATGGTTCTGTTTTCTCTGTGGTTTTAGGGACACATCCATGTAATCTAGGGGAGCTAGAGTAATCATTGTTTTCATGTCTGAAAAGAACTGAGCCAAACACAAAAATACCAAGGATTTAACATTTTGGGGTTAGGAGAAATATAAGCCAGTGAAGTATAATTTTTCAGCTGCTTTATTTATAAATGAAGAAATGAGGATCAGAGTTTGTTTTGAGACATACACAGAATTTACCACTAGGTGAATTAGGATTCATGAACCTAGGATCCTTGAACCCAGTGTTATTCCCTCAGTTTCTTTTGCCATGTTGTTACCAATTTGGAATCACTTCAAATAATGGAAGAGATCTTTCTCCTTCACCTTCCCCAAATAAAAATACAGTGTCCTTTTACCTTGTGTCAGAGCCACAGTGAAGTCCTGAGTTGTTTTCTGAACAAAAACATAGGGAAGAATATTAATTTGTGTTTAATAAGCCCTTAGTGTTAAGTTGAAGTTATTTTTTTAAAGATTTTTTTTAATGTTTATTTTTGAGAGAAAGCACAAGCTGGGGAGGGGCAGAGAAGAGAGGAGACAGAGAACCCAAAGTGGGCTCCGCAATGACAGCAGCAAGCCTGATGTAGGGCTTGAACCCACGAACCACAAGAGCATTACCTGAGCCAAAGTTGGACACTCAACCAATTTAACTACCTAGGTGCCCCAAGTTGAAGTTATTTTTTTAAATTGTACTTTTTTAAATTGATTAATTGTTAATCAAGGTGTTCATTTAATTAGATTTCCTGATATGCTAACCAATCTCAACGATCAGGAATTTACTAAGGCTACTTCATCAGTGGGAAGAAGAAGACACATAAATTAGATCATTACTATCATGTCTTTAATTTCCTTGGTGGCATGCATACATTAAATCAGTGACAATGTAAAGGGGGAAGAGCAATACTAATACTCTGTTCTCAGGTTCTGAATGGTTCTTGGTGGTGCTTGAATGGTTTGTTTGCAACATGAATGAAATAAAAGAAATACTAGTTTATAATTAAAATATTTACCCTTTTAAAGATACTACATTCTTTTATTTAAAAACGTTTTATTTTAAAACATTCATCTCACTTCTATTTATTTCATTTTATACCTATGAAATACATTTAATACTGATTTATCAATGTGGCATAATGTGTGCAAAATTATCTGTAAAAATTACTACTTTTCTGGGGTGCCTGAGCAGCTCAGTCAAACATCTGACTCTTTACTTGGCTCAGGTTATGATCTCGCGGTTCATGAAATTGAGCCCCACACGAGTGCCACATTGGACTCTGCACTGAGTGTGGACACTGCTTGGGGTTCTCTGTCTTCCTCTCTCTCTGTTCCTCCCCCGCTCACTCTCTCAAAAATAATAAACATTACAAAAAAATTACTACTTTGCTAAAACTTCACTTAGATCTGAGGTTCTTTTAGTTGTTAAGGATAGGGTGAAATAATGGGAAGTGTAGGTAAAATTAGTACTTAATGAATTCTCTGAAAACACTCTGCTCAGATTCTCTGAGCACTGGTAATTCAGTCTGATTTCTGTAAAAGGCATTAAATATCATAAAGTGCTAATGTTTCACTTTGTCAAAAAGACACAACACTAGAATGAAGTTACCTAAAATATCAAGTGATTGCCTCTGGGGATGAGTATTGTGGACATTTTATTCTTTTTGTGAGCATATGTTTCATTTTCTGTACAGAATTGTGTTACTTTTATAATCTGTATAAAGCATAAAGCATAAAACAAACATTTTCCCCCTGCCATGCTCATGTTACCTCTTTGAAATGAAGTCCTCAGTGACTTGCAAGGAAGAACATTTGTCAGTTTTTAAAACAAATATGGTCTTTTGGAAATGTTTTATGTAGTATTTTTAGTTCACATTTTTGAGCCATCATTGAGCTTGAATAAATTATTTGAATTGTATAAACATTTTCTTCCATTGAGCACACTGAAGCTAGAAGTATAAAGCATAAACCTGAAGCTTTCTGAATAATTGTTTCTTTTTCTTTTTTTTTCTTTTTTCTTTTTAAGTTATTTATTTTGAGAGAGACAGAGCACAGACAGGGGAGGGGCAGAGAGGGAGGGAGAACCCCAAGCAGGCTCTGTGTAGCCAGTGTAGCACAGAGCCCAATGTGGGGCTTAGACTCACAAAGCTGTGAGATTGTGACCTGAGCCAAAATCAACTGGATGCTCAGCTGACTGAGCCACCCAGGTGCCCCTGAGTAACTGTTTCTTAATATTTATGAGTTGTGCTTCTCAGTTTGGTAATTTCCTTCACTGTCAGGTTTGAGGTGGGGTTTTTTTTGTTTGGTTTGGTTTTAGTTTTTGGTCAAATGTCCATTGACAGACCACCTCTTTTAAGAGCAAAATTTCAAATAGGAATATATGTTATATTTAGCTTTTTATATTTTATAAACTTGAATGCTTAGACTTATGTAAATCTTTTCCTGATTTTTAGAGGACCAGAAGGAAAATGAAAAGATGAAAAGTGAAGAGCAGCCAGGAAATTCAGAAACCTGCTCTACACCCAGTACTCTGGAAGAGGCTACTGTGAAAGAAGAAAAAGAAGATGAAAAGGAACTTGTGAAACTGCCCGTCATAGTCAAGCTAGAAAAGCCTTTGCCAGAAAGTGAAGATAAAAGGATTATTAAAGAAGAAAGTGATTCCTTCAAGGAAAATGTCAAACCCACTAAGGTCGAAGTAAAGGAATTTAGAGCAGATCTGAAAGATATCAAAGGTAGCACGGAGAAGCTAGAGCCAGAGAGGCTAGAGTTTGGTGGCAATGTTAGGTCTTCCCAAGAAATCACTGAGAAGTCTACTGAAGAAACCGAGAAACTTAAAAATGACCAACAGGCCAAGATACCACTAAAAAAACGAGAAATTAAACTAAGTGATGATTTTGACAGTCCAATCAAAGGACCATTGTGTAAATCCGTTACTCCAACAAAAGAGTTTTTGAAAGATGAAATAAAACAAGAGGAAGAAACTTGTAAAAGGATCTCCACAATCACTATTTTGGGTCATGAAGGGAAACAACTGGTAAATGGAGAAGTTAGTGATGAAAAGGTAACTCCAAATTTTAAGACAGAACAAATGGAGACAAAGTTTTATGATACAAAGGAAGATAACTGTAGCCCCTCTAAAGACAAGAGTGTCATCATGGAGGGAAATGGAGCAGAGTCCCTAAATTCTGTCATAACGAATATGAAAATGGGTGATCTTGAGAAGGAAGTGGTCCCTGTAGGGAAAGATGCAGATAATTCAGTATCAGTCATAGAGACCCAGAATCAAAAAGGACAGTTAGAGGAAACTGGTCATCCGGAAATGGAAATCTCTCTGGAGACTTCTGAGATGGCAAAGGATCTCTCTTTGAAAACTGCTTTGTCTGCCACTGAATCTTGTACCTTGAAAGTTGACGAGAAGTCTCCCAAAAGTAAAAAGGATAAGCGCCCACCAGTCCTAGAATGTCTTGAAAAGTTAGAGAAGTCCAAAAAAACTTTCCTTGATAAGGACACACAAAGATTGAGTCCAATACCAGAGGAGGTTCTGAAGTATACTCTAGAATCGGTAAAGCCAGTCTCTCCTGAGGCAGTTGAAACTTCTGCACCATCTAACATGACTGACCACTGTGAGAAGTTAGCCTCAGAAAAAGAAGTGGTAGAATGTCAGAGTACAAGTTCCACTGAAGGTCATTCACTGGAAAAAACAGACCCAGAAATTCTAAAAAAGGATTCTGAATCCACAAAGGTAGAAACGGATAATCTGGACAATGCCCAGACCTCTGGCACAGAGGATCCTTTTGAGACAAAGGGTTCTATGCAAAAAAGCAAATTTAAATATAAGTTGGTTCCTGAGGAAGAAACCACTGCCTCAGAAAACACAGAGATAACCTCCGAAAGGCAGAAAGAGGGCATCAAATTAACAATTAGGATATCCAGTCGGAAGAAGAAGCCAGATTCTCCTCCCCAGATTCTAGAACCAGAAACCAAGCAAGAAAAGACAGAAAAGGAAGAAGAGAAAACAAATGTAGGCCGTACTTTGAGGCGGTCTCCAAGAATATCTAGACCCACAGCGAAAGTGGCTGAGATCAGAGATCAGAAAGCTGATAAGAAAAGAGGGGAAGGAGAAGATGAAGTGGAAGAAGAGTCAGCAGCTTTGCAGAAAGCAGACAAAAAAGAAAATTTGAAAAAAATGGAAAAGGATACAAATTCTAAAGTAAGCAAGGTAAAAGTTTTCCTATTTTGAGTTTTAATTTTTATTAGAAATGATTGGGTCTAAATGTAGCTCTTGGTTTGGCTAAACAGAAGTCATTCAAAGAGAACTTAAAAAAAAAAAGATACCTTTCTTCCTGTGTCTGCGATGTCTTTTCTCAGTAGTTGTCCACAGACATTAAGTTTTCAGACTATACAACCTTGTCATCTTTTAAATTTTTTCTCTATTACAGGCATTATGAGAATATATTTTCTATGTAAACTGTAGGCGATACCCAACCTGTAGGATTGAAAACTAAAATGCCCCATAAACACTATTAACAGAAACATTTTAACATCTCTTTCCAGTTCTTTTTCCATACATTCATGTGTATGTTCTAAATATTTACCCATTCACTGGAAAAATAAATCGAATATGTTCATTTTTCCATGAATGTTTCACTTGTCAGTGTGTCTCTGAACTTTCTCCATGTCTGTAGATGTAGTCTATCTTTTGGTTATTGATGGCTACATAGTATTCCATAGTGTGGATGTACCTCAGTTTATTTAACCACTCCCTTATTGATTGACATTTAGGTTGTTTCCAATTTTTCACTATTACAGGCAATGCTGCATTGAAGATCCTTTTGGACATAAGTGAGTATTTCTTTAGAATAGACTCCTAGAATTGGCATTGCTGGGTCAAGGGGCATGTGTATTTTAACTTTTGATAGCTATTGCCCTCCCCCAAAAGGCCCCGTTCATACACGCTCTCATTACTATGTATGAGAGCATTTGTTTTCCCCCATTTTAATCATTAGTCTTAGAAGCCAGAATTCTGTTTTCTGTAACTCTTCTTTTAGGCCAGACCTTGACAAGTCTTTGGCAAGTTTATAGGAGTTTGTTATAATTAAAAGTGCTACTTTTGTTTATAATTTATTTAAGTCATCAGATTGTTCTTCATTGTAAGTGATCCTTTCTTCCCCTAAAATACCGAACTTTTAATTCTTAAAAAAAAAAAAAAAAAAACTTCCCCTTCTGTTGTTGGAATTATTTTGGTCTTTGATGGGGACTTATACTATAGGAATGAACTGAAATAGGAATTAAAAGACTGTGAAAGCAGACAGTAAAAAAAAAAAAAAAAAAAAAAAGCAGTTTACAACATTATAAACTTATTCTCTGAATAATATATTTCAATATTTGTCAGGATTGTTATATGTAGTTCTGACCTATACAAATTTTTTAAATTAATCTCTAATATGGGAATTTAAAATTTTATATTAACAATATGTGAGAATATAGTCAGTACTCTATTATAGAGCCTTTAAAATGTGCATGGCCTTTGACCCAGAATCCTCTTCAAGGAATTTATCCTAACCACAGAGGTTTGTAAAAATTTATATTTAGAAGGAACCATTTTTTATGAAAGTGAAAAACTGGGAAACTACCTAAATGTCTGTCTAGTAAGAGATTAGATGAATAGAGCTATGTGATGGCATATCATGCAGTCATTTACAGTGTTGTAAATAATATATTTTACGACTAGAGAAAATATTCCTAAGACAGAATGTTAATTATAATCCCCCCTCCAACAAAAATAGAATAAATTATGGAAATATTTACCAAAATTTAATAGTGGGTCAATCTGTGATAAAGATACAATAATTTTCATTTTCTTCTTACATATTGACTAAACATGGACATAAATCAGAAGCTTGTTTTTTCATGTTCTCATTATACCAAATTATCTCAATTTTTAATTTTATACAAGGTAAAACCCAAAGGCAAAGTTCGATGGACTGGTTCTCGAACACGTGGCAGGTGGAAATATTCTAGCAATGATGAAAGTGAAGGGTCGGACAGTGAAAAATCATCTGCAGCTTCAGAAGAAGAGGAAGAAAAAGAAAGCGAAGAAGCCATCCTAGCAGATGATGATGAACCATGCAAAAAATGTGGCCTTCCAAACCATCCTGAACTAGTACGTACCTGATCTAAATGGAAAACATTCATCTTACTGGCATGTTGTGGTTACCCAAAGCAGTCTAACTCTTCTAGGTTTGATCATGATTTGAAATTTTTTTATTGCTGCACAACTTAATGTGTACAAAATAACCTTTATTTCTCTTTCTCAAATAATAACTCATTGTGCTTTCATTCTACTTGGTTTATATATTGCTATTTCCTCTACTTAAGGATACACTCTTAACCTTACAAATCAGTGAATTTAGTCAAATATTTTTATTCTCTTCTTTTTCTTTTAATGTTTCATCTTTCCCTTTCAATTAATTTATTATGATATTTCTGACGTGCCAACTTTAAAGAAGGCCAAATGGCCGTATTGCCTTCTGTGGAAACATCTAAGTCAAGTACTAACCTAGTAGGGCTTTACACTTTGGAAAATAGGCAGTTCAAAAAAAAAATTAAGAAGATAAATTAATTAGACCAGATATATTCAAAAGAATAGTGAGATTTACATGGTACTTTCTTACCACAGAAGTAAGCTCTTCAAAGGTAGCCTAAATTAGGAAAACCAATTCCTAACCTGTTTATATATTTTTTGCAGTTCATAAGTGCTTTCTAGAGAGCCAGTTGAAGAAACACTCTTGTTAGGCCTAATTCTGTGCAACCAGTCTGGTTTTTTTGTTTTGTTTTTGTTTTTTAAATAGATTTGACTTGAGAGGCTATTTCCAACTACTAAGTAGAAAGAAAAGTAAAGATGACGTCTATTCCTGACATCTATTATGTGCTAGTTTGAAGTTATTTGTGGTTTACTTGTTCTTTTCTTCCTTAATATTAAAATCATATCTGGAAATTAAATGTATCAACGATGTTTATCACATCCCCACAGTTTCAGAGAGTTCAGGTAAAAAATAAAACTTAGAACCAGAGAATGACTTTAGCTCTGAGAAGAATATATGTTGAAATTATGCTAAACAGACCCTTCCAAGAATTTTTATGATCATCAGGCTGTGAAAATTAGGGTTTTTTTTTATATTTTGAGAGTTTTGTGTGGAGAAAGGCCAAGAGGAGATTTGAGATAGTGGTTTTTTTGCTCTCCAAATGAAAAACTAACCCATGTATTCTTTCCTGGCCATTTCTAATATCTTTTTAAACTAAGAGAGTGCATTTTGACTGAGGCAGCAATAGATGTCAGCAACAAAGGGGGTGTGAGGAAATGAGAAGTAAAATGAGGTAAGCAGACACGATACTAAGGAGATGGAGACGTTGCACCCTTTTTGGAATACCCACAGGACTTTCATTGATTCGGTTATTTTAACAACTGTTCTGAAAACCCCATTGCTGGTTACTGTGCTGAAAAAGAATGACAGTGGAAGCTGAAGATCCCAAATGTGGTGGATTTTTTTTGCCCAGTATTTAAGAATAATCATCAAATCAAAATGTCAAGCAACTACTATATGTTAAGTGGTAGGGAACTGATGCTGAATTAGAAGGATGTGGTCCTTGTCCTTACTGAGCTTACAACAGAAACAGTAAATTCACTGATAAGTACAGAACTCTATGGGGTGTTCCAGATGTTTTAGTCAAAGTAAATGCATTATTGCATGAGGCTTAGAAATCTTACATAGTAGTTTATTTTAACAGAATTTTATCTTTATTGCAGAATAGAGACAAACATTTTTTTTTTTTTTAATAAGTTGCATCCAAGGTGCCTGGGTGGCTCAGTCGGTTAAGCATCCGACTTCGGCTCAGGTCATGATCTCACGGTTCGTGGGTTCAAACCCCACATCAGGCTCTGTGCTGACCGCTCAGAGCCTGGAGCCTGCTTTGATTCTGTGTCTCCCTCTCTCTTTGCCCCTCCCCCGCTCACGCTGTCTCTGTCTCTCTCTCAAAAGTAAACATTAAAAAATAAAAATGAGTTGCGTTCCAAACGTTTACTTTTAATTTTGTTATTTGAAGTTTAGATTATATTTTATCATGGAAACAGTGTGATAAATGAAATCAGGTGCCCAGGTTAGTCCACATATGCCTGTGTGATCAGTCAGTCCTATAACTCAAGCATAACACTAACATGACTTAGTATGGAAATCCGGGTATTGGCAGTAAATGGTAATGCATTGTATGGAGAAAGGGGAAGGCAGCCTTTCACTTTTAAATTGTTGCACATGGGTGTATATCCCACCACCCTCCTCGACCCTCATGGTTCGTGTTAACAGTTTAGAAACTGCTTTACATATATACGACAGTTCAACAAGTAAATGAAGTACAGAGAATGGGAGCCAGCTTTCTCAGTTTGAGAGAAAAGAAGTTAGAGATAAGCAAGCGTAAAAATTAAAAGGAGCCCTGTGGTGCTGGCTCAGAGCTCGAGATATTAGTATGTTTATACTAAAAACCCATGTTTATTTTAATGTAGATATCCGTGTGCACGTGGTTGTTGTACATCTATCTGTTTCCTAGCTCTGTCCTCGGAGAGAACTTAGAAGCGGTCCTTCCTGGTATCATAGCACTCCGTACCTAGATGGTGGTTTCTAAACACCAGTCTCCAATAAAGGACCCAGGGCTTCTCGGAGAAGTGGCTAGTTCAAAGGCTGGGGCAGGGAAAATACAACATGTGCCTGGAGTGTCCTGTCCTGGAGTGTCAGGGAGTAAAAAACGTGCTTTCAAAGAAAAGACGCAAATGAATCCTAAGGACACAAGAGCCAACATGAAAGAACTCCCAGTGTGTCTGTGTCTGGGGCAGTTTGGACAAATTAAAGAATAGTTTAGATTCTAGCCCAAAGAAAATAAATCTTCATTAGTTAATCCTGATATAAAGAAGTGATTGAAAAACAAACAAATGGAGAGAGAAGGGCATATTTTCTTTACAGAAGAATTCCAAATAGTTGAAGGCATGGAAATAGAGAATCATCATTAGAACAACCTAACAGTTGTTGCAAGCAATAATTGTAGCACTGATGAGTGCTAAAATTAGTGAGTGAAATTTATTAATTACTGTGGTGGATTTTAGTTTATATCTCCAAATTCTTTGATACTCCTCCCTCTAGAAAGTGGAGCTTAATTCTCTTCCCCTTGAATGTGAGCTGGACTTGTCCTTTCTAATGAGAATAGTTATGGAAAGTGAAAACTAGTAACTTTACAGTGATGAAAACCAACACATACTATCATAATCAAATGGTCATGGTTAATATTACTAGTAATAAGTCATAAGGGTATCATGTACTCCCAGATATGACGCAGTGAGCAGGGCACTTGGCCTCTGTTGAATTCTTCTCCAAAACCCATAACCTCAGTCTAATCAAGAGAAGACTTCAGACAAACCCAAACTGAGGGGCAGTCTACATAATATCTGACTAGTACTCTTCAAAATTGTCAAAGTCATGGAAAAGAGAGAAAGACCAAATTACTACGGATCAGAAGAGATTGAGAAAACATGATTAAATGGAATATAATATCCTGGATTGCATTCTGGAATCAGAAAAAGGACATTAGTGGAAAAGCTGGTGAAATCTGAATATGGTCTGTTGGTTAGTTAAGAGTAATGTACTGATATTAATTTCTTAATTTTGATAAATGTCCCATGGTTATGTATGAGTAATGTACTGATATTAATTTCTTAATTTTGATAAATGTCCCATGGTTATGTATGAAAGATTTATGAAAACTCTGTCTCTGCAACTCTTCTGTAAATCTAAGATGATTTAAAAGTAAGGTTTTTTTTAAGTTAAACGTCCTGTGTATACATTTTAAGTTTTAGAGAAATGGTCATCTTAAACTCAAATAACATAAAATGACAACTTAAGGCTCATTATTGCTAGCCTTTGTTTGTGAACATGATGGCCCTTAAGTATAGCTTCATTCCTTGTACCTTCATCCCTTCCTTACTTGAATTTACATGATAAAAAGAATCATGAATGCTTCTTACAGACAGGTAATTGAAATGCTATTTAAAGTAGGATTTATGTGTATTTTTTAAATCCTATGTGTGGTAGGGAAGTTTATGTCCCTTGAACTATAAAACTCTATATAAAAGGAATATATTGTTATAGCCCTTGAGGTACACTAAAAAAGGATTATAACTCTAGTTCAGAAGAATTTGTAATTTTTCACTAAATTTTGCAGTTCATTTTGTAAATGATTTTATTTATTTATTTATTTTAATGTTTATTTATTTTTGAGAGAGAGAGAGAGAGCAGGGGAGGGGTAGAGAGGGAGGGAGACACAGAATCCGAAGCCGGCTCCAGGGTCTGAGCAGTTGGCACAGAGCCTGATGCAGGGCTCGAACCCACAAACCATGAGATCGTGACCTGAGCCGAAGTCGGACGCTTAACCGACTGTTTTACTTTTTTTAAAAACTAACATGTTAGATCCCTCATTAGCAGAGTTTTTTAGTTTTAGGCAAATAAAGAAGATACTTTGATATAGCATATTTCTTAGTACAGTTCTAAGAAATATTGAAATGTCTTGAACTTCAGAATCAATGAATTTTAGTTACAGAGTTAGGTTGACATTAACTTGTGATTTATTTCAGATTCTTCTGTGTGACTCTTGTGACAGTGGATACCATACTGCCTGCCTTCGCCCTCCTCTGATGATCATCCCAGATGGAGAATGGTTCTGCCCCCCTTGCCAACACGTATGACCCAGCACACTTTGTTTGTAGTCTTCGGTTTTATATTCCAATTAATAAGACTTCTTGATGGCCACTAAACATTTTTAATCTTCAAAGCAATTTGTAAATACTGCTTACCTTTTGTTTGAAGTTCTGTGAAATTTAATACTATAGAAAAACTACCTTTTATTAATATCTTTTAAGCCTTTTGTTTTTTTTTACACCCCAAGCATTTCTCAAGGACCTCTAATTTTTATAAAATTATAATCTTTGATTAATTTTTTTTTACAATTGTTACAGGCAACAAATAGCTCCAAATTAAAATGATTTGTGAGGGAAGAAATCAGTTACCTCCTGTTCTTTATCCCTTTGTTTCATCCTCTTTTCCATTTCTACCTACCTCCTCCTTGTCAATTTTATGGATCGTATTATGAATTATGTAGCACTATGATGCTGCTATGAATAGAAACATGGATTATATTTCTCTTCTATCTTGACTCAGGTAGATTTCTTTCGAAAGCTGAAGAAAAGGTTTGTTTCATGCCACTGTACCCAAGGGATCTTTCTCTTACAAATCCAGTCTCATTTCACTTTAAAAATGATGGGCATTATTGCATTTCCCAGTTAAGTGGACTTCCATGGCTTAGCATAGCTTATCAGTTACATTCTTCTGCTCTCTCTTGACCCAGTAACCATGTGGCATGGGTTTGTAATTTTTTGCCATTCTCTTTCTTAAAAATAGTGATTAGCACCATTATATCGTATTTTATATAGAACCTTTTCCCTTAAAAATGTTGTGGGATTTTTAAAATTTTTAATCACTGTCATGTAAACATGTTGAGCCAAATGCTATTTTAAACATTCATTACTACCAGCGAAATAGGCATAGAATGTATTCTTGATGAGGCTATGAGTTTCCCCTAACATGTGCGTTACCTCAGAGATAACTGTGCTCATCTTCAGTTCAGTGGGTGCCGGGGCACCTCTTTATTTAACTAAACAGAAGGAACATCTCAGTGTTCACTCACTATGTGGCCCCCTATTGGCTCTCATAGTAGCACAGTATCCATGACCTAACATGCAAGGGATAAATGATTGTGGAAATGTGTTAAAAATGGCATTCCTGGGGCCTCCTGGTTGGCTCAGTTGGTAGAGCATGCGATTCTTGATCACGAGTTCAAGCCCCCTGCTGGGCATAGAGCTTACTTAAAAAACAATAATAATAACACTTATGTTTTGCTCTTCCAGAAACTACTGTGTGAGAAATTAGAAGAACAGTTGCAGGATTTGGATGTGGCCTTAAAGAAGAAGGAGCGTGCTGAACGAAGGTATTGTGATATGTGTGTTGATGTTTTACTTGGGAATTTGATAGCGTAATTGTCTTACAGTATAGGTTAATGTATCTTTCTAAAGCAGGAATTGGCAAACTATGACCTGTAGGTCAAATTTGGCGTGCTTCTTGTTTTTATACTGCCCACTAAGAATTTTCATTTTCATTTTTAAACGATTGGAAAAAAAAATAATCTTATTTCATGACACATGAAAATGTACTATTCTGATTTCATGGTCCACAAAAAAAAAAAAAAGTTTTAACGGAACACAGCCATTGTTCATTTGTTTATATATTGTCTGTTGCTGCTTTTGCACTACAGCAGCAGAGTAGTTGCAACAGAGACCTTATGACCTGCCACGCCTAATTTATTATCTGTCCTTTTACAGGAAAAGTTTGCCCACTCTTGATCTAAAACATTTATCAAAACCTACTCTGAATAAATATTGGTCCAATTATTGTGGAGGATATGTACTTTACTCAGTATGTAGTGAGTACAAGAAGATTCTAAGAACTGGTCTAGTTACCCATGTCATCTCTTTGGTGGGCAGAATTAATACCGGTGAAATAAAGAGCATTTAAATGCTGAATGAACTATGTCATAAGAGTCCTAACTTACAGTCATAAGAAATGCCTCCCTTTTCGATATACCACTACAATGTCGTCTTAAAGCAGTCGGAGAGTGCTTCTTGGAGGAGGTAAGAATGGAGTTGAACGCAATCTTTAAAAGGGGGCTCAAAATCAAGACAGTAAGTTTATGTTTATATTTATTTGTACCTTCTTTGATCTATTGCTAAACAGTTTTTCATGCCTACTGTGTATCAAACTGAAGAGAAAAGGTGAGTGAGCCAAAGCTCTCCTTAGGTGGAGCTCAGCTCTGTCAGAATATAGACAGAGGAGGCAGTGAGACAGTAAAATAGATCAAGGTATGTTCAGAGCAATACAAGAATACTGTGGAGGGGCATTTTAGTTCTGTTAGGGATTTGGCTTATTGGACAAGTCCTTGGAAGATAACTTAGGGTTGGACATGCAGAGAAAGGGTATTTCAGGCAAAGAGCCAAATGCAAGCAGGACAAAGTATGAACATGAGAGGTGGAGAGTGGTAGGAGACGAAGCTGTAAAAGTGGGCTGAAACTAAACTGTGAACAGTTTGGCCTATCTGACTAGGGAATTTGAATTATTCCTTATCGGTAGTAAGAGAGCCATCAAAGGAGAGATAAGTGTGATCAGATTTTTATTTCAGAAAAAAATGCCCTGGTAACACTAAGAAGAAGGAATTACAGTCAAGATTGTTGCAATAGAGTCTAGGAGAGCCAGTGAGGGCTGAACTAGGGCATTCGTTATATAAGAAAGCGGGCGTGTTAAAAAGAATTTTCAGAACGTTAAGCAGTAGGATTTGATGCCCATTTGTACTTAGTATGAGAAAATCTAAGCAATGTCTCCTGGTTGGTCTTAGTACCTTCATTTGCTGCATTGTGAGTTTTACCTGCTATCTCATAGTCTTCCCCTCAAAGTGTAGCTTGCTTTATAAAGGCAGTCAGCTAGCTCATTTGATAATCCATGGACTTTACTCTGCACACTGCACTCTCTGGGTTCAGCCTCCAGATCCTGTTTTTGTCCTTACTAGTCAGTTTGAGCTCTCAGGTTCATAATAGGTGCTACTTGGCTTAAAGACAAAATTAGTGTAAAGTTGACTAGGAGATTAAAGTACTTCATTGTTTAAAATCAGTTGTCTAAATGGCACTGTATTTAGAAACTGGGTAATAGTCCTGTATATAATATTAGGACTCTTTGATATTCAGAGTTGTCCCTGTTTTTATTTTTGACACTGGAAAAAAATCTAACTTAAGGATGCTAAAAATTACATCATAATAAAAATTAGGCATTTTCTTTATTCTTTTTGAAATCTGCCTGCCCTTCTGAGAAATGAGCAGTTTCCTTATGTTCTGAAGCTGATTTGACTGAGCCATGTAGATAATTAATAGGTTCAGCCTTTAAGGGCTTGGAAAAAAATATATTCTCTAAACATCAAGTATGTAAACCACCTAAGAATTTGTCTGATACTCAAATTATATCTGCTTGTTTTTTGGAGATTTACGATGCTTATGCCTTTTATATTTGGAAAGATTGGTTAAATATTTTAGACTGTTGCCTCACATAGTATAAAGTATACTGTTGCAATTAAGGAATATTTAAAATCTTGAAATTTTAGAAATTTATGTTAAAATGTGCCAGTATTTGTTCACACTAGTGGTCTCCCATTTACTAGCTCATTTGCTTTCTTTCTACATTTGATAGTCCTCTTTACTTACATGTCATCCTTTAAGAGGACATCTACAATCGTGGCTTTAGATCACACACTAAATCCTTTTTGAGATTGGATCACAGAAAGGAGTGCAAAGTTGTTACAAGGAGACCAGTCTGGTACAATGCCAGTTAACTGAATCATTGCTATTATTTTTTAATTCTCTCCAGTAATCTGGGTAACACAGTTTTTTTTATAGCTCCTAATATGTATAGCTCCTGATACATATGAATCTCGGGGGCTCTAAACAGCAAAATATTTCTATTTCTAAAGTAACAAATACATCAAATGTAAATTCCAGGTGACTTCATCTTTTTTAAAAAATGATCATTTTTATTCATCCTTTTTAAAATCTGTGAAATAATTTCTCTAGCACTCCTACTAGAAACTTCAAGCCCAGAACAAGGGCATCTTTCCCCTTGTTCATGTATTTATTCAGCATTTAGTGAGCATCTACTTTATGCCAGGCAGTGTAATCAACATGAAGTATATTATGTGGGCTCTATCTTAAAGGGCTCTAAAGTATGGTGAAAAAGAAGGATTTGTCAGTGACTAATTAGTGACTGGCTAGCCACTATCTACAGAGCTGGAGCTGTGATGCTCTGTGAAATTTGATGTTTCAGAAGTCCCTCCAACTGGTTTGTAAACATCCCTTCCAGAACTTGGTGCCAGAAATTACTTGGGAATTCAAATAGCTCTGTACTTTCAGAGTACTTTTACTAGTGTTCCCTAGCAGAGAGTTGGATTTAATCAGGGTTGGAATTTTCCAGGTAATGTAACAGAGGGAAGGAGAGAAAGAGACAAGGAATTTGAAAGTGTATGCAAAGGAGTATTTATAATGATGGACCGTGGAGTCTAAGCCAGGTAAGAGGGAAAGTAAGGACATAAGGGAGTCATGGACAGTGAAAAGACACTAGGGTCAAAGTATAGAGGTCCCACTGGAGTCAGGGAATTGTTGAAATAAGTGTACCAGAGGGAGTGAGCTGGAAAGGGAGCCAGTAGAAGTCAGAGAATAGATTCCCTGAACCTGAAATTTTAGGAGGGGTGTGGTTATTGGTAACGACGAGGCCTGGGCCCAATATGATCTCTGAGCTAGGTGGTGGTGAGATGGAATGGAAAATGTATCTTTCTGTAAGACTAATAAACAAGAGAATGCTGTGATGAGATATCATACCTACCTTCAAGATCCTCCTTGTTAACACCTATTTAAAGCCTCAACTTTCTCAGCTCTTCAAACAAGTTATTCCTTTTTCATGTTTCCATTATACCTGTTCATAATGAGCTATAGTCAGTTGTTAAATAATTGCGAGGACAAGAACCATGTAATTTTTACTTTTAGGATTCCCGAGCCTGAAACAAATCATGACCCAGTATGGTGGATATGAACTAAATGTTTTTCAGCTGAGTTGAGGAGATAATAATAATCAAGTGAAAGTAGAGATTGTGAGGTATAAAGGAAACTGGTACGACAGTAAACTTGGTTAGTAGAAGGACAGATAAGTGTTGAACATATTTAGTATAAAGGAGGAAACTGGTGAAATAGTAAGCTTGGTTAGTTTAAGGACAGGTATGTGTAGAACACAGTAACAGAGAACTCAAGTTCCGACCTATCCATGAAGCCTTCCCTGTCAACTTCAGCTAGTGTGATTCTTGCCTTTCCTAGTTTTTAATTCATTAATTGTACTATTTTTATTAGGTTTTGATTAAAATAACTTTATCATTTTCTTACCTGCCAATTTTTACTGAATAGCTTTATAACCCGTTTCAAAAAGATCCTAAGATTCTTGTTAGCAGAGCCAAGAGCAGGGCAATAAAGGCTGCGTTCTAAAGGACCCCGGTGACTGGATGATTAATGCCCTTCTGTAAGGGACATCACAAGTAAAAGGGGGAGGAGTGGTTACTATTTCCTTTCAGTTCAACATACATATAACAGCTCATCTGTCCCTGGTGAATTGAATTAATTTTGGGAGAACCAGAAAAAACTATTGTGTGTAGCAATTTGTTATGTAAAATTTGTTGAATTAAAATCAACAAAGGTTTGTTTCTTTGAAAAGAAACTGTGGAGATCTTGTTAGTGTTCTAAATCCACATTTTCTGGAGAAATGTTAACTGGCTCTAAAATAATCTTCATTGGAGCAGGTAGGGTGCAGAACCACGTGGCTTGCATTGCCTTCTTTTCTTCTGCGAAAGATTGGTCTTAGTATCATTCACTGGAACCTTGACGTGGTTCTGTTGTGTAGAATTCTTTTTTTATATTGATATGTCTTACCATGAGATGATAGCTGCATGTACACATATATGAAAACTTCCAGCATAACAAAGATTAGTTTGTCCAGCGTTGACTATCTAGTCACTTTATCAGTGAGTCTCTTCGTGAAGTTTCCTGGTCTATTTCAGTTTACAAGGTTTATTTTATCAGTATAATTACTTCTAAGGCTACAATTTTCAGTTATATCGTTTTACAATTTTTACCCTTAGAAAGTTGTGTGCCTCGCAGAAATAGCAATACGATAAGCTTTACAGACAATAGCTAACGTCTGTGACCTAGCCTCTGCTCTTAGCATGAAATCATAATTTTAGTATTGTCTGTATATGATGTTTTCATAACAATTTTATTTTTAGCAAATCTCATTTTGCATGCATTTTTGTTTTTCACTTAAAGGAAAGAACGCTTGGTGTATGTGGGTATCAGTATTGAGAACATCATTCCTCCACAAGTAAGTTTCTGGTTTGCAGTATTTTTAAAGAAGACACTACCATACTTGTTCTAAAATTAACCCACTGTGGGGACACCTGGGTAGCTCAGTAGGTTAAGCATCCAACTTTGGCTCAGGTCATGATCTTGCGGTTTGTGAGTTCAAGCCCCACGTCAGGCTCTGTGCTGACAGCTCAGACCTTGAAGCCTGCTTCAGATTCTGTGTCTCCCTCTCTCTCTGCCCCTCCCCTGCTCACACTCTGTCTCTCTCTCTCTCTCAAAAATAAATAAACATTAAAAAAATTTTTTTAAATAAATAAAATTAACCCACTGTGTGTAATGTGAGCAGTTTTAAACATATAGTATGCCTGTCTTATTAAAAACGAAATTTAAGACCTTAAATCACCTGTATTTTTCCTCATGATAAAAATTACATATATGCTGTGATGCCTGGATGGCCCAGTCAGTAGAGTGTGTGACTAGATCTTCAAGGTCGTGAGTTTGACCCCCATGTTGGGTGCAGAGTTTACTTAAAATACTACTACTACTGCTACTACTGCTACTACTGCTACTACTACTATAATTAAATATATCCTGATAGTCCCAAAATGTAATACCACATCCAAATCAGATTTTATATAGCTCACCCCATAGGATTTATATTCTCCTTTTTTTGTTGTTTGTTTGGGTTTTTTTGTTTTGTTTTGATTTTTAGCCTTGTGTTGGGTAATTTGTTTTTAGGTTCTTTATATGTTATTTATATAAAGTGATAAAAGAGTAGTTTGGGGTTTTTAATTCTTTGCTTTGGGGATTGGTTATTAGAAACTTCGATATTGGTTCTTAGTACTTGGTTTCTTTGGATGGTTATTGTTTTGCTTTCATTGGTCTAATTTATAGTTAAGGATGTCTCATGAGTGAAAGTCCATGTAACATGTACTTCATTTCATTTGAAATGAAGAAATGTTCTTAGTTTCATACACAGTTTCATTCAGACTTAATTAAGTCACATGCTTAAGTAAGTGGTCTTGTTTAGTTACTGTCCTTCAGCACCATGCTTCTTTACTTTTCTAAATCCATTATTTTGTTGATTCAGCATACTTAGTGAATATCTTATATGTGTTAAATTGTTGGTTAAAAAATTTATCAGTGGAGGAACGCCTCGAAGGCTCAGTCTGTTGAGCATCCAACTTCAGCTCACATCATGATCTCACAGTGTGTGAGTTCGAGCCCCACATCGGGCTTACTGCTATCAGCACAGAGCCCGCTCCAGATCCTCTGTCCCCTCTCTCTCTCTCTCTCTCTGACCCTCGCCTGCTCGTACTCTCTCTTTCTCTCTCAAAAATAAATAAACATTTTAAAAAAATTTATCAGTGGAGAAACTTCATCATGGTTGTTTTAAAAGAGGTAATTATAAACTCAAAGAAAAATAAGAATTTTAATACAGAAGTGCTTCAGCCTTTGATCACCAGTATTCGTTTTAATCTCTCTACTTAGTGTTTCTGTGTATATTCAGTTTAGGTCAGGGATCACCTCACTTTTTCAGATCTTCCACCTGTGCTGCCTTGGCAGACATTAGAAAACGATTAGTTTCAAGGAACTTTTTTCTGTCCTAATAACCTGCCTTTTATTATCATATTTTTAAACCAGGAGCCAGATTTTTCTGAAGACCATGAAGAAAAGAAAAAAGATTCCAAAAAATCCAAAGCAAACTTGCTTGAAAGGCGGTCAACAAGAACACGGAAATGTATAAGTTATAGGTATGAAATATGTAGAAATGGCTATAATGAAAGTGTTTAAAATGTTTTCTAAATTATACAACATGACCCAAAAGTACCTGCTTTTCCCCTCATAATGATCATTAGTAGTTGTGTATATGGTGCTTACTGTCTTTAGAATCATACAGCTTTAGAGCAGTCAGCATGATCTTTTCAAAACGTAAATTTGCTCATGTCAGCCTCTTCTGCTTTGTCAGATTTCTGTAGCTCTTGGGATAAGGATCGGTGCCTTTAACAAGGCCCCTAAAGGCACTGCATAGCCCGCTCTGTACTTAGCTTTTTAAGTTCCATCTCATCCACGTTTTTCCCCTACTCTGTCATTATCAGCCAGTCTTTGTTCAGCTCCTTTGCACATGCTATTTACTCTACCTAGGACCTCTTTCCTGTTTTTCCTTGAATCCTTCTCTTGATCAAATCTATTATATGCCCTCATAGCAACCAATTCTTTTGAAAGCACTTATCATGATTGTAATGATTGTGATTTTAATTATTGAATTAATATTTCTCTCCCCCATTGGACTGTTAGCATGCAGGTGAGGATCATGTCTGTTTTACACATGCTTCTGCCTTTTACAGCTGGCATAGTGTCCCAAGTAGTAAGTTGGCTCCATAAATGCCTGTTGAAAGAATCAGTAAAGATAATTTGGTTTACTCTCTGCCACCAGAAATATCAGAGAGGAAGAGAAAGAGACAGATTTTTCCAAGGTCACTCTGTTAGTAGCTAAACCTACACTAAAATGTTATCTTCTAAATGTCTGCTAGTCTAGTGTTCTTTCCACTTGTCTCACTCACATAATAAGTAAATTAGATTTTAATTATTTTAGATCATTGTTTGACCTCTGGTCTGCTTAGACAACACCAAAACAGACTCTAACTTGAATAACTGGAGGTGAAAAACAGTTAATTTCATAGAAGTTTGAGCTTGCTTCTTGTTTATGAACTTTCATCAGTGATCATGGAAGAGTTCCCATGTATTGTTTGCTGTTGTTAATTGTTAAAGCTGTAAAATGCAGTGCGATCACTAAGAGTAAAATCCTTAATACATATGAGAATGGTACACATTCTTTAAAAAACAAAAATTTGGGGAAATAAAAAGCCCCGTTTTATATGAAATAATAACTAATGAAATCAAAGCCTACTGATGGAAAGGGCAAGCGTAAAGTCAGGTCTGCTATAGTATGACATATGTTTTCTTAAAAATTACCGTGCTGTGCAAAACCACAATAAAAGACATAAGAATTATGGGAAATACAGAGGTAGGGCCACACTGAAAAATTTTAGTAGTGACACTTTTTTTTAAAGATATGAATGTAATAAAAATGCAGTACCACTTGACAGATGTTAAATTGTTAGAACTAACATAAATACTGCACTAAATATGACATTTTATGTTGAAAAAGCCCTAAAGTTTGTGGAAGTGGTTGTGAGATCGCTTGCAATTTGTAAATTATCATGTGGTGGTAGAAGGAGAGTTCTTTGAAATCAACCAGAAAGTTGTAACACCAGACAGAGCTGGCTGTAGCTTATAACACACATGATGAGCTGAGGTTGCTGGTAGATGTTTGAGGTGTGTCTGTGTGTGTGTTGTGTATGCCTGTGTGGCTAGGTGCACTCTTCTACATTTACCTAGTGTTTATCATGAATAAAATTACTTAAGGTATAAAATACACATTATGCTTGAATTGATTCCTAATATATCAGTCATGTTATAACAGTTTGCATTTTCAGAACAAGCTTCTAGCAGGACTGGTTGCTAAAGGAAGCAGGGATTTACTCTTAGCATTGCATCTTGGATGTACACCCAGAAGTGAGATTGCTGGACAATCATATGGTAGTTCTATTTTTGTTTGATTCGGGAACTGCCATGATGTTTTCCATGGCAGCTGCGCCATTTTGCATTCACCAACAGCGTATAGTGTTTCCAGGTTTTCCACATCATTGCCAACAGTTGTTGGCTTTTGGTCTTTTTTTTTCTTTTTTCTTTCTTTTTTTTTTTTTTTTTTGCTGGTGACCATCCTAGCAGATGTGAGACAGTATCTCATGATTTTGATTTGCATTTCCCTCATGGCTGTTGATGATGAGCATCTTTTCATGGGCTTGCTGAGTGTTTGTATACCTCTTGTCATTTTTTCCTTTTTATTTGTTTGTTGGTACTTCTTAAAGAAATTTAACTGAGATTTAATAAGAGAGTCCTTCATATGCTTTCTCTTAATTTTAAGTTTTATTCATATTTAAGCTCTAAATACACCTAGAATTTAATTTGTACATGACATGCAGTGGGATTATTGTTAGTATAAAATGTAAAGCACTTTAATAAAGTATTACCACAGAAAGAAGACAAAAGAATTTCATCACTATTATCATTTCATAATTATTTATCGGATTCTTATTGCTTCTAACAGAGAGGATGACATAAGAGTTGACTAGAGGGAACATTGGATTGGGGTAGAGCAGACTAAGACTATAGTTTTCACTGTACCATGTATTACTCATGTAACTTGGAATAGTCCATTTCTCTAGGTCTTGGTTGATGGCAGATTAATTCAGATGATCCCTTCAGCCTTAAAATTGTATAACAGTAATACAGAAATTTATGATAAACTGTTCTTGAGCATAAAACGTATTGTGTGATTCATTTATTTATGCCCTCTCTTGTTACCAAAAAGATTTAAGGAAGGCATATAATTTTAGTGTAAGGAGCAACTTTTTAAACATAGCACCAAACATAGAAACAATAATGGAAAGGATATTTGATTACATGAAAGTTAAGAAAGACTCAGACAAAAGCATTTACTTCTAAAAATACTTTCTTTTACTTTTTTTATTTTTAATGTTTCGATTTTTTATTTAATTCAAACATATAGTTTAATATTAGTTTCAGGAGTAGAATTTAGTGATTTATCACTTATGTACAACACCCAGTGCACATCCCAAGTGCCCTCCGTACTACCTCATCACCCATTTAACCCATCCTCCTGCCCACCACCTCTCCAGCAACCTTCAGTTTGTTCTCTAGAGTTGAGTCTCTTTTACGGTTTGCCTCGCTCCTCTTTTTTTTTTTTTTCTTTCTTCCCCTATGTTCATCTGTTTTGTTTCAAAAATACTGTCTTGCAAAGGAATTAGAATTCAAAAGAAATGCCTTATGAATTTTAAAAATTACAGTGAGTATAATTTTTTTCATGGAGGAAGTACAGTAGCTTTTTAAATGATGTCTGTAAAGGTTGTTGCATCTACTGAAGTCAAGTATAAAAACTTTTTTCTTAGGAAATAAGTTACTTAAGGGAAATCAAGGTTTTGTTTGTTTTGGAGACTAAAACTAGACAGGGTGACTTTAAATTTGTCTTGTTTGTTTTTATTTATGGAGGGGGCTGACAGGAGATGTTATGGGCACATATTCATAATTGTAGCAGGGCAGGATATCAGTTTTCATTTCTCAAAACTTAAAATATAAGCAAAGGTGAAAGGGGAAATATACTTTGGATAGAAATAATTGCAACATACGACAAAGAGATTAAAATCTTTAATATCTAAAAAGCTCTTAGAAGTCAGTAAGAAAAGATGCACACTGGCTGATAAAATGGGCAAAGGATACAAGCCAGTACTTGTAAAAGAAAAAATAAAAATGATCAATAAACATGAAACTAATATTTGGCCTTAGTAATCACAAGAACAAGGAAATTTGCTTTTTGAAATTAGAAAAAAAATTAATGATAAAATTCACTTCATGGTTGTATTATAAATTGCTACAACTCTTAAAGAACAACTTTTATGCCCTTTAAGCCAACAGTTTTGCTTTTATTTGTAGCAAGAATACCAGGAACAAACCTGTAGTCCAACAAAATTTCTTAGTGGAACCATGGGCATCTCAGCAAACAAAGGAATAAATAGAGTTATGATAAGATACAGAGGAAGGGTAGAGTTTAGATGAAATGTAAATAAAGCAATGAAGAATTACGATCAAGGCAAAGTGGGGCTCTGTAAAGGGGTTGGTATCAGATCCAGACCATCCTAGACAAGGGTTCCTGTTTCCTTGAAAGCATTTGAAGTTGAAGTAGATGTGCAGAGTGCTGTTTCTAATCCCTTATTCAAAGCTCTGTGTCTGGGATATAAATCTAGACTGCTTCTTTGCGTTAAAAGTAACTTAAATCCTCCAAGCAAGAGTGGGATGTTTTATTCTTACTGATACCATTTTGTAAGTCCGAGGGTTCTGATGGTCTCTGACGTAGAAAACCAAGTTTTTCAGTGAGTAAGAAAGTAATAGTCACTCAAAGAGGTCATTTTGCACTTGACAGCTGTAATGTGTCCTTGGGAGAAACACTGTTTCCTGTTGACTGCATCCGGCTTTGTCTGTATCTGTTACTCTAGCCTGATGAGTGGATGCACAGATTTTTACTTTCTCAGAATTTATGTTAAGGAAGAACAGCTCCAAGGTTGTTTTCTCAAAGCCTTGTTTATAAATGTGAGAAAATTGGAAGTGAACTGTTTTATCTAAATTATGACATATCTGTAAGATTAGACATTATACAGCCAGTATTTTTGGTATAGATGATCTTTGAAGATGAATTAGATACCAATCCACAAAAGAAATGGAGGTTAACAGGAGTGAGGCGATATAGTCAAAGTCACACAATCCTGAAGTGGCAGAGAGCATTTTTATCTTAAGGCCTTTCTCACTTCTGAGGCAACCCTCCTAACCCACGTACCAGGATGGTCTGTGATGTGATCGTTGTATATATTTTAGATTTGATGAATTTGATGAAGCAATTGATGAAGCCATAGAAGATGATATCAAAGAAGCTGATGGAGGAGGTATGTGTTTATCGTTCCCTTTTTTGTATGACTTGGCCAGTAAGTTAAAATGTTCTGATTAGGGCCACCTGGCTGGCTCAGTCAGTAGACCATGTGACTCATGAGTTCAAGCCCCACGGTGAATGTAGAGATTAGCTTCAAAAAACAACAACAACAACAACAACCCTGATTAGAGCAGTAAGCATATTTTTTTAAATTCTCTCCAGTATGTATGATGATCACTACTGATGTTACATGTCTGAGATTTAAAATAATTTGTGGACATAGCGTCAGTATGTAGACTCAGTATGTAGTCTCGTGCGACTGGACTATTTTTCAAGTAGTTTCATGATCTAATATAAAATGTAAATGTTCCTCTATAGATTAAAAAATTTACTTCTGCTTCCAAATAGAAAACTCAATTAAACTGTCTTTCTATGTTTAGATCACTACTGCTACATAATCTTAAAAATTATGGATAAATCAGAATCTAAATGATTGCTATAAATCAACCTTTTAAAAATCACTTTATGAATTTTGTAGTCTTTAATAGGTGACATAAAAATAGAAGGATTTGAAGGTAATTTATTGAAAGAACTACATAGAGATTTATAATGCTCTGAAAACTATTGTTTTCAAAGAGGATTAATATTAAGTAAGCTCTCTTTAGTGGACTAAAGAAGTCACCAGCTTTTCCAGGGCTCTGCACCTTATTTACAGCTTTGCTACGGATTCTCACTTTTCTGTCCTGCAAACACAGTTAAAAGAAAACGGATTGGTCTCTTTCTAAAGCCCTGTCCAAAAGACAACTTTGAAGAAGAGATTCTTGAGTGATTGCTAATAGGTATGAGGTTTCCTTCGAGGTCGATGAAAGTGTTCTGGAATTTGTTAGTGGTGATGGTTGCACAACTTTATGACTATACTGAAAACCTCTGAATTATACACTTAAAGGACGGATATTATAGTATGTGAATTATATCAAATTTTTTAAAAAAGTTTTTTACATAGTGAACTTCTATTTCATAGGATAAACAAATGCAATATTCTCTTGATGAGAGCTCTGTCGGCTGAAGTTGTGAGATAAGTGGTTATTCGTAGGAAAAAAACAAATGAGCTGCTAGCATGAACAAGGACATCCTCTATATATTAAAGAGAAGCTTTTAATAAACATACACTTGTCTCTCTTCCTCCCTCCTATTCAACCTTGAACTCAGGAGCCGGCCGAGGAAAAGATATCTCCACCATCACAGGCCATCGTGGGAAAGACATCTCCACTATTTTGGATGAAGAAAGGAAAGAAAATAAACGACCCCAGAGGGCAGCTGCTGTACGCCGGAAGAAACGCCGGCGACTGAATGACCTGGACAGTGACAGCAACCTGGATGAAGAAGAGAGCGAGGATGAATTCAAGATCAGTGATGGGTGTGTGGTTCGCTAGCAGATCCCAGTCCCTAGATACAGGCTTAAATGGGGCTAACAGAAGCTTACCACACTGTGATGGGGCTTTTGTTCTTCATGCACATGGATTATCTCTTTATTTTCAGGCTATTTAAAACAGGTTCAAGAATGCTAATCTTGGTTATTTTTAGCAAAACAAAGTAGCCCTATGGTTGTTTGTTTAATATGCAGAATTGTATTTATATTTTATTAACTGCAATCAAACATTCATTTGCTGTGCATCTCTGCCACCTTCAACCAGCATGTCCAGGAGAGGTTCCTAGTCAAATGTGAGAAATAGACAAGCACAGGTAATTAGATACTGTTCTCTGATGACCCACAGAGGTTTTGGTGAAGACAGGTAATCCAGTATGGAAGATCAGGAAAGATTTTCCTGCAGAGCAAGAAACAACGTAGAGTTTCTCCTCTCAGATTGTTAGTGGAAGAAACAAACATGTAAACCACAAAAAGTCATTCAGTGTGTGATTGTTATGAAAAAATATAGGTAAAGCCTAAATTAGAGTATAAAGGAAGAGTCTGATACATTTAGGGAGCTCAAGGAAAGCCTTGGAGTAGAAATACAGCTTGATCTGAAATTTGAAGAATGAAAAATTGGGCAAATCTGTGAGTTTGAGATTCGAAGCAGCATCCTCTGAGAAGCCATGTGTCCAAGGCAGCAGGGCATAAAACATCATGGAATATTTAGGAAACTCCTGGTATGTCAGGGTAGCAAGAATATGGGGAAGAAGTAAAGGGATGTGACTAAGAGATAAAAAGGACCCAGATGATGGAGTGATTTGTTTGTCATGCACAGGTATTCACACTCTTACCCTGAAGATGATGATAAAAGCCCACTGATGGGTTTTTAACATCAGGCTAATGAGGCTTATGTTTCAGAAGACTTTATCTTCACCTTCATTTGGAGGATATACGGAGGGGAAATTAATCTAGATATTAGAGAGACTCCCTGGAGAATTGCTGTAGTGGTTTAGTGGGAGATGAGTGCCTGAACAGAGAAAGAGATCAGGTTTGAGAAACTAACTTTGAGAGGTTGACTCAGGGAAGAGTTAATTTTTTAGATGTGAGAAATTAAAATAGTGAAATTAGGAAAAATACCAACCAGGTTTTTGGTTTGAGTTACTGGAAAGGTAATAGTACCAAATACAAGGCTAGGAGACACAAGAGAGGAATAGGTTAGGAAATAATGAGTTCTCTTTGGGACGTGTTGAATTTAAGGTATGAGAGGGACATCCCAAGAGGCCAAAGCAATTTATGTCCGAAAATCAGCATCAGTTCATCTTAATGCCTCCTAAGAAAAGAATAGATGGCAAAACCTTTCTCCATTTTATTAACAGACAAATTGATACAATTATCCAGGTATTTTACATTAACCATTACATAATGTTTCACTGCACTTGGTAGAATTTGAACTCCGAATCTTAATGTATCTGGTTTCTCTTGAACAGATCTCAAGATGAGTTTGTTGTATCTGATGAAAACCCAGATGAGAGTGAAGAAGACCCACCATCTAATGATGACAGCGACACTGATTTCTGTAGCCGAAGACTGAGGCGACATCCTTCCCGGCCAATGAGGCAAAGCAGGCGTTTGCGGAGAAAGACCCCAAAGAAAAAGTACTCTGACGATGATGAAGAGGAGGAGTCTGAGGAGAATAGTAGAGACTCTGGTAAAAAAAAAAAAAAAAATTTGTATTCGCATCACACCAACTCAGTAAATTCTTATGACTTCTGGAGTTAAGAGTTCTTAAGATAAAGTTCCATTCAACTGTTATATAAACTTTCTGATAAAACTTTGAATTCTCTTCTTATGACTTACTAGTAACTAAAATTTTTCACGAAAAGCACATAAAGCATATCTAAGAAGATAAATACAGATAGATGTGTTAACGGCATACCAAATTCATTCAGGATTGTGATGAATTCTTTTGTCGCAAAGTGTTTCCATGCCTAGACTTATCTTCATAGTGTTTCTTTGGAATCATTCTCAAATAAGCTGACAACATTTTTCTCATATATCTAGCAGTTGGAAAGACAAGGATCATCAATTATTGCTAGCATTTAAATTACTGTCTGATTCATAAATTAGCAGTAGTTGATGTTCTTATATTTTATGCTTATCCCTATTAACTGAATAAATAGTGACCGGCACAGTATCTAAAAGAAAGATAATGAGTCCTTTTTTTTTTTTTTTTTTTTTGGTAGAATTGGCAGCTAGGTAGCTATCATCTCACTGAGGAAGTGTCACAACCAGGAAGGAGTATTACATCCTTGACCTGGCCGGGCCTGTGGGTTTTTTGTTTCATGTATCTTTTTTTCTAAACCTTTTGAGTAAATGGAGATATCTGTGCCTCTTTATCAGGGATTAATCCCTAAGAACAAGGACATTTTCAAACATAACCACAGTATAATTATCAAAGTCACACATTTTAACATTGAGATGCCACTACTATCTAATTAACAGCATACATTCAGATTTCATCAGGTGTCCCAATATAATCCTTTATACCAATTTTTTTTTCTAGTCCAGGGTCAAATCCAGCAGTACACATTGCATTTATTCATGTGTATAGTCTCCTTTAATCTAGAATCTTCCTCAAACTTTCTCTTTATTGATCTTGACATTTTTGAAGAATACACACTAGTTAATTTGTAAAATGTTCCTCAGTCAAGAGTATTTTTCTTTCCTTGTGATTAGATTCAGGTTACACATTTTTCAGGAAGAATATCACAGAGCTAATATATGTTCTCTGGGTCTCCATTATTTTTCCCTTTATAAATTAGCAGTAATTAGTAGGAAGACATTTTTGAGACCCTCTATATCCCATTTCTTTTCAGATGTTTCACACATCGTTTTAGCATTCATTGATGATTTCCTCACTCCTTTTATCTTTATTATTTGGTGTTCTGTAAGAAAGCACTTTCCCTTCTTCTCCATATATTTATTTCTTTATATCAGTATGTACTTGTGGATTCTTACTTTAGTCTGTGATTATAATATGTTACCATCACTGTGTAGGTCAGTTTGTCCCAGATTTGGCCAGTTGAACTCTCTCAAACTAGTAGTTTGCCATTTTGAAACCAGTTTGGAATTTGTTAGCACTCCTGAAAAACTGCTCTAACACAATGTCATGGTCTTGTTTACTTATCAGAGATGGTAAGGACAGTGCTATTTAGCTACAGTTTGAGAGTTTAAGTATCCCTGTATGCTATAGCTAGTAGATTTTATTTCTATATGGAAGAAAGCCAAAAATATAACTCCAATTCTATACTTCTTTCAAACAGTCTCATCTAGGATTAGATGGTTTAATCTGTGCCATACATTCATTGTGAAATTATTTAATCTGTGCCATCCATCTGTACACATAGGAACAGCAGATTATGTTAAGGTAGAATAGTAACTGTCCAGCAAGAAGAGCAACCATACAGTTGACTGAGTAGCTCTAGGTTGAATGAGCTAAAGATCATATAAAATATGTTTTCATCTCAAGCATTGGCTGCTAACAGGATACATTAATGAGGTTGGGCGTTAAAGACTCCTTTGCATTTATTGATACTATTAAAAGGAAAATAAGAGACTTATAGGGTCTCCTGGCTGGCTCAGTAGGTAGAGAGTGTGACTCTTGGTCACAGGGTTGGAAGTTCAAGCCCCATGTTGGGCATGGAGCCTGCTTTTAAAAAAAGAGATTAATTGGGGCACCTGGGTGGCCTAGTCAGTTGAGCATCCAACTTTGGCTCAGGTCATGATCTCACAGTTCTTGGGTTTGAGCCCTGCATCAGGCTCTCTGATGTCACCCTGTCAGCGCAGAGCCCGCATCAGATCATCTGTTCCTCTCTCTTTGCAAAGATAAATAAATATTTTAAAAAAGAGAGAGGAGCGGTGCCTGGGTGGCTCAATCAGTTAAGTGTCTGACTTCGGCCCTGGTCACAATCTCACAGTCCATGAGTTCAAGCCCCACATGGGGCTCTGTGCTGACAGCTCAGAGCCTGGAGCCTGCTTCAGATTCTGTGTCTCTCTCTCTCTCTTCTGCCCCTCCCCCACTCGCACTCTGTCTCCGTCTCTCTCAAAAATAAACATTTTAAAATTCTTTTTAAAAAGGACTTATAACAACTATGATTGATTTAAAAATTGTTACTACTGAACCTTATTAATAGCTTTATATTTTTATAACTTAATCACATTTCTATTTAATAGACTTAAATTTTGTACTTGACTTCTTTCTTCCCCCCCGCCCTTTTTTTTTTTTTTTTTAGCAGAAAGTGATTTTAGCGATGATTTTAGTGATGATTTTGTAGAAACTCGGCGAAGGCGGTCAAGGAGGAATCAGAAAAGACAAATTAACTATAAAGAAGATTCTGAAAGTGATGGTTCCCAGAAGAGTTTACGACGTGGTAAAGAAATCAGACGAGTTCACAAGCGCAGGCTTTCCAGCTCAGAGAGTGAAGGTAAGGAGTAAATCTCCAGTTTACAGAAGTTTGGACAAGGCAGAAGTAGAAGCTATAGAGTAAACTCAGGATTACCGTTCTGTACCATTTCATAGAAATTCAGTATAGCCAGTCAGATCTTTGAGCTAAAACCCTTTTTTTTTTTTCTTTCTTTCTTTTTTTTTTTTTTTTTTTTTTTTTTTGCTGGGTCATTTTTTTATAGTTCAAATAAATGATGCTTGATAAGATACCAATTTTTAACATCTCCATTGTAATAATTAAATTTTTCATTGAAATAGAATAGTCTCAGAAAATTGTCTGAGCAAGATGTCTTCTGCTCCCTTAATTATTCACAGCCCTCATTTTGAAATAACCTCCTATGCCCTGAATAACTGAACAGTTTCAGATGCAGATTCCGGCTGTCTTTTTCCACCTTGACCGTGAACTTCAGTTGGTAACTGTTTTATTTCTTGGTAGTTTTTCATGTGCTTTAGAGCAGCAATGTAGGAAAAGCTCTAAAATATGAATTTGTGATACCCATTTAGTCTTATGGTTATTCCAGAGTTCTTCCCAAGTTCATTTTAAATGATTCTAACACTCATCTACGCCCCTTCCTGTTTTGATTTATTTAATTCTCCATTAGTTATCATCTGTTTTAAAGATTTCAAAGATCCTTATCAATTAAGTTTGAGCCCAAGTCAGGAAAGAAAGGGGAAAAAAATATTTGGACATGAGAGGCTAAAGAAAGGAGGTAAACACTGATTGTGTATATTTATCTTCATGTGTCATTAAAGACAAACAAATTCAGTAATTCAACTTTAAAAAACACTGTACTAGTCACTATTCTAGGCACTGGGAGTAGAAGAGTGAATAGCCAAAACATCTCACTCCCATGTGTAACTCATATTTTAATTAGGGGGAGAGACAGTAAACAAGATAAATAAGTATAACCTGTGCTATATTAGGCAGCGATAAATGCTGTGGAGAAGAATCAAGGGGTAAGGGGGGTTGGGAGAGTAGCTGGGATCTCAGGGCACCATACGAATGCCTCACTAAGAAGACTGCATTTGAGTTAAGACCTGGCAAAATGTCGGGTGTATGTCCTGCATTTATCTGAACGAAGAGTGATGTAGGCAGACGGAGCATCTAATGTGAAGGCCTGGAGACAAGTCTGTGCCTGGCATGTTGAGGGAACAAAAGGGGAGGCCAGGGTAGTTAAAGGAGAATGGGTGAAGGGAAGAAGACTTGGTATGATACAGAGATCGGCGGGGTCAGATCATGAAGAGCAGTAGTCTCCCAACTACAGCCCACCTGTTGGTATAAATAAAGACTTTGTAAATAAAGTTTTATTGGAACAGCCACACCCATTGTTTCTTACATATTATTTGTGGCTTCTTTTGCATAAAGTTGAGTAGTTGCAATAGAGACTATAGGGCCTGCCCTTTACAAAAAACGAAAATAAAAATTGTCAGCCCTTGATGAGGAACAAGTGCCATGTGGTTGAATTTTCTGCAGCGATGGAAATATTCTGTATCTGTGCTATTCAGTATAATGGCCACTAGCTTCATGTGGCTTTTGAGCACCTGGAATGTGACTCGTTTGAGGAACTTAATTGTTAATTTTTATTTTATTTAAATTTAAAATAGCCACATGTGATTACTTGCTACCATATAGGATAGCGCAGTAGGCCATTGTATAGTATAGACTTCGGATTTTATTCTTTGTGAGAGGAAAAATAATTGGAGGAGTTTGAGCAGAGCAGTGATATGATGTGACTTGTGCTTTAATTTGCTACGGTAGCTGTGTTACGAATAAATTTAAGGGGACAAGGACAGAATCTAGGAGACCAGTTGGGAGATCATTGAAATAGGCCAGGTGAGAGATGATGGTGGGTGAGACTAAGGCAGTGGTAGTAAAGGGGTGAAAAGCAGTCAGATAATGGATATATTTTGAAGGTAGACTCAACAGATACATTGTTGGTTTCAATGGCAGAAAGAAAGCAATCAAAAGAGGACTGAGTGATTGCAGTAGAGTTGCCAGTAACTAAGATGGCAGAGACCAGAACAGTGCAGGTTTGAGGCAGAGGTTTAGGATCTTAGTTCTGGACACGTTAGGTTTCAGATGCCTTTATAGAAATCGCAGCATGGGGTGCCTGGGTGGCTCAGTCAGTTAAGCAGTCCGCCTCGTTATCTCAGCTCAGGTCTTCTCAGCTCAGGTCTTGATCTCAGGGTCGTGAGTTTAAGCCCCATGTTGGGCTCCATGCCAAGCGTGAAGCTTATTTTTAAAAAAATAATTAATTAAAAAAAATCCCAGCATAGATGTTGAGTAGGCAGGTTGACACGAGTATGGAATTTAGGGGGTGCC
The DNA here is from genome assembly GCA_028646485.1 of Cryptoprocta ferox. Taxonomy (NCBI): domain Eukaryota; kingdom Metazoa; phylum Chordata; class Mammalia; order Carnivora; family Eupleridae; genus Cryptoprocta; species Cryptoprocta ferox. The sequence continues at coordinate 56,467,083 of CM053575.1, read as the reverse complement.
TAAAACAAATATTAGAGTCATCAGCATAGATGCAAAGCCACGAGATTAGATGAGACCACCTGGATGTAAGTACATACAAAGAAAAGAAAACCTTGAAGGACTATCAAGGACATTTAATAACATGGATTAGGAGTTATTAGTGCACTATTTCAGATGCCCAGAGTTGGGTGCTCAGTTTAATCTTTCCTTATCAGTATGTTTACATGACTCCATAATTTGAGGGCTAGTGGACAGTAATTTCTCCGTTTGTTACCCCCCCCCATCTCTTAATTTAAGGCTCATTATATTTGTTCTCTAAGAAATCTGATTCTCCTCTTTCCTAAAATCTTGGTTAAAAAGACACTATGGATCATACCGTGGATTGTCACAGACCTGTGAGGAGGGAGAAATCAGGCCAGGTTTGAAGGGAAATAAGGATTTATGAGCAAGTTTGAAAGCAGGACATGGGGTGAATATGGGGAGGAAAAGGAAAATTACTTAACTCTGTTATGGTTAACTGTGTCGATGGCTTAAATGTGCTGTTTATTCTAGAGAGCTATATGTCCAAGAACTCTGAAGATGATGAGCTAGCTAAAGAATCAAAGCGGTCAGTTCGAAAGCGGGGTCGAAGCACAGATGAGTATTCAGAAGCAGATGAGGAAGAAGAAGGCAAACCATCCCGAAAACGGCTACACCGGATCGAGACAGACGAGGAGGAGAGTTGTGACAACGCTCATGGAGATGCAGATCAGCCTGCCCATGACAGCCAGCCCAGGGTCCTGCCCTCAGAACAAGAGAGCACCAAGAAGCCCTACCGGATAGACAGTGATGAGGAAGAGGACTTTGAAAATGTAGGCAAAGTGGGGAGCCCTTTGGACTATAGCTTAGTGGACTTGCCTTCCACCAATGGACAGAGTCCTGGCAAAGCCATTGAGAACTTGATTGGCAAGCCAACTGAGAAGCCTCAGACCCCCAAGGACAACAGCACAGCCAGTGCAAGCCTGGCCCCCAATGGGACAAGTGGTGGGCAGGAGGCAGGGGCACCAGAAGAGGAGGAAGATGAGCTTTTGAGAGTGACTGACCTTGTTGATTATGTCTGTAATAGTGAACAGTTATAAGACTTTTTTTTCCATTTTTGTGCTAATTTATTCCACGGTAGCTCTCACACCAGCGGGCCAGTTATTAAAAGCTGTTTTATTTTTCCTAGAAAACTCCACTACAGAATGACTTTTTAGAAGAAAAATTTCAACAAACCCTGAAGTCTTTCTGTGAAGTGACCAGTTTTGAACTTTGAAGATAAATAATTGCTGTAAATTCCTTTTGATTTTCTTTTTCCAAGTTCATGGTCCTTGGTAATTTCATTCATGGAAAAAAATCTTATTATAATAACAACAAAGATTTGTATATTTTTGACTTTATATTTCCTGAGCTCTCCTGACTTTGTGAAAAAGGGTGGATAAGAATGCATTCCGAATCTGTGAGGGCCCAAAACAGAATTAGGGGTGGGAGAAAGCACTTGTGCTTTAGCTTTTTCATATTAAATATATATTATATTTAAACATTCATGGCATAGATGATGATTAACAGACTGTTTAAAAGTTCAAGTCTGTGTTGTTGCAGTTTGAGAACTGTAGATAACATCATACATTCGTCATTTAGTAACAGCATCCATGATATCAGCTTGTTTACTATTGGAGATAACCACACTTAATAAAGAAGAGACGGAGAAAGTACCATCATTAAAAACTCTAACCAGAGTTTCTGTTATAGCGGAGTTCCTTGTTTAAAAAAAAAAATCATCTGAAAAACATTTGTACAGTAAAATGTATAATGAAGCTTTGACAACCAGATTGTGCTAGCAGCAAATTTCTTTAAACAGCTTTATGCAGTGGTGATGAGGTGGCCTCTAATCTAATATACTATCACTGGAGAGTCATTAGTGACATAAATGTGGTCTTTCTTTAGGCCCAGGTGGACTGTAAACTTTGCAGGTAGTGTAACTCTGGTCTTCTGGCCACTTAATACTTAAATATCTGAAATATCCCATTTCGAAAGAAATACATCTATACATAACATACATGAAGAGATGCTAAGCTGACAACGGTATTTTAGCACATTTGAAAACGGGGAAAGGATTTTCAGGTGAATTGTAACTGGTCTATTCTTGCCCTTAGTATCTACTTCAAATTGAAGTCTACAAACAAAGCAGTTCCTTTGGGAGGTTTTTAGTTTGAGTTTTAGCATGTATGTGTGTGTATATGTGTGTGTGTGTGTGTGTGTGTGTGTGTGTGTATGTGTGTGCATTGGAATTTCCTATCTGCCTGGATATATTAGCAGGGTTTGAATGTAGTTTTGGCCTTTGGCCATTAGACTTCTATTAAAATTCATTAATAGTCACATGACCAACAGTTGATTGAGAACCGCCAATATACTTAATAGGCATGACATCCATTTCAAACATCTCAATGCTTTAATGAAAGATGAGCCCTTTGTTTCAAGAAAAAAGGGGTTTATAACTAAATATCTAACATGTAATTGACACTAAAATATGAACTTTGTCTTATTACTGTTACAGCTGTAAAATTTCAGGCAGAGCCATAAATAACATTGTATAAAAGTGTAGCACTTGTGATTAAACCTTGCCTGTCAAATTCTGAAACCTTCAGCCATTACTTCTGTGAATACTTTTGCCCTGGGATTTGGGTTTTTCTGTTCTAGTGTTGTGTCTGTTGCCGGCAATGGACACACCGTATCTGCTGCTGGCCCAAGGAACTTTGTTAATTTTTCTTTCCAAATTAAGCATTATATGTGCTAGTCAGTGTATAGTAAAGCACTTCTCTTTTTTATTATTAAAAAGCTGGCATTAGACTTGCATTATAAATACCTCTCTAGAAACTTTATACTCCTTTTTCTTCCTCAACAGGTGTTGTCCTGAAGTCTTATCTTTTGGCCTTGAAAGTTTATAGCTGTTGTTTTTCATTTGTTGGTTCTTCTGTTTGTTTTGTTTTGTTTCACTTTAGTTCTGTAGTACCTGCCCATTAATATTTTTGCTTTGATTCTAGCAATGTATATGTATCTGTATAAAAAATAAAATAATGAAAGCAGCCTAAAAATAGGATGCACCAATAGCATGTGGTTCCAAGCAAGTTGTGATTTTTATTTTGAGACAATGTTCCACTGGAAGGGAGGGAAGGGCTTAACATTTGCAGACAGTAGAGCAGGGTTATGTAAGGAACCATACTCACTTACCAAGCTTCCTTTCTAGCCAGGTTTGTTCATTTGTTTGAAAGTAAATTAAGAATGTTAGCCTTTTTAACTAACAGGCAGGCAATAGAAGAACTCCTACTAGTGCAAGGTAAGTGGTTAGAATGTACAGGTGGCGTCGCCTGCCATTCTTCCTCTACCATTTTAGTCCTGCAGCTGGGTAAAGCCACTACCGTGTAGAAACTCCCATGTACCCTGTCTCTACCTCTGGACACACCAGCTTCTGCTTCCACCACTCTATAGTTAAGCAAGCGATAAGAAGTATTCAATGGGTAGATTATTTATTTTACAGGATGCCTAATGTGAAATAAAGGGTTATTTTTACCCTTCTCCTGCAGAGAGCAAAAGGTCATTGTTATCATAGTAAAGACTGAGTATTCGATTTAGCATAAGTCCCACTGACATGGGTTATGATACCACTTCTGCTGCCTATTAATTTACTGAACTTGAATTAAATGTTTGTGAACTTGATAGTGAATGTCTGCCTGCTAACCTTAAATCCTGATTAAGCCAATTGTTTCATCTACAAAGATTGCAAAAGCCTCTGATATAAGTTATTATGCGTACAGATTAATTATTGGCGGTTAACTGTTGAACAGTTCAAAAAGAGTTCTGCTGCTTGGTGACTAGATTTAGTTCCTCATGGAGTCTTGTGTTCACTGAAATATTATCTGAACATGCTTTGAAGAAGTTAAAAATTTTTCAAGAAAAAGTCAATGTTCTGTATCCAAAGTTGTATTTCAGTCATTAGGAACTGGACAGAGTAGAAGCAAGCGGCTCCTTTGAGTTTAGAACATCTTGGATCTTTAGAGTACTAACGACGGATTTAGATTCATCATAGCTACTATATAATAGAGCCCTTTAATACTTCAGACTTTTTTAAATACAGATGGACTCCCAATGTCAAACTCCACAATCCGTAGCACGTGTATTAAGGGGAGATGCTGTTTAGTACTCAGTATATTTCGTTTGCAATTTCTGTAAAGGTTTGAAAACCAGCCAAATTTTCACAAAGCAGAAGCTTTCAAGTAAAATATATGAAAGGAACTCAGACTGAAAATATACATTTTGGTTTCGTAGACTTGTGTCGATGAAATAGTGTTTAGTGTAAAACAACATTCTCCGTTGTTGGCAGAATATTAGAGAATGATGGCAGAGATATTTTCAAGAGTATACGTGATACACTGAGGTTGGGTGTCCTTGACACATCTCGTTCCAGTTGGTCAGGGTTGCAGATGCAGAGAATAAAGATGAGTTTTATTTAGAATAAATTCATGTCTACTGATAGTCTTTTTTGTTTGTTTGTTTTTAATATGACCTGCCAAAGAACCAAGGACTTCGAATGCTAAAGACGTTGTTGAAAAAAACATTTTTAAACAAGTTAATTTTAAAAGGATATTATAAACTCCAGTTTTCAACTTTGGGTTAATAGGACCCTTCCCTATCATAATATGCATTTGAATAAAGTATACGTATTTTAAAAAATATAGGCATGTACTTGTTTAGAGGTAAAATGGTGGGGAGATGATACCAATTTTTAAATGGGATTGATGGAATTTACATTGTCACAAAGAATGCCTTCTTAGCTTATGTTTGTGGGGATAAGAGTTGTTAACCATTTGCTAGTTCTACCATATGACTGAAAGGAACCCAGTGAATCTGTAAGTCTAATATTCAGAAAAAGTGAACTGTACCCTTCAACAACAGAGTGGAACAGGTCCATGATTGCCTCACAGCTATAGAACAAGTATTCAAAGACCCAGACTTTTTTTAGTAGAACATACGTGTATGTATGTATATATATATAAGTTAATATGTATGTACATACTTTAGATGTTAGCAGAAATGAAAAATGAACCTTTCAAATCATTAACTGACATTGTAAAAAGACATAAGACAAATAATTGTAACCAATGTGGAATTATGAACATTTAATTACAGAAAGTCTAGAGAAAAATAGTGAAGTTACTCTTCTTGGTTTGACATTCTAAAAAAATATTCCTGGTTCTCCAAGAAGTAAGAATGCCAAGACTGCATATCTGCTGTAATCTATCTAGTCCTCTGCTTAATATTGTTCTTAAACTTTCTTAGAATAAAATCCATTCCTATTTTATCCACCATTCCCAGTGTGTACCTGTAAACCTACTTTGGAAGTGGCAATTCAACTGCTGATTTTCTTATTTTTATACCAATCCGAAAGACAAGGCCCTTTGCTATCAATGTATTTAACCTGGGTTATTATGTTAATACGTACACTTAATAGTCTTTTCAAAATATTTCACTTCAACTTAAATGATAATTTAACATTTTTGAGTGCCAAGAATTGCTGAGTAAATATGTAACATACAGTGAAGAGAGAGTCATTCCCCAGCAAGCAAGCAGTCTCCATAAGCCAAACTGTAGTGTGCTTGGTATATAACCACTTTAGATTGTAAACTCAATGCTTTTTTTTTTTTTTTTACTCAGATAAACCCTCTCAGAAATTGGTTAGAATAGGATTACATGCGTGGATTTTTTTCCTTCATTCTGGTCATGTAAGCTCAATTTTTTTTTCATCTTATACTTACACCATTTCTTTCTGAGAAATGCTATAAACCCCAATTCTGGCACATTGTGACTTCAGTTAAGGAAAATGTTATTTTTATTTTAATAATTTTTAAGATATATCTATCCTATGCATAAGTTATACGAGAGGGCATAACAAATTACTAGATGAGTAGAAATTTATTAAGCTCCTTAGACATTTTGAATGAGGGAAAAAAAACATTTAAAGGAACTACATTTGTGTTTTTTGCCAAACCGGTACAAGCTAGTAAATGCACTAAGGACTGAGTGACCTGCCTTGTTCATTTTGCCACTGGATGATGTAAGTTAAGAATGGAATTGTTAACCCTAATTATATATTTTCTTGACTTTCATCACTTTCTAAAGAAGTCTAATTTAAGTGTTTGGGGTTTTGTTTGACCTGTATTTATTGAGTTCTGGTCATAGATCAGGAGCTGCATGTCATGCTTATGGATGGCCAGAACACAGTCATTGGGATACTTAATGGCTCAAGACCTTCTGAATCATTTAACTTATTTTGTATGTTGCAAAAAAAAAGTTTATTTTGCTTGAGAGTCACATTTTTTATATAACTGTACAGCTTTTAAGGGATGGGAGGTGGAAAAATACCCTAAAATAGGATGTAGATTTTTACAATTGTGTTTATGCTAGAACATCTACAGGTGCATTATGTAATTAAACCTAAAATTGTTTAAAAATTTGTGCCATCGTCTTTTTCATTTTCCTGCCCTTTAGCAGAGTTGGTGCATGTCAATACTGCTATGTGGACAAGCCTTGAAATTAGGCTAATAACCCTTGTCTCCAAAGCTTTAAGATCATTGCATGAAAACTATACAGAAACACGTACACACACACACACACACACACACACACACACACACACACATTCACACACAGCTCTAGTTTAGTGTAAATGAATTTTCAATTTCAGAACAGCTATAATAGCCTCAATTTGGCAGTTAACAGCATATTATAGTGCGTGGTTTTCGTGATGCCTACCTAGGGTATTCTCAATGTTGGTCTGTGTTTTGTTCTTTTAGCAAAGTAGCTTCTTGATAATGGAATCTGAATTGTAGCTTGCCCAAGCCCGTTAGGAGGTTCTGCGTGCACCTTCAAAGGGACTGTCCCATGCTGGGATGGGCAGGGCGGATTGGGGCAGAACTTGGTTTCTTTTCAATCTGTAAAAGAAAGAAAAACTAGAATTGCTTGATTTGGTTCTTATTATTCAGTAGACTTAATTCCACAGGAGTATTTGTCTGCTGGAAGGGATATCAGATTCAAATTCTAATTCTCTCCACATTTGATGAAACGTATTTTTGAAATCTTGTAGAGTTGCTGATTCTAGCATTCTTTTACATGGCACATGTTACCACAACTTTTTATTAAGACATCAGTACTTTTTTTGCCATCTGATAATTTTACCATTCTAATCTCTCTCCTTTATAGCACAAATGTATTCTCATGAAGAATTAAATTCATCTAAGTGTGTCATAATTTCTATCGAAACTACCTTACTCTATGTGTCAGCTAACGTGGGGTTGTCGGTTTCTTTGCTATCATCATCCATTGAGAGGTGAAGCCTGGGAATCATGAATTTCCAGGGGAAGAATACAAATTCCAGATAAGAATTTATAAATGGTATATGTTAAATTTTCATTTGGCTTTAAAGTAATAGTGGCTGGAATTCAGGGAGCATTTGATCAGAATGCCTCTTGGATTTTCAGACATGCTTATATGAAATGCTTTATTTTCCTATGCATAAAAAAAAATTATTCCTGGAATAGGTTCTCAGAATGCTTTATTTTGTTTCTAGGAGATGAGAGCTAAAGCAGAAGCTCCAAGATTAACATAATACTGTTGAGAGGTAATCAGGAACGTGCTGTTTTGGTCAAATAGACGAAACTGGCCTATTTGCTCTCTGCCACATATAATGTACTGCATGTGTGTGTGGGTGGGGGGGGAGATTTGAAAACTGGATATGTGATTCCAATAATGCACAAAGTAAATTTTGTGCATAGAAAATATGGGAATTCCTGGTAGCTTAAAGCTTCAGGGGTTAACTGCAGTGTATGAACACCTAGTGTGTTAGAATTGCAGTGCATAGTTGTTTAAATATAATATTCCTTGTAAGTGACAACCAAAATATGTTGTGGCTGGTGCCAATATCTTTTGTTAATGAAATGTTCAATGTCTCACTACAGTCTGATCAGAACTCTTGGTGTTTTAAGCCAGGCCTAAAGCTATTTTATAGCTATTGGCCTAATTGTGTAACTTTTTCTTTCAAAATGTTTTATTATAATACTTCTGTCATTTCTTTCACTTAATATATGTCAATTGTCATAATAAAAAATTTAAATAATTTGATGTATTTAGCATGATGTGTTTGCAAACTTAGTTTATTTTAAACTTCATGGCACATAGAAAGCTAAGAATTTTCAGTAATAGTTGGTGAAGGCTGAAAATTTTTGTCATCTAAGGAACAGGTGAATTGTTCTCTACTATCTAAAAAGTAAATTTACAAGTGTATCAATTTCCCCTAAGTAATTTTTTTTTGAGAGAGAGGGAGAGAATCCCAGGAAGGGCAGAGAGAGGGAAAGAGGGAGAGAGAGAAGCGGGGCTCACCTGAAAGGGGTGGCTCATGCTCACCCGATGTGGGACTTGAACTCACAAACTGAGATCATGACCTGAGCCAAAGTCAGATGCTTAATGACTGGGCTACCCAGGTGCCCCCCCAAAGCAATTTTTAAGCTGTATGCCAGCTAGGTTAATTATAGGTATTAGGAAGCTATCTATTGAAAAACTTCTATCTTTATAGCCTCTGGAGAACTGAGACATTAGAGAGGCCTTGGACTTGTTTGTTCTGTGTGATCCTCTGGGAGCACAGAACTAGACCAGAGGGCAGAAGCCATAAGACAAAGCTTTCATTTACCCTATGGGAAATTTTAAGACTTTTGTAATAATAACTTTGGAAGTGAATTCTCACCAATAGGGGATGTTTGGGTTTAGGCTGCACTGTCACTTGGCAGGAGTGTAACAGATCAACACATTTGAAGAGTGGTTAGACCAGATGACTTGAAAGGCCCTTCCAACAATCTTGAGTAGGATTCTCATCTACAAATGTTGATGTGATAAATCTTGCTAATTCTAGGGGATAGTAAGATTGACAGTGAATGGTGAACTTTTTTTTTCTTCTTTTACCAACAAACTAGTGGAATTCATCATTATTTGCGATTCTGATTAAAAGCACTGATTAACTGGGGCACCTGGCTAGCTCAGGTGGAACATGCAACTCTTGATCTCGGGGTTATGAATTCAAGCTCCACCTTGGGCATAGAGATTACTTTTAAAGTTTCTGAATAACTATTTAAGAACTTTTAAAATCAGAATTTCACTTAATGGAATGAAAGCTGATCTACGCTGGCAAGAAATGACCAGCTACAATGTTTCTCAGTGGTTTATTTTAAATTTTCACTTAAACAGAAGCAGTTAAGTGCAGGTGACAGTGCTGTGGCAGCCTTGAGAGAGTTTAAAGGAGTCTTCTGGAGCTGAGAGTGAGTCCAGAGAATAGCTGTCAGCCCACATCTCTTTCAGATTATGAGACCAGAGGATGTAGAAGAGTTCTTTTAAAACTGAGCATTGGTGTACTATGCTGGGACCATTTGGTACAGGCACAATTATTAAAAATAATGAAAATATTCTAGAGAAACTAAATTAACTGTTGGGTGAAATGAATGACTGTATCATTTTGACTCTTTAATGACTTTTCATGAGCTCTTTAAGGTCCTACAAGTCTAAATGAAAATCAAGAGAAGGAACACTTTAAGGGGATGTGATTTAATATATGCAGCATTATTTTAGCACACAAAGTCATATCCCAAATGAAAGGTTAACTAGGAACCTACTAGTTCACAGTATAGGCCACCTATAGCTTCCTTATTGTTCCTCTTGCCCGTTTCAAAGCTACTTTATCCACACTCAAGCACTCGGCCTTTTTTCCAGCATGTCTCCAAGGAGGAAGTGTCTCCTGTTTTTGTCATATCCCTTCTCTGTCCCTGATCTGGCCCCTTCCCTCTTGCCTCCTATAGGTCCTCACATCTCAGTGATCTCTCTCTGATCTCCACCTCTCTATCTCTATACTCTACTCCTTTCTATAGCAACCTCTACCCTGGAAAACAGAAGTACCACCCTGTATTCCATTCACTCTGCCTCTCAGTTATTTCTTATTTGACTGCCAGTCTTTAAAACATACGCATTAGGGGCACCTGGGTGGCTCAGTCAGTTAAGCATCACACTTCAGCTCAGGTCATGATTTCACAGTTTGTGGGTTCGAGCTCCATGTTGGGCTCTGTGCTGACATCTCAGAACCTGAAGCCTGCTTTGGATTCTGTGTCTCCCTCTCTCTCTGGCCCTCCCCGGCTCACACTCTCTCTCTGTAAAAGAAAGAAAAAAAAGAAAGAAAATAAACACATTATAGAAATGTTAAACTATATCTGAAGACTCATTGAAATGTCAGAAACTCCTGAAAGAAACTCTGGGAAACCAGCAGGCTTCTCAGCAGCATACTTGAACTCCAACATTAGGAACAACTGTTAGAGGAAGCTGAAGTTAAAACAGGGGATATGTTCTCCCTTTTCCCTGCAATTGTTTCACATCTTTCTGTTGAAATGTCCATTTTCTTTTCTCTTTGGCGCTATTGCCTGCTAGGAGGATACCAGTAACTGCACCATGGACTCATGCAATCAAATAGTTCTTACTCTATTTAAAAAAAAAAATAAATAAAGAAAGAAAAAGAGGAAGCACTTGATTAATGATGATAGAACCTGATTAGAACCTGTGCTGTCTCTAGTTTGAATAAAGTAATTTTTCTATATTTCAAGTCTAGTTTTTTGTTTTTTTGTTTTTTGGGTTTTGTTTTGTTTTGTTTGTTTTTTTACTAAGGATAAATTTTGATGGTAATGAGGGCTTACCAACAATGAAGAGAGAAGCAAGCTGGCTCAATTTTGGAAAATTGGGAAGTTACCTTCAGATTCAGACTGCCCCAGAAGGTAGGGCTGGTGTTTCAGCTGGGAGATGTTGTAAGCAGAATCAGGACAGTGCCAAAGACACACAGACCCACAACTAGAAAAGGCATATGAGAGGGGAAGAGAAGGCATTGTAATGATTGTCCTCTCTGAGACACAGCCACTTCTAATAATCTAGACGTGCTTATGCAGTGGTTTCCAAAAGTTCTTGTAAATTTCATTTAAAAACCATTCTTTTTTTAAAATTGAGATATAATTCACATGCCATAAAATTCACCATTGCAAGGTGTGCAATTTAATTATCATTAGTATATTCACAAGGTTGTCATCACCCCCAAGAGAAACCCAATATTACTAGCCCAATATTACTATTCACCATTCTCCCTTTCCCCTCAGACCCTGGCAACCACTAATCTACCTTCTGTCTATAAGGATTTGCCTATTCTGGACATTTTATATAAATGGAATCACATAATATGTGGCCTTTTGTGTCTGACTTCTTTCATTTAGCATGTTTTCATGACTTCATGTTTTTTTTTTTATTTTAAAGTTTATTTTGAGAGAGAGTTGTGGTGGGGGAGGGCAGAGAGAAAGGAAGATCGAGAATCCCAAGCAGGCTCCATGCTGACTGTGCAGAGTCTGATGCGGGGCTCGAACTCATGAACCTGAGCCAAGATCAAGAGTTGGACACTTAACCGACTGAGCCACCCAGGCACACTGACTTCATCCATGTTTTAGCATGAATCAGTACTTCATTCCTTTTTATGGATGAATAATATTCTACTACATTATTTATCCATTCATTTTGTTTATCTTCATCAATTGATGGATATTTGGATTGTTTCCACTCTTGGGCTATTTTGAATGACAAACATTGGAGTACAGGTTTTTGTGTGGAAATGTTTTCAGTTCTCTTACATATCTAGGAATGGAATTACTACATCATATGGTAACTCTTGTTTCACGTTTTCAAGAACTGCTGAACTGTTTTACATAGTATCTGCATCTTTTTACCTTCCCACTGGCAATGCACAAGGGTTCCAGCTTCTCCACATCAGAGAACACTTACCATTGTCGGTTTTATTATTATTATTATTATTATTATTTTATTACAGCCCTCCTACTGGCTATGGTTTCTCACTGCAGTTTTGATTTGCATTTCCCAGATGATTAATGATATTGAGCATCTTCTCATGTGATTATTGGCGGATTGTTTAACTTCAGAAACATCTGTTCAGATCCTTTGTCCATTTTTTAAATTGGGTTATCTGTATTTTTGTTGTTCAGTTATGAATCCTTTATATATACCAACCCTTACCAAATATAGGACTTGCAAATATTTTCTTCAGTTCTTCAGCTTGTCTTTTTACAAAAATGTCTTTAGAAATCATACCTAAGAAACTGTTGCCTAATGCAATGTCACAAAAATTTATGTCTTATAGGTTTAGCTCTGAAGTTTAGGTGATTGACCCATTCTGAATTATTTTCGTATATGGGGTCAGAGATCTGAATTCATTCTTTTGCATGTGGCTATCTAGTTGTACCAGCACCATTTACTGGGGGGAAAAAAAAAACCTTCTTTCCTTCACTGGATTCCTTTGGTATCCTTGTCAAAATTCAGTGGACCAGAGGGGCGCCTGGGTGGCTCAGTTGGTTGAGCATCCGGCTTTGGCTCAGGTCATGATCTCATGGTTTGTGGGTTCGAGCTTCGCATCAGGCTCTGTGCTGACAGCTCAGAGTCTGGAGCCTGTCTTCGGATTCTGTGTCTCTCTTTCTCTCTGACCCTCCCCTGCTCATGATGTCTCTCTCTCAAAAATAAATAAAACATTAAAAAAATTAAATACATATTTAATTAAAAAAAAAAAACACCTCAGTGGACCAGAAACATATGGGTTTACTTCTGGACTCTTAGTTTTATTCCACTGATCTATATAGCTATCTTGTGCCAGTCTAGATTACTGTAACTTTGTAGAAGTTTTGACATCAGGAAGCAAGTCCTCCAATCTCTTTTTCTTGCTTTATAACATAATTTTGACCATTTTGGGCAACGTGAATTGCAGGTTCAGTTCGGTTTGCCAATTTCTATAAAAAATACAATTGGAATTTTGATGAGGATTGAGTTTAATCTGCCGATGTTTTTTAAATTGCCCAAAGATTTGAAAATATATACACACACAAAAGGCCAATAAACACGAGAAAGTGGTTAACATTATTAGTTTTCAGAGAAATATGAATTAAAACCACAATAAGATATACTACACACCCACTAGAATGGTTAAAATGAAAAAGACAGACAACATCAAATGTTGATAAGGATACAGAGCAGTGGAACTCCCATACAATTTGCTGGTGCTGTTATAATTAATAATTATAATTAATAATTTTTATTACTACTGAATATGAAGAGTGAAGGAGAATAAGGTCATAAAGATAAATTCCAGGTTTATAACTTGAGCACCTTAAACGTAAGATGGTATTTTTCCATATAATAAGACACTGGAGAAACAGCAGAGTTGAGTGAGAAGATAGTAAATTCAAATCATTATTAAGACTATTTTTTAGAGCAGTTTTAGGTTCATAGTAAAATTGAGCAGATGGTACACAGATTTCCCACGTACTCCCGCCCCCAGTCATCCCTCACCTCCCTCATTATCAACATTCCCCACCAGAGAGGTACATTTGTTGCAACCGATGAACTCACATTCAGATACATCATTGTCACCCAAAGTCCATAGTTTACAAGTTCAATTTTTGATAAGCTGAATGAGAAGAGTCTGTGGAACCGCCAAATGGAGATGTCTTGCAGGATGTAAAAGTCTGTAGTTTAAGAGACAGTTTTGGGATGGAGATAGAGATCGGGGAGTTACCTACACAGGGTAATTCAAACCATGGGCACGGATAAGCTTGCCAAGTCAAGTATAGAAGGAGAAGCACAGTGACTAAAGACTATTCAAGGTTCTCTCTCCCTTCTCTTCAGCTAATCTATCAGGTATTGCTAGGTTTACCCTAACACAAATATTATCTCACAGTTTCTGTGGGTCCTGAATCTGGACCATTTAGTTGGGTGTCTCTGCCTCAAAATGTCTCCCAAAGCTGTAGTCAAGGTGGCAGCCAGGGGTGCAGGCATTTCACAGCGTATCACACTACAAAGTTCATTTATAAAGAAAAAGAAGGGTGCCTGGTTGGCTCAGTTGGTTAAACATCCAACTTCAGCTCAGGTCATGATCTCACAGTTCGTGAGTTCAAGCCCCGCGTCGTGTTCTCTGCTGTCAGCATGGAGCCTCCTTCGGATCCTCCGTCCTCTTTCTCAGCCCCTCGCCTGCTTGTGTTCTCTGTCTCTCTCTCAAAAATAAATAAACATTAAAAAAAAAAAAAAAGAAAAGAAAAACCCAGCAGATCCTACTTGTGGTCACGCTCTGTAATTTTCAAGGCTCAGTTAGAAGAGGCATGCCGCTTCTGTCATTCTCTCTTTTGGGACGCTCCACTTCAAATCCCGGCTGCCATGCTGTGAGGAAGCTCAGGCCACATGGAGACGCTATTTAAAGGTACTCCGGCTGATAGTTCCCACTGAGGTCCCAGTTGTCAGCCACAATGTGTCAGATATTAGCAGGGGAGGCTGGGAGTTTCGGGAAAGCCAGTCCTGGTCCATACTTTTCAGTAGTTCTCCTTCTTTCAATTCTATCACTTATTCAAGAGCCACATACCCCCTGCAATTTTTTTTTCAGAGAGAGAGAGAGAGAGAGAGAGAGTCTGTGTGTGTAAGCAGGGGAGAGGGGCAGAGGCAGAGGAAGAGAGAATCAGTGCAGGCTTCGCAGTCAGTGCAGATCCCAACACAGAATCCCATGACCCTGGGATCATGACTCAAGTTGAAGTCAAGAGTGCGATGGTCAACCAACTAGCCATCAAGATGTCCCAAGAGTCTTAAGAGTACATATCACGGATATGATCCTAGTAAGAATGGATTTATAGGAAGCTTAATTCTTACTATTGCCAAAAGGCAGGAACATCTTTATACCTCTCTGCCAAATAGTTCTAAAGGTAGTGGTTTGTAGTGAAGACATTGAACTTGATATTAAAAGGCAGGAACTAACTTTCCAGTTGCATACCAGTAACGTAGCCTGCAGCAAATCGCTTAATTGCTCTGATCTTCAGTTTTCTCATCTATACAGTGGGCATAATAGCAGCCACCCTGCATACCTCACAGAATTATTATAAGGACCAAAAGAGAGAATGGGTGAGAAAAGCATTCTTTTGAAAAGTAAAACACTATACATACATGAGACTTAAGGGCCACTGCTTATGTTACTCATAAGGATTTATAAAAGAGGCAAAGGAACAAATCCTGCCCTTCTTTAAATTCGTGATGATGTGCCTGTTTGCTTTGACATACATAGGCTTATATACCTCCTCTAAGCCTGTCACTGTAACAGGTGAAGAGCTCCTTGTCATAGCTAAGATCCCTTTTCTTCAGTCATACACCTGAGTAAAATGTTTAGCTGTCAGACCATCGCTTTTTAATGACAGTATGAAAACTATGTCAAGTTGGTATGAAATTATTATACAGGTTTTAGCCAATTTTCTCTGCATGATTTGGGGGATTCTGTTTCTGAGCAAAGCACAGACTGTTTTACTAAATAGCTAACCACACGTAGCTGTCCCACGGAACCTTGAAACTCTCCATTTCCTGTATTAGACTGTTAGCTACTCTCAAAGCTTACTTTTCCTCCTGGCTTCTCCATCTTGGAGAAAGGAGCCAGCATCCAATCACTTAGCCTGGAAATCATCCTTGGCTTCTCTCTCTTCTTCATCCATCCTCTTCTTCATTTCATCACCTTCTTTCCCTCAGTCTCTCTCCAGATTGAGGACTTTACCTTTGTAAAGACTCTATTCTTTGTAAGGACTCTTTACCTTTGCTCTAGACTCTATTCCATTTCCATCCTTACTGCCACTCTCTCACCTATACTATAGCAACAACTTCCTAAATACTCTCCCTGCTCAGAGTACCCCTCCGCCAGTCTCTCTACCAACAAACAGAATCCCAGTTTCAAAAAAATCGAATACTCCTCTATTCAGCAGATAGAAATACAGCTACTCCACACGTCAGCCCATCCAGCCTCAACAGTGCTACTGCACAGGTATGATCATACTGATTTTACAGGCAAGAAAAGTTTGGCCCAGAGACTGACTTCCTTGAATTCCTTTAGGTTTCTCATGGCTAAACTCTTGCTCTTCAGTTTAACGCCTCAGGTCTCCCATTTGTAAAACTGGATCAATAGTCACGTTCCCATATAATTGGCATAAAGAGGAAATGAAATAATACTGAGAAATTGCCTGGAACAGGGCCTGGCACATAACACTCGGTTACCTTTTGCTATTATTCTGATAAAAGTTTTCATTGTTTATTACTTCGCTCTTCAGTGCCTAACAAAGAAATAAAGCAAGCGTTCCAAAACCGAAGGACTAATTCTTTTCCCCTTAGCGCCCATCTCCTCCTTGACACAGCCAACTCTTCGCCCCGAGTTAATTACCAATTTGAGCTCGTTTGCCTGCCTGAGACCGGGCGGGGCGGGGACACGCGGCTCCCGCCCTGGGGCCGCGTCAGGACCTAGACTGACGTCGGGGGCGCGGCTGTGAAGTTGAGATGTGGACGGGCCGGGATGAGGCCCGCGCCGGCCAGAAGAGCCGTGAACCCAGTTATGAGCCCTCTAACCTCTAGAAGAGTGTGCTCTTTGATTCCCGTCCAAGGCTCAGGCCTCTGTTTCCCCTTCTGTAGAAAAAGTTTATTACTCATCGTGCTTCCTCTCTCACAGGGTTGCTGGGACAACACAGCACTAGCACGTCGGAGAGACCGCAGTTATTTCAAACCCGGAGCCTTAGAAACGGCGAGGGTGGAGGAGGGGCCGGGGTCACGTGGCCAACGCCGCGCGGACCTCTCAGGCCTCGGAGAGCTTGCCCCAGAACGTCTCTCCCTCGGGTGGATGGGGCTCGAATTCTGGTGCGGACTAAGTTGCTCTTCCGGGGTGATCACCACCACTTCCGGGGCGGAGCGAGGCGAGCGGCAAAAGTGGCCGTGCTTCAGCTCGCTACCGGCTTGTGTCCCCGCGCTCCGCGCCGAAATGAGCTTCCTCAAAAGTTTCCCGCCGCCCGGCTCGGCTGAGGGGCTCCGGCAGCAGCAGCCGGAGACCGAGGCTGTGCTGAACGGCAAGGGCCTCGGCACCGGCACCCTTTACATCGCGGAGAGGTAGGCAGGGTCCCTGGTCCTCCGTGCCGGCTTCCTGCGCGCCGCCTTGCTCCTGGCGGCGCGTACAGAGTGGCAGGGCGGGGGCGAGACCGCGACCTCGGGGGCTGCTGCGAGGCGGAGCGCGTGCCGCGGGTCGCCTCGGAGAGGCCTCTGCCGGGGCGAAGACTCGATTGTTCGGTCGTCTCCTCCCGAGCCTTCGTCTCTTCTTCACACGGAGTTGTCTCATCGATTAGGCTTCTTGCCTCGCTGTTTTCCCGAGGTCTGGGGCGTGTGTCATTCTCGACTGAAGGTCTCGCCTTAAGGTTTTTGAGTTTCCAGTCCCTGAGTGAGGATCAACGATATGCATGGTCTTTTCCGTGAAAAACGTGCGGGAGGTGTTGCCCTGGGCAAGATATGTAGGTGTGGAGCGGACTGTGGAGGATTTTGAAAGTTTGGTTAAGGAGTATAGCTTTTCTTCTGTAGGTGTGGGTCCGGGGAGGGGAACATCCTCATCCCCACGCAAGCTGGGGTCATATCCAGAGGGACCAGACTCCCATCCCTCGTTTTTTCCCATTTCTGACTCCCATTCGCATTCCTAGAAGGCATTACCCGTTTATTCAGCCCCTTGGAGCACTGGACTTTTTATAGACGGACACGTCTCAAATACCACAGTTGTAGGACAGAGGTCCCTATTTCCTTGATACATGGTTCCATTCATCGTCGAGCCAACAATGACACATTAAAGCCTTCCTGTCCTTCAAATTTGTCTGACTTCTAATGCTGCATCACTTTTGTCTACAGCCAGGGAACTTTCTCTCCTTTTAAGAGCTCATGTGATTACCTTAGACCACACAGAATATCCAATTCTATTGTCAACTGACTAGTAACCTTAATTACCTACAGGGGGTTTCTCTCCCCGGGTAACAGTGTATTCACAGGCCTTCCACAGAGGGCACAAAAAATATGTAAAGAACCCTTGGTTGGAGGGGAATGTAAACACGTAGTAGAGACCAGGCTTTTGACCAATCACTGAGATAGGAAATACGGGAGGAAAAGCAAGTTTGGGGTGAGGTGCAGATTATGAGTTTGGTCTGGACATGTGTGATTAGTTGGATATGAGTGTGTATCTGGAGAGGGTGGTACTAAAGGTAGAGATTTGGAAACCATTAGTATAACGGTTAGCGTATACTCACAGGGAAGAGAAGAGGCCCAAGGATAGACCCTTGGGGATATATTTGCATTAAGAGGTAGGTTATGGAAGAAGAGACTTGAGAATAGACAAGAGGGAGGAGCAGTCAAATAAAACCTGAAAAGCGTCTGTTGGGTAATGACAAGGAGATCTTTAATGATCTTGGGAGAGCGATTTCTTTTAAGTGGTGGTGAGTGAAGCACAGATAGATTGCTGGCCCCTACACCCTCCCTTTTTCTCCATGGCTTCTCTGTGTATTGACTCTTTCTCTAATGTAACTACTGTTTGGGGAAGGAAGACAAGGTCCTATGCTTGTCTTTTCGTTTTGAAGAACTTCAACCCTAAAGAAAAATTGCAAGTGTTGTTAATTAACACAAAGATGCATAAGTTGCTAACGTTTTGCCACATTTATCTTTTTTCCGCTCTATTTGAGAGTTGTAGACATGTTGTCACATTTGCTGTAAATACCTTAGCAAAAATCTCCTAAGAACAAGGACACTGGGTAACCACAATACAGTTACCACACTGAAGAAATACAAACTCCTTTTAAGCTCATATGTTAAAAAAATTTTCACTTCAGCTTTTCACTAATAAATCGCTTACCTTCTTTAAGAAAATATTTTTGTAAAATAGACGTACAACAAAGGGTATACGTTATATATGGATAGTTTAAAGAATTGTAATTAAACCAACCCTTGTATGTCCACCAGCTAGGTTAAGAATAGAATATTATGATAGCATGGACACCTACGTTCATCCCTCTTTCCTCATGGTTGGCATTACCTCGTTGGTCTCTTTCCACTTCCTGTTCTTTCCTACCTAGCCTTTCCAAGTTTTGATAGAATCAAGGCCTCAACAAACTGGGAAGGTTCCCTAGAGGATTTGACAAATGAGGATTAACAGTTAGCCAGGTAAATGAGGTGGGGCTGAGGGGAAACGTTTTATTTATAAGAAACAAGATGCTCAGAGGCAAGATTGTGTGCCAGGATTTGAAACACACCCACACACATACCATCTAGCAGTTCTTCATCTGAATTAATGAGTGGTAAAGAATGGAAAAATAATCAAGATGGAGAAGAAGAGAGTCATGTTCCATGAGCTCGGCTTTATAGCCCAAAGGCTTTGGGAAAATTATTTTAGGATGTTAGGCAAAGAGGGATAGGGTCTGATTTGGTTTTAGGTAGTTTCTCAGATATGTACTGAGAGATATGGAACTCTCAAGCTTATTTTCAAAGTTTAGTTTTCATAGGAAGTTGACTTTTTCACCCAAGTAAGGAAGGGATCAGAGGCATGAATCATTCAAAATAGATCATTTTAAACAGGCAAAGTGGTAATTAAATTATATTTTATATTTTATGCCAAAGTTAATTTAAGTCAAATAATTATGTCAACCCAAATTCAAGACCGTGGTCTTTTATCTTTCTATCCTGTTTTCACCTCCTGCCAGGAATAAAGTACAATGATCATATTTCCAAAAGCATTGGAAATTAACAAAACATTCCTTTGCATTTACTATCTTTTTTATTAACAATTTTTTTAATGTTTCTTTAATTTATTTTTGAGAGATAGAGAGAGCATGAGCAGGAGAGGGGCAGAAAGAGGGAGACACAGAATCCAAAGCAGGCTCCAGGCTCTGAGCTGTCAACACAGAGCCCGATGCAGGGCTCAAACCCATGAACTGTGAGATCATGACAGTTTCTTCTAGAATATATGAAAAGTGACTAAGAACATAGTGATCAGAGTAAATGTTGCTTTTAAGTGGAACTTGCTTCTCTTCTGTAGAGTGCATATCCATGTCCAAGTATAAAGAACTACAGAATAATTAGTATATACTTTTTAAAGTAAAGACCATAATTTGATAGGCACTGAGTTATTCCATCTTCTGATTGAGTCATTAAAGTTTTGTGGCTCTAAATATTTGAAATCATTTTGGACACCCAAATTTGGAGCACTGCTTTCTGAATTGTAAATAATTTCTGGGAGATTGTTGAGGTGAGAAAAGGGAGTTTATTTGCTTAAAATAATAGAGTTTTAGGAAGGGACTGGCAATATTTCTTTGATACATGAGCACTATTTCATCTGCACATTAAGAGGAAAGCAGTCGACAGGAAAGGCACATACAGCACACACAATCTAATTACAAAAATAAAATCTATTTCTTTCAAACTAATGGGATGAATCATTCTGGAAAATCATTTCTAGAGCTTTTACCTCTGTAAGCTTCTTAAGATTTATCATTTTAAGACTCCCAGGTTTCCTTTTTCTTTTTTTACTAAGCATGTTGGATGGAAATGTGAATGATCTCAGACTGCTTCACTGTCATTGTTCTTGCCCAAGGGAGTCCTAGATTCATTTAATGTATTTGGTTTTGCTTGGTTAGAAGTTGAACAACCAGGCTTGTAAAAATTGTATAGAAAATAGAATGATATGGGGATATTATTGCATTCATTTATTTTTTTTAATTAAAGCTTTATTGAGATGATCTATCTACATAGTATACAATTCAGGGATTGTTAGTCTCTTTGCAGAGCTGTGCAACCATCACCACAGTCAATTTTAGAATATTTTCATCACCCCTAAAGAAACTGTCACTCATTAGCAGTCAATCTCTATTTCCCTCCAACCCTGGGCAACCAATATATTGCATTAACTTTTATTGCATTAACATTTCTCTGTGTGGTTTCTTAAGGATCTTTTGCTACTTTTTTTTTTCCCCTTGCTAAGTGATGCAGCTCCAGATGGGTGAAGTATTGCCAAAAATTAGCCTGCCTTTACTCAAAACTTAACATACTGATTTTGGTGATTTTTTTTATACCAATAAAATATTATATTTTTATTATATTATTATACCAATAAAATATTTCCTTTTGGCCGTTTTTGAGGGAGAACTAGACCTTGCTTATTTGTAGCTTTCTTTAAAAGCTACAGATTAAATTAAGGTCTTCATAAAGTCTTTCCAGGAGATAAATGTTCTAACTAGTGGTAAGTTTGATTACTGCCATTTTGTGTATGTCATTTAATGTAGGGTTAGTGGAGAAATTAGTGACTCCCAAGTGTTTATTGCATACTTACATGCTGAGCACTATGCTAGTGGGTTTGAAGAATGTGAAATAAAGAAGTATGGCAGGTTCTGTCACATAGCTCACAATCTGTCAGGGTACATATGAGATTCATTGCCACGGAGTTAAGTGCTCAGTGGCCTATTATTGGACTTAAGTGCAGTTCAGAAAAAGAAGAGGTCATTACAGACTGGAATAACTGGGGGGAGGGCTCAAGGAGGAGCTGGGACTTAACCAATTGAAGAGGATTTGCAAAAGCAAGGCACCAGAAGGCATTCCAAATAGAACCAGTGGGAAAGGCATAGCAACACATGTGACTTAAGAAATTGCATTTCAAATCTTCTTGAATTTTTACCTAGAGGAGAGGAGAACTTAACAGAATTGGTTTTAAAGAAATTCAGTTCCTGCTGCCGAATTTTATTTTAGGAATATATCTAAACACGAAGCTTAAATTTATTCCACATGCGTAAAAGTGTCCAAGATGAACCTTTATAAACTTTCGGATTAAATTAGGATTTGATTTCTTAAAATAATCTGCTTTACACATGTTTTTCAGTCGCCTGTCCTGGTTAGATGGCTCTGGATTAGGATTCTCACTGGAATACCCCACTATTAGCTTGCATGCGGTGTCCAGGGACCTAAATGCCTATCCACGAGAGCATTTGTATGTTATGGTGAATGCCAAATTTGGAGGTATGTATGGTGTAATTTAATCTTGAGCTTCCTTTGGTAGAATATTACATATATTTAAAAAGCAGTCTTTGATCATAAGGTAATATTCAAACCGTTGACCTATTTTGGATAATAGTTTATTAAGCAAAATTTCAGCTCAGTAAAATAATTTGGACACTGCTTTTTTACTTTCTATATGTTTGCACTTAAAATCATTCAGTTATTGTGGATTTATACTTCTGTTTTTTCCTCTTGCGTTTAACTGTTTATTCCTTCTTTTTGTAAAGGCATTTATATTCGGCATCCTTAGAGGCTTGGATCAGTATACTTTGTGCTTCCACAAGTTTAGTGTAGAAGCTGTGTTTTTTGTTTCATTTTATTACAGAAGTGGTTCTAAGTGGGAGACAGTGTTGTGCCCCCTTCGCCCGCCCCATTAGGCAATAACATGTTGATTTTCATGACTAGAAAGGGGGAGGAGTGCTACTGGCATCTGGGAGTTAGAGGCCAGGGATCCCATAAGGCACAAGACAGCCCCCCACAACCAGGAATTACCCAGTCCAAGTGTTCATAGTGCCAAGGTTGAAAAGCCTTGTGGTACAAGATTCCCAGGTTTTTTGCTGTTGGAAATAATTACAGAGATTAATAAAAATCTAGTGAAGGTGATGAAAGAAGATGTAAGAGAAAAAAATCCATTTGGGGGTTGTGGACAATGGGTTGTAAGAATTCCAAATGAGAAATTAGGCACAAAATTAAAACTTGTGTTTATTTTTGTAAGTGTAACTAAATGAAAAGTTTTATACTATATTGTGTTAGTTTAATTTTATTATTATTTTTTTGTTTATTTTTGAGAGAGAGACAACAGTGACAGTCTGAGTGGGGAAGGTACAGAGAGAGAGAGACACAGAATCTGAAGCAGGCTCCAGGCTCTGAGCTGTCAGCACAGAGCCTGATGCGAGGCTGGAAGTCATGAACCATGAGATCATGACCTGAGCCAAGTGGGACGCTCAACTGACCGAGCCACCCAGGTGTCCCAAGATTTTATTTTTAAGCAATCTCTACACCCACATGGGGCTCAAACTTAAAGCCCCAAGACCAAGAGTCACATGCTGTATGGTCTGAGCCAACCAAGCGCTCCTGACCTAGTTTTTTATTTTATTTTATTTTATTTATTTATTTTTAATTTTTTAATGTTTATTTTTGAGAGAGAGACAGAGCGCGAGCAGGGGAGGGGCAGAGAGAGAGGGAGACACAGAATCCAAAGCAGCTCCAGGCTCTGAGCTGTCAGCACAGAGCCTGACGTGGGGCTTAAACCCACAGACTGTGAGATCATGACCTGAGCAGAAGTCGGATGCTCAAGCCACCCAGGTGCCCCCTGACCTAGTTTTTTAAAGTATGAAATAATTTAAACATTGAAATGTGCTGAGAGTAATTTATTTCATTACTAGCATAAATTCTTAATATTTTTTTCGTAACTACTCTAGTCTTTTAAAGAAATAAAGTAGTATTAGTACTGTTGGAATCCTTTTCATAATTTCCCCATTTTGTTCCCTACTCTGTCTCCTGAGTTAAACATTATCCTAAAGTTGGTGTATGTCTTTCCCTTCTAAGTTTTTAGATTTTTATTAAATATATACAAATGCATAGGCAATGTAATGGTTTTGTTTTTTAAAAATTTTAATTGGTAAGAGGTATTATTTATATATATTCTGCAACTAGTTTTTTCACTCAGTTACATTATTTAATCTACTCATTAAAAAAAATATTTATAGGGGCGCCTGGGTGGCTCAGTCGGTTAAGCGTCCGACTTTAGCTCTGGTCGTGATCTCGCGGTTCATGGGTTTGAGCCCTGCGTCGGGCTCTATACTGACAGCTCAGAGCCTGGAGCCTGTCTTTGGATTCTGTGTCTCCCTCTCTCTCTGACCCTCCCCTGCTCGCGCTATCTCTCTCTGTCTCTCAAAAATAAATAAAAAACATTAAAAAAGTTTTAAAAAATATTTATATACTTATTTGGGGGGGGAAGGGCAGAGAGAGAGGCAGAAAGAGAATCCCAAGCTGTCAGTGCAGAGCTTGATGCAGAGCTCAATCTCATGACTGTGAGATCATGGCTTGAGCAGAAATTGAGAGTTGGTCACTTAACTGATTGAGCCAGGCACCCCTCTATGCATTTTGATACATATAAATATTTGTTCTTTTTAAACTGCTATCCATGTATAAAACATAGTATGACTAGATTACATACATCTGTTTTCTTTCTTTTAATCAACATTTATTTTTTAAATTTTCACTAATACATACAGTACTTGAGTAAACATTATGTACAAACTCCTTGTGTACATAATATATACTTAGATGAGGAATTGCTGGGTAGTAGGATATACCTACCTCCAGAATAGGTGTAACAATTTCTGCTTCTACCAGTAGCATGTTCTAGTTCTCTTTATTGAACATTTGTATTTTTTTTTTCTTGCCTACAGACTTTGGTAATTTATCTGTTGGGTTAGTTAACTTGATGGGCCTTAGTTTTCTCACCTGTAAATTATTAGTGATAAATCACATCAGTGGATTACAAACTGCTACTGAACCCTTTGTTTCATGGTGAAAGGTAAAAGAACCAGATTAACAATAGAACTGTACTTGTCAGAGGCCTGACTGGGTCTCCTCACCCTCACCATGACCCCGAAGGAGGCTTGGAATGCCTAGGGCTCAGTGAAGTACAGTGTGACTAGATCAGAGAGACAATCCACAGTCTTTTTTCTGAAATAACCATGTTCTTACAATTTGAAGTAAAAACTATTGCAGTATTTACATACATCAGTAAACATCCTTTAAGAAATTATTTTAGGCTTCTTTTTTTCCCAAAACAAGTGTACATCATCATTTAAATATTTTATTTATGGGGGTGCCTGGATAGCTCAGTTTTGAGCATCCAGCTTCGACTTAGGTCATGATCTCATGGTTTGTGAATTTGAAATGTGCATTGGACTTGCTGCTGTCAGCACAGAGCCTGCTTCACATCCTCTGTCCCCCTCTCTCTCTGCCCCTCCTCTGCTGGCATTCTCTCAAAAATAAACAAACATTTAAAAAAATTAAAGATATAAAGAAATGTTTATGTATTTTGAGAGAGAGAAAGTGCTTGTGCCTGAGTGGGGGAAGGGGGAGAGAAAGGATCCCAAGCAGGCTCCACATTGAAAGCACAGAACCCTATGTGGGGCTCGATCTCAGGAACAGGCAAAATCAAGAGTCAGACACTTAACTGACTGAGCTACCCAGGCACCCCTAAACATCATTAAAAAAGTTATTTTTACTCCCTTTCTAGAAGAATCAAAAGAATCTGTTGCTGAAGAAGAAGAAGAAGAAGACAGTGATGATGATGTTGAACCTATTGCTGAATTTAGATTTGTCCCTAGTGATAAGTCAGCATGTGAGTTTTCTATAGAATTGATTCTTTTCCCTTTATGCATCAAGCAATCCCCATAGCCCATTTACCTTTACCCTCATTACCTCTGTTCTATTGCCTTTTCTTCATTTTAACATCCGTCATATCATTGAGGACCAGATATCTATTAATATCAAAGATTGTGAATGTAGTGAGAGTATAGGAGACACCATATTATTTGGTGTGTTTTGTGAATGGAGAAATCTGATTATTTTTATTGACATGATGCTGTTGACTTTGAATCTTACCAAATAGAGGGCAAGGTGTCCTGGCAGTTCCAAAGTGGATGATGCCAGGACAGCTGGAAAGAGCCCTGTCAACTGAAAGGGGCTTCACCCTGATAGCAGCAGTCTGACCAGGACTTTGGCTCTTTTTCTTAGAAAATCCAGCCAGGCGTGAAGAGATCTCAACATTATCTTGAAATGAACTCTTATTCTTTTGTGACTTGTCCATTGCCATCAAGCACTTTTCAAGATTGATCTCCTTGGAATTTGGCAGGTTTTGTAAATAGTGTGACTCTGGTACATTTCTTGTCTACTCATTGGATATATTTGCACCGGTGGTTATATTACTAAAATTTTACTGTACACAGGCCAGAAAAGAATGTTTATTACAATTTAATTTCCTTGTTCAGTGGAGGCAATGTTCACTGCAATGTGTGAATGCCAGGCTTTGCATCCAGATCCTGAGGATGAAGATTCAGATGATTACGATGGAGAAGAATATGATGTGGAAGCACATGGTTAGTGAAATGGATTTTTTTAAATGTGTGTGTTTCATTTTAAGCATTTGTTTTTACTAAAGGTATGGGATTATAGTTCTTTATATCTCTATTAAATACCCAGGTTGTGTGGTTATTAATAAAAGTGAATGGCACAATTCATGATGAAGCCAAATTGGAAAAATTGTGGAGTTTCCAAGATATTATTGGGGTCAGAAAACCCCAATCAGATAGAGATAAATGGAAGGGAAGAAAATGGTAGATAGGAAAGTTGGCGGTTGGGAGAGTCTTTTAAGTTGTTGCAGCTGCTCCCAGAGAATAAGCCTTCTCCCTCCACTACCTGAAACCCGTATCACTTACATCTTTCCTTAACAAACTCCTTCAAACAGCTCACTTCCCAAGTCGTTTTTCCCCCTGAACCATACTTCACTTAGAGCATTTCTCTTTGCCTCCCCAGACCAGAATGCATTCGCTAGGCTGGTAGAGTCATATAACTTGAGGTACTTGCCGTTCTTTTCTTTTTCCCACCGCTCTCATGCCACTGATCTGGCTGTCCAAAACCCTTTCCTCCATATGTACCCACTTCCTGGCCTGAGACAAACTTGGTTCTGGAATTCTTCATATATCTAAATACATTCTCATCTTCGCTGAGATTTTTGAATGATTTTATTTTTTTTGATCCTTTTTATATTTGCCAGAATTTCTGGGTTTTTTAAAGAAGCATATATTTTAATCCAGAAGAACTATCAGTACAAATTAATATCAAATTAATTTGCACTCACCTGTAAAATTCGCACCTTGGGATAATATAAGACTCCCTGGCCTTAGGAACACCCTCTGCCTTCTAGTCCCTGGACATTTGATTTTTTTTAAGAATTGCTGTTTACTGACCCATTATCTTTTGGAATAATTTCTCATTGTAGAGGGTAGATACATTTTCTTTGTATCTCTATTTTCTTTTTTTTTTTTTTTAATTTTTTAATGTTTGTTTATTTTGAGGGAGAGAGACATTGAGTGAGCAGAGGAGGGGCAGGGAGAGGGGGAGACACGGAATCCGAAGCCAGCTCCAGGCTCTGAGCTGTCAGCACAGAGCCCGATGCGGGGCTCAAACTCATGAACCATGAGATCATGACCTCAGCTGAAGTCGGACGCTCAACCGACTGAGCCACCCAGGCACCCCTGTATCTCTGTTTTCAACTGATGACCTACATATGTGTATATTAAACAAATATTGAAAAATATTTTCCTGGAAGCCTTTTTAAACTGTACCTATCTTCAGTAAATGCATTATTGATTATCCATTTTTTTCTAATTGTTTTATGATAGTTTAAAAGCATTTTATTTGTTTAGAACAAGGGCAGGGAGACATCCCTACATTTTACACCTATGAAGAAGGATTATCCCATTTAACAGCAGAAGGCCAAGCCACGTTGGAGAGATTAGAAGGAATGCTTTCTCAGTCTGTGAGCAGCCAATATAACATGGCTGGAGTTCGGACAGAAGATTCAATAAGAGATTATGAAGGTGAGTATCCTTTCAGTATGAATAGTCAGATAATCACTTGTGCAACAAGGGAAGTTATAGAAAGATCTATACGTTCTTTTGAAAACTTAAGACAGAGAAATCTCAGAACTGTGCAAATTTTTTTTTTTTTTTTTTAGTTTTTTCCCCCAACTACAGAAAAATAGTCTGTTCACAGTCAAAAACTTTTTAAATGGGCACAGGCAAAGAGAAAATGAAAAATCAAGTGTAATTATAATTGAGAGACATTAGTAGTTTTTCTCTTGTAGATCATTACAGTCATTTGTTTGCTTGTGTGTATATATGTGTGTGCGTGCATATCAATGCTGCTGATTTTTTTTTTATTTTTTTTATGTTTTGTTATTTATTTTTGAGAGACAGAGACAGCATGAGCAGGGGAGGGTCAGAGAGAGGGGGACACACAGAATCTGAAGACAGGCTCCAGGCTCTGAGCTAGCTGTCAGCACAGAGCCCGATGCGGGGCTCAAACCCATGAACCGCGAGATCATGACCTGAGCAGAAGTCGGACGCTTAACCAACTGAGCCACCCAGGCGCCCCCGCTGATTTTATTTTTAAAATGAATTCCTACTTGATTATATGCAAAACTAGGATAGTCACTTGATTTAAAGGGCTGGGCAGCATTTAGTAAACTTGGGTTCTTGTTTTGTGACAAACTCTGGACCTTAAACAACTGGCTTTCAAGTTTGTTTCAGTTGTCTCTACTTTGTAAGCTTCTTTGTAAATACTTCCCCTATTAGACTGGTTTGTCTTTCTGAGTACCTATTTCAGTCAGAATATTGAAGTATTCTTTTGGCACAGCCTTTACTTCTTACTCCTTGCTCTAGTGCAATATTGAGATCCATGGATTTTTCATTTAAATGACTTTCAATAAATAAACATAAAAAAACAAAAACAGGGCACTTGGGTAGCTCAGTCAGTTAAGCATCGAACTTCGGCTCAGTTCACAATCTTGCGGTTTGTGAGTTCGAGCCCCGCATCAGGCTCTGTGATGACCGCTCAGAGCCTGGAGCTTGCTTTGGATTCTGTGTCTCCCTCTCTCTGTTCCTCCCCACCTTACACTGTGTGTCTCTCTCTCTTTCTCAAAAATAAACATTAAAAAAATAAAATAATATAAAGGACTTTCATATTTCCTTACTGTTATCCTTTAATTCTAGGCCCTTGTCCTCTCACACTGGATTTACAATAGTAAATCTTTTGCCCCAGTCATCCCTGCCTCCAGTTCACTGTGCCATATTTATCTTCTGAGTACACTCTGTGGTCACTTCTATATAGGGGTGTCCCCTCAGTGATTGCCTGATACTCATCGTATAAAATTCTAACTCTGAAGAGATAGCTTTGCCTTTGCCCTAAATATCTCCAGTGTTGTTCCTACTACTCTCAGTAGAACATTCAGCTACCACTCTTATATGCCAGACCCTGATTTAAGCTCATTACATATATTCACTCATTTAATCCTTCCAAGAACGCCACTGTGATCCCTATTTTATAGGTGAAGAAACTGAAGCACAGAAAGATCATATAACTTGCTCAAGGTCAAATAGCTAATAGGCGGTGAGAGTTATAAATGAGCTAATATGTGAAAAGAATATACCAGTCCCTGTTATAAGCATTTCTTGCATCTTACATGTATTTTATATATACTAGTATTTTATGTTGCTGTAGAGTCTTACCACTTCTAATTTTTAGTTTTGCTAAGTTTTAGCATAGTTTTTCTTTTATTGGTACATGTAAGTTTCTGTCATAATGTTGTGATCAGTATCCTCATGCACAGAACTTGTTGACTTGGGGGGATATTTTAATTTGGAAAAGTTTAGGCTTTGGGTCACAGTGTTATTCCTTGTGTATTCTCTCCATTTTAAGTTCTAGTCGGTGAGCCTCTAACATAGGCTGTAGGGTGAGATGGCTCAGATGATTTCTAGTGCTTCACCAAACACTTAGCCTAAAGAATTCAAGATCTTCTTTTTTCTTCTTTTAAAATAGGCTTAATGCCTAGCATGGAGCCCAACGTGGGGCTTGAACTCACAACCCTGAGATCGAGATCTGAGCTGAGATCAAGAGTTGGACATTTAACTGACTAAGACACCCAGGTGCCCCAAGATATTAATTTTTTTTTTTTTATTACAGTGATTGATGGGAGGCTGTCCCTTGGACATTGAAAAGGTTTTCATCCTGAAGGTTTTTTTTTAAATTGTAAAGTTCCTTATTTAATGCTTTATAGCAAATGATTTTAAGATCACAAACACTTTTTGCTAAAATGAGATTTTGGCCTTTGTTCCTAAGCCTTATTAGCATATTGAGAGTTGCCTATATATAAAACTTCTTCAGCCTATACAGTTCCCCATCTTCTAAAGTCCTAAGTAGC
The DNA here is from genome assembly GCA_028646485.1 of Cryptoprocta ferox. Lineage (NCBI taxonomy): Eukaryota > Metazoa > Chordata > Mammalia > Carnivora > Eupleridae > Cryptoprocta > Cryptoprocta ferox. The sequence goes on along the minus strand of CM053575.1, from coordinate 56,437,052 downwards.
CATGTCACTCTTTTTGCCATTTATTTGTTTATTTAGTTTGACCTGTGCATTTCTTTTTTTTTAATTTGATTTGTTTTAAAATTTTTTTGATAAAAATTATATCTATTTCAGGTATACCACAGGATTTTATTAAAAGTTTTTTTTGTTTGTTTGTTTGTTTATTTATTTTTGAGAGAGAGTGCGTGGGGAAGTGGCAGAGAGAGAATCCCAAGCAGGCTCCATGCCATGGGTGTGGAGCGTGATGCGGGGCTTGAACCCATGAACCATGAGATCATGACCTGCCATGCCAAAGTCGGACGCTTAACTAACTGAGCCATCCAGCCCCATAGATGTTTTGATATACATAGTGAAATAATTCCTATAGTTAAGCTGATTAAAATATCCATCTCCTCACATAGTTACCCATTTTTTGTGGTGAGAACACCGGAAATCTCCTGTCTTGGTAAATTTCAATCTTTTTGCCATTTACATACACCTTACCTACTTGTGGCATTTCAGTGCTTCATGTGCTTATTCATGTAAGAAGTGTTTATTGAGCTACTATGCCAAATACAGAGAATTACAGCAGTGTTCAAGAGAGATGAGATTATTGTCTTGATATCAGTGGCATTCTTCTGTTGAGAAAAATAAGTTAACTAATTAGGCAGTTATAGTACATTGTGATATAGCATTGAGTTATCGGGGAAGCTTGAGAAGCTGTGGAATCAGAGGCTGGACTCTTCACCCAGTCTGGATAGAGAGGGAAGCTTCATGGAGTAAGTGACATCTAAGCCAAGCTCTAAAAGAGGAATAAAAGTGACTTGGGTGAGGGGCGCCTGGGTGACTCAGTCGGTTAAGCATCCAACTTCGGCTCAGGTCATGATCTTGTGGCTTATGAGTTTGAGCCCCACATCCATCTCTGTGCTGTCAGCTTGGAGCCTGGAGCCTGCTTCAGATTCGTGTTTCTCTCTCTGCCTCTTCCCTGCTTGTTCTCTTTTTGTCTCTCAAAAATAAATAAACATTAAAAAATTAAAAAATAAAACAAAAGTACTTGGGTGAAGGGGAATTGCATACAGGTTGGGGCCAGGCGCCCCAAGAGAAACTTTTCCAGGTGGAGAGATGATGAGTTAATTTTAGATACATATTACATTTGTATGCCCCACTGCATGTCCAAGTGCCAAGGGACTCAGGCAGAAGCCAGTTTGTTGTGGGCTAAAGATTTAGGGGGTGAATGGGAGGTGAGGAAGTAGAGAAAGCAGCTATAAACAACTCTTTCCGGGGGGGGGGTTCCCTCTTCCCCCCCCCCACACTTTTTTCTCTGTGAAGTGAGAAAAATAGATAAGCAAGAACCTCCCTCTATTTACTTTGTCTTTTCTCAAAATTATGTCATAAGCTTTGTGAGGATAGGACTTTTATACTTTTAATAAGTCACACAGTAAATACCCAGCACAGTTCTGTGAAGAGTGAACAATTGGTGCTCACTTCATTCAGGAGTTCTTAACCTAGTGTTCTTTCAGTGTTGATGTTGAGAATTTACAAAGTAAATGTTAAATGTTCAGGTGGCATTTTTTTTTTTGTCTTGGTTTGTTCCTTGTTACTTTTTCAGAAGAGAAAGAAATAGCAGTTGTTACCAACAGAGGGCACTAGCTTCCTTCTGCTGATGTATAGGTTGCACCTTTACCTATCTGAAGAGCTCAGTAGACTATTGCTCAGCAGTTGATTTTTTTCTTCAGATGGGATGGAGGTAGATACTACACCAACGGTTGCTGGACAGTTTGAGGATGCAGATGTTGATCACTGAAAATGATTTATGCTGCTGTGGGGTAAGTAGTTTATTTTTTCCCTTGTCGCTGAACTTGAAAATCATGGACATAATTTTTTATTTACCTAATTCAGGAGAACTCTATAAAATTAGCAGTTTGGATAAGTGTTAGTTACCCATTTCTGAAATTATTGAGACTTCAGTGGTTTTTTCCCCTAAGAAATCAAGGTCTGCAAACAGCGATGTTCAGGTTTACATTTACTGAGTACTTACCACATGTTAAGCATAAGCACTGTGCTAGACAGTGGGTAGTGCTAGGCACTGAGGCATGGAAGAGTAACTCACCCATCTTCAGTGAACTTGGGAGGAGGACATTAGCCCATTATTCAGAAATCAGGAGCTCCCTGGTTGGCTCCCTGGTGGGAACAGCAGAGCCCAAGATCATGTCCTGCTGTGCTCTTCAGTCACCTTTCTCACTTGTGGTGTTTGAAACTGTAACATGTTCATCAGAAAACACAAAGCAAAGATTTGCTATAACTCACTGCTATTCAGTTTAGGGCAGAAGTAGAAGTAATTCCAAACTGCAATTAAGCCTTTAATCATAATCTTATATCGGCCTCTCTCCTTCTGAAAATAATGGAGGACCAAGGTCCTGGGCACCTTAGTGTTCAGAACTGATTTGCCAAACTAAGTCCATGTACAGTTGTCCCAAAGCTATCATAATTTCCCAAGTTGCTACATACCTGTTTTTCTTCTTTTCTTTTCGTTTTACTTAAAAGCAAGAGAGAGAAAGAGCGTGGGGGAGAGGAGCAGAGGGAGAGAGAGAATCCTAGGCAGGCTCCCTGCTCAGTGCAGAGCCCGATGCAGGGCTCAGTCCCATGAGCCTGAGATCATGACCTGAGCTGAAATCAAGAGCTGAACGCTTAATTGATTGAGCCATCCAGGTGCCCCCATACCTGCTTTTCCTGACTGACAGTCAGGAAGAGCTCACAGCCAGTTTTCTCTGACATGTTCTCCAGCGCTTTGCCTAAAATTTGACTTTGCTGCATGTTACTCTGAGAAATAAATTGTCCTTTGCCAGCTTGAGTATCTCAGCTGTGTATTGGATAGTAGCTGAAGGTCATGTAGTTAGTTCATATGATATAGAGCTCTAAGACTAGTAATCCTAATAGGCCTTCCTTTAAGCTGTAAGATTTTTATATTGTTAAAATTGTTGTCTCTCTTCCCCCTCTACAATGTCCTTCTACTTCTGACCTGATAGCATTTTTTTTTAATTTTTTTAAAATGTTTATTTATTATTGAGAGACAGAGACAGAGCATGAACATGGGAGGGGCAAAGAGAGAGGGAGACACAGACTCCAAAGCAGGCTCCAGGCTCCGAGCTGTCAGCACAAAGCCCAACGCAGGGCTCAAACTCACAAATCGCAAGAACATGACCTGAGCTGAAGTTGGATGCTTAACTGACTGAGCCACCCAGGTGCCCCCCGATAGTATTTTCTTGAATGCTGTCTGTCTTTGAGATGTTACTTTGCCCAGGTCCTTTATTTTCTTAAAGCATATAGTAATAATGTGGCAAGATTTATATATTTTGGCTTGACTTTTAAACTATTGTGAGTCATCCAGTTGGGTTGTAAGATCGCTCCTTTTTCCATGTTCTGCTTACCTTCCAAATTACTGCCATTGTGAACATATCTTCTTATACTAACCATGAAAAATGGTAATGAATCTCTGCTTTCCTCTCAGGTGCTGCCAGTGGAACTATCATAAAATAATGTCTTAGAAGTTCTGTGATTTATATCTCTTCCTTTAAATACTTAATTTTTATTTCCACAGCATTTATTTCTCTTCATTAGTAGCTATATAGTCTAAAACCAGCATTGTCTCCTCTGCAGTTAGCTAAAATTGTGTGTTCGTATTGCTGCAGCTCTGTTAACTTTAATTTTCAGATCTCACAATTCCAGATATCACTACTTCACTGTTATACTGTATGGGAAATCTTTTGGTGCCCACTTAAGTCTCCTTCCCTCCTCACTTTCCTACTTATCATGTTCTTTATAGCATGTTGACTTTTTCAGTTCAGTAATGCTTAACTTAGTTACTTTTATTGAAACTGGAAAACATTTTTTGATCTTCTGGCTTTCACATCTTTCTTCCTGAAAAATAGACTATTCAGAGAATACCAGCCACTCTATTAATAAGGATTATGAGAAACTCATTTGTTATGTCACTCATGGTTACACAAATGAGATGTTACTGCAGTTCATTGATGAGAATTCTTAGGATTCTTTGTAATGTAATTTTATGGTGAAATAACCATAAAATAGCCACAGACTTTCTAATGAGCTGATGATTTGTTTTCTATTCATTTTATGCTACAGCTGGAGTGGAGAGATAATTTATTCATAAAGTTTATACAAGTTCTTCACTGGATAATTGACCTGAATTCCAAACAATGTCTGTAAATTTTTAATCATTTGAAATTAAGGAGTGGAGAAGGAATAATTAGAGTGTTTATACAACCATTAAAAATTGCAAGATAATGGAACGAGGACCTCTCAGTGCCTGAGATGGAACGAAGGGGAAGTGGTAGAATCACAGCTCTACCACATGCCGGCTTCCGTGCCTTTGGACAAGGCATATAACTTCTCTTATCCTTAGTTTCCTCATCTGAAAACGGGGTTGATAAACTAGCGGGATTGTTGCAAAGACTAAGATACAGTAGATCTAAGTTCTCTGGCACTCTTGACTAGGCATTCAATAAATAACAGCTATTACTATTATTATAAACACTGTAAATCTTTTGTTTTTCAGATTCTGCTCATAACTGTAGGAAAGAACTTGGTGCCTCTTCTACTATGGAGTGGGTGTTGATGAAAGTCTTTTTCCTTCTCCAAAACTTACCTGAACCAGTTCTTTTTTGAGACAGACTATACTGAGACAAAGAGTTGTCACCAGCAGAAGAGACTATGACCTTTATTAACAAAGGTGAATTAACTTAACCAAGAGGGTATTTGTAGTTTATCATCTACGCCAAAACTTTCTGTGTGCAGGCACCCTCTGAATAGGCCTATAGTTCCTGCCTTCGTTATATGCATCTTCTGTAACCTGGAAGGCCTACAAAGGTGGACTGTCTGAGAAGGAGGAAGGCTGAGTCTAAGATACATACTTTTAGAGCTTAACGATCCCCTTACCCTTTATAAAGAAAGACAAAGGGATCTCAGATCCTGGCCTCTGCTCATTCTCCCCTGGGGTAAGGTCTTTTGACTAATTTGGGGCCTAGATCAATTCATTCGGGCACCTTTAGGGAGCCTCTTGGGAAATATTCTAGCCACAGATATCTACTGCTACTAACAAATGCTTCTGACTAGCTCTTACTTCTTTTCACCACGTTTCACCAGTCTCTTTTGTTATAATCTGTTAGGTTACATTCTCTAATTTCTAATGTTTTAGGTCAGTTTCCATAACAACAAGTGAAATTGGAATGAAGTCCTCAGAGTACTTTAGAGGATAATTGTTTTGTCTTTAACAAATAAATAAATAAATAAATCTAGGTTTTCTATATTATTGTGCTCTCATTCTTGACTAAAACCATTAATGAGAAAAATGTTTTATTTAAGACTGGTAAAAAACAAGAGTCTTAAGAGTTGGTCTTATTTTTGTTTGACTTTTATTGAGAATATGAACATGAAATGAGTAAGAACATGTAAAGTTAGAGTTTCTGGCAAATATTTAGTAGTACAAAAAGATTGAATGCATTTCAAGGGATTTCTGCTTCTTGCTCTTGGATCAGGAGTAATTTCTTATACTTATCAGCTCTCAATTTTTAGTTTTCACAGACACCAAGGTATTTATGTGGCTGATTTATAATTACAGGTGTACACTTGGGACTTTCTATACCCTTATGTCACTTTTAAAATATGGTTAGAAAAGCTATGCAGAATCACTTGGCTAATTAGGGACTAAACTTAATCTATGACCACTAAGTCTGGTGTTCTTGTTAGCAGTTTCAGTTGGTTTCTGTCATCCTGCATGGTAGATTGGAAAAAAGCTGATTTTCTTTTTTTCTGACCAGACTCTCAGAAATACCGAATTTGCTACAGTGGGCAAGTAAAAGGGCCACTTGGAAATGGAAACTGAGCCTGACTAAGGCATTCTCTGTACCAGACACTGTCTTGGGTTCTTTATATACATTATGCATACAATCTGACTACCTTATGAGGTACAGGTGCTTTTATTATCCCATTTTAGAAATGAGGAAGCTAAAGAGAGGTAAAATAGGTAAAGTCATATAGGTAGTGAGCCATGATTTTTTTTTTTTAAATTTAGTTTTAGAGAGAGACTGCCTGAATAGAGAAGAAGGACAGAGGGAAAGAGAGATAGAAAATCTTAAGCAGCCTCCATGCTTAGCGCAGGGCCCAATGTGGGGCTTGAACCCATGACCACAAGATCATGACCTGATCCAAAATCAGGAGTTGGATGCTTAACTGACTGAGGCACCCAAGTGCCATGTGAGCCGTGTTTTTTAACCCTATGCTCCAGAACACCATAGAACCTTCCCATCTGCCAGCAGTTGAAAGGAAGCAAGTTCTCTCTTCACTGCAGGATTTTAAATGTTAAAATTTCAATGGACAGCACGGGAAGTTCCCAGACTTCTCTGCTGTCAATCTCAACAGCACTCATAATTCTATGCGAGACATTTATCTCTTCTTTAGTAAACAGGGTATTCTCATGGACTTATCTTAGAAATTCTATTTGAGTCCTTTTTTGAAGTCATACAGACATGTAATCATGACTTTCAGTGAAGCAATAAAGTGCTCTATCAACAAGATGTCAAGGAGATTTTGTGCACTGTTTCCTGTAGGCACTGCTGTGGTCAGCTTGACATTGTAGGTAATCAAGTCATGTAAGATGTAGAAGACCAATCATCTAGTTCTGGGTTGGCAGACAAGGTACTTAAACCTCTCTGGACCTATTTCCTCATCTGTAAAATGAGGGGATTAGATTAAGTGACTTTCAGAGATTCAGCTGTAATAACATCTATAATAGTCAGTTGCACCTATAGCTTTGAGAAAAATAGGTGAAAAAAAAAGATCAGGTCAAACTTAAAAATGAAATTCATAATCAGCAAACCATTTCTTGATTCTATTTGAACTTAATTTCAGTGTTACTGGAATTGTTTGCTTCCTATTTCTTGATGGAGAGGTTATTTAAAGAAAAGCCATGGACATTTTCCCCCATAATGTGAATCATCCAGAATACTCACTAGTATTTGTAGTCATCTGTTCTAAATTTTATCATTTAAAAAATGTATTTATAGGGGTGTCTGGCTGGCTCAGTTGGTAGAGTATGTGACTCTTGATCTTGGAGTTGTAGGTTTGCCCCATGTTGATATAGAGATTAATTTTTTAAAAATCTTAAAAAAGACAAAATTAAAAAACTAAAAATGTATTCGTTAAAGTGATCCCAGGGGTTTTTCTCTTCCCACAGATCAGTTTGTCAGATATTGATACTTTTCAAATAAACTTACTTTCTTATTTATGTTTTTAGAGTTTATTTTTAATTTTTATTTTTTTTTTAAATTTTTTAACATTTATTTATTTTTGAGAGACAGGGAGAGACAGATCACGAGCAGGGGAGGGGCAGAGAGAGAGGGACACACAGAATCAGAAGTAGGCTCCAGGCTCTGAGCTGTCAGCACAGAGCCCTACGCGGGGCTCGAACCCACGAACTGTGGGATCATGACCTGAGCCAAAGTTGGACGCTCAACCGACTAAGCCACCCAGGTGCCCCAGAGTTTGTTTATTTTTGAGAGACAGCATGCACATGAGTGAGCAGAGAGGAGGGCAGAGGATCTGAAGCAGGCTCTGTGCTGACAGCAGACAGCCTGATGGAGGGCTTGAACTCAGGAACCACAAGATCATGACCTGAGCCAAAGTTGGATGCTTAACTGACTAAGCCACCCAGGAGCCCCCAGATAAGCTTGTTTAGTCTTTGTACATTATATATTTTGAGATCTTGTTAGGGTCTCTGTCAGTATTAGTAAAGATGAGAGATTATGCTCAGATGATCATGGTTATATAGCCCTTTACTTTTAGAAGAAGACAAGGGTCTTTAAGAAAAACAATTAACTTGGGGCACCTGGGTGGCTCATTCGGTTAAGCGTCGGATTTCAGCTCAGGTCATGATCCTACGGTTTGTGGGTTTGAGCCCAACATTGGGCTCTGTGCTGACAGCTCAGAGCCTGGAGCCTGCTTCAGATTCTGTCTTCCTCTCTCTGCCCCCACCCCCCGACTCGTGCCCTCTGTCTCTCAAAAATAAACATTTTAAAAAAGGAACAATTACTCATTGTTCAGAGAGATACTGGATTTTTTAGATAGAATTTTTATTTAGCTGCAAGGTTTTAGATAGTATCCTTACTATAAAGCTAAGTCTCATGCTACTCCTGTTTTAAAAGTGTTTCTAGAATGGATGAGTCTCTATCTGGTACCCATCCTCTTTGGCTAGTATGTAGTATTGTCTTCTGAGTCATCACAGTGTCCTGGTTGCCAGGGACAGAAAACAAGAGTCTCACGCCCCTTCAGCTTCTATAGTGGGAGGGTGCTTCCTTTATCCAGGTATTTACAGTGGTGGATACCACTATTCTACCCCAAATAGAAAGGATAGTCAGATGCTGGCTTGCGAAAAACTTATAGCTGTCTGCTCCAACCCTACATCTTAAAAACCAAAAATAAATTGAGATTGTATATAATAAAAGATTTTTTTTATAAAAACTGAAGGGCACACTGTCAAAATTGAAAATGCAAATATTATTTGACCCTGAAACTCCATTTAAAGGAATTTATTCTATAAATAAATTTGCACATTAGGAAAAGTCATATGTAAAGATAATAATTCCAACTCTACTTGTTTTGATTCTTAATTTTTTTAAGTTTATTTAGAGAGAGGAAGAGTGAGCATGAGTGGGGGAGGGGCAGAGAGAGACCCCCAAGCAGGCTCCATGCTGCCAGCGCAGAGCTCAATGTGGGGTTTGAACTCATGAAACCGTGAGAACATGACCTGAACCAAAACTAAGAGTCGGATGCTTAGTCAACTGACCCACCTAGGTGCCCCCATTGCAACTTTATTTGTAAAAGCAAAAGACCAAGGACAACATAATGTCCATAATTAGGCCTGGATCAGTTATTCACAGTACATCTGTATAACGGAAAACCATATTCCTTAAAAAGAATTAAGTAGACCCTTATGTATCAATATTAAATAAGGTCCAAGATACAATAAATGAGAAAAAAAAATTAAGATATTTATATAAAAGAGAAAGGGCTGGAGGTTACAATGGAGATTATATGTATCATGTACTTAGGTATACATAAAGTATCCCTGGGATAGGTGGGGGGCTGAAGTCTTTAACCATTTCTAGGTACAATTGCATCTCCCCAAAAACATGATGGAGTCCTAACCCCCATTATGTTAGAAGTGACCTTATTCAGAGTTAGGTCTTTACACAGGTAGTCGAGTTAAAGTGAAGTCATTAGGATGGGCCCTAATCCTGTATAACTGGTGTCCTTATCAGAAGGGAGAATTTGGACACAGACATGGACAGGGGGAGGCCATGTGTAGAGGATTGTAGTGATGCATCTACAAGCCAAGGAACACCTAAGGCTACCAGAAACTAGGAGAGAGGCCTGGAACAGATCCTTCCCTATTGCATTTAGAGGGAGCATGGCCCTAGTGACACATTAATCTTGGACTTCTGGCCTCCAAAATTATGAGACAAAATTTTCTATTGTTCTAAGCAACTCAGTTTGTGGAACTTTGTTATGGTCTTACTAGAAAACTAACACATCCCCCATGGTCATATTTTTTTTACCTGAGGAATAGCAAGCTGGCTCTATGTAAATCAGTTTAGAGTTTCAAAGAATTAAAAATTTATAATTATCATTCGTTGTTTAAATGAACAACTCTGCAGCTAAAGCAGGTAAAGGAAAAGTTGGTTATCACTACCTAATTTTATGAATAACCTGTGTTCTGAAATATGTTTGGCCTGTTAAAAGGTTGATGTAACATACCAAATATTCACACGCAGCTAAGAAATAAAATTACACAAGTGACAGTTGAAGATCTGTTTGTATTTCCCTGATCTCCCTTCCTCTCCTCCTCTTCAGAAGTAACCACTGTCCTGAATTTGGCATTTATTGTAAGTATGTATGTTTCCATTTTTGCTCCACATGTGTGTAGCATCTAAACACTGTGTGGTATTGGGTTGCATGTTTTTAAATGTCCATTATTTGAATCCTTGCGCTGCTTTTCCTACTTACCACATTAAAAGTTTTATCCAGGTTGATGGGCAGCTCTATAGCACAGTGCACCCATTTCCTTGATGGGCATTTAAAGTTCCAGTTATTCATGAAAGCAGTGCTGCAGCAAAAATCCTTGTGCATGTCTTATGCACACGTGTGCATTTCTCTGTTGACGTACCTTTCCGACTTTCCAATTTGCCTACAATAATGCGTTTCCCACCAGACCCACAAACATTGATTTCTACTAATCCCAGAAACAGAAATTTCATTAAAAACAGCTCCTAACTTTGTTAGATGTTGCTAAACTGTTTTCTAAAACAGTTGTGGCAATTTACACTGCCACGTTAGGGAATAAAATGTATGGATTATAGCCTCACCAGCTTTTAATATATCCAGACTTCATTTTCTGCCAGTATCATGAATTTGAAAGTAATGTTTCATCGTGCTTGTAGGTCCCATGTTCCTGATTACTAGTGAGGCTGAACACCTTCCTGTTTTGTACATTGGACTTTTCACACTTTCTGCCCAATTTTTAAGTGTTTTTTTCTTACTGATCTGTTCTTTATATATTCTAGATTTAAATCTAATCTATCATGTCTTTTCATTTTGTTTACTATGTCTTTTAAAAGTCAGGAGTTGTGGAATCTTACATGCTTTTGCAAGGAAAATGATTTATTATGTAGGATATATAGTATAGTTGTTCTAGCTCTAGCATTCATTCTAGTACAGTTCTGCTACAGTGTATTTTTAAATAACTAGTTCACAGATAATTGCTAAATAGGGCAGTGATGTCAGTGGTCAAACTGACTTTATATGTAATATTTCCTAAAACATTGATGTTTTGCACCCCAAGTTACCTATAATTTTGTAAGTTAATTACAGGAAGACATGCATTTAGGTCTAAAATAGGAAGCAGCAGTATGATTTGATCAATAGGATCACTCAAGCATTAGAAATAGGAAGTTATTGGAGCACCTGGCTGGCCTAGTCAGTAGAGCGTGCAACTCTTGATCTCAGGATTTGGGTTTGAGCCTCATGTTGGGTGTAGAGATTTCTTTAAAAAATTAAAATCTTAAAAAAACAGGAACTTACTGCAGTAACCTGGGCAAAAGTAAGTAAATGGAGGCTTGTACTAAACTGTGCTAGTAGGCCATAATCCAAACTATGAAAGCCTATTTACCCTACAGAAGCACAGGGACACAAGAGGACATGCATGAGAAGCATTGCTTTAGGGATGTCTGGGTGGCCCAGCCTGTTGACAGTCCAATTCTTGATTTCGTTCGGCTCAAGTCATGATCTCACAGTTTGTGATTTCGAGCCCTGCATCAGGCTGTGTGCTGATGGTATGGAGCCTGTTTGGGATTCTCTCTCTCCTCCTTTCTCTCCCCTTACCCCATTTGTGCTCTGTCTCTCTCTCTCAAAATAAATGAACTTAAAAAATAGAATGGAGGGGCACCTGGGTGGCTCAGTCAGTTTAGTGTCCGACTCTTGATCTCAGCTCAGGTCATGATCTCACAGTTTGTCAGTTCGAGCCCCATGCAGGGCTCTGTGCTGACAGTGTGGAGCCTGCTTGGGATTCTCTCTCTCCCTCTCTCTGCCCCTCCTCTGCTTGTGTGTGCGTGTTCTCTCTAAGTAAATAAACATTAAAAAATAGAATGGATATACTATGCAATTTGGTCTTTTTAAATGTTTAATTAATTATTTTGAGAGAAACAGAGCACAAGCAGGGGATGGACAGAGAGAGAGGGAGAGAGAATCCCAAGCAGGCTCTGTGCTAACAGCATAGACTGAGTCACCCAGGCACTCTATGCAGTTTGAATTAGCTAAAGCTGTGTGTATCAACTTGAATTATCAGACAACTAAGTAGAGATACCGAATATACAGATGGATAGGAGTTGAGTTCAGGAGAGATGTGCAAGCTGAAGATATAAATTTGGCATTCATTAGGATAGAGTTGCTATAAAGCTACAAGACTGGGGGTGCCTGGGTGGCTCAGTTGGTTAAGCATCCAACCCTTGATTTCGGCTCAGGTCATGATCTCATGGTTCATGGGTTTGAGCCTGCACCAGGCTCCTCACTGACAATATGGAGTCTTCTTGGGATTCTTTGTCTCTCTCTCTCACTCTGCCCCTTCCCTGCTCGCGTGCTCGCTCTTTCTCAAGATAAAGAAACTTAAAAAAAAATTTTTTTTTAATCGTTTATTTAAAAAAAAAAAAAAGCTACAAGACTGAATGGAATTACCAAGACAGGAAGTATAAATAGAAAAGAGCTCAGAGGACTAACTCCTGGGAAACCGTCATTTAGTTTGGGGAGAGGAGGAACTAACAGAAGAAATTGAGAAGGCAGGGATTTTCTGGAAAGGAAGTACTGTGAGGAGGATACAATCAGTTGTATCAAATGCTGTGGTAGGTGATAAGGATGAGAACTTGCTTTAACAACATGGAAGTCATTGATGGCCTTGGAGCTGAAGTGTGGTGGAGCTGAAGCCCTTACTAGAATGCCTTCCTGCACATCTGGCCTACCCAACTTCTTGTGCCCGCATGTGCTTACCTGTTCTCCTGCTACCATAAATGATCTAGCTTTGCCTCTAGCTGAGACCAACCACAGAGTTGTGCACTTGATTCTGTCTTTACTAACCTAGTAAAAAGTATGGACCTGGGAAATCTCCCCTGCCTCTCCTGCATCATCAGATACTTTCTCTCTGCTGCATCATTCCCCTCAGAATATACACTTGCCAAGATCTTTCCCATCTTAAAAGAAAGATTCTTTCTTGACCTAATTTCCTCCTCGAACTACCGCCCACATTTTCTTCCCTTTACAGCAAACCTCTGAAGGAAATGTCCTACTGCTGTATCTTTTTTTTCCCCCCTAGTTCATGTTCAGGTGCAGGCAAGGGATAAGCAGACAGCTGGATTTAATCGAATTGTGATTAAGCCATGTGAATATAATGAGACGAAAGAACAAGGGAGTTAAGATTCTCTGCAAGTGTGTAATTTAAGCTGTTTAAGGAGAAGGGCGTACGTGAAGGGGGTGAGAGACGTGAAAAGGTGGTGCTGTCAGTGGACATAGGTTCTCTATCGAGGTCAAAGGATCATTGTGGATAGGGTGCCAGCCAGAGTGAAGGAGGGGTTAGAGGTTTGAGATCCTACCAGAATGAGTACTGGTAATGACAAGCTGAAGTTTATGAACACAGTTGTAGCTGAGGTAGAACAGAGGGGAAAAAATCATTGAAAAGCCTTTCAGGTCCAGCCAATGAACTGAGAGGCCAAGACCCTGGAAGGGTCATCTTTGTGGGTGTTGAAATCCCCAAGAGCTAGAATTGGAATGGCGGTAGAGAGGGTGAGAGTGAGACAGGAACTAGGTTCTTAAAGGAAGGGGGGCGGGTGGGTTGAGGGCACTCTAGGGCAGATGACTGCACAAAGAAGTACCCAGGTGGCAGATGGCACGGCCCGATGACAGGTTTTTAAGGGAGGGAGCAGAGGAAAATAGATGGGATGCAGCAGTGAGGAGAGAGGATCCTGTTTTCCCCGCCAGACCCCGTGGTGTCAGGTGGTGTAGAGGAAACAGCTACTATTTGAGAGGGCCGCAGGGGAACCAGTGTCATCTACAGTCTCAGACTCAAAGTCTGACAAGTTTAGAGGCCTGGTGTTTTCACAAATTAATACTCCTTTGTTTGAAACCAGAGTCTCATGAAACAGTAACTGAAACACAGCTTCATCTTTGGAAGACCTAGGGAGTGGCAGAGGGATCATATTAAAGGGAACAACCTTTATTTTGTGTTGCCATTATAGGACTCAGGCCTACTATTGCCAGATTATTTGGGTTTTTTTGAGCAGCCAGAACTGGGGTTTTGTGTGAACAGGACTACAATACTAGCTTTTTATTTATTTTAAAATATCGTGCAGACCAAATAAAACTGTAGTTAGCCATTGTAACAGTTTCATGAATTCTGCTTTTTTTTTTTTTTTGAGAGAGAGACACAGCAAGCAGAAGAGGGACAGAGAGAGAGAGAGAGAGAGAGACAGACAGACAGACAGACAGAATCTGAAGCAGCCTCCAGGCTCTGAGCTGGTCAGCACAGAGCCCAACGTGGGGCTTGAACTCATGAGCCATGAGATCACCACCTGAGCTGAAGTCAGCCGCTCAACCCACTGAGCCACCCAGGCGTCCCATGAATTCTGCTTTTTAAAAGAGAAACTACTGTGGTGTTTTTAAGTTTTGAGTCAAAGTCCATGATCCTGAAACTGGCTGCCTTCCTGGGTAGCCTGAGCCGTTCAGTCCTGTCTGCAGGTGTAAAGAGAGTGACTATCTACAAGCTGATCACGAAGCAGCACTTATATTACCTGGCAATTTATCAGTTGCTTAATTATTACTCAAACAGATCTGATCTCACCCCATATTTTTTTACTTTCAATTCTAACCCTGATAATGGAATTTCCTTTGAAGAGAAATGCACTTAACCTTATTTATGGCCTGAGCTTTTAATGAAAAGGAGACCTCATACAATAAAAGAAAGCTTCTAATGGAAGAAAACTTACAAGCTCTTTAAGCCTAACAAAACAAAACAAGCTAGTTAATTCTTAAATAAATTTTAAAGATTTTAAAGATTATAATAAAATTTTAAAGATTATAAATCCTTTAATGTTGCTTCAAAATCTTCAATTTTACTTTAAGTCATAATGATGACTGAGAAGATTTTTTGTGTTGAAAGAGAAGTCTTTTTGACCTCAGTTGGGGCAAGAAACCCCTCAGGACTTAGTTTCCTTATCTGTAAAATGGAGATTAAAAATACATGCCCTACCTACTACATAAGGTAGCTGTTAGGATCAAATAAGAATGTGAAAAGCTTACCTCTTGCCTTTTATGAGGGCTTTGTTTTATTCTATTAAAGAATAACAACTTGCCTAAAGCTAGTGAGATTGTTTAGAGAAAATATTTTAGATTAGAATATATTTAAAATGTAGCAAACCCCTAGAGTACGAGTGGATATATAATCTGCTTCCAAAAGCAACTTTCCTATTGATAGGTGACACTGTTGATGGTATCACTGTGTGAGGTAGTGGCTGAAAAGTATCCTCTCTGGGTCTGTAAGCATGACTGGTCATACTTTGGTTAAAAATCCTGTTCACTCAGGTGATACACTTTCTTTGGTGCTACCATCACTTCCCTTCCCTTCTCCCTCTCTGCTCTTTTTTTTCTCTTTTTTTTAATTTTTATTGTTTTTTTATTTATTTTTGAGAGACAGAGACAGCGCAAGCAGGGGAGGGTCAGAGAGAGAGGGAGATTCAGAATCCGAACGCAGGCTCCAGGCTCTGAGCTGTCAGCACAGAACCCGATGGGGGCTCGAACCCACAAACCGCGAGATCATGACTTGAGCTGAAGTCAGACGCTTAACCTACTGAGCCACCCAGGCGCTCCTGCTCTTTTTTTCATCAAAATTAATAATTATCACTTGAGATTTATATTTAATGTAATGAGTCTTTTCTAGCAGCATTTAATACACACTCAAAAGAACAAGTCTTAACTGAGAAACACAGGATACCTCCTTTTCACAGTAATTTTTTCTTTAAGTTCCAGTGATGAAAACTACAAGGCAGCCTCCTCAGAGGAAGCTAAACATTGATGAGTCCAATGCAGCCAGGATGTTGAATATGAGGTGATAATATCTTTTATCACCTCCAGCTTGACTGTCCTGTAACTTAGTCTGAGTCTTTTGGAATAGTTATTCCTTTTTATTAATTGTATGGTTGTTATACAGCCACGGAAGGAAAAAGCTGAACATCAAAACCATCAACAATATACCTGAAAGACAAAATAGAGTAAAATAAAAACAATCTCTGACGAAGTTCATAATCACTCAGTGGCTATAATTTAAGATTATATACATAGAGGTTTGGAAAGCTATGTTTAAAAGAATCAGCTGCATCAATTCTACGTGAAACATGTAGATATTTTTTATTTTTTGTGTGTTCAACAATACTATTTTTTAAAAACTTATTTAAAACCAAGTTAGTTAACAATATAGTGGAACAATGGTTTCAGGAATAGAATTTAGTGATTTATTACTTACATGTAACACCCAGTGCTCATCCCAACAAGTGTCCTCCTTAATGCCCATCACCCAAAACAAGTAGATATTTTTAATCTAACATTCTATTTTTCTTTAGTCATGAATCCTTAAAAACAGTGTGTATTCGGAGCGCCTGGGTGGCTCAGTTCATTGAGCGTCCAACTTCAGCTCAGGTCACGATCTCATGGTTTGTGAGTTCGAGCCCAACGTCAGGCTCTGTGCTGACAAACAGCTCAGAGGTTGGAGCCTGCTTTGGATTCTCTGTCTCCCTCTCTCTCTGCCCCTCCCCTGATAATGCTCTGCCTCTCTCTGTCTCTCAAAAATAAATAAATGTTAAAAAAAATTTTTTTTTAAAACAGTGTGTACTTGGTAAAGCTAAAAGGATCTAAACAATGAATTGAAAGGATAAATAGGGGTGCCTGGGTGGCTCAGTCAGTTGAGCATCCAACTCTTCATTCTGGCTCAGGCCATGATCCCAGGATCGTGGGATCGAGCACCACCTCAGACTCAGTGTGGAGCCTGCTCAAGATTCTCTATCTCTCCCTCTGCCCCTCCCCTGCGCTCTCGCTCTCTCTCTCTCTCTCTCTGGGGTAATAAATAAATAAAAGGATAAATAGAAAGATCTGGAGTTCTAGTTCTGGCTCCATTACTGACCTCCTGAGTTAGGAACTCTAGACGCCTGTGTCTCCATTCGCTCTTCTCTAAAATGGCAACACTGTGTCCCTCCACGCCCCAGACATGTACTCGGAGAACAGAGCAACTGAAAGTGCTCAGTTTTCATTTAGAATGCTCAAACATAACTTTCTCCCTTCTTTTTACATCAATCACATTACTAGCTTTTAGAGCTGTATCAAGCAAAACATCTAAAACAAAATTTCAGTCCTGAAATTTTACATCTTAAACATAAAATATATTTTAAAAAGTCGTGTATTGGGGTGCCTGTGTGGCCCAGTTGGTTAAGCATCTGACTTCAGCTCAGGTCATGATCTCATAGTTTGTGGGTTCAAGCCCTGCATCGGGTTCTGTGCTGACAGCTCGGAGCCTGGAGCCTGCTTCAGATTCTGTGTCTCCCTCTCTCTGCCCCTCCTCCACTCATGCTGTGTCTCTCTCTCTCAAACAAATTTGAGTTAATTAATTAATTATTAATAAACTTAAAAAAACTTTAAAAAATAAAAAGTCGTGTATTAATAAATCTTTATTTTTGAGGCCACACCAGGCAAATCAGCATGTGGCTATTGGTTGATTTTCCGTGGGGCATAGGGCTGGAGGAGGCAGCCACAGGATTCACATCACTGTCTTGAAAGGGAAGTCTGAAGTAATTAATGTTTGTATCCTAACATATTTAGACTTAATGCTCTAAATTAGTTTAATCTCAGATTAAGAATGAGTTTTTGTCACATGAGCATTGATTGTATTTTAGTCCTGTTTGGTAAAAACAGGAAGCCTCAAATTTTAACTAGCATTTGGATAGCTTAAAATACTGTTGAAAAATGAGTCTGTGTTGCGACCAAAGGTTTTAAATGAAGGAGAAAAAAAAGTCAGAAACAATCCATATGTTAATTGACCCACAAAATTTGACATTTTCTGTGAAATCAGAGCTAGAGTATATTACATTTAATACTTTTTCCAAAAAGGTAATTTCCATTTCAGAGCAAATAGAATTTGCTCATTTTCATTTTATGGAATGTGTTAACTGGAGAATTAATTCTATATGCATTATTATAGTCACATTTCTAATATATATATTTAATGTTTATTTTGAAAGAAAGAGAGTGCAAGCAGGGGAGGGGCAGAGAGAGAGGGACAGGACTGGAAGCAGGTTCCATGCTGACAGCAGAGAGCTCCATGTGGGGCTTAATGAGGGGCTTGAACTCACGAACCACGAGATCATGACCTGAGCCAAAGTCGGACACTTACAGACACTTAACCAACTAAGCCACCCAGGTGCCCCAAACATTTCTAATATTTTAAATTAATTTTGGGGAGATGGCAGGAACCATTAGAGGAATTATAAGTACCTCTGCTATGAAGAAAAACATGAAAAACAAAGAAAAACAAAGAAAAACATGAAAAACTATGGCTTCCAAGAATAGTTTGCTCCCTGCTTGGTCAAGAATGGAAAGCTATCTTGGGATGACTCTCCTCTGTCTCACCTAGTGGCATTGCCTAATCTGGCTTTAACAGGGTTTTGTTTGTTTTGATGCCTCATCTCTTACTTAGCTGCTTGAAGGACTCTCGTAAAATGACAATTTCTTATTTTTCCCATCCTTCTTATAGTTTGTGACTTTATTTCATTTGGTGCCATTTTTCCAAACTTCAATGAATGACAGAAGTCAACGGCAAGCTAGAATTAAATATTCTAAAAACTACAATTTATTCACATATGTCTCTTATCCACATCTCTTGACAGATTCTTATATTGCTTTTCATTCCTAAACCTCTTAAAGAAACATAGGAACATGCCCCTTCAAACAAAAAGCTATAACAAATTTCAATTAAGTCTATTTAGAAAAAAGCTAGGAGATTGCTAGGCCAACAAAGAATCTTGTATGTTTTCAACAAGCCAATTAGGGCTAGCTAGAGAGAACTGCTAAAAAGTTTAATTCCAATGCCATTTCTTTTTAAAAGATTTTTTTAAAGTTTATTTGTTTTGAGAGAGAGAGAGAGAGAGCCAGGGAGAGGGAGAGGGAGTGAAAATCCCAAGCAGGCTCTGTGGTGTCAGCACAGAGCCCCCCGTGGGGCCTGAATCCATGAACTAAGATCACGATCTGAGCCGAAACCAAGAGTCAGACGCTTAAACAACTGAGTCACCCAGGTGCCCCCCAATGCCATTTTAAAAAGATTCCTCGAATAGGAAAAAAAGAAATGAATAAAAGTGTTTTTTCTTTGGGTGTTTGGATTTTTGGGGGGCTAAGTGGTTCCATAAAATGTTTTGGTAATGGCTATCAGTAATGTTACCTTCCTGTTTGGACTATGCTAACATGAACAGAATGTAGTCTTTCCCCACTCTATTATTCTCTGGTCTGCACACTTTCTAAAGGGTCCAAAGTGATCGTTCCTCTTTGTCTATCATGAGACTTTTTCCAGTATATTCTTCCAGGAAGAAGTTATTAAGTGATTTAGGCTAGAAAACATTGACTAAAGAAAAAAACCATGGGGTGTCTGGCTGGCTCAGTGGGGCATGTGACTCTCGATCTCAGGGTTGTGAGTTCAGTGCCCATGTTAGGCATAGAGATTACTTAAAAAAAGAAGAAAGAAAGAGAGAGAGAGGAAGGGAGGGAGGGAAGAAAGGAGGGAATAAAGTCATGGACATTTTACAGAAAATGTCATTACTTCTGATTTTTTTCCTTTTATTAATTTTTATATTTGTTCCTTTTAAAAATTATTTTGGAAAGTGCACCTTTTTAGTATTCTTTCAAGTAATGGATGAAATAATTCTTTAGTCATGGGCCTACTGTTAAAAAAATAGAGCACAATAACAAATATATAACATTAAAAATATATGTGGATTGCAAATATGACATTTTAAGAGAATTTTTCAAAACAAAAACTATCAGGAGACCTGTCCAATTAGTGACCTTTATAGCTTCATGAACTTCATTCAATGACCTTTTTAACTTCTTAAAATCAAGAGTAGAGAAAATTTTAAAGAAGTTACTGGAAAACACAAGTGGTCTACAGAACTGAACAAGAGCTGCCATTGTTAGCACTTTAACATAGATTTTCTCTGGTATTTTTCATGTTTAGATCCACAGATATCATGACTGAGCATAACAGATACTAACTGAAATAAAGGCATGGAAGGTGAACAGGAGGAGTCAGGTGTGATGGCTAGTCAAACCTGTTGTGCCAGTATTCCCGTCTAGATGTACCCAATTTTCTTTCCTTTTCCTTTTTTTTTTTTGATGGAAATGAGCAATAAGAAACAAAATGCTAACTGTGGACAAAAAGAAGGATGAAATAATAAAGGCCAGGCATCCTTACATTCATTTATAGTTAACAATTTATAATCAGGCTGAAGAGAGATGATGAAACAAAATCAAGAAATGCTGGTCACTTATACATCTGTTTTATATATCTTACATATCTGTTTTTTATATATCTTTTATATAACTGATCCAGATAGAAATAACAGGAATGCAATTTGTGGATAATTTTAAAACTATGTTTATTACAGGTATCCATTGTTTCATGAGATGCTCTTCTGCAAAATGAGTCAAATTTGAAAAAAAAAAATTCCTTTAGCAAGAAAGAAAGGTTGTTGCTGTTGTTGTTGTTGTTGTTGTTGTTTTTTAAGTAATCTCTGAATCCAGTATGGGGCTGGAACTCACAACCTCAAGATCAAGAGTTGCATGCTTTACTGACTGAACCAGCCAGGCACCTCTGAAAGATTATTTTTTTAATGGAAGGAATGACTCCTCACTTTTTGGCCCATATATCTGAGGGTTTCCTAAGGTGGTATCATACCTGGAACTGGTAATTTTGTTTCTTTGAAGATAAAAAGTTTTAAAGGCTACTGTCAAATAAAGTGTTATTTCAGGTATGTTAACTACCTTTTTCATTTTCTTTTTGTATATACTCTGGCTTTGGAAATTGACATATTACAGTGACATTTCCTATCATATTTTAAGATACCCTAATCTATTAATCACATTAATAAAAATATGCTTACCTAAAGAAGGAGCGAGCCAATATACTATAAAAAATCGAAGGAATGCTTCATCAAAACACTTGAAATGTAGTGAAAGTGCCAAAGCTGGATTAAATACAGCTCCTGTTAGACTTCCTCCTGTAATACATTTTAAGCAGAGTGATTCCAAACCATATATTTTACATTTTCTTGTAACTAGAAATAAAGGGGTTACTAGATGTGACTACTTTGTTTTAGATATTTAAGTATTCTTATGCTGTAATCTTCCTTTGCAGAAACCACCTTGTATATTATAGAGTATAAAAATAGATTATAGATTATAACATGCCAGGTATAAAAAAAGGACATTAAGAATTTCAATCCAGTGTTTTCCCTATATATTACAGAATGCACATTGAAAGTTAATCTGCTCTATTATTGTTCCTACACGTTTATGAAATAGGACACTTGGCTGCCCACCTTAACATTCATCAATTTAAATGAATGAATAATAATAAAAATAACATGAAAATACATTTAAAATGGATACAATGCCCCAGAATCCTCTTGGACTGAAGTATATCTTTGTGTTTTAAACAAAAGTCAAATGGACCAAAGCGTTATCATTGACTCCGTTTTTACTTGTCAACAGAGAGAACCCTGAAGAAGGGACTGTGAATGGCATGTGAATAAAGTGGCTACTAAATTTTTTTAAGTAAAAAAAGTGATTGTGTACAGCTGGGAAAGATAAGCACAAATTCTAACTGTTGCCTTTCAGGATTCATGGTCCGGGTCTGCACCCAGGTTCTCTGACATGGGCCTAGGAGTTCATACTTCTGGCCTCACGAGCTAGTGAGGAAAAGCAGAGGAGGCTGGACTTCCTGTCTGGTGGTACCAGACCTATGGCTCAGCTTTTCAGAACACACCCTAAGAATATTCCTGAGACAGTGACATTTCTGTTGCTTCTTCCGTATGGAAGCTTGGGCACACACATCTGCCTCTGACTCAGCCACAGAGACAGATCCCAAGATCTTCACAAATTTTACCCTGCCATGTGCCACTAGAGTATACTGTCTTCATAAAATGCAGTAAACTTGGAAACTAAAGTGACCCTTTCATAAGATTTCACTAATGAGATTTCATACTTGCTAGGCTGAAAACACTGAAGCTGTGTCGAGATGAACACGTGGAGCAGTGAACTAAGTTCACTCTGTGGCTAAGAGTTTTTCCTAGCACACCAGTCTCACAGCATGATTGATATTCACATCTCAGCAATTATAAATTATAAATGATACCATGTCATGGACCTTAAGAATCATTCTTGAATAGTCAATCCTGGAATGTTAGACCTGCAACTGCCAAGGACCAACAGAATTGTCAATTCAGTTCAATAAAAATTGAGCTCCTATATACTAGACATTATGGGCAAAAAGATACGGACTTACACAGGTCTTTATGATACAATGTAATATAAGCTATGATATAATATCATATATGATATAAGTGACCTGTGTGTTTTTCTTTTTTAGACATGGATTAGTAAAAATAGAAAACCACTGCCCTCATAATTAGCTCACTTTGGTGTTCCCATTAGGTCTTCGTTATTTCCTTTAGGTTCCAGAACATGATCTATCAGTCTTCTACCATCCTAAAATTCAAACTGCTTCACTCTCTCATCTTCTAAACCTCACATGTCCAGTTCTGTTGAGCATGACATGGTGGAGGCTGCTCCTCCTACCAAGAGGTAGAGTCTGTTCCCCTCTCTCTAGTATGGACTGGCTTTGCAACTTGCGTTGACAAATAGAATGCAGCAGCAGTGATGCTATGCCAATTCTGAGCATGACGAGTGACGCTGAGTGAATTCTAGGTCTCCATAACCCATCAGCTTCCACTTTTTGCTCTCTTGGA
This sequence comes from Cryptoprocta ferox, assembly GCA_028646485.1. Classification (NCBI taxonomy): domain Eukaryota; kingdom Metazoa; phylum Chordata; class Mammalia; order Carnivora; family Eupleridae; genus Cryptoprocta; species Cryptoprocta ferox. Next base: position 56,414,406 of record CM053575.1, on the reverse strand, counting down.
ACAGTGCCCTAACCATGTTAGTAAGCTGGTCTAGGTGGCTGGAGGATAAGAGGCCACATGGAGGATAACTGAGGCACCTTAGATGACAGTTGCCACCGACTGCTGGACACAGCAGTGAGGCTACCTGGGCTCTTCTAGCCCTGCCAACTGCCCAGCTATATGGTCTCAGAGGAATTTCCCCTCTAAGCTATAGAATCATGAAAAACAATAAATTATGATTTTAAGCAATGGTTAACTGATACAGAAATTCTTTATTTCTGTAGGTTCTGTGTCAACAAAAGCCCAAAACATGTGGCTTTGGCTTTGACATTTTAGACTATATAGCTCTTTGTTGGGGGCTGTTCTGTGCATTGTTGGGGGCTGTTCAGCAGCATCCTTGGTCTTTACCCACTAGATGCCAGCACATCCATCTCCCCCACCATTGTAACATTTAAAAATGTCTCCAGACATTGCTGAGTGTCGCCTGGGGAGTTTCCTGTTGAAATCCACTGTTGTAGAGAACTACTGATACTTATATACAAGTAGACATACACAACATTGTTTATAGTAGCAAAGAACTGGGGGAAATCTGAGTGTCCATTCATAAGAAGATAGCTAAATAAGCAAGATTCCTAATTTGGAATTACATTCAGTATTTTGAAATAATGAGAGAAATCTCTTTACTAATTAACATCGGTAGATCTCCAAGTCACCACTGAATGACCACCACCAAAGAAAGCAAACTGCAAAAAGTAAGGTATGATACCTTTTATATTAGCATGAACATACATAAACAATAGTTTCTGTAGGGTCTTATCCGTATGTATAATAAATCACATAAAGAGTTTGGAAGGACACATACACATGCATGTGCAGAGGACTATCTGGTGGGAAGACCAGGCAAGGAGGGAGAGGGGACAGGCATGGATGATGGCAGTCAAAAGGCACTTTTAGTCTCATTGGTAGTGTTTCAATTTTTTACAAAAAGAACACATTCATGCATTGTGTAATTAAATGTGAATTCATCAGGCACAGGACTAACAAAATGTTTTTGAAAAGTGTCACTGTTTATTGACATCTGAAGGGGAGAAGACATAATAAATACATATAGAAGAAGTATCAATGGGAAGATAGAGCTGGCTGACTGCCAGAGTCACAGGACAGCACGAACTTGGTGAAATTACCACAGTTAAAGACTGTGTCAAAGTCCAAGTTCCAAATATAGCTATTCTAGATGCTAATGTTTCTCAATACTCCTAAAGGGACTCAAATTCTCTGTGACAGGATGACACTAATTAAAATCACAAGACTCATGTATAAGCCAGAATGTCAATGAACTCATTTAGAGTAGAGTCTAGCCCTTTCCAGTGACCAGAATATTTGTGCCAGGTACTATGCTAAGAACTTGAAACAAGTATTATATTCCTCATAATGGTCCCAAGAGATAGTTGCTATTATTCTCCATTTTAAAGATGAGGAAACAGGCCTAAATTAACCATCTCTTCTAAGGGCATAGTACAACTTAGCCACTGTATTAATAAATGTTTTGGACCTTTGTCTGAAGCTGTTTTTCATTTGTAATTTAGCACCTATTTCATATGGTTACTGTATTGAAAGCAGACGCATGTAAAGGACTTAGTTCCTTCTCCTTTGACAAATAATCCTACCTATATTCTTCAAGATTTAGAAGGATACCAAAAACTCCTGAATGTAGTGATGAAATGAACTAAAAATACTACAATTTCCTCAAACAACGTATTAGGCTTATTTTTAAAGCCCTTAGGTGTAAAATATAAAATACCAGATATATATTATTTCTTCTGCATGATTTTTTAAAGTGAATAGAGTATTTGCTAATTCATTCATTCACTCATTCCAAAAATATGATTTATTTGTAACAGGTGACACAATGTTAAGACCTGGTTATATGTTATAATGAATAAAACAATTTTGGTTTCTGTATTCATAAAGCTTACTGTTTGGTGGAAGAAAAGGTCAGGAAACAAGTATGTAATTAAAAATTCTACAAAGGAAATGAACAGGTGCAGTAATAAAGACAACTTACATAGATGTGTAAAATACCAGATTTTTTTCAATGTCTAATTACAGTTCACCCTTGAACAACATGGGTTTGAAATGCATGGGTCCACTAATATGCAGATTTTTTATAAATACAGTACAGTACTGTAAATGTATTTTCCTCATGATTTTCGTAACATTTTCTCTAGCTTACTTTATTATAATAGTATAGTATATAGTACATATAACATACAAAATACATGTTAATCAACTGTTAATGGTAAGGCTTCCAGTCAACAGTAGGCTATTAATTTGGGGGGGGGGAATCAAAGTTATACATGGATTTTTGACTGTGTAGGGGGTCAGTGCTCCTAACCCCTCCATTGCTCAAGGGTCAACTGTAATTAATAATAAATGCAGTTCTCTGTTATCCTGTTCATTGAACTAAATTCTTGCAAAACCTAAATTAAGGAAGATTTGCTTGAAATTTATATTAATAGTTTTATAGGTCTAATATGTTAATAAATCATATAGCTTTTTTGTTTTACTTTATTTGGGAAGACAATGAATACATGTTAAGTGGTAATAACATCAGTGGGCTCCATGGGCACATCAAAAGTCCAGGGTGCTAAATCAATAAATATAGAACCAGACACTTGGTCACTGGCTGTTGGAGGAACCTATGCCATGTTGCTGAGCTGTTATGTTCTGTAACCTTAAAATACAAAACCAGTTATCTTGATGTGACCTGTATTGGTGACTTCCCTGTGCTCTTGAAGTACAAGTGATTAAAGAAACATCCCAGCACGCAACCATGTCAAGTCAGTACCAACAGTATCTTAGAAGTTAAAAGACATATCAAAATAATCAAAAAGACTGTATTATAAGACTGTATGCTTTGTGGAAAAATGAAGAGACACATCAAACTTAAAGTAGAATGATATTTGTCAAAGGTGGAGAGGTGGAGGAAATGGGAGAGGTTGATAAAAGTATAAAAAGTCCTCGTTATGAAATAAAGAAGTTTTGAAGATCTTAAAAAAAAAATAACCTGTAATGAGACCTGACTTAGCTGCCCCTTCCCCTGCCTTTCCTTCCCTATCCATTTTTAAATCCTTCCTACAAAAGCCTCACTTCTGCCTGATAAAACAGAAATTCAACCAGTCCCAAGACAGTTCATTCTATCTGGAACAACTCTGGTCCAAAGTTATGTCACATACATAGAAAAAGTGGGAAGTGAAATGGCCTAGTGTAGCAACACCCAAAGTGTATTCTCTTCTGTTACATACTCCGAGACAAAAGGATTCCATAAGTTTGAAAAACTGTTCCACATTCTCCTTTTGGAGTTTCACAATATATAGTAGTATAGTAAAGGCTCTTTAAAGTCTTAATATTAGAAACCCTGTTTAATCCAGTGTTTGCCAAACTTATTTGGCAACAGAATCTTTTTGTAACTTAAAAACATTGCTTTAATTATGGTGAATTATATATGACATAAAACATACCATTTTAACCATTGTAAGTGTATATATCCAGTGGCATTAATTACATTCACAGTGTTCAACTATTACCACTATTTCCAAAGCTTTTCCATCACCCCAAACAGGAAATCTGTACCCATTAAAGAAAAGTTCCTAGTCCTCTCTGCCCCCTAGTCCCTAGTAACCTCTATTATACTTTCTGACCCTGAATTTGCCTATTCTGGATCTCTTTATAAGTGGAGTCCTGAAACATTGTCCTTTTGTGTCTGGCTTATTCAACTTAGTATAATGTTTTCTAGTTTCATCCATGTCACAGTACTTGTCAGAACTTCTTTTTCATCCCTGTATAATGTTCAATTGTATGTACATTTTTTTGTTACTTTTGAGGAATGCAGGGTAGAAGTGTTGATAATGAAATGAGTATAGCCTTTAATGTCAGTACTGTGATTCCAGCACATTCTAGCTGTGTGACCTTGGACAAGACATTTCACTTTTGTGAGCCTCACTTTACTTAAAGTGGGAAAAATGTATTCATTAGTGAGTTTTTCTAAGGATTAACTAAGATAACTCATATATATTTCCTATATGCTCGGTATATTGCCCGATGAATATTCTTTTCTCCCTTATATTGGCAGAAAAGAAAGATATGATAGATGATCAATTTCTGTAACAGTGGTAATCCATAGTTGTCAATATATTAAGTTCTATCTCTCCAGTCTCCAGTGCTCCCAATACTTAACCCACTAGCCAGCCACTGGCCACCTAAAATGTGGCTACGCAGCTGAGGAACTGAATATTTAATTTTAGTTAATTTAAATCTAAATAACCACATGTACTTAGTGGCTTCCAAATTGGCCAGCACAAGTGTGGACAAGAGCAGTGGTTCTCAACTCTAGTTTTCTAATGGGATTATCTGGGAAAAGTTTAGAATACACCATTAATTATAGAAGTACAGAGCTAGACAGTGACATAACTTTTTGCCAGGGATGATTCTCTTCCTTCATGTGTCATATTTCTGCTTTAGCCAAAACCTAAAACTTTAATAAGTAGGCAGCTATTCACCAACCCCTCCAATATACATATTTGTTTCCCTCTTTTCTATACCTTTTATTTCCATCTGTGTCTACACAAAGCATAGTACTAGAAGGAGGGAAGATGGATTGGAAAGTCTTTCATTTTTATCCTGGGAAGCCAAGCAAATGTTTAGGAGCCCTTACCCTGAGGTTTGCTTCTATTCAGTTTAAATGGGCAGCAGACAGACCCTTACTACTAATTTCCTTTAATCAGATTCCTGCCTCCAAAACACTTTCTATAGTCGTAATGAAGCTACTTTGTTTTAATCATTTAAAATGACACATGTCATCATTAAACTTTTGTTTTTTAGATTTTCTTGTCCCATTTAGGATATCCAGGTTATCCACTGCATCTGACATCTGTCAAAGTAAACAAATGGTTTGCAAGAAATCAACAGATTTCTCAATTTATTTGTTTTTAAAAAGCATCTTTAATTTCAAGCAAGTTTTAATTTCAAAACACATCTTTCTTTATAGGCCACTTAAAAGTTCTTCTATAACTCAAGATGAATTGTTAAAGAAATAAGAAATGACTTTAATTTTGTAGAAAAAGAACTAAAAACTACAGAATTTCTACTCCTCACTCTTACTACTAACCAATCATGTAGCCTGTGCTTTAAATTGGAAGGAACTTTTTAAACCCACGATCATTTCTCAGTCAGAGTGTCAGGCTGGCATGAGGAAAGAGGTAGCTGGTAAGTTATCTTTCTTCTCTACCATTAAAACAATCCCTTTGTAGGATATATGAACCCTTGGCAATATCTCACAAGATCTCAGTTTCAGCACAGTAATGACTCCTGAATGGAGGATCTAGATGTCTGCACTACTAGTAAAGAACAGGCTGCAAAACGGTCAGAATATTGGAGATACCAATCCTGACATCGCAGAGGTGTAGGGCTTTCAAATTTATCTTCGTAATGAAGTTAGAGCCTCAGGTCATAGAGGTTCCGGACATGCCATGTGTTTTGTGGGAATAACAAACCTGCATAGACCAAAAAGGTGATGATTGCTGCCAGCAGGTGGATACGAAGCTTGGTTCGGACCTCCTGGAAGTGCAGCAAAGCGCTGTGGAAAATAAAGGAGCAGATGGCCTCCGTGATGATCGCTTTGGGCAAGTCCACTTGAATGGGATTCCTGCAAGCGAAGCTCCTCTCGCCGAGGTGATACTTGGTCAGCCCCAGGCTCCACAGGACGCTTACGCAGTACCTGCTGCACAGGGCACCAATCAGCTGAGCCAGCAGCCTAACCGCACCCGTCTCGGGGGACATTCCCCCCAGCAACATCTGCATCATCACGCCACACGGGTTGCTAGAGGTGCCCACCAGAGTCAGGCCATGCACTAACGAGAAGAAGTAGACTAGCGTCAGCGGCCAGGTGGGGTGCGCGGGTTCCTGCTCGCTCAGCAGTTGTAGCTCATGGGTGCAGCAGCAGAGCTGGAAGGTGGCCAGAAACTCCAAGACGAAGGTGTGGGTCATCGTGAACCTGTGCAGCTGCTGCCGGGTGACCACGCGGGCCAGCCCCATGAACAACACGAGCAACAGCATAAGCCCCAGCGAGGTGCAGCTGTTCTGCACCTCGGGCCAGAGGCCCCGCAGCGCGGTCATGGCTCGCTCCCGGCCAGACTAGGCTGCCTGCTTGGCTCCAGCAAAGGCAGTTTAGGGGCGGGAGTCCGAAGTCCCTAAATCCTCAGCCCCGCCCCCTCCTCACGCCCCTAGGGCGGACCAACTCTAGGCCAGAAGGAGGCCCCTGGGCGTCGCGCTGGAGGACTCCTCCCCCCTCCCCGGCTCGGAGCTAGAGTGTTGGGACCTGGGCCGGGGAAGAGGGGAGAGGATGGGTGGCAAGGGAAGCTCTGCTAAGGCACTGGCTGAAGGGCCAACGGTCAGTGGGAGACGGAAGCACCCCCGCCCCCATCTCCTCCTTTAGCGACTGGAAGCGGGCGCGGGTCGGGCAGGGTGCGAAAGGACGCCGCGCGCCAGGGACATTGCGCATGCGCGCGGGGGCCCGTGAGCCCTTGCGAGCAACCACACCAGGGACCCCAGGACCCCGGACCGGGGGTGAGGGAACTTTCGCCTCACACGGAATGGAAACGCACGCGTTCGCTGCGATTTGACACTTGCATTGAAGGGAAGCCCTTGGTTTTCCTTCCTCGCTCCTAAACCGGTAAAACCGTCCGGCTGGAATGACTCCTAGAAATCGTCTCCGCCAACCACCTCGTTTTTATTAATGAAGCGACTGAGAAGACGGGAGGTGACAGAGGTGGGGCACAGAGGCCAAGGGTGGTTAGCGGGAGTAGACTTTGGAATCGAGGGAACGGGATTTGACCTGTGTGAACATGGGCATGCAACTGGGTTTCCTTGAGCCTTCGTTTTCCTCACCTACTTCATAGGGTTGTGGGTCATAGGACCCACCTCATCAATTTGTTTGAAAAAGCATGAAGGGGCGCCTGGGTGGCTCAGTGAGTTGAACACTGGACTCTTGATTGTGGCTCAGGTCATGATCCCAGCGTTTTGGGGTCAAGCCCCAAGCCTGCTTAGGATTCTCTCTCTTCCTCTGCCCCTCTCCCCTGCGCGCTCTCTCTCTCTCGCTCTCTTTTTCTCAAATAATATAATAGAAAGTATGAAAACACAAGCAAAGAGAACCTAGCCCATAGAAAGTGTTCAATAAGTGCTAGCTTAAAGTCTGATAATGCCAGAGTCCAGGGCCCTTGCCACCGCAGCCCAGTCCCAACAGCTCACCTATTTGGGGCGGCCCACTGTGAGTGAGCTGCGGGAGAGTGTCGGGGAATCCTCTGACCTCGCACCTAGTCTCGTTTTGAGCTAATGCCACAGGTGTCAGAGTTCGCGGGGAGTGGGGTGGGGGCAGAGGCAGACTCTCAAATGCCACAGCCCTCTCCCACTTCAGTCTTTGCCGCCACCGGGCTCTCTTGACCAAGAAAGAGTCCATATTCTTAGGAGACAGGAACAAAAATGAGAGGAATAATTAGCCTGAGCTTCAAGTGATAGAGAGCACTTGGCAAGTGTTCTTAATGATTCTCTTCACCTTTCCTCCCCGTTCTCAACTTGTGCTTTTTTTTTTTTTTTTGAGAGAGAGAGCGAGAGAGAGAGAGAGAGAGAGAGAGAGAGTGAGCGAGCACCAGCAAGGGAGGGGCAGAGGGAGAGAGCAACAGAGAGCGAGCAAGAGACTCCTAAGCAGGCCTCACATTCAGTGCACGGACTGCTGTGGCGCTTGATCCAAGACCCTGAGATCACGACCTGAGCCAAAATCAAGAGCCGGAAGCTCAGCCGACTGAGCGACCCAGGCGCCCCCCAACTTGTTCTTTTATAACTAATGAAAGTTCTCTTTATAACTCCAAATTTTCTGGGGTGCCAAGAGACATTCTCTGAATCAAAAAATAAGTACTGGGGGTGCCTGGGTGGTTCAATCAGTTGAGGGTCTGACTTCAGCTCAGGTCATGATCTTAGGGTTTGTGAGTTTGAGCCTCCCATGGGGCTTGCTGTTGTCAGCACAGAGCCTGTTTGGGATCCTCTGAGCCCCTCTCTCTCTGCCCCTCCCCCTCCCCCACCCTCTCAAAAATAAACATTAAAATAATAATAATAAAAATAAATACTTGCACAAAGCACACAAACTATGTAGAGAAGTAGAGATCTTTCCTTTTTCCTATATTGGTGCCTGATGAAGAATTTAGAGTAAATTAAAACTAGTCACTGCTGTCCAAAGCGGTTGCTTTTAAATCAATCCTGTGAGTATAACCTTTTCATTGCTTCCCCACTACTAAAAGTCACTTGAGTATGTGACTATATTTTGTTTACTGCTCTGCTGACAATTCACTTTCATTAGTAACAGCCATGTAGAAAACTTACTCTTTTGAGCTTTGATTAGAAATTTTAATATTACATATTGTCATTAAAAAGACTTTGGGCATTATTTCAATTAGAGAACAAGAGCAGAAGAAAACCAATTAATTACTTCTAATTGAGTATTTCACATCACATAAATCAATCTCTATTTTCAGAAACAAAAAATCACTACTTAAATTACCCTAATTCCTTCACCAAAAATGTTTGTTGATATGGATGACACAGCTTAATCTTGCAAACCCAGATCTTAAAATTCCAATTCCCAAGACCAGTATCTTTGTGAGAAGGAATGACTCTTACATGGGTTGAGAATGTAAGCATCTGGCTTGCCCTGCAACTTTGGCTCAATTTTAACCACTTTGCTTCTAGGTATTATGGAAGTATTCTGGCCAGGAAAAAATACAAATTTATTTTAGAGTGACCAAATAGTTACTAAGAGAAAATTCTTCTTTATACAGGAAATTCAGTTTGATAAAGGCAAAAGAATGATGGATTTGGAAAATCACAAATTTGCAACCCCTGATAAATTTTAATAGAGCTACACAATTCATGTAAATAAGAAAGTGGAAGACCAATAGTAAATTTGTAAACCTACGGACCAATCTTAGCACCACTCAAAGTGAAGCAACTATATGTTCTATACCTCAAGTACAGAGAAACACTTATGCAATATTTTGCCTAAGAAAAAATAAAAGAAGCTACATCTAATCAAACATTTAAATGTAACTACCAGTTTACAGGAAATGCAGGGGTTAGAGGAACAAGTTAAACGACACCATGTAGAAGCAATCAGCCAAATCCAGAATGTGGGACATTCTACAGAACAAATGATTTGGCTTTCTAATAAATCAATAACTGTCAGCTAGGAGGGCCTAGAAGGTAGGACACCCCAGTAGCAATGAGCACCTCTGGTCCAGGTTTTGGTTTCTAATTACATTCTCTAATAAAAGGAACCAGCGCTCCTTGGAGAAAAGCCTGATTCAAGGACTGGGTCAGGAAACATAGAGGGTGAGCCTGGAACATCTTGCAATGCCAGAAAGTAAGGAAGTCCTAAAAACAAACAAACAAACAAAAACAATAAAAAAAAGGATACAGGAGACAACTGAAAGCTGGCCAACACTAGACAGTTTGAACAAAATAAAGTAGTATTGGATTATAACTCCAAGTATAAATGAAATATCCATGAAGCCATACTTATATACATAAATAATTGAATATGGAATCTGAGCATAGCTCTTTGCTTGTTAAGTGTGAACTATGCATATTGACTTACTTTCAAAGAAAATACTATGGAAAGGTGTGGTGGAGGGGAAGATGAGAAAGAGAAACTTTGCAATTGGGAAACCTCACAAACACAACCTCAGCTAAAGGATCAAAGTTAACCTCAACAGTGATGTCAGGTTGACAGTACCCTATCATATACCCTTTATAGAATGTAATGAGAATGGCACATCTAGTTTTCCTTACCAAAACACATAACCCCAATATAATCATGAGAAAAAGAGAAATCCCAACTGAGGGATATTCTACAAAATGTCCCTACCAGTGTCCCTCAAATTGCTGAAGTCATAAAAAGAGAAGTCTGAGAAACTGTCACACCCAAGAGGAGCCTAAAGAGATATGATGACTAAATATAATGTAATGTCTTGGGACCCCTGGCTAGCTCAGTTGGAGGAGCATGCGACTCTTTATCTTGGGGTTGTGAGTTTGAGCCCCATGTTGGGAGTAGAGATTAGTTAAATAAATGCACTTAAAAAATAATAAATATGGGTGCCTGGCTGGCTTAGTTGGTAGAGCATCTGACTCTTGATCTCAGGGCTGTGAGTTCAAGCCCTACATTGGGCGTGAGCGTACTTAAAAAATTCTTAAAATCTAAATAAATAAATAAACAAACAAATGTAGTGTCTTGGATGGGCTCCTTGGACAGCTAAAAGACATTAGTTGAAAACTAAGGAAATCTGAATAACATTTGGACTTTCGTTAAAAGTAACATTTTAATATTAGTTCATTACGTATGATATGTTTCATACTAATGTAAGATGTTAATAATAGGAAAAACTGGAGTGCCTGGGTGGATCAATCAATTAAATGTTGGACTCTTGATCTCAGTTCAGGTCATGATATCACAGTTGTGAGATTGAGCCCTCTGCACTGACAGTGACAGCATGGAGCCTGCTTGGTATTCTCTCTCTCTCTCTCTCTCTCTCTCTCTCTCTCTCTCTCTCTCCCTTTCTCTCTGCCCTTCCCTTGCTCTCTCTCTCAAAATAAGTAAATAAACAAAAAACAAAAACAAAAAGCAAACCAAAAGACCAATAATATGGAAAACTGTGTGGGGCATATAACTTTCTGTGGTTGCAACTTTTCTATAAATCTACAACTATTTTTGTTTTTTAATATATAACAAAAGTTTGCTAAAAATAAAATAATATCACATGAACAGCATAGGAGTTGCTGTTAATTTTTTTTTTTTTTTTTAGTAGACTTGGAACACCAGGTAGTTTCAAGAGTCTGAGTTGGCACTAGTGATTCTGGCAATGACAAGAGATGGTGAAAATCACCACAACTATTTAGGAAAAAAAGCTTCAGCACAGGATCTCAGTAACCTTGGGGCAGGTTCCTGTGGGCACCAGCAACTGCTGAGTTCTTTAGGCAGCTATCAGGGGCCTATCTGCCCTTTAAGACTTAACAGAACAAGATGGGTTTCTACAGAGAGCCAGAGCTGGGGCAGGCAGGAAAAAATGGCGGTGAAGACGACTGTTCTGCAGGGATACCTGGGACTTCACAAAACCATTTGGGAGAAAATAAGGAAGTTTGCCTTTCCTGCAGAAGGAATGGAAGCAGAGCCAATGAATTACTGTTCTGTAACTGTTGTTGCAGCCCTTTATTTACTGTGAAGGACGCTGTTGCCTGAAAAACAGGTCTACAAACTAAAAGGACTTATTGCTAAGTCTATGAAGCTCTTTAAAATATCCTAAATAGAAAAATCTATAAAATATGCACACACACCCCCACACTCCCCAAATGCAATTTAACTACCTGAGTCACTATTTTTTTTAATATAAAAGTTAAAACTAAGTTAGTACACAGATGCCAGAAGTCCCTTTCATTATACCTAATCTATTAGAAATACAAACCTCAAGCAATTGGTTTTTCAACTTCCTTTTGTCTTTAATGATGGGACTGGTGGTTTTGAATGTATGCCTAAATTTCTGTTTTTGAATTTAACTGGACAAGCCTGATTCTTGCCAGATTTATCAACTCTTTGAATTCTAGTTATGGAGCTACCTCTTCCTGAATTTCACTCCACCTAACTTCCTTTTCACTGTTCTGTTTTTGCGCTCAACTGGCTATTTCATCTTTACTCAACCTTTCTTACAGTGTGTATTATGACTGGCTCTTCTATGTTAAAAGTGAGATTTTCACTTTTTAGTAGGATAATTCTTCCCTTATCTCCGGATATGGAACAAAATCTAACTGAATCTATCAGGAGACACCCTAACCCCAGAACAAGACTTGTTCAATGAAGATTATGGACAGAATGACTAATAGGCTTTTTATCACCATGGAGTCTTAATTCATTCAACAAGTATTTATTGAGAATTAGGTGCCAGCCAGTATACTAGGTACTGTAACAATAAATACTATCTCTTTACTGTTGGTGATTAAGCTATTAAGAAAGACAGGATAATATTAAACAATGTTTAAGTATTATGCATATTAAGATAGGAGAATATTCAGCTGTCATCTCTACAGTTATGGTTTTTCATCTTTTAGGTGGGGGATGTCATAAACTCCTTGCATTTGATCAACGTCATAGACCCTTGCCCCAGAAAACAAACATACCCTCAAAATCTTACCAATAATTTCAAGTTGGTCATGGGTCCTTTGAAGCCGTTCCATGAACTCTGGGTTTAGAATTCCTACCCTAAATGAAAAACACCAAAATCAGATGAAACCAGAAGAAGCAGGAATCCTAAAATATATGAAGGAGAAGATAGATAAAGTGCTGAGGAGTAAGAGCAGCAAGAATGAAAAATAAGTTTCCACAGCTTTATTTTACATGTGTTATCTCTAGCCAACATACATAATTAATGTTTCCTGGAACAATCCACTATGGAGGAACCAGTGCCTCACCAAGTGAACCTTGCCCTCCCATACAAGAACACTTTAAGAAGCTACCAACTCTTTCACCTGTACTGCAACATGATGGGTGGTAAGAGGTGCTACAAATTAAAACTAATCAGGGTAAGGGGGATGGACAGTTACTGGGATTTTGTGTGTTTGTGTTATTTTATATAGTTATACAGAATATCCAGGAAGCCTTCTCTGATAAAGTGATATTTAAGAAGAAAATTGTAGAAGTAGGGGAACACACCATATGGTTTTCTAGGAGAACCTTTAAAGCAAAGGGAGCAACAAAAGGTAGGAGGCCAGTGGGCAGAGCAGAGTGAATAAGGCGAGAGAATGGTGGGAAATGGGGTCAGAGAGGGAGTTTGGTATGTGTGTCAGGTCTCCCAAGGTTGAGGTGAAAGGGTCAGGGGTAAGGGATAGAATATGAGGGGACCAGACTCTGATGAGATCATAGAATGAACACTATTAGTAATGGGAAAACTCAGTGAGACCCAGTAGGTGTTTTACATTGCAATGCCCACAATAGCACAAATGCTGAAGTGGAGGAGTGTTTAGCCATATTGGATAATGGAGAGAGGCTTACTGAGCCTTACATTAACAAGGTGACGGTCCATGTGTGTTAAATGTGGATACCCCCTCTGTGTGTCAGGGGGTGGGAATAGGGTGGAGCCCGGAAACTGAAAGAACACTGGGGAAAATATTTCGGGAAGTGATCAGAAAACAGAAGGCTAGGATATCTTCAGTGGGAAGAGCTCAGAAATAGAGGAAAGGAAAAGGATTAGGAAAGAAGGGAAGGGAGTATGGAACCAATACATGTCAAATTCCTACAAGTTTTTGGGATCTTTACAAATATATTTTAATTTTGCTTTAAAGCAATACTATGAGATGGGTGTTATTGTCCCCATCTTATAGATAAGAAAATTTCAAACCCAGAAAAGTTAAGTAAATTGACAAGGCAATACACTACTAGTAAATAGTAGGAGGGGCAACTTCATTATTTTGTCTTCAGTTATTACCTATTTTCTTATGTTGCTGTATTGATTCATTCCTTTTTTAAAAAAATTTTTGATGTTTTATTATTTATTTATTTAAAAAAAATTTTTTTTAAATAAATGTTTATTTATTTTTGAGAGACACAGAGACAGTGTGAGCAGGGGTGGGGGCAGGGAGAGAGGGAGACACAGAATCCAAAGCGGACTCCAGGCTCTGAGCTGTTAGCACAGAGCCGAACAAGGGGCTCAAATTCTTTTTTTTTTTTTTCTCTCTCTCTCTTTTTTTTTTTTTACCTTTATAGTTTATTGTCAGGTTGGTTTCCATATAACACCCAGTGCTCTTCCCCACAAGTGTCCTCCACCATG
>CM053575.1:56377455-56400011 GCA_028646485.1 Cryptoprocta ferox | reverse complement strand
ATGATACGGATATTGTTCTGTTTGATTGTATCACTCAGTTCTCGAATTCTCTTTTCGTGTTCCTGTATCAATTTCTCTCTCTTTTTCTCAGCTTCCTCTTTTGCTATAACTGTGTCTTCTAATTCACCTATTCTCCTCTCTGCCTCTTCAATCCATGCAGTGGCTGCCTCCATTTTGTTATGCACCTCATTTATAGCCTTTTTTAACTCGTCAAAGCTATTTTGAAGGTCCCTAGTCTGTGTATCAATAGCTTCTTTGATGTTTTTTTCAAGTCCAGCAATTAATTTTATGACAATTATTCTAAATTCTTGTTCAGTTCTGTTGTTTAGTCTGTTTTGAGCAGTCCTGTGCCTGTGACTTCTTCCTGGAGTTGCTTTAGAGGAGAGTTCTTTCATTTTGTCATTTTGGCTAGCTTTCTGTCTCGTCAGTTTTAAAAGCTCATTATGCACTGTGCACCTGTTAGTATTGCTGTATTAAAGGAGGCTCATTGACTGTCCAGGGCCTGTCGTTTCAGAAAGTGTTCTTTTAATGGTGTCTCTCGGTTTCTCTTGTTGTGCCTTTGATTATTTTATTTCCCTGGTCAGTGATATTTGGGACTGTCCACCACGTGTACTTTGGCTTGTTTCTTGAGGTAGCCCTGAAAAGGAAACAGACTAGCATACAGGAACAAAAGCATGCAAACGCACAGACAAATCAAACAAACAAGCAAGCCAAAAGGGGAAAGGAAGTAAAGGAAAGGAAAGAAAGAAGAGAAGAGAAGAGAGAAAAAAAAGAAACAAAAAGAAAAACAAAAAGAAAAACAAGGTGGGGACAGAGACAGCAAAAGTGTGTGGATAGTCTAAAAGCATATAACCAGCCAAGAGGAGAGATAAGAATATGCTAAGGGAAATATATCTGGATGGCAGCAGAAAAGAAGGAGAAGCAACAAAAGAAGGAAAAAAAAAAAAACAAGAGAACTCCCCTGTGCAGATGGGCGTGGTTTGGCGTCAGGTCCGGTCTTGGGGGGCTGCTCTCTCCGAGGCCCCGCCTTGGTGGTTTCGGGGAGAAGTATGGCACCGCTTCAAAGCTTTGCCGGAACCAAGCGTTGCAAGCCGCTCTTCTGAGTCGGATCTCCCTGTGCCGCGGGCGAGCCAAACTGTATTCTTCAAGCTCCGCCTCACTTCCAAATCCTAGTCCATGCAGTTCAACACTGTCACCAGAGATGAGATGTGTTCCCGCTGGCGGCCGGCCTCCTGGCCCTGCTTGCGCTGCCCTTTTCGCGGAGCTGCAGCGGCCGCCGCCGCTTTTCAAGGCACCTTTCATGGCGCCGCCACCTTTATCTGTGCCGCCGCCTTTCGAGAAGCTGCTTGGAATGGATGCTGCTGCTTGGAATGGATGCCGCTGCCGCTGCGCCCAAGGAAGAATTTGCCGGCCAGATGGGATGGATTTCTCTCCCCGCGCCCGGCAGTTATATATGGGGCGACAGGCGAGTTTTTCCTCCCTTAGAGATGGTTCTATGAGCGCTTTCCGTCTCTCTTTCTCTTCCCCTGGTCTCTCTGGGGCACAGCGTTCTCTCCCTGTGTTGGGTTGGGGCTCCTTCCCCCTGCACCACCGGGACCCACCCGTCCTCCAATTTCCCAGATCACAATCACTCACTCAGGCATCTTTGAGGTTGTCTTCTTTCTGGCGTCTGTTTCTTCTTTCCCCCACTTGCAAATCCGAGTTTTATCACTTCAGTCCTTCTCAGTTCAATCCATGCGGGCGTGTGCAGATTACAGAGCTCCCTGCTTCTCCACCATCTTGCCCGCCCAAGGGGCTCAAATTCTTGAACCTCGAGATCATGACCTGAGTGATGTCAGCCACTTAACCAACTGAGCCACCCAGGCACCCTGACTCATTCCTAATACTATATTTGGAGAAACACAATGATGTTACAGTTAGAAAGACAACAAAAGTGCAAAGTGTTAGGCACGGATAGAATTTTGCTTATTGTTCTTTCTTCACTGTTGGATTTACACACCTGGCCTTATAAAAAATGCCACAAGATGGCAGCATCTTACTCATTGGTTTGAGGACCACTCAGGTTCCATGGACATCTGTTTCAATAAAAATACTGAATAAAAAGTAATGTATCAATTATATTCTCTGTTTAGAAACTGACCCATCTTGCTCCGAAATACTTGTTGAGAAATAGAGTAAAAGCTCCTAAGTTCACAGAAATATATCCATTCATAGGCATTAGGCTCTTGACATTTGCCTCCAGGTAAGCAGGATAAAAGAAATGATTTCCAATACTCTGTGGGAGTTATGGGGAATGCTAGACTGTAGTGGTCAAATTTCCACTTTGGACATTAGAGAAATATGTGTTAAAATCTAGCTTTGACACTTAACTACCTGGTATTAGGCAAACAAAAATCTTTCTAAGGGCACCTGGGTGGCTCAGTCAGTTAAGCTACCAGGCTTTGGTTTTAGCTCAGGTCATGATCTCACGGATCGTGGGTTCAAGCTCCTCATCTGACTCTATACTGACAGTGTGGAGCCTGCTTGAGAGTCTCCCTCTCTCTCGCTCTCTCTCGCTCTCTCTCTCTCTCCCCCCCTCCCCAGCTCATGCTTGCTCTCTCTCTCTCCCTCTCAAAATAAATAAACATTAAAAAAAATCTTTCTAAACTTATTTCTTCATTTGTAAAATTTTTACCCCTTAGATTTATTGTGAATCTTAAATAGCACATAAAAAACTCTTGGTGAATGCTTGACACTTAGCACTTAACATATAATAGCCATTATATATTAACCATTTATATAATAATTTATTGTTTTTCTCTATCTTTCTAACATTAGAACTATAAGACACCTTAAAAATTATGTAGTCTTTTTAAAAATTTTAGAGAGTGCGAGTGGGGGAGAGAGAGAGAGAGAGAGAGAGAGAGAGAAAGAGAAAGAGAATCTTAAGCAGGGGCTTGACTCAGGGCTTGATCCCATGATTCTGAGATCATGACCTGAGCCAAGATGAAGAGTTAGACACTCAACTGACTGAGTCACCCAGGCACCCCCAAAATTATACAGTTTTGAAACCACCATAGAAATGTAAAGAGGGATGGAAATTAAGATGGACACATTAGTGTTTCAGCATGGCTTGACTTAAAACAACAATTTTTTATCTTCTTCATTCTTGAAGCCTCCCCCTTCCCTTCACTTGTCTTTCTGTAGAATTCTTTGTTCCAGGAACTTGGTGTCGATATTGACATCTTGCTGACTTCAATGTATACTTAGTAATGAGACTGGGATGGTGGGTGCCAGTGTTAGTCATGAGACCACCCCTTGAAGACATGACAGTACAGCTGACAGCATACCCCAGATTCCACCCAGATCCTGTATTTTCCTATTAAACCCTTCAGCCTTTTACCACAGGTGAGCTTACAGTCTTGAAGGCATTAGCTTGCTGCAGCCTCATTTGCCTGACAAAGTAATAAACTGTCTTCATTTTTTATGCCCAAACTCTGTCTTTGTGTTTTTTATTTCAGCTCCAGAGCACATAGGTAGGTTTTTTACAACAGTCTAATGGTTCTCAACCTTGGATGCATATTGGAATCATCTGGAGAACTTTAAAAAATCTGCTGTCTGTAAGTTAGAGGTGTCACATTTCCTGATTTCAAAATGTATTTAAAAGCTACAGTAATTAAAATAATATGGTATTGACAGATAAATAGACCAATGGAACAGACTAGACAGCCAGAGGTAAACCCATGGATATACTATCAACTGATCCCTGGCAAGGGTGCTGAGATTATACAATGCGGAAAGGACCATCTCTTCAAAAAATGTTATTGGAAAACTGGAAATCCACATGCAAAAGAATGAAATTGGATCCTTATCTTGTACTATAGACAACAGTCAACTCAAAATGGAGTAAAGACTTAGACGTAGGACCTGAAACAGTGAAACTCTTGAAGAAAACATAGGGGAAGAGCTTCTTGACATTGGTCTTGGCAATGATTTCTTGGGTATGATACCAAAAACATAGGCAACAAGTGAGATCATAACAAATTAAACAGCATGTGCATAGTAAAAGAAACAGTCAAAAGTGAAAGGCAAAGTACAGAACAGGAAAAAATAGTTGCAAATCACTTATCTAATAGGGCGTTAATATCCAAAATACATTAGGAACTCTTACAACTTGCTAGCAAGAAAAACAAGTAGCCCAATTAAAAAGTGGGCAAAGGACTTGATAAGATGTTTCTCCAAAGAAGACATACAGTTGGCCACCAGGTACAGAAAAAAGTGCTCAACATCACTAATTATAAGGGGAATGCAAATCAAAACCTCAATAAGATACTACCTCACATCTGTTAGGATGTCTATTACAAAAACAAATAGATGAAAGGTAAGTATTGGTGAAGCTGATGAAAAATTGGAAGACTTGTACATTGTTGGTGGGAATGTAAAATGATTCAGCTGCTATGGAGAATAGTATGGAGGTTCCTCAAAAAATAAAAATAGAATTACCATATGATTCACAAATTCCAGTTTTGGTATATATCCAGAAGAATTGAAATCAAGATTCTCAAAAGATATTTGCACTCCCACATTCATTGCAGCATTATTCACAACAGCCAAATGTCCATCAGCAGATGAATGGATAAAGAAAAGGTGGTATATACATACAATGGAATATTATTCAGCCTTAAAAAAGAAGGAAATCCTATTTGTGACAACATGGATGAACGTGGAGGACATTATAAGTGAAATAAGCCAGTCTCAGAGGGACAAATTCTGTATGATTTCCCCTTTTATAAGGTACTAAACTAGTCAAATGATCAGAAGCAAAGAATAGAATGGTGGTTGCCAGGGGCTGGGGGAGAAGGAAATGGGGAGTTGCTGTTAAGTGGGTGTAAGGTTTCAGTTATGCCAATTGAATAAATTCTATTAATCTGTTGTACAACATAATGCATAGTTAATAGCACAGTATTGCACATTTAAAAATGTTAAGAGGGTAGATCTCATGTTAAGTGTTTTTACCACACACCAAAATGGGACACTAACTTTTGTAGGTGATAGATGTCTTCATTACCTTGATTGTGGTGATAATGTCATGATTGTATGCATATGGCCAAACTCATCAAATTGTATGCATTAAGTATGTAAATAATTATATCTCAATAAAACTTTTTTTTTTTAAAGTCTGCTGTCTGGAGTTCCAGCACCAGAAATTCTGATTTAGTTGGTCTGGGGTGCAGCATGGTCATTAGAAGTTTTAAAAGCTCTCTAGATGATTCCAATATGCAGCCAGGGTAAGGAAATACTTCTCTAGACCAATATCCTCACTGTAAAGATGGGAAAGAGAGTCCTGAGAAAGAAGTGACTTGTCTGTTGAAATGAGATCAAGAACTCAAACCAAGGTTTCCTGACTCCGACCTGGGTTCTCTCTAGCACATAACACTGCTTCAGACTCACTTCCTGGGCTTCCACACAAACACTGCCCCAAATCGTCTCATGTCATATTTCCTGAGCACATCGGGTCCACCCCTGTGTCAAATCCACAGCAATACAAGCTGCCATTGGAGTGCTTATTGTGCGCCAAATACTGAGCAAGTCGGATTTTATGTGTTATCTATAATCCATACAGCAAGCTTTCAAGGAAGGCATGAGTGTCCTCATTGGAAGAGGAGGAGGCTGATGTTCAGAGACTTGAAGAAACCAGCTGAAGTCACAGCTAGTGAAGAAAAACCAGGATTTGATGCAGGTCAACTGGACTTCAAATCTCTTTCACTACACTCACTGCTACCTGTCCCCCCACCACCTTACCTTCCTGGGTTATTTCTTCCTCAAGAACAAGCTCTAGTTTCACTTCCTCCATAAAAGCCCTTCCATCCCAGATCACAGGGATCGTTATATTTATCCAGCTTTCATGGCACCCACATTAGCTATTTGGCAGGGTCTACCTGCCAATGGTAATTTCTTGTGTCATGTATATTATCTGTTTCCTTCTCCAGGAGCCTGAGAAGGAGAGGGACTTTCCTCCAACTGTGTTTCTGTCCTGGTCCTGCAGTTGTGTCAAGTTACAGTGACTGTAAGATCACAATAGTATTTAGTCTTTTTTGAGACTCCTCCACTAGGAGTATCTGCAGAAGGGAACACCTATAGGCCCAAGTGGAGTTGAAAATTTGAATAGAGAAAGAATGGAGTTTTTCTCAGGCTTGGATTTATAGAAACATTTATAAGTAAGCCTCTAGGTGTCAGTAGAAAGGCTGGTTTTACAAGTGTGAGAGTCAAATGAAATCAAAATCTCAGGCTAGGAGTTTTCTCATTGTAACCATGAACCTAAAGCTAGAATTTCTTCTCCAACATAACAACACTGAAGCAACATTCCTCTCAGCCCAGGGGTTGGTAATGAGGCAGCCTCTTCTGTATTTGGACAGCTTTACTGGAATGCTCTTCTTGGTTTTATGTGAAACTCTGCATCCTTGTGGCTTCCACCTACTGTCCAAGGAAATTAAGTGGCAACAGCCCATGCACTGGACCTGGACCTGGGCATGTGGAAGGCCTGTTAAAGCTGAGTCAGGCCTTCCACAAAGGTTGATTAGTCTAGGATGTTGCTGGCACCAGTGGGAGTCCTGCTGCTCTGGGTGGAACATTGTCCACCCTCAGAGCATCAGGGAAGGAGGCAAGAGAGCAACACACCCCTGGCAGGTTGCTATCCTATCATCTTTGCTAGACCCAGAGATGAAGAGAGTGACTTTCCAGCAGAGTCCAAAGACCTGGAGAGACGGAAAAGCCCCCTTTGCACTCTGTTTTTCCCTAAGGCTCTTCCCAATAGCCTGGTCTTTTCTTAGTCAAACCCATTCTCTCTCCTCAAAAAATAGAGATTATCACTGTACTTTCTTGTCCCAGCTGTATTCCTAAGAAATATATAGGACAAATCCAGGACAAATCCAGCGTCTCTTCTTCTAGGCATCTGAAGACAAAGATTAAGCCAGCCAGCCAGCCATACATCCATCTATCCACCCATCCATTCATCTGGTCAACATATCTTTACTGGGATCTTACTGTGTGCTGCGTACTGAGTCTCCTAGTAGATGGTTAGTAAATGGCAAATGGTATTATTAAAAGCCTGATGATTAACTCAGTCACAGGTGAATCCACTTTATATGGTGGATTTTTGAAAAAGGAATGGAAAGATAAGGGAACTAGCATTTTCTGAATATGAGCTGCCTGTCATGCTGTTAACTGCTTGCTTTACAATGCTTTATATTGTTGGAGACCTCCCACCATCTTCTGAGGTGGGTTACCTACATTTCCACTTTAAACAGGAGGAACCTAAGGCTTAGAAAGCTTAAGTAACTTGACCAAGGAACTACAACTAGTAAGTGATGGGCTGGAGTCTGAATATATAACTCTCTGACTACAAAACCGCCACACACGGGAATCCTTAGGATAGCTGAAGCAACATCATGGTCACTTCAGGCCATGTGTCTGAAATGAACATTTTTATCTTTTTATTTTTTAAGTAACCTCTATGCCCAACACAGGGCATGAAATCATGACCCTGAGATCAAGAGTCTGATGCTCTAGGGACTGAGCCAGCCACGTGCCCCTGAACACTGTTTTAAATTAAAATAAGTTTTCTTTTCAAGCTTTCAAACCTAAACCCCTCATTCTCTCTGTTGTATTTTTTAAATTAAGTTTACAAAGTGACCGCTTTGTTGCTGTTTTCTATAGAAGTAAAATTTCCTGTCAATACTTTTCCATTATAAACTTGGACACATGACAAATCATATGAAAATCAATAGCAGTAATTTGGGCATTCATCAGTTTTCCCTCTAGAATTAGTTCTTTGATTATATTTCTTTTAATGGATAAATCGCTGTGATAATATCAAAGAAAATTTTCAAGAAAATAAAAAAAGATTACCCTAATCTCATATTCTAATACAACTACTTCCATTCTCATTCATATCCATGTGTATATATATATTTCAATTGTAAATCCTTAATAAATGTAGGCTATTATAGCTCCAGATGTTTTATATTTTGATTTTTTTTTCACTCAGCCTTACTTAGGATCATTTACCCATGTGTCTATGTAGTTTTCCTAATGATCCCATTTTCTCATTTAATAGCTGTTTAATAGTCTATCAAATTTCAGTCTATTTTAAGGCCTTAAATTTTTTTTAATGTTTATTTATTTTTGAGAGAGACAGTACGTGAGCGGGGAAGGGGCAGAGAGAGAGGGAGACACAGAATCCGAAGCAGGCTCCAGGCTCTAAGCTGGCAGCACAGAGCCCAACATGGGACTCAAATCACAAACCGTGAGATCATGACCTGACCCTAAGTCAGATGCTCAACCGACTGAGCCACCCAGGCACCCCAATTTTAAGGCCTTTAGAAATTAAGTTCAGGGATTACTGACAAGAAATATTCTCTCTCTCTTTAATTCATTATTTAAGCAATCTGCTTAAGCACGACTTTCACTTTTTTTGTTGTATCCATTCAATGTGTTACGACCTCAAGAGGACAAGAGGATATTTTTGTAGTCAGCAGGACATTTTCTTTTTGGTTTTAGAGGTTTTTGGTCAAAATCAGATTTGCAATATTGGTATCACAGGACAATGGCTATGAGTTTAATTGGTCTTTGTTTCTTCTCAAGTCCTTAGTGTCCTGATCCATTTCTCCTGCTGACTGAAGCCCTCAGTTGAAGCTCCAGAAAACCTATTTACGCTTCCATGAGCCACTCAAGGATTTGCTTTGTGGAACAGGTACTTCTTGGTAACTGCTTGTTGTTCTTTCAGTGCCTGCTATTTCTGGCAGCAAGCCAAGTAATAGAGACCACTGGTTGGTTGGTGGGTTTTGGTTTGTGTGTGAGTGCATTAATCTCCCTTTTTAAAAATTTTTTTAATGTTTATTTATTTATTTATTTATTTATTATTTTTAATGTTTATTTTTGAGAGAGAGAGAGAGAGAGCAAGCAAGAGAGGGGCAGAAAGAGAGGGAGACACACTATCCGAAGCAGGCTCCAGGCTCTGAACTGTCAGCACAAAGCCTGACGTGGGCTTGAACCCACCAACCATGAGATCATGACCTGAGCTGAAGCTGGACATTTAACCGACTGAGCCACCCAGGCGCCCCTCATGCATGCAATCTTAATTGTATCTTCCTGCAATCACCTTTACTTCAGCTTAAACGTTGTCAGAGCCATCAGGAGAGAGACACGAATGTGATCAAAGTTAGAGTTTTTTCCAGCCTATACTGTAGGGTCCTGATGATCTCTAAGGTTTCTACTTGGCAGTGTTCCCAGACCCAGGATGGACAGGGGAGCTACTTTGAGCCACTCTTCTGATGGTCCCCAGATGTGTACAAGGCCTGCTGAGGGGTTGGGCCTGTCTAGTTATGCATCTTGATCTGTAGATGAATTTTCTCTTGGTTTTAGGTAGGAGTTTAGACAGAAGAGAAGATGATAAAATGATGGATATGTTCATGCAAATGAGCTTCATCAAAATAGAAGAAATATTAAGAAATTGCAAACAAATAATAAAATGTTTTCTTTTATCTTTTTTAATAAGATTTATTTATTTTTGAGAGAGAGAATGCAAGTGGAGAAGGGGCAGAGCGGGGGGACAGAGGATTTGAAGAGGGCTCTGCACTAACAGCAGCGAGCCCTATGTGGGGCCGGAACTCATGAACCGTGAGATCAGGACCTGAGCCAAATTTAGACGCTGAACTGACTGAGACACCCGGTTCCCCTAACTGTTCCTTTTTATCTTATTTTTTTTAATTAAAAAAATATTTTATTTATTTTTGAGAGAGAGAGGGACAGAGTACAAGTAGAGGAGGAACAGAGAGAGAGGGAGACACAAAATCCGAAACAGGTTCCAGGCTCTGAGCTGTCAGCATCAGAGCCCAAAATGGGGCTTGAACCCATGAACTATGAGATCAAAACCTGAGCTAAAGTTGGACGCTTAACTGACTGAGCCACCCAGGTGCATCCTTTTATCTTAAAACAAGCAGAATTCTTTTTTGGGTTGATTCATGCTAAACACTTCAGTCAGATGGAACTTCAGTAGGCTGTTGATATTTATGGATTTAACATTTAAGGTTGATCTTCCCTGAGTAAAAGTCAGTCATGTATCATTTTGCTGAGATCCAAATTTGTATACTGTGCACTTGGATATGGACATGAAGAAACAAATCATTTAGTTGGTATGTGACCTAGCTGATGGTCCATCTCTCATACCACATAATGGCTTTGTAGCTACATACTCAGTATTATGTATGAATTTTTGTGGGGGAAAATGTATAATATAGTGGTATATGACTATTTGGGGGTTCTCAAAGTTTTTGGATATACCTCTTTCAAAATTGTCAAGATCTACCATTTTATAATTATACTATTATTTCCTGGCTCTGTGTCTTGGTTTTTTACTCCTATAGTCTGCCTATCCTTCCCCCATGGCAAACTATTAAAATTATGTCTAACAGGGGTGCCTGGGTGACTCGGTTGAGCGCCTGACTTTGGCTCAAGTCATGATCTTGTGATCTGTGGTTCGAGCCCTGCACTGGGCTCTGTGATGACAGCTTAGAGCCTGGAGCCTGCTTCAGATTCTGTGTCTCCCTCTTTCTGCCCGTCCTCCCCCAGCCCCTCCCCTCCCCCACTGGTACTCTGTCTCACTCTCTTTCTCAAAAATAAATAAACATTAAAAATTTTTTTAAATAAAATTATGTGTAACAAATATATAGCCTCTCTCAGTGAAGTGTTTCCTGATTATTTTCCATTAACACAATCTCTCCCTCCTTTGATCTTCTTACAAGTTTATTTGTACCTTTTCTTGGTACAAATAAAATTTGTATTTTCAAATTTTATATGACCTTGGATAATAATGACCTGTGTACTTCATTCTATTTATGCCTCTGAGACTATATCATCTTCAGAGTACATCTGAGTCTTATTAATCTGAGAAGCCTCCCCCAGAAACTGCTCTATTTCCATAGAGCCCAGCACATTGTCCTCCTCAGGACAGGGACCAATAAATATTTGTTGGGTTGAATTAGGGTAAAGGCTGTTGTAGACTTTCTGTTATAGCAAAATAAATAGACATTTTATATATGATAGTTTTTGCTGGATGTTGCTAGTACTTTTGATAGTGACCTAATAAATAAAACCAGATTGCTATGTTCTTTTAATAACCTAACCTGGGGAAATATGTGAGCTCAACAGCTGCTGTAATGTTAATGTTTAATATCCTTTTCATCTTCTAATTTGGCAGTTTTCTACCTGGTCCTGTTGTCCCTTTCTCAAATCTAATTGTTATTCATGCTTCCTTTTTATTCCCTTTCTCATTATATCATGTTGAGATCTCAGAAAAATAGAACACATGTTCTAAAGATCCAAGTCCAAATGAAGAGTTGACTTAAATAGACTTTCTCCTATTCAATTTACCAATTTAGCATCTATATCCTAGAGCAAATTCTCTACATTATAGAGCCTGGGGTTAAGTTTAAAATGCTGATTCTTTTGTGTGTGTATGTGTTGGGGGTGTAGGTACAAGCTCAGGAGAGTAAAAATGAAGGAGAAAGTCAAATAGTTCAGTACGATGTGTTACCATGATGGCATTACTTTCAATAGCCATGATGAGAAATAGCAGGTGACTTTGGTAAATTCCTTGAGCCATAGAGGTTCTCTGCCATGGCCATAGGGAAGAATCCCAAACTTGAAGTAGTCTGTAGAAGGGGAAAATGATAAAAATGATCTGTCTACCTCATTTCCCATTTGTCGAGCTTTCCCCACAAGAAGCTAACTCTCCTGGACTTTTGTGCAACTTCCATGGTGAATTACCTGTTCCATCGACACCAGCTACAGAAGCAAGATTTCATACGCTGTGGTATGAGATTTCATCTTATCTGAGAGTGAGGAGAAACCGGTACAGATGAGAGGGTGTGCAGGCCATGCAGTTCTGGGGCTTCTGTTGTGTACAAGGAACTCAGCAGAGGCTCAGCAGCCCAGCAGGTGAGAGATGCCTTTGGAAAGAAGGAAGCAGTCGAGGGGAGTAAAGTTGTATGCTATACACAGCTCACTTCTTCCTTCTTCCATCTCTTAAAATGAGTCATTCTTTGTGGTTTCATTTTCAGACTTCTTATGTTCTCACGCTCTAAGATTAACTGTTTTCTACACACTAATAGTCACCAAGTCGACATCTGCAGCCCAGATCTTTCTGCTCCAGATCCATGTAGACGATGACTTACCTGTCAGTATGTGTGGGTGTTCCAACTCAGGACCTGAGGATGTCAGGAGTTCATCTTTTATCCTCTCCTCCAACTCCCACCAAACCCGCTTTTCTTCCTGTAGCCCTTTCTTGGTAAATGTTCTGAATTCCTTTCTTCACTTCAGATTTTATATCCAAGGAGCTAGTATTGATCTTTTTTCTTAAATGTCTCTCAGATCCAGACCTCTTCTCTGTTTTCACTGCCATTGTTTTATTTCAGAACTGTAATTTCTTCCTAAATATTCTCTCTGCCTTGCCTCTTTTCAATCCATTTTCCAAACCAAACCTGCAGTTATAATTTTAAAAGGCAAATCACCATGACCAAATAGGGCTTACTCCATGGATATAATAAAAGTTCAATGGTAAAAATACCTGTTTACATAATGTATGAAATCAATGTAGAATAGATTCTGTATTGATCAATGATGTCAAGGGGAAAAATCATATGATCATCTTAACACAATGCTAAAAAGTTTGATAAAAATCAACATACATTTTTGGTTTAAGAAAATCTTAACATGTTAACATTTTAAGGAGTATTGCTCTCAAACCAACAGCCAATATTATACTTAGCAATAAAACATTACACGCATTTCCATTAAAGGTAATAATTTGACTGTCATTACCATTATTTAAGATTATTCTGAAGTGTCAATCAATGCAATCATAAGAAAAAGATGAGGGAGGTATAAATACTTGATAGGAACAGACAAAATTATCATTGTTTGAAAATTGTATGGTTGCTTGAAAAACTGTTAGAATGAACAAGAGAGTTCAGAAAATTTGGCAATTATGAAGGAAATATTTAAAAATAAATGTATCAGCAATAATTAGTTAAGAAAAATAATGGAATGAAGAACCATATATCATGGTAATAAAAAAAATCAAAGCACCTAGTAATACACCTAATTATAAATGTGCATATCTATAAAACTTTACCACAAATCTAAAAGGAGATTTGAATAAAAGGAGAACCATACTACTGTGTTGGAAGATTTAATATTGCAAAGATATTAATTTTCTTCAGGCAAAGCCTATCAATTTTAACAAAATACCAATAAAAAAACTTTTTTTAGAATGTGAAAGAAATCTATTTAAAAGTTTATTTTGAAAAATGTTTGCACTAGTTTTCAGTGAGTCAGAATGCTCTACTGTCTTTTCCTTAAGAAAGGATCGAAGTCCTCCCCCTGCTCTGTGCTCTTCCTCTCCTGGAGGTCCTGTCTGTGTTCGCATGACTCCCCAGCTCCCAGGATCATGCTGTTGAGACGGACACACTGGCTGTAAACCCTGGGATAACTCTCCAGTCATGATGCAAACTTCAGGGTGTCCTGTATAAGATGCAAAGTAAATGTTTTGAACAAAAACAAAAGAGAAAGAAAAAACAAGAAAGGAAAAAAGAAAGTCAAGCACGTCTTTAGGAAGAATAATACCAAAAATGTCTTTTCCTACCAGATATTAAGATGAACCAGCCAGACACAATAATTAAAACACTACTAGGTAAAAAGCACACTTCAGAAATATATCTAAGTACATATAAGAATTTAGTACAGAAAAAGCCTGTGCCTCCTATCGGTGGAGGTGTTAAGATAATTGTATCACCACGAAAACAAACCCAAACTCACACAGTACACAAAGATAAACTCCTGAAGGATTAAAAATTGTAATGTAAGAAGGAGAAAACACAGGTGAATATCAACAAAACTTCAGAGTGAGGAATGACTTTCTAAACATGAAACTAAAAGCAGAGCTCATAAAGGATGATAGATGTGGTTGTATAAAAATATGAGTCTTTTACAGCAAAATTCACCATAAACTAAATTAAAAGACAGGTGGCATTATAGGAAATATCCTTAACCAAAGGTTCATATCATTAATGTTCAAAGACCCTCCAAATCAATAAGTGAAAAATGAAACTGTATAATTGATCAGAAAAGATATTTTACACAAGAAAAAAACCTCAAGTGGCTAATAAACTTAAAAAGTTCAACTCCACTATTGGTCAAAGAAATGCAAATTAAAACCGTAAAGAAAAAATAAGGATACATATATGCACTATTAACAATGGTTAATAGATTCAGGTACTTTCAAACATTACTGGGTACATCAACTCATACGGTCCTTTAAGACAATGCTACTACTAGGAATGTATAGCAAAGAAGTAACTAAGGGTATATATCCATGTGTATAATAAGGATATATATGCCCTTAATCTTTAATATATAACAGGCTCTGTCTATAATAATAAAGCATTGGAAACAGCCTCAGTGTCCAAAAATAGGGGATGTTTGCAGCCATTTCAAACAATATAGAAGAATAGGAACAAAAGATATCTAAGGAAAGGTATTTAAAATAAGAAAGCAATAATGGAAACACAGCCAGAAGGGGGAATGTTATTAGCTGGACAACCTGACACTTGAGTTCTGATAAGGAGAGACTGTTTTGACTTAGCAGAATAGCTTAGGAGCTCTTTGCCTTTTGGAGCAAAGCCAAAGGCGCCTTGAATTGCCTTGTGCAGAAGGAAATGGGAATTGGAAATAAGTGCTTTGGAGTCTACAACTAGAGGAGATTGAAAAAGATAGGGAAGGAGGGAAGCCGGCAACTGGTGCTGTCACAGTGCCACATGGAGGGATGACCAATGATAAGAATGACTAAGGGACTCAGAACTCCTCTCTAAAACTCAGTTTCAAGTTGTTCTCCAAGTTGTGCTTCAATACAAGCCATCCTCTGTTGCCCCAAAATCTTTTAAAAAATATTTGCTAATATACCACCTTGTTTAGGCCATATTTGGGGGAAAGAAGGGATTGGAGAAGTGTAGAAGGGACAATGTGCCCAAGAGGTGAAATAAGGGGGCAGAGATCAAGGTGGAAAATTAGACCTACCGGTGGTCAAAAGGAACACACCCCCACCTCCATCTCTAACCCCCCCAGAACCATCAGAAATATTGGTAGAGACTTGGGTTTCATATCATTCATAGGATAGGGGTTTGAGCAGAATTCTTTTATATCTCAAAAGTTGGGGAGGAGAGACTCCAGAAGGTTAGAGGACCCTGCAAAGTACATGGAGAATCAGGGTGGGAAAACTCAGAAAAAAACTGCTTAGAAGGATACACAGCCTACAAAATGATGCTTAGATTATGAGCAACATTTATTTTTTTCTTTTACTCATCTGTATTCTGATTGTTCTGTAATTAATCCATATTACTTGCGTAATTTTTAGAAATCAAAATGTACTGAGGTAGAGGGTGGCCAGGGTTGGGGACTGCCTACTTAATGGCTATGGGTTTCCTGTTGGGGTGATGAAAGTTTTAGAGCTAATAGAGGTAGTGGTTGTACGACATTGTGAATGTGCCAAATGCCACTGGGTTGTTCACTTTAAAATGATTAATTTTATGTCAGGTGAATTTGACTTAAATAAAGCAAAAAGAACAAACATCTATAGAGGAAAAAATATACAACATGAATCCGACTCTGTCACTCTTCTGCTTAAAATCCTTCAGGGACATCCTAACTCTTTAACATGGCAGACAAGGCTCTTCCTGCCCTGGCCCTGCCCCTGCTCCATCACAGCCACCCCTCCCCAACAACCTTACTCTCTAGCCATACAAAAACTGTGTGCTGTGCTCTGAAAGAGCCTATTCTTTCCAGCTTCCATGCCTTTGTATGGGTTTTATTTTCCTGGAATGCCTTCCCCTAGTTAGTTTCCACTCATCCTTCAAACTCAACATCTCCTTTGAGAAGCTTTTCCTGATTCTATAGTCAGGGGGTGCCTCCTCCCTGTAACCCAAAAACCTTTGGAACATTTCCCAATTTTTTTTAAGTTTATTTTTTTATTTTGAGAAAGAGAGGTGGCAGGGGCGGGGAGAGGGAGAAAGAGAGAGAATCCCAAGCAGACTCCACACTGTCAGCACAGAGCCTGACTTGGGGCTTCTTGAATTCACGAACCATGAGATCATGACCTGAGCCAAAATCAAGAGTCAGATATTTAACCAACTGAGCCACTCTGGGGCCCCATGGGACATTTCCCAATTTCATCGGCATAAGGGACTGTGAACCCTTGGAGGACAGGGCCTGGGCCTTTTCTCTCTTTAGCCTCAGAACCTGGCACAGGACAGAAGCCATGATAAATGTGAAATGAATAAGAACAGACTGAGAATCATTGAAAGTGACCACCTTTACCCTGGGCATGAAATTGAAAATGATTCAGAGATGTTTAACTGGCTTTCTGTGACATTTGTCACAGAAGAATGGGAGATCTTTTCTTTTTCTTCTTACTTTTTATGAATTATTTAGGAATTGAAGCATAGATCAAAATTCCAAATAACAAGTCAATAAAAATGTCAATCTAAGTAGCAAAATGGTCCCAGATGGGGCTTAGAAGCTTGCAGAATACTGATGGTTGAAGGTCTCAGGAAAATAAAACTCAATTATTCAAAAAAGCTCAAATAAAATACAATAGAAATTCAATTACTTTCACAAAATACAAAAACAAGAAAAATTCGTGATGGGTAGTAGAGAAAAGATTTTTTGGATATCTTTCCCCAAAACTAAGATGTAGTCTTTCTATCTTAGAATATTTATTAAAAAATACCTAAGTCTTACAGGATTTTAAGTGGCCCTAAACCCCTAATGAAATAATGGGTATAGGCAAAAACCATCAATGAGTGCCAACACTATTAGATGGAAGGTTGATGAGGAATTTTATAATGTGTGTATCAGGCTTACACCTCTGAACCCCTATTCAACCTTAGCATTATTGAAAGTGGGACAGCCAGACACTAATTGCCTCATCACTACTTAAGACAAAGTCTTGCCAAAAGGATTGAACCTGAATTTAGAATATAATGTCTCGAATCACCAGTTTTTGAGAAATACAAAGAATAGAGAATCCTGTTAAATGACACCATAAAGATCTAAGAAATCAAATCAAGAAGATGAGAAATTCTACAAGACAAAGGGTTCCATTTCTTCAATAAATGAGTCATATGAAGCAAAAGGAAGGGGGAAATCATAGATTCAAGGAGATAAAGATTCAAGTGATATAAATTTGAATAACCACAAGAAAATATTTTTGAGACAATCTGGGAAAATTTACATGGTTTGGGTGTTGATAATATTTTAGAAAATGTTTTTTTGTTGTTTATTTTTGCGATAGAGAACATGAGCAGGAGAGGGGAAGAGAGAGAGAAAGAGAGGGATAGAGGATCCAAAGTGGGCTTTGTGCTGGCAGTAGCAGGCCCAATGCGGGGCTTGAACTCCGGAACCGTGAGATCATGACCTGAGCTGAAGTCGGACGCTCAACTGACTAAGCCACCCAGGTGCCCTGGCTGTTGATAATATTAAGGAATGATTGTTAACTTTATGTGTGAAAATGATATTTATCACATCATCATGTTTTAATATTTTTTCTTCTTTTTAGAGATTGAAGTATTTATGGTGAGATGAAATGATATCTTGAATTGGCATCAAAAAGATTCCTAAAAAATATATGTTGGGAGTAGATGAAACAATGATACAGAATATTAATTAATAACTGTTGCCTCTGAATGATAATGAGCACATAGATTCATTATACTATCCTTTCCCCTTTTGTGTATTGAAGAATAAACTTAACATTCAACAACCGTGTAGCACTATTAATAATGCCATCTACTGAGTCAGGACTATGTCATACTAAATGGCATTGTTGGACCAAAGGGAATGTCTTGGGCCCTGAAGTCAGAAAACCCTGGGTTCAAATCCCAGCTCTGCTACTTACTAGCCCTGTTACCTTGAGCAAGTTACTCACTTCCCAGAATTTGTTTTCTCATCTGTAAAGGGGAATAATATTACCTGCTTCAAAAAGTTGGAGGAGCAAGTAAGTAAAGTGTCCAGCACTTGCCCAGCTCAGAATAAACACTCTGGAAGTGTTAACTACCTTGTATTAATCCAGTTATTTATTTCCTTTATTGTTTTCTAAAGCATAAATTTAAATAATTCCAAAGTTGATGAAGTACAAAGTGAGATTCCCCCAATTTCACTCTCCAGAGGAAGGAATACCATTAACAGTTTGTTTTTGGTTTCTTTCCAGACTTTATCTTTATATCTGTAAATATATAAAAGTACATTCATCCATATACATATGGTGTGGGTTATTTTTAAACAAAAATGAAATCATGTATTACATATTGTTCTGCAATTTACTTTTTCCATATTGCAATATTCAGTGTGTCTCTTTTTGTCAGTTCATGTGGCTCTATACATGTGATTCAATAAGTAATGCTGTTCATATGCATTTGCTCCCAGGAGTGAGCATTCCTGTGAGCTAGAATCCTACAGCAGAATTGTTAGGTCAGGGGCACGTGTAGTATATCCATCTTGATAGGACACAAAATGGTCCTACTGCCTCTCCACAAGTTATTGACTTACTTTTACATTAAGATCTATCGCCTATACATTTTTAAAATATTTTTAACATTTTTATTCATTTTTTGAGAGATGGAGACTGTAAGCGGGGGAGGGGCAGAGAGAGAGGGAGACACAGAATCTGTAGCAGGCTCCAGGCTCCAGGCTCCAGGCTGTCAGCACAGAGCCCGACGTGGGGCTCGAACCCACAAACGATGAGATCATGACCTGAGCCAAAGTCGTACGCCCAACCGACTGAGCCACCGAGGCATCCCTATACATTTTAAGTTGCCTGCTGGGAGATACTGCCCTTTCTGGTGCCACTATTTCTCAACAGGCACTGAAAATGTTTGAGGATAAATGTGTCGGATTAGCAAAAATCAGCCTCATGGAAAATGGTCGGGCTCCATTCTGCTATTTGTTCCCGTTAGAGAATAATGCCCTGCATGCTGTTTTCAAGGCTGAATGTAGCTGTGGATTGGATAAAATAAATGGGAGTCCTAGTTTTCTTTGTGAAAAGCCAGTGAAGATTATGTGAGGCAGGATCCTGAAAGAAAGCAGGGAATAAAAGCTCCTCTCAAAAGAGATCCCAGTGGATGGCAGCTGTGAAAAGGTGGATGAGTAAAGAAAGAGGAAGTAAATCCCGCCTCAATTCCCTGGGAAGTTCAAGATCTCACTTTTCCCTTCTGTTGTTCTAGGGACTTAGAGAGGACAAGTCCAGAGAAAGATAGTTTTGAGAAGAAAAGAAATCCAAATGGAATTCAATTTGGCCTTACTTATGTAAGAGCACCTGTCATGTGGTGTACAATAGTCCCGGGCAGAACTCCTAAGAAAGACCACTTTGTAAACCATCCTGCTGCTGTGGGGAGGTCAACAATTGTCCTTTGTCCAGGCAGCCCTCCCATCACCCTGCTATGGAATTGCTGGCCCAAACCACTGCAGTAAGGTTTGGGCGAGGAGAAATTATTCCATTGTCTTTTAGAAATTAGATCAATAAGGGTGATGTCATTCATGATTTCCTTGGGTTCTGGCTGTTCCTGGTGCAGGAAATCATGTGCTGCCCCTTTGCTGCATATATTTCTCTAGATCCACAGGCAATATGGGCACATAGAAAATGACCTGTGTCAAGTGAGACTCTACTTAAGTTCCAAAAATCTTAACTTTTTTTAGATGATTTTAGGTAAAATCAACATTTAGTGTAGTGATTTCTAAAATAATACATGTAAAAACAAATAAGTTAATGTCTTAGTCTCTTTTGGACTTTGGGATAGTTTTTAAATCTAGGTTATTAACTCAATAAAATATGGATTTATATTTGACCTCTAAAACATTTTTTCTCTTTGATTTCTTTTTTAGTCCTGGATCAAAGTCTTCTGCCGATCCATAGACAGGCTGACCACAGCAAATAACCAGTTTGCACGTGAGTTTTAACATAGATATCTCCTTGGTTTTTCTTTGACAAGTACCACTAATTAT
This sequence comes from Cryptoprocta ferox, assembly GCA_028646485.1. NCBI lineage: Eukaryota > Metazoa > Chordata > Mammalia > Carnivora > Eupleridae > Cryptoprocta > Cryptoprocta ferox. The sequence continues at coordinate 56,379,923 of CM053575.1, read as the reverse complement.
TTCAATAAATATTTAATGTGCCAAGTACCGCCCTAGGTGCTAAGGATAACGCAGAAGAAAACAACAAAAATCCTTGCCGTTGTGGGTTTACATGTCAGTGGGGGAATGTAAACTCATTCATTCATTTACTCATTTGTTGAACAAGTATTTATTGATCTTTTTTTAATGTTTATTTTTATTTATTTTTTGAGACAGAGCAAGTGTGCATGCAAGTAGGGGAGGGGCAGAGAGAGAGAGGTGGGGAGAGAGAGAATCCCAAGCAGGCTTGCACTCAGTGCAGAGCCCAATGCAGGGCTCAATCTCACAATGGAGAGATCATGACCTGAGCTGAAATCAAGAGTCAGACGCTTAACTGACTGAGCCACCCATGTGCCCCGCATTTATTGATCTTCTAATATGACTAAAGTCTTAGGCCACACACTCTGCCTAAACAGGATTTTATCTCTGCCCTCACAGTACAGTGGGAAAAATAGGCCATGTGTCCATTCTTTTCCTGGTGCTCCCCATATACAAAGAGTACAGAAGAGTGGTTCAAAGATGGTTTCTCAGAGGAGGTGACAAGTAAGATGAGACTGGAAGAAAGAACTGATGAGGGAAAAAAGACAGTCCGGGTGATGAGTAGTGATGAGACAGTAGGCCGCAAGGCCCGGGACAGCTGAGGAGGTCAATGAGTGCTGTTGAATGAATGACTGAAACTCCCCCGGGAGAACATTAACTCTGAGAGGCACGTTCTAGGAACTGCAAGTCCTTTCCCGTGGCTGGAATTTCAAGTGAGTGGGGATGAGGGGCAGAGATAGGGCTTGGGGAAAGAGGCAGGGTCTGGATGTGAGGTAGGCCTGGCTAAGGGGCTTTGTCCTGATGACAATTAGAAAATTCCTTGAGGGGGGCATCTGGGGGGCTCAGTCGGTTAAGCATCCAACTTCGGCTCAGGTCATAATCTCGCGGTCTGTGGATTCAAGCCCCACATCGGGCTCTGTGCTGACAGCTCAGAGCCTGGAGCCTGCTTCGGATTCTGTGTCTCCCTCTCTCTCTACCTCTCCCCAGCTTGTACTCTCTCTCTCTCTCTTAAAAATAAATAAATATATTTTTAAAAACTTAGAAAAAAAGAAAATTCATGGATCATTTTAAACAGCATTATGACATGGTCTGTTTGTGTTTTATTCTTTTCTTTAGAAAAGTGTATTTTTAAAACTGTATTTTTAAACATCATTTTAAAAAATGATGTATGTTTATTTTAGATGAACCTTTAGGGACTTTTTGTGTGAGCAATGATTTCATTATACTATTTCTGTAACTGGTACATTGCACATCTCTTTCTGCATCACAGTGGAAGAATCTTTCTCTCGCATTGGATTTGACACAGAAAAATTTGCTGTTGTGAAGTTCCACGCACGCTGGCAAGGAGCAGCCGGCTTAGATGAGGCCATGATCTGACCCAAATATGCTACCCTGACACACTGGAGGTTCACCACCTATCTGGGAATGTTTAGAATTTCCTTACTGTCACGTCATTGCCAGTATATATACTTTAATCTCTTTTTAAAAATTTTTACCATGGGAAAATTCAAATATTAATGTATAGAAAAGTAGAAAAGATAGTATAATACACCCTCATATACCCATCACCCAACATCGACAATTAACAACTCATAGCTTATCTCATCTCACTTATATCCTTCTCTCCCCCTGTCCACTTCATTATTTTGAAGTAAATCCCAGACATCATATCTTTTCATATGTGTCTCCAAAAGATGAGAACTTCTTCAAAAACATATCCACAATTATTACAACTAACAAAATAATTATTCTTTATTGTTATCAAATACACAGTATTTAAATTCCAATCGTCTCTCTTTTATTTAAGTTGGCTTATTGGAATCATGATCTGCACAAGGTCCACATTTGTATGGAGTGGTGTTTCCTAAGCCTCCTTCAATCAACCGGTTTCCTCCTTTCCTCCCTCCCCCCCTTCTTTTCTCCCTCCCTCCTTCCTTCCTTCCTTCTTTCCTTCCTTCCTTCCTCCCTTCCTTCCCTCCTTCCTTCCTTTCTCTCTTTCTTTCTTTCTTTCTTCTTTCTTTCTTCTTTCTTTCTCTTCCTTCCTTCCTTCCTTCCTTCCTTCCTTCCTCCCTCCCTTCCTTCCCTCCTTCCTTCCTTTCTCTCTCTTTCTTTCTTTCTTTCTTCTTTCTTTCTTCTTTCTTTCTCCTCCTTCCTTCCTTCCTTCCTTCCTTCCTTCCTTCCTCCCTTCCTTCCCTCCTTCCTTCCTTTCTCTCTTTCTTTCTTCTTTCTTTCTTTCTTTCTTTCTTTCTTTCTTTCTTTCTTCTTTCTTTCTTCTTTCTTTCTCCCCCTTCCTTCCTTCTTTCCTTCCTTCCTTCCTTCCTTCACTTCGCTAGCTGTTTATTTAACTTTAGGCTAAGTTGAAAACAACACTTTAAGGGTGCCATTTTCCTTCCCGCTCACCTTCATTGTTT